>CAWUFW010002431.1:460000-1111721 GCA_963921515.1 Calotriton arnoldi | reverse complement strand
ATGCCCTCTGCTGCTTGCTCTCGGGTCGGGGGCACCTCTCGCTTCCTTGGCGGCGGCCTGTTGGGGTGCGCTTCAGGTCCTCCCTGCTCCGGGCTCTTCCGCGGCTCTCGGGCCCCGGCTGGTGGTGGGACTGTGTTCCTGCTCCCTTGGCGGCTGCGTGGGGGGTCCTGTTGCCTCCCCTGGGTTCCCGTTGGCCTGCCGGGGTCGTCCCCGCTTTTCTTGCGGCCCCTATGCGTCCCTGCTTCTCGGGGTGGTGTGGGTGTTGTGGCCTGGCCTTGGGGGTGCTGGGTCCGTCTGTCTGCCCGCACTTTCTCGGGGGGGGGGGCCTTGCCTCCGCTGCGGCTGCCTGTTCTGTTGTGGTTTCTGCTCCGCTTGGGTGTGCTGGGGGTTCTCCTCCTCTTCCTGGCTTCTGCGTGGTTGGTCGGGGTTGGTGCACGGGGGCTTCTGGTTCCGGGCATTGCTCCTCCCATCCCTTGGGCTGCGCCTGTTTCCTCTTGGGGCTTCCTGGTGTCGTGCCTCCCCTCTGCCTGCGGGTCCGGTTTACCAGGGTTGCTCGTGCTGCCTCCTGTGCGGCTGTTCTGTTCTCCTTTGCTCCGGCCTGGGGCTTCGGTTGTTTGTCCCGGGGCCTTCTGTGTGCTTGGGTTGCTTCAGGGGTCTGGCTGGTTGGTCCTGTCTCCTGCTGCTTGCCTCGTCCTTGCTGGGTGCTTCTGTTTTTGGTTTCTCCTGCCCTGGCGCTCCCTGTGCTTGCCTTTGGCTTGCTTCGGTGTTTCCTGGCCGCCCCTCCTGGATCTGCCGGCGTTCCTACTCTCGTCTGGTCTCTGGGGCTCCGTTTGGTCTGGCCTGGTTTGGTCCTCATTAGGGCCGCCTGGGGGTGCCTGGTGTGGGCTTCTCAGGCTGGTGTGGTTGGGCGCCTGCTCTTCCTTTCCTTGGCGTCCGTCCCCCCCCCCCCAAGGTGTGTTTCCGGTGGCGGTTCGCCTTTTGGTCCCTGGGGTTCGTGCCGCTGATGTTTGGGCCTGGCTGTTTTTCGCTGCTGCCGTGTCCTTGGTGTGGCTCCTGTTTCCCCTCTTCTGTTCTGCGGTTCTCCCGTTTGGGGGTCCGTCTGCGCTCTGGGTGCGTTTGCTCCCTGGGGGTCCTGGTCTCCTCTGGTTCCTGTCCTGGGTGCCTGGCTGGGTGTCTGCTAGGACTTTCCTCTCCTGCGGGTTTTGTGCGACTGTTGGGCGCCTTTTTCGGCTCTGCGTCCTTGCCTCTCTTTGTGTGTTCTGGCGGGCGCTGTGCGCCTTTGTCCTCCTGGGTTGCGGTTCCCCTGTTGGGACCTGTGTGGGGTCCTGGTGTTTACTGCTTCTGGGTTGGCGTGTCCTGGGTTGCCTCCTGTTGCTCCGGATGTGCCGGCTTCCTGCTGGTTCCGGGTGTCCTCGGATTAGCCTCCTTGGCTTGCTGGCTGTGCTGTCGCTTTTCGGCCAGCTCTGGGGTGTGTTTTGCTGGACGTTCCTGGTTCTTCCTGGTTCTGGTGTCCTGGCTTGCTCCTGTCTTCCCTTGCTTCCCGGGCTTTGTTCCCGGTGTGTGTATGTTTGGATGCCCCCCTTCTCTGGTTGGGGTGCGGTTCTGTGGTGTTCCTCTTGCCTTTGTGGGGTCCGCCCTCCTGGCTGCGTGTTGTCTGGGGGTTTGCTACTGCTTGGCCCTCTGCCTTCTCTGCTTCCTCCGGTTTCCGCTTTGGCGGTTTCCTATTTCTTTTTCCGGCCTTCTGTGTGTTCTGGCGGTGGTGTGCTGGGGGTCCCTGGTCCTCCCTGCCCTTTGCTTTGGCCTGGGCGCTGCGTGGGCTCCTTCCGGGGGTTGTTGGGCCTGCGGGTCCGCCTGCATCGGCGGGTTGCTTGGCTGTGGTCCTGGCTTCCTGTTCCTTTTGGGTTGTTGCCCTAGGTTTGTGCTGTTTTCTTGCCTCCTCTCCGGCGTTGCTGGGGTCGGGCATTGTGGGCTTTTGGTCTGGGTGCTGTGCATCCTGGGGCCGTTTTTCCACTGTTCCTGCCCTTGCTGCGTGCTTGGCCTGGGGGTGGGGTGCCTGTGCGGTCCTCCGCCGTGTTGGCGCCTATTTTTTCTGCCCTCTGTGGTTCGGTGGTTTGCTGCCTGGTTGTTTCCTGGTTTGGGGGCTGCTGAATGTTCCCGGTTGCCCTGGTCTCCCGTCCTGCCTTGTTTTTCCCTCCCTTTGGGGTTGGGGGTTTTGGGGGTCGTGGCCGGTGGCCCCTGTCCCCGCCCTTGTTGGGCTTGTTCGTTGTTGGTTTCCGGTCTTTGTTGGCCTCTCTTTTGTTGGTCGGCTGTCGGCTGGTTCTTTCTGGGGGCGTCTCTGTCCTGTGGTCTTTGGGTTGGCCTCCTCTGCCCCTGCTGTTCTGGGTTTGGTGGCCTTCCTGGTTTGGTTGCGCCCTCCTTCCCTGTGGGGTTTTGGCCTCCTGGGGTTTCGGGTCTCTGTCTCCTTCCCTGTCCTTTTCCGTTTGGTTGGGGTCTCGCTCCTGTTCGGCCCCTGGGTTCTTGCTGCGGCTCCTCCCTCTGTGCTGGGTGCTTGTCGTTTGGTGGCCCTGGGGGTGCTGGTTTTCTTTCCTGGTTCCTGGGCCTCCTCGGCGGGGGTTGGTTGGATTTCTCCTCTGGGCTATCTGGGACCGGGTCGTTCGGTTTGGTGGGGTGGGCCAGTTTTTGGCCTGTACTTTCCTCCTTCCTTGTTGGTCTGGGTGCTTGTGCCTGCGCTCTGTTGGCCTGTCTTGGCTTCTTTTTTGGCCTTCTTCGGGGCGGTCGTGGTTTGCTGTGTCTGTGTGGCTGCCGGGGCCTGGGTGCCTTCCTGGTGGGTCTGGCCTGGGCGGCCTTGTCCGATGGGTCTTCTTGGCCCTGTCCTTTGGGTCTTGGTCCTGGTTGCCCTGTCTCCGGTTTCTCTGTTTGGCGGCCTCCTTTTGGGGCCCTGCCCTTCTGTTTTTCTGGGTTGTCTCCGGTCCTTGTTTGGTCCCTGCTGGCCTGTTCGGGGTTGCGGGCCGGTTGCTTCCTGCGGTCTTCCTTTTCCTCCCTTCTCGGTGCTCCCTTGGGTTGCTGCTTTTGTGGTGGTTTCCTGGGTGTGCGCGTGGGTTGGGAAGGCCGGGTTTCTGCTTTGGTATTCTCCAATTAGTTATGAATGGGACGAGGACATAAGGGACCTGGGGGTAATGCTCTATTACTTACCGGTAATCTTCATTACTCCGGGTCCCGTTGTCCTCGTCCCATTCATACGCCCCTCCCTCCCGGGCGGCCAGCCTTCCTGTATGGGCTTGGTTGTACAGGAGGGATGCTGGGTAAGTACTGCTTATGTACTCCCGGTGGGAGGGGCAGTATTAGGGTCCCAGCTTTCCTCTTGTTTTTTTCTGTCGGGAGATAGTTATCTCCAATTAGTTATGAATGGGACGAGGACAACGGGACCCGGAGTAATGAAGATTACCGGTAAGTAATAGAGCATTTTACGCAGCTTACTTTGTTCATCATGTTGAACTTTGTTCTGGGGTGTATACTTCAAGTACATATCTCAATAGGGCATAAATCCGGGGTATACGCGAGTGGGCGTCGTCCACCCACTATTTTCTACACTATATGTAGAAGCCGCCCACCCTGCCTAGAATTTGGTTCCCATATGCTGAACTCGTAGGGTGTAATTTTCAAACACTGGGACACATTCAGCAGTGCCTGCTCGTCGTCTGCTTTCGTTCCGAGCAGCAACTTGCGGGCGGGGAGGGGGCTTTGTTATTTCAAACTCCAGCTGGGTCATAACAAAGGCAGAACTTATGGGGCCATTTGGCCTCCTTTGTTTAAGTATACAGGCTTGGAGCTGCCTGTAGCCTCACACCTAGATGTTAATGCAGTGGAAGGGAAACAAAAGCACACAGCTTGTTAGCACTTTACAGGTACTTAAGACCGGCACAATTTCAAAGCCTGTATATAATAGATATGCATGCACTGTAAGAAAGTCAGATGTGTTGCTCTGTCCCAGTATTTACAAAAAATAATTTAAATACCGGTATTTTTATTTCTTTTAGAGTGCTATTCATCCCTATGCAGGGTGTTAGAGCGCTTTACATAACATGCACACATTATATTGACAATAAATCAATCAAGTTTGTAAATCAATGTATAGGACATGTTACATAAGACAGTGAGGGTTAGAAGGTGTAGGAGACACATACCATCATTCATAGCTCACTGTGCTATATTGGAAGGACTACAATGCAACTGCAAGTAACAAAAGGATCTCCTTGTTAAAAGCAGTAACCTACTTACCAATCTACATAAAATAAAAATCTGTTATCTGCATGTTACATGATGTGTTTGCAGGAGACACATTAACCCTGTATGCTACTTTGAGTCAAAACTGGGACTAAACAAAGCACAGATCTTTCCAGCAAATGTGTTAACCACCAGAGTTATCATACCATTATTACTATTCTCTCAGATTTACTGGGAACACAAAGATCTCTGCAGCAGGTGCCTTAACCCCATAGGATATTTGAAGATTCAGACTTCACAACCAATTAAGCAGAACAGATTTATTGTCACATTTCTCCTTGTTGCCAATTTCTTTGTGGCAGAGTTGTAAAAAATAAATATACAAGGCCCAAATTTTGCATCGGGTACTGTCACTTTTCTGGCACAACCCTGACGCAAAATCTATTGTGGAATCTACTGTGCTACACAATCCTGTTTGAGTGACTTTGTAAAAAAAAAATGAACACAAGGCAGCACACTGCCCTGCCTTGTGTTACCTTGTGTCATGTAGGCATTACATGAGTGGTGCTTGGGCGTTCCCGTGCATCCACCCACGTATTTTGATGCAAACCCATATTTACAAACATAGGTTTGCACTAAACTGGTGAGTCTACCTGAGGCTGGCGTAACTAGGAGAAATATCTTTATTTCTCCTCATTATTTCCTCTTTGCATGTATGCTGCATCGCAAAGAGGAAATAGCCTCATAGGAGAGTTTTTGCTTGGCTTTGTAAACAAAAACCCACCTCCCTGTCAAAGGATCTTGGTTATTCCACATTTGTTAGGTGACATTCCAGCTAGGCCCCGCTAGTGAGTTCAAATCTTAGAAAGAAGAAGTCTTAGAAAGTCACGGGGCCTCTGCCCCGTAGCGTGTCAGTAAGAGCAAGTTGCTTCCAGGCCTGACGGACCAGTATTGAGTCTTGCCCACTCTCGCTGGAGTGAAGGTTTGGAGTCCCCTGGCACACATCTGCGGCCCGGCAGTGAGCAGAAGTATTGATGCTGTGGTAGAGGTGCTCCTCCGCCTATTCAGTAAGCCTCCCATCCTGGATTTCCTCCTCGATTGTTGAGTAGTTGAATCGTTGCTCTTCCTCTGTGGCCCCCACCTGGCATACGGAGGTCATGGGCAGCACACATGGTTTCTGCAGTCACCTTGTTTCAATTCAGATACTAAATGGACATTTCTTTATTTCTCCTATTTCACATCAAAGGTTAATTTTTTGTCTTAAATTCTTGCTGCATGGCCGACAGAAGCCACATGAAAGTCATGTGTCAAGTGCATCCTATATGTGGCCTAGATTCTTATTATACATGGTGCAACATTACAGCCTATTAAATCAAACACAAAAGAGAGATTTGCCTAGGATCACACAGTTTTATCAAGCTGGGAAGCCGGGATCGATCACAGGTTTTCTGCTTTCACATTGTTCATTTCAGCCATTAGATGGACCTCTCTTTATTTCTCCTGTTTTACTTTAAAGGTTAATGCTTTATCTTTAATTCTTGGCATATGAGGTTGAAGCGTGGGTGACAGGCAGATGCCGCGACTGCGTTTTTCACTTCAAATAAGGACTGCCTTACATAATCCTGCTTGCTTCTCCAGAAGTATCTAAATTAGTCACACCACAACAAAAATGGTTTGTTCAAAGTAGATCAAGTGGGCCGTCTCCAGTGCACCAGTTTGGAAGTGTAACATGTCTAGGATATGCAAAGTTCTTATTAGCGAGCATAGTCTAGTGTAGATTCTGATTGCTGGTCATAGTTGTCTCCCGCTGTTCCTACATCTCCCCACTTGGGTAGTTTTTCTATAGAAACTAGCACTATTTCCTTGTGAAGGCCAATATTATCTTGAAAGTGCTAGTTGGAACTGGAAATGCATGTGCCTTTTTCTTGTCAGGTACCTTTGTCACCATTCCCTTCTCATCTTTGGATACTGGGTGGCTTACACTTATTTTGATGTGGAGCTGATACCTCTAAGTGTGAAATTTATGGTCCATTCTATGTGTGGGTATTCTGGTTGTACTGATTCCAGGGTGAACTGTCACGTTGCGCAGGTGAATGTGAGGGTAGTTTAGATATAGTTATGCCAACAATAAGAACATGAGCAATGTCTCCTGCTAAATGTGGAGACAACATTTGGGGGGGGTGGGGGGCAGTGTTTAATTTGCAAAAACATAAATGCAGAGCCCCAACCTTTTTCTTAGAGACCTATTGCCGAATGCCAAGGCTGTCATAACCTTATTCTTTCACTACTATACACCTGCTTATTCTTGCTGATTCTTTTTTTCATCCTATCTTCTGCCTTCAGCGTTGTTTTCCTATTTCTCTTTCTCCTTTCTTCCCTTTACTGTCTTTCTAGCTTGCTTTAGGTCATTATCTGTTGGTGAAAAATAAGCCCCAATCTCCTAAAATGAGCGCAGGTGCCCACCACAGACACACTTAGTGGTAGGTAGGGCTGAGTAAGAGAACTTTGCATAGGAGAGCGATCTCACCTCTGGAGAAGGCGCAGGCAGCTAAAGCAATCACATCTACATGGAAATATGCTGCATATTGTATTGTATTGTAATTGCATTTGTATAGCGCTTACTACCCCTGACGAGGCGTCGAAGCGCTTTTTCGGCGAGTAGCACGCTACTCCGGGACCCATAGAGGATTAGTGTTGAATTAGTATAGTGAAACATGCAAGTAAATTTTAAGTGGTGGATATGTTAGTCAGTTATTTGGATTCAGAAGGATAGCGGAGGGATAGAAGAGGGAAAAAATGTTTGCATATATATAGCGCTTCTAACCCCTGATGGGGTGTTGAATTGCTTTTTTTTTTTTGGGCGAGTAGCACGCTACTCCGGAAACCCATAAAGGATTAGTGGTGAATTAGTATGGTGAAATATGAAAGTAATTTGAGTGGTGGATATTAGTCAGTTATTTGGAGTGAGAAGGATAGTGGAGGGATAGAAGGGAAAGAAAGGTTTGCATTCATATAGCGCCTGTTACCCCTGGTGGGTGTTGAAGCGCTTTGTTGGCGAGTAGCACGCTACTCTGGAACCCATAAAGGATTAGTGGTGAATTAGTATAGTGGAATATGGAATTAGTGAAGTGAACATGCTAGTCTGTTATTTTGATTGAAAAGGATAGTTGTGGGATAGAAGAGTGAAGGATTTCTTTTTGTAGGTCATAGCAGTAGGAGGAGGCTTTTTGATGAGTAAAAGGGTTTTTGGAGGGAAGAGTCAGAGGGAAGAGTTTAGAAAGGTTTGTCTTGGGCATTGGTACAGTAAAGGAGGTGTCAGAAGATACAAGGAGGGGTAGAGTAGGAGAGAGTCAAGAAAGGGTTATTTTGGGGAACATAGTAGTGGTATGGCGTTTGCGATAAATGAGAGAGTGGGTGTAGAGGATATAGTGATAGATGTATAGGGTGAGATAGGGTAGTGAATTGGAAAAAGTAGTAGAAAGAAGTTTGAGATGAGTCAAAAAGTTGGGCTAGAAGATATATTGAGGGAAGTATAGGCTGAGAAATAGGGTAGTGCATTGGAAATGCTAAATTAGAAAGAAAGTGATAAATATATAGATCCATAAGTACATTGAGAGTATATAGATGCATAAAGGAGGTAAGTATATGCAGATTAAAAATATTGATAGAGGTAGCGGATGTGAAATAGGGTAGTGCATTAGATATGCTTTTTCAGGAGAAAAGTAATAGACACATTAATTAATGGGAAGATGGGCAGCATTCCTGGCCCTGGCCCGTCTCGAACAGGCTCAAACAGGCACTCACCCTTGTCCTCTCTGCCCTTAACAGGCTCAAACAGGCACTCACCCTTGTCCTCTCTGCCCTTAACAGGCTCAAACAGGCACTCACCCTTGTCCTCTCTGCCCTTAGCCTCGACGCCCGGGCTGAGACGCCCTAACCCTGGCCTTTGATACCCCTAGTAATCAGGTGACCCCGTCAGCCAATGGGAACCCTAGCCCTAATACTATCCAATCACAACACTAGCCCTAAAAGCTAGAACCAATAGGAGATCAGGACCTTACAGCCAATCTTAGCCCTACTCCAAGCATCCAATCAGTTCAAAAAACCCTGATCTCTGTGTCCAATAGAGGCCCTAGCCCTACCAGTAGTCCCAACCCTAGTCCAAGCAACCAATGGGACGGGAAGCCCTAGTCACTACTTCCAATAGAAAGCCTAACCCTACTCTTAGTCCCACACCTAGTCCAGCAACCAATAACACCAGAAGCCCTAATCGCTACTTCCAATTAAAGGCCTAACCCTAGTCCTAGTTCCACCTTAGTCCCAACAACCAATAAAACAGGAAGCCCTAGTCCCTGCTTCCAATAGAAATCATAACCCTAGCCCTAGTCCCAACCCTACATTGATTGAATCACAGATCCAGAAACCAATCAGAACCCTCAAATACCCAACCAATGAGGACACTAACTCAAACCAATAGAAACATCAGATTCAACCACCAATCAGTGTATACATGTAGCAGCCACTAGCAGACTATATAAGGTCCCAGCAACCTCAGACAAGGTTTGCTGCCCAGGAAGTTGGAAGCTGCTTCTCCTGTCCAGAATCTCCTAGGAGACAGACAGGCTCAATCCACACTTTGGATTTCTGCAGGTAAAGGCCTCACAAACTTGAAATCTAACAATACTGTTTGAATACAACTTTACTCCCTCTCCTGGCCAAAAACGAAGTGCACAGTCCCTATTAAACACAGTTTAAACAGCTCACAGAAGCACCCTCTGATGTAGAAAATCCCTGTTGCTGGAGGGGGAGGCAGGGGGGCTGGTTTCACTGGCTTGATAACACAAAATGGTGGCTGGTATATGGAATATTACGCCTGGTGGGGTATAACTGGCAGCAGAGTTAGATTGTTCAATCCTTGGATAAAGGAAGCTATACACTGATGAAAGGCAACATTGTTTTTAGTGTAGCTTAGAAAAGCTTAAGTCTTCTGCCTAAATCAGGAATATTTGTCTGTATACTCGTTATGCGCTCAAATGTACTCATGATAGACCCACTAAACATATGTGTGAGATCTTAAGATCTGATGTCACTTCTTGTGATGTCACTTCCTGTAAAGGCATGGCTTGTGATGTCACTTCCTTTGATTTCACTTCCTGTGATGCCATGTGTGATGTCTCGCGCTGTGATGTCACGGGCCATGATATCACTCGCTGTGATGTCACTTGCACACTGACTTACTTGGTTAGTCCCTCCACTTCTTTTTTTAGGACTTGTGCCTTGCATCTCAAGCAAAGTAGCGCAAAGTTTACCATTGTTTTAAAACAGATTTTTTTAGCACATGCACCACCTTTGACATTATCAGTCAGTGACTCTTACTGCAAATAGTGCTAAGCTATTTTTTATTTAACCAGTAAAATGAAAGTGCAAAAACACAACCCCCTGAATGCGTTAGACTGTTGAATGAAAGCCTACGTTTAAAAACATGGCGTCCTGGTGACATGATAAAGGCACCTGCCCCCCCCACACCCCCCATCTACGTAAACAAAATATATTCTGTTTTGAAATTGCTTTCTGGAGCTACCCAGTACACGGCAGGCACTCACTCCCTGTAGGCACTAGAGACCTTTTGAACAAACAATTATGCCTCATGCACCAGTACATAGCATCCCAGAGCAGAAAATAGCTGGATGAGTCATTTTCCATGCGTAAAAGATTAGCCTGGTGTGTTTTTCTCTTCAGATTGGAAATCGAACAATTGAATCAGCATCCGCTGTTTAAACTGTTCTTAGCCCAAGCTACTGCTAGGCAACTACTCCATGACAGGCTGTCATCATGGGAGCACCTGTAACATGAATAATGACCGGCATGGCAGGACATAGACATAACTAAGATCTGAAGGTCACTATAGGAAAGGTCAGTGGTAGTGATTGCACAGGATATACTTTAGTCCCAGTAGACTTGCAGAGACAAAAAGCGTAAAGCGATCCAAAACAGGAAGCATGGGACAGAAATTGGAAGAATAATGTAGAATAATCTAGAGTGAAGCTCAACACATTGTAGGGTCTTCGAGCAGGAAGCAGCATGGAACGGACAGGTGAGTCAGGCCTTAAGCCCCACTTCTATAATCCCATTCAAGCTTTGTGTGTGGATTCTGCACAGAGGGTATCACATTCAGCTCAACAGACTGCCAAGTTAGTACACATGATGTTCATGATGTCAGTCAAGGGGGTAGGCCGAAAATTAAAATAACCCCCACTTTGAATCAAAGCTGTTATGGCAGCGAGCAAGCGAAGGATATCATCGCAACCCTTCCCAGAAGTGCTCTTTTGTCTCTTCCATCCGAGTATTTATCTGTAGGAAAGTCATCCTTTTTGCCCTTATCACCCTCTTTTTTTGACTGATACTGGTGGTTACTGACTCTGAACATGCCCTGGGCATTGCTAACCAGACTCCGGGCCATTGCTCTGTCCTTAAAGGTATATGGTAATTGGTGTAATTACAATTGGCTAAGACAACCTACCTGTAAGTCCCCAGAATATGGTAGGCCATGCAGGTTTAGAGACCCCAGTGGACTTAATGCTCTTAGGTGTGCTCTGCTGTGGTGTCTGGTGTAATTTTAAAGCCAGCCCTGCAGGCTGGTTTTAAAATAGAACTGTGTCCAAATTTGACTTTTGAATTGAAAGTACTTCCAAAGTCCAAAACTACCTTTTTATTACATATAAGTCACCCCTAAGGTCTCCCCCTAGGTGCCGCAAGGGTAGGGTGCCTTGTTATAAAAAACAGGGACATTACAAAATATGTTTTATGTGCCTGGTGAGGGAAAAACAGTCAGTCATTTTTCTCCATTGTAGTGCTGCTGCTAGCTCCATAGGCTAACATGGAAAGGTTTTATTAAAACTTAATAAAGTCTAACGTTTGACAGAGTTAGCTAGCAACATAATTCAAAGTATCAAAATAATAGTTACAATAAATCCAACACCTTGCCACGGTCGGATTTATTATAACTGTTGCAGGAAAGTAGTTTTAGAACCTATTATCCTGAGGTTACCTAAAGCAGCCCTGTAGCAGCCTCTTCTGCTTGGCCTTTGACAGACTTAGCCAAGCTGCTCCCTGATTAAATATAAAGAGGCCTGGGGCTGAAACAATACAGCCATTTGGTGGGAGGAGATTTGCTTCCTGGAGAAGCTAGGGACAGGAATGGGGCTGGGGAGATACACTGGACTTCAAAGGTAGAAGCACAGATGTCACAGGACCCAGGCCAGCCCCCACTTCCTTGATCCCAAGCCAGATGGGATCCCCTCTAATTAGATTAGGAGAGGGGCTGGAAGGGAAGTGTAAGGAAAAGTTAGCCATCCCTGTGGGTTGGGATTAACCAGACCTGCACTCCAAGGAGAGATTTTCTCCATTTGATTTTTGGAGAAATGTGCATTCTGGGACAAAAATATTCCACACTTCTCAGGAAGTTGTCATGACAGAGGATGGCAACTTGAACCCCATTGGTTAGGGTGTACCCCCTCTTGCCAGCCCAGAATGGGGAATAAATATGGGAGATTTGCAGGAGCACCTCAGATACCTGCCTGAAACATCTGGAGAAGGACTGCCCTGCTGGACCCTTGGACTACACATCAGAGGACTTCACTCAGAAGGACTGTACCTGCTGCAGTCTAAAGGCTCCACACAAAAAGGACTTTGCCTGTCTTTAAGGATACGGAGTGGACTCCCTGAGCAGCAACAGGTAGAAAAGTCTTGGAAGAAGCCATCTGCAACATCCACTACAAGGACAACTCCAGCTGACCAGCTTCACCTGGATTTTCCTGGACTGACCAGGTGCATTGTGGGAGTTGGAGTCCCAGACACTAAGAGCTTCTGAACTCTTGGCTGGTGCTGTGGAACCCTTTCCTGCATCAAGGAACCTTCAGAGAAAAAAGTTCCAGAGGAAGACTGGCATCGACGACGAGAGTCAAGCTTACGACGTTGAAGTGCGACTCGGCCTGACTGTGAAGTTTTGACCCGCTGAAAGCTCCGGAGCTCCTCGCCGTCGATGACGAGGACAAAGACCTCCAGGACTCACTGAGTCATCGCACTGCAGCAGGCCGCCGTCGTCGACTCGAAATCCGGAGCCAAAGATCCGATCACTTAACGCCAAGAGAAGAAGCTCCAGTAAAGTGACTAAGTCAGAAGTGACTAAGTCAGAAGGTAAAAACTTGACCTGGCCCAACCACTCATCGTATCCGACCCGTGCTCCATCGTTGTTGGCCTGAAACTTTGACTTTGTCCTGGTCCAGCATGACCAGATAGCCATGGTTGGCGCTTTACACTTTTTGGCGGTAGAAAGCACATTTGTTTATTTAAACTTTAAAAATTCATGTCTCCAGATCCCTACATTGGATATTTGTCGTTTTGGTGTCATTTTACAGATACAAAATATTATCTATTTTTATAAATTGGTGTTGGATTTTTGTTGTATTGTGTCTTTTACTTATTTACTGTTTTGGTGATATTAAATGCTTTGCACACCTGTCTCCTAAGTTAAGCCTGACTGCTCGTCTGCTAAACTAACAATGGTTGAGCAAGGATTAATTTATTGAGACTTGACTGGACCTTCTTACTGATTGTGGTATAATTACTAGCTGTAGGTACCTACCTGCACCTACTAACAACCCATCTTCCTATACTATCCATTCATCTTTTCATCCTTCCATCCCCCACTGATAACCACCATCTCACTTTTACATTCTGTCATACAATTCATTCTTTTACTCATCACTCAGTCTTTCACCATTCTGTCCGTCCATCTGTCCATCCATCTACCCATATCCAAACCTATCCAACCATCTCCAAACCTATTCATCAAATCTATCCATCAAACCTTTCCATCCATCCAACCATCCATCCATCCTTTCAGTCATCCATCCCTCCGTGCACCTTTTGCCATCCATCCCTCATCCACCCTTTCTCTCATCCATCCATCCATTTGCTCATCCATCAACCCACCCTTTCACTCATCCACCATCCATCCTCCCTTTCACTCATCCATCCATCCTTTCACTAAGCCATCCACTCTCCCAACCAACCATTTATCCACCCACTCATCCATCATTCTGCCATTCATCCATCCATCTACCCTTTCAATCATCCATCTATGCTTTCACTCACCCACCCTTCCAGCCATCCTTTCGCTCATCCATCCTTTCTCTAATCCATCCATTCATCTTCCCTTTCACTCTTCCATCCATCCTGCCTTTCACTCTTCCATCCATCCTTTCATTCAACTATGCACATATCCATTCAGCCATCCATCCATCCACCCACCCTTCCACCTAACCTTCCTCCCATCCATCCATCCATGGTATAGTGCTCTTTAAAGAGAGGTGTCTTCTGCTCTTTCCTAGGTTAGAGCAGGGTAGCACTGTTTTTGATGGATACATGGATGTTGTTTCAGATCCCGAGCATATAAATGGAGAAGGCATGTTGCTTTGGTTTTTTTTTTTGGCACTTGTTTGTCTCCAGTCTGAGAGTGCCCTGGTTGAGTGTGTGTCGAGACTCACTGGAGGTGGGGAGCTTATCAGCCAGATATTCAGGGTGCTGGTAGATTTTTAGCTGATGCAGCTAGTCAAATGTCTTAAGTCAAGCCCTTCATGGGGCAAGTTGTGGCATGTAGGATGCCCTTAGGAGAGGCCTGTGTGCAATCTAGTAGGCCATGAAGCAGAGCATTGCCATCATCCAGATGCAAGAGTATAAGTGCTTGAACAGGAGTTGTCAAGTTGCTTATTGAGAAGAATGGCTTCACTCTTTTTTACTACAGTAAGACCTGGAACCAGGCCATCTTGGTGTTCTTTACAAATGTGTTCCTTGAGGGTGATGTTGGTGTCCAGGGTGAATCTGAGTGACATGACATGACATCGGCTGAAAGTTGGGGTTCAAATCCATCGTTGTTCATATTGTTGAGCCAGATATGGACTAGTTGTTGCTTGGTGTTTCTTATCAGATAGTAGGAATTTTGTCTCGGCTGGGTTGCGCTTTGGGTAGGTGCTGGACATACAGTTCTGGATGAAGTGTTTGAGCCATTGGATGTCTGGATGAGACTTTCAAATACAGTTGTGTTGTTGGCACATTGTTGAGTATTGATTCTGTTAACTGTGTGTAGAGTGCCAAAGGACTACATGTGCAGGATGAAAATGATGAGGGACATGACTGAACCCTGAGGGACTCTGAAGGTGATAGGAATCTCCTGTGGCCTGGAAGTGGCCATGTGAAAGAATACATACAGTATTTACTTACCACACTCAACACACTCCACTGTTTCTATCCCACCCCTCTCCATCGTATTTTTTAAATTCTAATTTCCTTTTTTGGTGGGGGGGCGGGGAGGGGGGGCAACAGCTGCAATTTGCCGGTGGGACGCTCCTTTTTGAAAATGTGTGTTTGCACATATTTAACATTTATTTAAATTACCTCGCCAAGGTTGGCAGCCACCATCTTAGAATGGTAAATTTATAAAAATGGTACATGCACATTTGCAAATCACCACACCTTTTTCTTTTTTTCAATGATGCATAACATCTGCAAAAAGCATTTCTTTCTATTTTTGCCAGCGCATCGGCAATCAGAATTGGCAAAGCCAATAGATCAAAATTGACAGTCAAAACACGAAACCTATTGGCTTTGCCAATACTTGTTTTCTTAGTAAGTTCACTCCATACAGTCTCACTATTTCCTTTAAGCATGGATTTGTCTCTCAATTGTCTGCCACCCCTTTTCTACATGGCTGTCTCTTCCTTCTCTGCTGACCCTCTAGTACAGGCTTGCTTTGCCGTACCTTGCTACATCCTACTCAGGGCCAGCTTTAGGGCGGTGCGACCGGTGCAGCAACACCTGGCGCTGAGCTGGGGGAGTCGGAGGGGGTGGGGGGGTGCGCTTTGTTTAGAAATAACTTGGCTTTAAAAGCACCTGCAGTAGAGTTTTGTGTGTGTCCAGCAGTTTTCAGGCAACAATAAAAATGTCAAGATACCTATGTTGATTAATGTTCCTGCTGGAGAAAGATCAGAGTTTTGTCTAGTGACAGTTTTGACTCATCATAAAGTAGCGCAGAGGGTAATGCCCCTGCTGCAAAGAACGTGCACCATACTGATCACAGAACTGTATATTATGTGGTTAGCTCAGTGGGTTATTGCTTTTGTCACAGAGATCCTTTTGTTACTTGCAGTTCAAAAGTTACAATACTAATATAGTGCAGTGACATATGAACTGTCATCAAAGAACTGCATGTAAACTGCATGGCTTATATTATAATGTGATTCCTACACCTTGTAATCCTCATTGTCTTATGTAACAGTTCTTATAGACTGATTTACATATGTATAATTCATTGTCTTTGTATGTGCGTGATGTATAGTGCTCTGACACCCTACACTGGTATGAGTAGCGCTATAAAACAAATGAAATATATGTGAGGCAGGGGCTATGGAGAGAGGAGGGGCACTGTTGGAGGGAGGTAGTGAGGGAATCCTTGGAGAAGGAGGTCATTGGGGAGGGCCAAAAAAAGATTGTCACACCAGGTGCCACCCTCGCTAAAGCCGGCCCTTATCCTACTGAGCAGCCAGTGGGGTAACAATAGTCCCCGCAGCCCCCGTGGTGCGTGGGGCCCCCAAGCTCCAGGGGGCCCCATACGACATTGTGTACGGGCAGCGGGCCCCTGGCCCGAGACAGTCGCAGCTGGCATGGCTCGCGAGTGGGGATGCGGGGGGGTCGAGTGGGGAGATCGCGCGGGAGGGGTGGGGGGTAGTTTCATTTAAAAAAATTAATAATAATTTAAACTTACCTTGAGGCCGGGTCCTGCGTCTTCTCGGCTCCTGCTCTCCTGCCTCCAACAGGAACAGGAAGCAGGCAGCCAAGCTCCCTCCCCATAGCCAATCACAACTCTGCAAGCAGCGTTGTGAGTGGTCGGGACGGCGCCCAGCCAGGGGCTTATGAGGTGAACATGTTCTCCATGCAGGCTGCATTGCAGCCTGCATGGAAAAGGGCAGAGTGCGCATGACTGGTTTGGGCGGCCCGAGAGGGCCGACCAAACAGTCTTTGTGCACTCAGGAGTGGGCACACCACTTCTCCCCTGCCCTGCTCGGAGAGCAGAGCAGCCCCGCCCGGAGAGCAGAGCAGCCCCGCCCACCCGTCCCCCCACAACGCAAACATAAAATGGTAATAACAGAAAGTTATTACCATTTTATGTTTCTGCTTCTCGCACTGCGATAAAGCAAGGGGGCGATGCCCAGGTCATAGCAGAGGAGCCGGCTCTGGCCTGAGAACTCCTGACTGGGTCCAGAGCGTGGGGGACCCCCTCCAGTACTTTGCAGGGGCCCCTTCAAGTTTCGTTACGCTACTGTGAACAGCCTTGTGCACTTTGGCGAAGATCAGTTTTCTCTGTATTCCCTTTATGCCCTGATATGTTTCAGTTTCAGCAAGGTTGTTATGGTCCCTATGGATGCAAGGAAAATGGGCCCTCTGGCCTCAGCTGAGCAGAGGGGGATCCAGGCAGATCCCGAATCTGGGGCAGTTATTGAGCCGGATCTGGGATCTGACACAACCCAGTGAAATATGCTGAATTTATCCTATTTCAATTTGCCAGCAGAAGGACGCATGGCTTGCTTTCATAGCAGCAACCAACAGGGGGCGAAAGAGGTTTCTTATTTCAACTTCCAACTGGGTCCTACACGCATGCCTCACTTAAAGGGCCGTAAGTACTCATTTTGTTTGAATCCCATCCTGGCTAAGAGCTAGTTGGAGCCTAAAACCTTGATGACACTGCCACGGAGGAGGGACAAGACACTCAGCTTGCCACTTCCCAAGTGGTTAAGAAGCAAATTATAATTTGTAGACGCATTTTTGACTTTCCTAACCCCTGTATGAAAGAGATATACATGCATTGTAAGAATCACAAATGTATCTGTCTGAGTAAGTACATTAATAACCAATCAAATAAGCCCTTAATCATTTATTTTTCTTTATTTAATTTAGTTTATAGCACTACTCACCTAAGTGTATAGGGTGTCAAAACCCTTCACATCATACAGATATTAGGCCAAGCCAATGTATCATACCAGCGTGCAGGTCAATATATAGGAATGCTACAGCAGACAATGAGGTTACAAGGTGTAGGTGTCACATATCGTTCATACTGGTAGGCATTACCTGTTAAGAGCGCTTGCTCTGGAGGAATACAAAGCCAGGGTTTAAAAGGTATATGGGATCTACAGAAAGCAGGGGTTTATGTCTGAGCTAATAAGTCTTTATCACTATCTACAGGAACCCATTTTAGCAGAAGAAGAATAACCGAAAATTGAGAAAGGACCTATAAGGTTCTTGCAGTTTGCACGCAGGTCCTTGTTGCGGCACATAATTCAGAATGCTGTAGCACGAGATTGTAACCAAAGACCTGAAGGCAACATAAGGATGTAAGCGTCAAAAGAAGAAACCCACTGAGTTAACTTCATATAATTCAAATCAGTGATATGCATATTGCATGTTGTGCTTCACAGCAGGCTCTTTAAATTCTAAACTATTTTATGAGGAGTTAAAGTTATGACTAGGCTGAACACAGATCTCTCCAGAAAGTACATTAATCACCAGGGTCATCTTACCATTAATATACCCTGGACATTGTTGAACACACATCTCTGCAGCAGGTGCTGTAACACCTGTAAGATTTTTTAAAACGCAGCCTGATTGTGACCAGCTAAGTAAGCCAGGACAGATTTACTGTTGCATTTGTCTTTGCTGACACCTTCTTTGGGGCAGTAAGCCAGAACAAAACTACTGTCAACCTGCCTTTTCTTGACAATGCCTTTGGATCAGAGTTTTTTTTTTTAAATGTAGAAGTTGACTGTCAACCCTACCCCCTTTTTGCTACACCTTTTTGACGCCCCCCAATTTACGGAATCCCGGTGTAATTTTTTCCCTTTCGTGCACTGGATCCATGCCTTTGCTTTAGCCACAAACTTGCATTTTGATGGCGTTTACAACCTTGAATCCAAATGTAAATATGTGTTTATATATATATAAATGTTTATATTAGTGGTTAGTCTGCATCTAGGCATTCTCAACATTGGTAGATAAGTGACTTGAGTACCAGAGAGCTAAAGTAACAACTATACCGCTGGGTAAAGGTCGCAATCCCATGAGGCAATGTTGCATTACCTATTTGTCTGGAAGAGCACTTTAGTTTTTTGCAATTTTATAAAGCGAAAACTCTGCTAAGGGGTTTTGGAGCGCTTTACGTAAGAATCAGACACATTTCACAAGGTCAGAGTCATGTTTTTTAGACAAGGGGAAATTAAGGGGCTGATTACGAGTGTGGCAGTCCATGGACCTCCAGACTTGCGGTGGCCCGACTGCCAGATTATGACTTTCTGCATCGTTCAGACCACCAGCTGCGCCATTAAACTGCCG
Organism: Calotriton arnoldi; assembly: GCA_963921515.1. NCBI lineage: Eukaryota > Metazoa > Chordata > Amphibia > Caudata > Salamandridae > Calotriton > Calotriton arnoldi. Next base: position 1,093,055 of record CAWUFW010002431.1, on the reverse strand, counting down.
TTCCCTAGAGGTCGCGCAGCAGAGGGGCAGTACAATATGCTGAGCCAGACTGGCGCAGTCACGCCAAGCATATTTGAAGTTCCTCCACTTCCAGCGTTTTCATGGCAGTGAGCTGCCACAAAAAGGCTGGCGGTGGGGTAAACAAAAGAGGCCCTACAGGGCCCCCCCCCGCCATGGGGATGCATTCGGGGGGCACAGCATGTGCCCCCCTGTCTGCTTGCACCCCTAGTTCCAGCACGGCATGGACTTCACAGTCCATGCCGTGCTGGACCATTTTTGCCGTTCCCATTGCGGTGCCCTTTTTCAGGGCACCGCTGTGGGAACAGCTAAAGAACCGCCCGCCTGCATGAGTTCAACTCGTAATCAGACGGGCGGTCTTTGCGCAGCTTTGGTGCTGTCGCGCTGGCAGAAAGCCGGCGCAGGAGCGCCAAAGTCGTAATCGGGCCCTAAGTTATTTGCCTGGACTCACAGGATGTTGAGCCGACACCAGAATACGAACCTGGTTACCCCGTTCTGAAGTCAGCAGCCCTGGCGGTAATGTAATTTCCTCTCCCTTTAAATTTAGAAAGAAACAATAATCCACCCTGGTGCCAACAGACCTGGATTCTAGACTTCGCTTTCCCAATTGACCACATTGTGTGATGCTAGGCAAATCAGTTATTATCCCTGGACCACAGTTACTATAACAAACTGGACGTGCACACATCCGCCTCCTGATGTGCTTGTCAGTCTGCACGTAAGTCACAATTTAGTTTGAAATCATGGATTCAATCACAGTTGGAAATACTGTTTTCATTTTTTTGTGCCCAAGCTGGAACCTAATTAGCACATCTATTCATGCATTTATTTATATGGTGCAGTAGGAATCAATAGGTTGCAAATTGGTATTTTCTATATTTTGTCGAGTGGCCCCTCATACGGTATGCTAATGCACAGAAGAAGGGCTGTTTAATTGCATTGTGGCCATATTATTGTGAGATGGGCAGATAGATTTTGGGAGTCCACGTGGTACATTATTTAACAGAAATTTGAATATTTTTGCAGCCTTTTTGTAAGTAGTAATCCACCTTTCGTCATCATCTCAATCAAGATTGAAAAAATATAGCATATGGGTCAACATGTCCCTGCTTTGGTGTCATCAAAACCGCTCACAATGATTTTCTTTTTAAAGAAAATGCGTCTCAAATATCCACATTTTTTAGCAAAAGGCATTTGTTCAGAGCCCATGCCTGTCTCTGATGTAACACCTAAAATTGGGCCTTAACCCCTTAGCTGCAGAAGCTATAACCGCACCAGTGTTTAGCCTTTTTTATGGTCTGGCCTGACAGCACAGTTGTCTCCAGACAATTATGTGAGTATCACTATAGAGGCGCTTTGGCTCTGCCAACATGTTGGAAGTCAGAAGTACATGTTTTGTTTGGGCAGAAGTTGTGTGCTTGCACAAAAAAGTGCTTTCCCTCTTCGCAACTGTGATCATTTTATTTATTTATCCAGGTGCTTGAGGTTGAACTTTCAGGGGCACACACTTGGTATTGTAATGTTACTAAAGTGCCTAACAATAACTAGATAATTTATGGTGTTTGTCTTTCTCTGACAGCAGCACAGGTGGGAAGTGGGCTGTCATTAACCTACATGGATTTTAAGGGCTGGCTTGACCATGCAACTGTCTCCTGACCTTTTAACCTACACCAGTATTATTCTACAGTTCCTTGTTTCCACACAAATACATATTTATTCCCATGTTATTTATTTGTGATGTCTCACATTGCCCTAATACATTCGTTTAAAGCCAGACCTCTTGGCATTGCCAATGCTTGTTTTATGTTTGAGGCTCTTCATAACTTTTTTATACTGAAGGTGTACAGGCCAAATTTGTGTCCTCTTTTTCTCCACATGTTGGCGATTCTAAAAGTACCCAGGGATTGTGGATTTCTGAGGAGGGAGCTGAAAAAATAGTAAAAAACATTGCAACATTTTGGTTTTGTATTTTTTGAAAAATCGGAAAAAAGTGCTGCACAAGAAAGTGTATGTTTTTCCCCTTAAAATGACATCAACAAAAGATTTGCTGTGCTAACAGTACCATCTTTCCAGCTTTCCGGAACAAGCAGAGTTGTTAAAAAAAATCTCAATTTGGTTTCCACAGTTTTTGCATTTTTTCCATGTTGTATTCACTTTCTTATAGTTTCCTACTCGGTGTGAAACACATGGGTGAACACAAAAGGCAATACATTTCTGAAAAGTAGGCACAATTTGGATTTCAGCAAGGGTTCGTTTGTGTAGATTGCGCATCGTTTTCACAAAGAAACTGATCTTTGAAATAAAAAATAATATAAAAATTAATGAAAAAATAGAAATAGGTGACATTGTTTTCATCTGTCATTTTTTATCCCAATAGCCAATTTAAAAAAGTACTTCGCCTTTACATCCTTCAGGCCTTTCTGGTTGCAGAGATATAAAGTTTTGTATTGGTTGTCCAAAACAAAACACGGGATACCCAGAGCCAACAATTGAACTGCAGCTTATAATGATTTTTCATTGTGTGTCAATCATGTATCAATTCATATAGTACCAGCTAATGAATAAAAAATGTGTATGAAAGAAACCTGTGCATTTTTAAATTGCACCCAAGATACTGGCTGGATTTAGCAATAGTGGTTATTTCTACAACTCTGAATTTGAGGTTATCCGTACTATTATGTGATTCAAAGGGTATTTTGCAAAAAGTGTTCTTTCTTGCACAGTTGTTTACATTTGGAAGCCAAAAAATGGAGAGAAATTCAATTGTCAATAACAAATGTCCTATAATTCTGTCTTCCCATACTTTTTCCAATAAAAGCAGTACCCACTTGTGTGGCTGGGCCTATCACCCACAACATGATAGAGCCCAAAATACAACATACAGATGACAAATTTATACTATGAAAATTGACCCATTTTGGTGATGTGGATAGGTGCGGTATTTGGGACAAGGCTTGGCTGCCACCCAGGGATCCCAAAAACTCCTACTACCCAGCCTTCCCACACGTCTTCTGATACAAATGTACCCACTTCTGTGGATGAGCCTTTCAACTGGCACAGGAATGGATGAAACCTGTGACCATATAAAATCACACTGGTCTTCGCATGGTTCCTGGTTTGGTCTGTTCTTGCTTCAGGTCAGTGGCCCAGCCCCACCAGCGTGGCACTGTTTGTATTGGGTCAAAGTGTGGGAACACTGGGTGGTAGGAATTTTGCGGACTCCCACAGATTCTGAGACATTCCCCCACATAAATGTAAGGAACAAGTGTGATTTTAGCCAAAGTTTGACATTTGTAGGGCATCCTAGGTAAGAAAACGTAATGGGATCTACAGAAGCCACATCACCCTAGATTTGTCTGGCTCTCTGTGTTTCACAAATGGCTAGGTTTCATAGGATTCCATGGTTGCAGACTAACCCAGAGCCCGAATAGTGCAGCCATTAACCTTGGCAAGAGAGAAGAAATTGGGAATTGCCCCCTCTGTACCGGACCATATGTCAAAACTATGCCCAAAAGAATTCAAATTGACTCTTGCTTGCCATTGGGACGAGAATGCTCTAGACCCCACAGGACCACAAATACTGTTTGAGCCTTAGGGATGGGGATGCAACCTGATGGCAGAACAGGCCAGTCCCACCCCATGTTTTTGAAAAATATATATATTATCCATGCTGTCTAGTAGGCTTTCTGCCCCTCCCCCTCACAGAGTGTGACAGATTGAGGGGAAGCCCCACACAGTCTGCCCCGTAAAGTGGCACAAAAACTGTTGTGCCATTTGGTGGGATGGAGGCTTGTCCTTCGTGGGCCACTCCCACCTCATTTATTTTTTATTGGACTTCCCTGGTGTCTAGTGGCATTGGAGACAGATTGTGGGTAAACAGCCCTATTCTGCCTACCAGAGGATGCAGAGAGACTGTCTTGCCCTTTCAGTGTGGGAGTCTAGCTCAATGCCTGGGCAGGCCGTCCTCACCCATTCCTTTTTAGGTCGAGCCTAGAGCAGCGCATGCGCTGCTTGCTCGACTTTTAGTAAGGGGGTTTTCAAAGTGCTACCAGAGGCTTTTGCTGGCCTCAAGCTTGCGTGCATGTGCGCGTGAACGCGCGCAGCCGCCATCTGTCTTTTCTCTGTCACGGGTAATTAAGTGCATCGCGATGGCGATCACTTTAACTTTCGGCGCCCGCGCGGCCAATGCTTTTCGCGCGCGCTTGTTCTCTTCTTGGTGAAGGGGAAGAGTTTCTGTGGCTTTTGTGAGATATTTTTCCGTTACTCCATACTGCTGAGCCAAGACGCTGCAGTATTTTCAGCAGGAGAACTGTTTTGGTTAAAGGTAACATACACTTTAAAATGTCCTTACCTATTAATTCGAGGATTTTGTTATATGCAGGTCACGAGGAACTAGGGTGTGAATGCATCAACAAAATGTACCCAGCCCATTTCCCCAGGTTAACTGTGTCTAATGATTGATACGGGTGAAATATTTCACTTGTGTTCTAGACCTTTGTTTTTCTACATTTTAGAACTGCATGTTTAACCTAGGCGAGGAGTTCTCCAAACACAATTTACTTATTTTTCATTGTTCAGTAATGAGGGAACATCAACCCCATTTTTCCCTCGATTGGCCAACGTCCTGCACATGGACACAAGACTAACTCACCTAGCTGCCATCTCTTGCCCCCAAAGCCTAATAGTAGGGTTTTTGAAACAGGAGCGTGTTTTATGCAGTGCGTTACATGAATGGAAGCACACCATTGCATACCCCACACACCTTTGATATCTGGCCGCACGGTTTTCCAAACTATTTTGTGAGCTAATATTTTCCTGGTTAAGAATGTTCTCTTATTCTTAAGTAAGATTGTGCAGCTTTTTGAGCATCAAGCAGTAAGTAGTATATAACATTTGTTTCTGTACGTATGTGATCTGCATTTTTGTCTGCTCATATTTCATGCGGGCATTAAGTGAGCGCTTTTTTGGTTTGAATGCGTGGTACAGATCACTCCTCTTACAGCACCTGAGTCAGAGTTATTAGTTGAAAGCTGTTTAAGTGCACCATTAGTGTTATGGTGATGAAATGTGATGTGCCATATGTTCAGTGTCAGATTTCAAAGGCTTTTTTTGGGTCGGCTTCGCGCGGCTGCACTTGCGAAAGCCTCAATTGCTGTCTGGATGTACGCCTTAGAGGCCGATTTGGGGCTCCTTTCTTGAGTATTCATTATACCCAAAGCGTTTAGAAGCTCAGCATATTGTGCATTATTAGTGCATTCCCCATCGAATCGAAAAAACCCGTTGCCCCCCGGCATGCCGTTTTCTAGGTTTAGAACCCTTGCACATACACAGCCTCTTACCCGTCTTCGTCCGAGAGACAAGGAGTTAATACACATTTTTTGTCATCTGTATAAGTGTCATCTGTATAAGTATGGCCATACCAGATGGCCATACATTTTTTGTCATCTGTATAAGTGGCAGATGAAGTAACTGTAGATGTTGTAGCACCCAGGATAATGTGCTGCATGGCTAAATACTTATGAGGTCCCAAAGGCGAGACCTATTGGCTATGCCAATGCTTGTTTAGCTACTTTCCGTGGTGTCTAGTATGCTCTCTGCCCCCCATGTGTCAGTTTAGTTGTAAACGCCACCAATCTGCCCCACAGTTTTCAGAATGACTGTTGTGCCCTTTCGGGTGGTGGGAGCAAAGGCGTAGGGAGCCCCCTGCTTTAGCAGCTTAAGTGGGGGGTAGCCACCGCACCCGATGCCATTGTCATCTAGGTCCCACTAAATATTGATTCGTTTTATGTCTGGCCTCTTCGGTCTGCAGGCCTGCAAACAAAGGCTCATAAACCGATCAATGTAAGAGCAGGGGAGGGCTAAGAGGTAGAGGTAAAGAGCTGCTAAATGAGTTAAGGTTAGGAAAGGAGAGAGAAAAAGACATTATGAAAATCTAAATCTGAAAAGAATAGAATGGCCAGCAAACAGAAAGATTGGGGTTTGGGGTGGGTTGGGAAGGGGGAAGGGAAAGTTAAGATCTAAAAAATTAGCTTGAGAAAATAAAAAAAAAATGGTAGCTAGTAACTGAAAAGAACAAAGGCTTGAAGGGTGAAACCAAAGGGGAAAGAAGGAAATAAGGAAGGAAATATGAAAGGAAGGAAGGAAAGGTGAAAGGAGAAGTGAATGGAAGGAAGGAAAAGGAAGAGTGTAAGGTGGAATGGTTGAAAGGATGAAAGGTTGGCTGGAGCGGTGAAAGGATGAATCGGTGGATGGATTGAAGGGTGTAAGGATGAATGGATAGATCTGAAGATGTACAGGTGAAGGGAACTAATTTACAAAGCGCCAGGCTTACTGTTTCTCTTATTCAGTGTCATTAGAGTTTTGCTTAAAAGTGGGGGATATTTTAATTTTCTGCTACTCTCTTGGGTGGGAGCATTACCTAATGCCACGGTGGGCTACCCACACACCATCATTTTTTAAATTGAACTTCCCTGGTATCTAGTGGGCTGTGTGCCCACAAAAGGGACACAAATACTGTCGTCTTACGGGTGGGGGTAAGGCCCAATGTTGGGCTGGCCGCCCCAGCCCTCTTTTTTAACTACTTTCCCTGGTGTCTCTTGTCCTTTCTGCCCACTGTATTTTTACATTTTTTCTATTCAAAAGCATTCTCAGTAGTACACCTGGAAAACCCTGCCAAGTGGATGTTTTCCAGGCGTGCTACTGGGAATGTCATGTGACCCTAATTCCCCTTTGTGGAATTCTACATGCAAAAGCCCTTGGCACGGTGAAGCACCTGAGGTGTCCTTCCTTGTACTGTAGTGGATGTAGAAGCCAAGATTGAGACTCTTTTTTCTTCCATGAGCAGACTGCATGTGCTATGTGAAACCTGTTATCTACTCTGAATCCATGCTCAGCGAGACCAGTACTGCCGTCTGCTGGCCCAGTTAGAAAATGGGTACATGCACATTCTGCTCTCTTGAGGAGTATAGATTTCAAACTATTGTGAGATATGTAAGGAGTTAGTCCACAATGCTCAAAATCAGTTTTTATGCTGATAGTCCCCTTGGGTACTCATAACCCAGTTTTGACATGCCAGAACACTGCATGCCTGATATTGCTGAACCATATTCATTCACATTTATTCACAACCCTGTGTGTATCACTCTGTCAGCTTACCTCACAGATATTAGCATCTAAACATGGATGCTGAATAAGCATCCAATCCTGGATGCAGATGAATTGCTTATCATTTGAATGTTCTACGACCCTGAGTTCTGCATTGTGTCCAGGTCTGCCTTCAAGACTGTCTTTAAGGCGTTCTCAGGTAAGCGTTACCAGGAGCTGTGTGTGACGATGCTTAGGACAGCGACGGCCTGTCCTTAAGGGTGGAGGGGCGCCACCACTCCGCCTTTTTCTAAACGTGAAGAGCATCTGTCTTGCTGAGCATGGGTCAGCCTGACAAACACTCTTGATGTTCAGGTCAGACAGCCAAGGCTGTACTAGCAACTAAATACGCGGGCGCCTGGCTGTCTGAACTGAACTTTGCCGGGCTGAATATATCACAGCCTTGTGGGCATGCTCTCCTCTGCGCAGTAAAGAACTTACTGGTCCTCCCCCTCTTGATGAGTGGGCGCGTCACTGATATCCTCAGATCTGGGCTCTTCAGATTAAGCCCTGAAATGCCTAGGGCCGAGTGTCCATCAGTGACGCTCGTCGCAGAGTGGGGTGTGTCAGCAGTCTCACTGACCCCATCCCACTCTGTGATGAACAAGGGACTGCCACCTCCTCTCATTGGCTGATTCATAACAAGATCAGCCAATGAGAGGAGGCAGCATTCCCAATTGTTACAAACTACCAAGACTTCCCTCCTGCCACCTGATCTCACTGCTGCCGCCCGGTATTTATTTTAATGTTTGATGCCTGCATGCATGCGTGTGTGTATGTATGAATGTATGTGCATTTGTGAGAGGGTGCTTTGAATGGGTGTGTGTGCGTGTGCGTGTCTATGTGCTTGTGAATGGTTGGCGATTGTGTGCACGTATGTGAATACATGGGTGAGTGAGTGTGAGTGTGTCCATGTGGCCTGCCCCCGCGCAAGATATTATATACTCAGCAGTTTTGTTCCGTATTTAGACAACTTAATTATCAGCTTCACCATTAGTGAAACATTACACCTTGTCATTCTCTTATTGGCACGTTAATGCCTTAAAGGAGTAATTGCAGAAACTCGGAGTGTTCGTAGCTTGATAAAAAATCTATGGCCCTTCTAGATCAGTACATTTCTCCATTGACACAGAATGCGTAAAACCCTTTGATTCATCAGACACTGTATGATGCACTCATCCTCTACAAAATAAGGCAGCAGGGGCAGTATCCAGACTCAAGCACAAGGACCATGTACAACTAGCCCATTGTCTTTGCAGTAGCTTTAAAGATTTGGCAGTCAGCAGCAGACTGGGCTGGTGGTCTAAGTATTTACTGAAACATCCAATCAGATATAACCATGATTAGTGTTTCAAATGCTCAAACAGCTGAGACTGCAGTACTTTGTCAAAAGATTGAGCTTCAGATTGCATCATTTTTCCTTTGCTGCAGGCCCCATTACAGTTGAATAATTTGCATCTGTAGGTGTCCATCTATGGTTCCGGAAATCTTACTCGCTCATTGCTTCAAGCTTATTTTCAGTGACCAGAGTCCTACCTCTCCCTTTGAATCCATTACCTCATGATGTTGCCCTGAAACTGTGTTCTGCTGCATGAGGATGTATATAGAACAGTACTCTCAGCTTACTTGGTGTCATTTGGAACTGTATCAATTTATTATTGCACATCCAAGAGAGTTCAGCATGTCCCAATCTATCTATGAAGATGTTAATTTGACCTGTACCAATCACCCTTTCTCTTATAGATGTAACTTTCTGTGTGTTCCTTCTGAGGTACAAGGCTATATCAACGAAACTCAGTGGCGGCCGTCATGGTTCGCAGGTGGTGGGGCGGGTGCAGGCGCGCGCGGGGGGGGGGCGGTGGGTAATTAACCCCTTCGCTGCTAGGCCTTTTCCCCCCCCTGTGCTAAGCCTTTTTTGGGCTATTTGGGGTAGTTCGCGCTTAGGCCCCTGTAACTTTTTGACCACATAAGGTATCCACGCCAAATTTGCGTCCTTTTCTTCCAACATCATGGGGATTCTAAAGGTACCCAGGGTTTGTGGATTCCCCCGGAGGGGAGCCTGAAATTAGCCAAAATACATCTAAATTTTGTTTTTTTGGTGAAAAATGGGAAAAAAGTGCTGCAAATGAAAGCGTCTGGGTTTTTCCCTGCAAATGGTATAAAAAAGGGTTTGTGGGGCTGAAATCACAATTTTCCCAGCTTTTAGGGAATGACAGCCTTTGGTTAGAAAACCAAAATTTTTTACACAGTTTTGCCATTTTTCTGGGACATAGCCTATTTTTGCTATTTTTTGTGCTTTCAACCATCTTCCAGTTAATGGTAGAAATGGGTATGAAAGCAATAATGGATCCTGGAAAGCTATACATTTTAGTAAAGTAGACAAAATTCTGAATTCAGCAAGGGGTCATTTGTGTAGATCCTTCAAGGTTTCTTTATAGAAACTAACAGTTAAATATAGGAAAAATTGAAAATTTGTTGAAAAAAACAGCCTTTTGTGTCAACGTTTTCACCTGTAACTTCTTCTAATTATGACAACTCTTTGAAAGCAATATACCGTTACATCAGCGGGACCTTACTGGTTGTGGGGATATATAGGACTTGGAGGTTCACCAAGAACCCGACGAACCCAGAGCCAAAAACTGAGCAGCGACTTGCAATGGTTTTTTATTATGTACCGGGTATATAGCAATTATTCTGGGAAAATGTATACATAGAAAAATCGGTATGAAAGACACCTATGTATTTCTGAAATGGGAACAAAATATAGAGTTTAGAAACAGTAGATATTCGCACATTTCCGAAATTGGGAATACTCATACTAGCATGAGAATTATCGGTCATTTTTCAAAATGACTTCTTTTTTACACATTGTCATTCATTTGGAAGGCAGAAATGCATCGAAAGTCAATAGGTAATAACAGTTGCTTTACAAATCTGAATTACCCTAAGTCTCCCGATAAAAATGGTATCTCACTTGTGTGGGTAGGCATAGTGCCTGTAAAGTTAGGGGGCCTCAGGCCCACATCTAGATTATTGAGGGACACAGACACATGGTACTGGTGCAGTAACTGGCCCAGGGCCCGTGCGCCCGGCCCCTTTTATTGACCGGGTCACCTCACTGGTGACGCCGGTGGTGGGTGGGTGTAAGGTGTGCATCACAGCGGAAGTGGAACACTAGAATGTATCCCGCCGATACTACATCCCTCCCAACGTTTAATGAAAGGAAATAAACAAAGTCCAACCTGTAAAAGAAAGACAGATAAACAATACATATCACAAATGGTATTTTCTTCAGGCCGTCAGCCAGGCAGTGTCGGAATCTTGGACCACCATGTTCGTGATGTTTTAGTCCGCCTTGGCAATGCGCTTGAGACCGGCCTGGTCTAGCAGTGTCAAAGTCTATGTACAACAGTCCCGCCTCGGGGTACTGGGAGCTGTGATGAGATCCACTCTGAAATGTCTCTTGGTGTGAGGCCCTTGGCCTGGAGGCAGCGTGCTTGATGTTGTTCCTGTATCTTGACGGCCGAGCTACTTCCGACTTGCCTCTCACTTGGGCTCCTCTCTCACCGGAGCCTCTGGGTGGGCTTCCCTGCTGGGCGGCCATGGGACCGTGTGGACCGTGCGGGCTTCGTGTGAGCCGCGCTAAGGCGTCGCTTCGGAACTGCCAACAGGACTCACAGCCTAGTCGCTCATGTAGCCGCCTAGGGTGGTGTCTCCGTCTCAGTGTTCTTGCCGTCAGGAATCAGGTTCCGTGTCTTCCTCTCAGGGTCGTTGGGCAACCACTCTCGGCTGTGACCTCCGTGCGTCCTGTGCCTGTCGAGGAGCTGCTGCCGACACATCTCTCCCATTCGGACTCCCATTTCATTGGAACTCCGCCGAGGCCCCTTGCCCCTGGATTTCCACATGACCGCGTGGGCTGTGCTGGCCTTCGGGTAGGCCGCGCGTAGGGGTCGCTTCAGAACTCCCAACAGGGCCACGGCCTGGTCTTGTGTTATCCCAAGGGGTGGATATTCTAATGGCCGGTTGTGCTCTACTTCAGTATGCTGCAGGCTGATGGAGGCACACAGACGGTTCCTGGGTGACTAGCCTCCTTGAACTCCGGTTGTCTGGAGTGTGTGGATTCACTTAGGTGGTGCGATGCTCCTTGATGGTGTTGATAAAATGGTAATTGTTCTTCGCTTGGGCAGCAGGCGGCGATCTGTTGTCTAGGGTGATCTTTTGTAGCGAGGAGGACCTGAGGGGCTTCGCAGCTTGCCGTTATCTTGCTTAGGTTGTCCCTCACCCGTGGCACCTGCGGTCGAGAAACATGGATGCCGTCTGACTTAGACTGCCGATGCTTGGGACTGGACGGTCGCGCAGGGAAGCGTCGAAGAGAGACTCAGTTCACGCTAGCTGCGTCTTACAGTTGGTTCTTCTCCGTGGGCTGTCTCCTGGGACGTCGGTCCGGCTGGTGGCTGTCGGGTGTCTCGGGGTGTGCTCCTCTTGTGATGATATGAGTCCTCTGCCCTCTCACTTTGCTCCTTCTTCTTCTGCACGCCTGTGGTGGTTGTCTGCCCTGTGACGCTGTGCCACTGTTCCTTACTCCTTTGCAGGGTGACATCCTGTCACCCTCTTCTCCTCTATCCGATCAGGACCTCACTTGGCGGTAGCTTCTTCCCACGTGTCTCATGTTGACGCCACATGGACACTTCGCCGGTCGCGTCGTCGTCAAAATGGTCTCTCATCTCCTGTGGGACCTTTTGTCGGCACCATCCTTTCTTCGGGGATATCGCTGCGGTTCCCCTTGATGCCTTCAGCATGCCTCCTTCTCTTTGAGGGTCTTGCTCTTCTGGGCGTCTGCCCATGCAGTCGACCATCTGGGTGCGTTTGTCGCGCACCTCGGACTTGGCGCTCTTCTGCCCTCTTTGGGGTATCCTTGCTTCTGGTAGTCTGCCCGACTACCTCTTCGACCTCAGGGAGGTCGCCTCCTTCGCAATCCTCTGGTGGGTTTGCTTCTCCTTTGCGACCGACTGGCCGGCCTCTTCTACGCGACCGTCTGGCAGGTCGCCTTTCTCTGTGCAACCGTCTGACAGGTCGGCTTTACCCTTGCGACCGTCGGGCCGGTCCGATTCCTTGCGCGCATCCTACTGCGCTCTTTGTTTGCTTCACTGCTCACGCTTGCTGCGCATTCTCGTCAGTCTTTCCCTCCTGGAGCTGTAGCCGTTGTTTCCGTGCTGCTGCGCACTTGCTTGGTGGTGGGTTCCTGAACCGCCCTTGTTTTTCTGATGGTGCTCCTGACCTTTCCTGCTGCTGCAGCGACAACCTGTGGCCACCAGGTACCGCTGCACCTTCAGTCTTAGCTATGTTCAGGGTTCCCTTCTCGCAGATACCCTTCACGCCGTCGGTGGGTTCTGCAGCTCCTATTCCTGCGCTGCCTTTCACTTTAGATGCTCTTCAGAGTTCTCTTGACACCATGAGCTTGCTGCTCGTGCTCTACCTCCTGCGCATCTTCTTCTTGCTCTCCTTCTGGATTTGCTTGTCCCGGTATTCAGAGCATTCACGTACTCCTGACGCTTTCTGCGCACTCCTCACACAGTGCCTTAGGTGCATGCCTTGCTGCCTCCTCGTGCTGCTCCTTCTCCTGGCACTTATTTATTTTTTATTTTATTTTTTTTGATGCCCCTACTTGCCATCCGGGCAGCTCTCCATTAGCCAACTACTCTCTGTTGGTCCCAGCAGCCTGGAACTGCCTCTGAGCAACCTCAGTGCTCTCCAGTCAGTCCCAGTGCTGTTGCACGTTGTGTGCAGCGGGTGCGTTATCGCGATACGGCCACCAGGTGGCAGTGTTGCCTTATCTGAAACGTGGGCCCAGGCTGTTTGCTTGGAACTACGGCCTCACGCTTTTCCTCTCTTCTCTGGGTGTGCCGGTATGGAGCTTCTCGTGACCTCGGCTCGTCCTAATTACTTTACCCCGGGGCACAGGCACTCACAGCCAGGTAGGCGCTTTCATTTCTTTATTTTCCTGTTTGATGTTGGCAGGCTGCATTATACACCTGCTTGTGCAACACACGATCGGGGCACTTTGCTGCCAATTATTCACAGGCACTGCAGCGCTTCTATCGGCCAGAGCAGCTTCACCCACGCTACGGGCCTCAGCTTGCTGTCTCTTTTCTCTCGCGGCCGCTCCTGCCGCTTTCCTCACCGCCTCAGCTCGTTGGGCCTGCCGACCACGCGCTTATTCTCCTCACTGGCTGGGCGCTAACCTCACAGGGGCCCTTCTCTTGCCGATCGGTTCTCACGGTAGGGGCTGCAGAGACTTCATCTTGTCGGATCGCCTCTGCTGCGCCTCACGCACGCCGCACTCCTGCCTCATAGCGCCGAGTGGGGTGTGCGTCACTGCACTTCTAGCCTCACTGAGGGGTCGGTCTTACTGCCGCTGGCCGCTCCGTTCACCCTCGCGCTCTCTTCCTGGGGGGGGGGGAACGGGCACCGCTTTCTTCCTCGCGGGGGAGCGGTTAGCTACTCCACTCCCGTCCTCCCGCGGCCGGCAACCTTCTCCTACTTAGGCGGGGTGGGCTCCCGCGGACCACCGCTGGCGGTCGCTCTCCGTCGCGCCGCAGTCCCCACAACCCCTTCATGTTTGTGGGCTCACCTCATGCCCGGCATGGCGTCGCGACTGACGCGGGTGGGCTCCGCTCGGTTGGCTCTAGTCAGGCTTCATTAGGCAGGCGACCGGGGCATGACAGCGGCTCCAGGACTCGCCGCATGGGCTCTCTTCACACCAGGTGCGGGGTGGGCTCCCGATCACCACCTTCTTTCTTCGGGGCCCTCGTCATGCCCGCAGATCACTGGGCGCATCCGGCGCCGGGTCGCCGAGGGGGCGTGCATTCATGCAAGCACGCCGGGTGTGGGGTGAGCACCCAAACACTTCCTCATTACCTCAGGGCTGTGGTCGCCGCCGGTCCTCTAGGGTCAGGTTACACTTCCCCCACCAGGACCCGGTAAGCGGTCGCCACCGCACACGTGGGATAAGACCCACTCGTCGCCATTGTAAAGTTAGGGGGCCTCAGGCCCACATCTAGATTATTGAGGGACACAGACACATGGTACTGGTGCAGTAACTGGCCCAGGGCCCGTGCGCCCGGCCCCTTTTATTGACCGGGTCACCTCACTGGTGACGCCGGTGGTGGGTGGGTGTAAGGTGTGCATCACAGCGGAAGTGGAACACTAGAATGTATCCCGCCGATACTACAGTGCCCACGACAGGAAACGGCTCAAAACGCAACGTGAACACACCACATTTTCACAATGAAAAATTACCCTTTTTTTGCAAAGTGCCTAGCTGTAGTTTTTTAACCCTAGCTCTGCCGGCACCTAGGGAAACCTAGCAAACCTATACATTTTTGAAAACTAGACACCCAGGGGAATCCAGGATGGGGTGACTTGACTGGCTCTCACCAGGTTCTGTTACCCAGAATCCCTTGCAAACCTAAATAAATGTCCAAAAAAACACATTTTCCTCAAATTTCTGTGGTGGAAAGTTCTGGAATCTGCGTGGATTCACAAATTTCCACCCACCCCACGTTCCCCAAAGTCTTCCGAGAAAAATGGTACATCACTTGTGTGGGTAGGCCTAGTGCCCGCGACAGGAAACGGCGCAAAACGCAACGTGGACACAACACAATTTCACAGTGAAAAATGACCCTTTTTTGGCAAAGTGCCTAGCTGTAGTTTTTGAACCCTAGCTCTGCCGGCACCTAGGGAAACCTAGCAAACCTATACATTTTTGAAAACTAGACACCCAGGGGAATCCAGGATGGGGTGACTTGACTGCCTCTCACCAGGTTCTGTTACCCAGAATCCCTTGCAAACCAAAAGAATTGTCAAAATAACCACATTTTCCTCACATTTCTGTGGTGGAAAGTTTTGGAATCTGCCTGGATCCACAAATTTCCTACCACCCAGTGTTCCCCCGGGTCTCCCGATAAAAATGGTGCCTCACTCGTGTAGGAGGCCCAAGTACCCGCGACAGGCAAGGGCCCAAAACGTATTGAGGCGACATCAAAATTGCCTATCACAAAATGTTTTAGGCCCTTGCCTGTCGCGGGTACTTGGGCCTCTTACACGAGTGAGGCACCATTTTTATCGGGAGACCCAGGGGAACGCTGGGTAGTAGGAAATTTGTGTCAGCCCGGTGATGCCACAACTTTCACACACAAAAATGTGTGAAAAAAGTGATTTTTCCAGCTAAATTTGAGGTTTGCAGGGGATTCTGGGTAAGGAAACGTTGGGGGATCCACGCAAGCCATACCTCCCTGGAATCCCCCGGGTGTCTAGTTTTCAGAAATGTGTGGGTTTGGTAGGTTTCCCTAGATGGCCGCCGAGCACGGGGCCAAAAACCCAGGTGACACCCCTTGCAAAACCAGGTCGTTTTGAGATAGGCAATTTTGATGTCGCCTCAAAACGTTTTGGGCCCTTGCCTGTCCCGGGTACTTGGGCCTCCCACACGAGTGAGGCACCATTTTTATCGGGAGACCCGGGGGAACGCTGGGTGGTAGGAAATTTGTGTCAGCCCGGTGATGCCACAACTTTAACACACAAAAATGTGTGAAAAAAGTGATTTTTTTCCAGCTAAATTTGAGGTTTGCAGGGGATTCTGGGTAAGGAAACGTTGGGGGATCCACGCAAGCCGTACCTCCCTGGAATCCCCCGGGTGTCTAGTTTTCAGAAATGTGTGGGTTTGGTAGGTTTCCCTAGATGGCCGCCGAGCACGGGGCCAAAAGCCCAGGTGACCCCCCTTGCAAAACCAGGTCGTTTTGTGATAGGCAATTTTGATGTCGCCTCAAAACGTTTTGGGCCCTTGCCTGTCGCGGGTACTTGGGCCTCCCACACGAGTGAGGCACCATTTTTATCGGGAGACCCGGGGGAACACTGGGTGGTAGGAAATTTGTGTCAGCCCGGTGATGCCACAACTTTCCCACACAAAAATGTGTGGAAAAAGTGATTTTTTTCAGCCAAGTTTGAGGTTTGCAGGGGATTCTGGGTAAGGAAACGCTGGGGGATCCACGCAAGCCATACCTCCCTGGAATTCCCCGGGTGTCTAGTTTTCAGAAATGTGTGGGTTTGGTAGGTTTTTTTTTTTTTTTTGAGGGGTTGACCCGTGCAGACATAGGTGCAAGGAGCAGTGAACTACCAGTTACACCAGCAACCTCATAGGTTCACCGTCCACGGCCTCCTATGGGGCTAGTAGATGCCCCACTAGGGTTTGGAATTTTTATCTCCTGAAGGTTGAGGGTGACAAAAAACCTTTTTTACCCCACCCAGTGGATTCCCTTTCCCATAGATTTGGTAAGGGTGGAGCCTTTAGTAGTTTTTGTAAGTCCTGATGAAAGCCATGGACCCGACTGGGCCGGTAGGCAGAAACATGTCGACTTTACTCACGGCGGTGGGAGGATAATTATTCCCTCATATACACTGCACCTTTGGTTTTAAAGACCATATAGATACCATCCAAATTAAAATATAATTTGTTATCTATAATGGTATTTTAATTTCACAATTTCTCTTTAAGGGCCCCCACTTAGTCTTAGAAGTGCATCCCTGTCGTCAGGTGTATGCCCGCCCCTTATCAAACCAAGGTTTTAGGGGGCGAGGACTGGTCAATGATGAAGCATGACACCAGGTGGTGTGTGAGACCAGTCTTTCACTTTTTGTGAGTTGCCAGCACATACATCACAAATTTAGAGACATCTAGGTCAGTACACTAGGAGCGGCTCATTGTGTTTAAATGATTTATGTTGGAGGCTGCCTTCTCCTAGTACCCCGTGCCTCTTGTTCCCTCCCCGGAGTCTTCCTCTGGGATACATGTGGTTAGACGGTTTGGTAGGTTTCCCTAGCTGGCCGCCGAGCACAGGGCCAAAAACCAGGTGACCCCCCCCCTTGCAAAACCAGGTTGTTTTGTGATAGGCAATTTTGATGTCGCCTCAGAACGTTTTGGGCCCTTGCCTGTCACGGGTCCTTGACCCACCCACGAGAGTGAGGTACCATTTCTATTGGGATACTTGGAGAAAGGCGAAGGGGTAGGAAATTTGTTGTTTCTTTCTGCAGCGTGAACATTTTGGCACAATATTGCAAGGAAAATGTGACAGACATTTTGAGGTTTGCAGGACATTGTGGGTAAGATAACTTGTTGGGATCCACAAGAGAAATATCACCATGTACTCCCATGGGTGTTTAGTTTACGACAATATCTACAGTTGGTAGGTTATTCTTAGATGGAATGTACACCTTGGCAGGGAGACTAAAAAGACAAAGATTACTGCACAGCCATCTATTCCTCAAGCACACACACATACTGGTTGGATTTGGCACGAGGGCGAGTGATGGTTCAGTATATACAATTTTATTAACGAGAGATTTCACAAAAATGAAATGCACTGTCAATAATTGAAAGGACAAAAAACTGAACCAGTAACTCGCAGCTCGTGAGCTGTAAAGCCACGTCAAGGCCCCAACCGCTTTACAGGCCATTCACACACCTTTCATACGTAATACAAACAAGACCATTCACACCACCAGGCACGAAACCAACACATTACAACATTCACAAAAAGGGACAAGGTACACCCTGCTTGAGAAAGACAGAAAAGACAAATATTTCTGCACAACCACCTATTCTTCAAGCACACAGACATACTGGTTGGATTTGGCATGAGGGTGAGTGATGGTTCAGTATATACAGTTGTATTAACCAGAGATTTCACAAAAATGAAATGCACTGTTAATAATTGAAAGGACAAGAAACTGAACCATTGACTCACAGCTCGTGAGCTGTAAAGCCACGACAAGGCACCAACCGCTTTACAGGCCATTCATACACCTTTCATACGTGTGACACATACAAAACCATTCACACCGCCAGCCGCGGGCCCAGCACATTACAACACTCACACCAGCAGACAGCGCCATTCAAGGGCCCATCACTTTCACACGCCCACATTCCTGACACAGCAACCACACCAGCTCACGGATTGCGTGGAGTGGCGTTTAGCTAGCAGTGTGTGTAGTGACCAGCAGCAAGTCACTACTCACACACCACCAGCCAAGCGCCCGTCCACGCACACCGCCAGCCAAGCGCCAGTCCACGCACACCGCCAGCCAAGCGCAAATCCACACACCCCGCCAGCCAAGCGCCAATCCACGCACACCGCCAGCCAAGCGCCAATCCACGCACACCGCCAGCCAAGCGCCAGTCCACTCACCGCCAGCCAAGCGCCAGTCCACGCACACCGCCAGCCAAGCGCCAATCCACGCACACCGCCAGCCAAGCGCCAATCCACGCACACCGCCAGCCAAGCGCCAATCCACACACACCGCCAGCCAAGCGCTAGTCCACTCACCGCCAGCCAAGCTCCAGTCCACTCACCGTCAGCCAAGTGCCAGTCCACGCACACCGACAGCCACGCTCCAGTCCACGCACACCGCCAGCCAAGCGCCAGTCCATGCACACCGTCAGAATTTTTTTTTTAAACAAGAAAGAAAACACAAACAAATTGCAACTAAATACAAAACTATAACTACAAAAACAACAGCAGTAACTAAAGACATCATTCTATTGCCAAACGTTAAACTGAACAACTATATAAAACCATACAGACCAGGCAGTACACTATTAGACTCATGGTTGCTCCCAAAAACTCTTTTGAGTGTGATACAATCTGAAACATGTGGGCACACACAGCCCAGGATTAGAAGGACAATCGGCACAGTGCATACGACTCTCCTTCCGCACACCTCTTCGCAAGCAGACTCTACATCTCTTACAGGGATTGTTTTTTTGGGCGTGGGAGGAATTAAATCAGGAAAGTGGCGATCTTTCAATCTAGCCACATCCTCCACCACTCCAACTCTAGGAACACTTGCCTGTTCCACAACAACAAGGCTGCCTATCACAGACTCCTGAAACTGAACAAAAGTCATCTGTGACGCAGGAGGACACTCCTTGAACACAACAAAAGCATTGAAAGTTGCTAAATTGAAGAGATGGATGGCCAACTTCTTATACCAAATGTAAGCCTTACGAATAGCAGTGTAAGGTTCCAACCTCTGATCTACTCTATCAACACCACCCATGTGCTTATTGTAGTCTAAAATGCACACAGGTTTGTGCACTTCAGCAATCTGACCCCAAACAGCCACAGGTGAAGTACTCTCATCATGGATGGTAGTCAGCATGTATACATCCCTCCTGTCCACAAATTTCACAGGTAGTAGTTCATCACTACGCAAGGAACTGCACTGTCCCCTCTGAAGTTTTTTGCAAACAAGCTCTTTTGGATAACCTTTACGGTTAGAGCGGATTGTGCCACAAGCAAAAGTGTCCACTTTGAACAATTCCTTAAACAATTGCACAGCAGTGTAGAAGTTATCAAGGTACAAATGGTGGCCTCTGTTAAACAGTCCTCTAGCAAGATCCCACACAATTTTCTCTGAAACTCCAAAAGTGGACAGACAACCAGGGGGTCAATAGTGGAATCCCTACCAGTGTACACACGGAAATTAAAAACATATCCTGTCCTACTCTCAGACAACATATACAGCTTAATTCCATAACGTGCCCTCTTGCTAGGAATGTACTGCCTAAAAACAAACGGCCCTTGAACAGGACCAAAGACTCATCAATAGATATTTCTTTCCCTGGAGTATAGATCTCTGAAAATCGATCTACAAAGTGATCAAGAACAGGCCGAATCTTAAAAAGACGGTCACAGTCAGGGTGATCTTGTGGCAACGCCAAAGCATTATCAACAAAATGCAGCATCCGAAGCAAAAGTAAATACCGATCACGAGTCAGAATTGCAGGAAATATGGCCGTTGCCATCAAGGGACTGGTAGACCAATATGAAGCCATGGACGGCTTCCTTATCAAGCCCATCAATAAAGTCAAACCCAAAAACTTCTTCATCTCTTCCAGATTTGTGGGAGTCCACCGGGTAGCTCTAGAGTGGGGCCTAAGTCTGGCACTGTTGTCCCTCAAAAACTGTTCAGCATACAAATTAGTCTGCTCAACAATCTCACCCAAAAATACATCATCCATAAACAACTGAAAAAACTGTATAGGCAAAACATTTTCACAATCCACTCTACACCCTGCATCACCACTAAAGGCAGACAACACCGGCTGCACCATGTTTGGATCAACCCAGAGTCCAGCACTTCCAATGGGAAGCCTTAAAGCCCCAGGCTGCAATCCAGATGCCTCTTGCACCATCGGCACAGCAGTGTCGTCCTCTAAAACAGGCACTTCATCTGCACTGAGCTTCATCCGCACTGAGAGTAGCTTCATCCGCACTGAGAGTAGCTTCATCCACACCGAGAGTAGCTTCATCCGCACTGAGAGTAGCTTCATCATCCGATGATTCCATGTGGAGAGAAAACTCACTGCCTGAATCTTCCCATCCGTCCTCTCCCTCAGACGCACTGTCAGTCTCATAATCCTGCTCGGAGGAAGATTCAAGAAGCATACCAACCACCTGCTGAGCAGTCATTCTACGGCTAGCCATAATGCTTACTAATAAAGGTAACTTGTCAAACAAGTCAACAACAACAAACCCTTTGTTAAAAAAGAAATAAACAAAATGTAGCTTTATCACAAAGACCTATATACTCCAACACTATACCACTCACTTGACAGAAGCAGCTAGACTCACCACCACCTACTCTGCACAGACACAGTAAGGATCAACAATATCCCACTAAAAAAGAAAAAGAAAAAAAAATACACATAAGACAATGCAAAACACATCGCAAAGAATTTCATGCTCAGAACACTAACAAATATGCTGCCATTATGACACCACTTACAAAAAAATTCATTCATGCATGACAATAATACTCATTTGGAGTAAACGCAACAAAAATGTTTTTCTTACCAAATAAATGCAATTACGCAAAACTGCAGAACAACCACTGCCGAAACCGCAAACAGGAATCAAAAGCTTTACACTAGAATAAAAAGAAGAAAAAAAAACATTACAATCACATATTCAAATAATGCACCAGTCCACACACAATCCACCAGCTAAGCTAAGGGGTAGGTGGGCCTAAGAGTATAAATAAAATATTCGCCCCTGTAAAAGGGGAGCAACCCTTGCCCTTGAGGCCACTCCCCAACACAAAAATTTAAAAACCCCTGTTGTCTAGTGGCATCTGCCCCTGGGGGCAGATGGGCCTAAAAAACATACTGCTGATCTGCCACCCAAAGAGGACAGAAATGGCCACAATCATCCTCCCATAAAGGGGAGCGACCCTTGTCCAAGGGGCCGCTCCCCAACATAAAAAAAAAATAACCCTGGTGGCATAGTGGCCATACAAAAAAAAGAAATCAGCCAATCTGCCCCTCAGGGGTGCAGAAACGGCCAAATTAATGCTCCCAAAGGGGATCGACACCCCACATTGCCCCCATAAGGGGAGCGACCCTTGCCCAAGGGGCCACTCCCCACAAACAAATCCCTGGTGGTCTAGTGGGCCAAATATGGGGAGACACAGCCCCCAAAGGAGAGCGACCCTTGCCCAAGGGGTCACTCTCCCAAAAACAATTCCCTGGTGGCCTAGTGGGCCCTAGATTAAAAAAAAGGCGAGATCTGCCCCCCCCATGGGGGCAGACAGCCCAAAACATAGCCCACAAAGGGGAGTGACCCTTGCCCAAGGGGCCACTCCCCAAAAAGTATTCCCTGGTGGTCCAGTGGGCCACTTTAAAAAACAAATGGTGAAATCTGCCCCCAGGGGGCAGACAAAGCCAAAAACATTGCCCCCATAAGGGGAGCGACCCTTGCCCAAGGGGCCACTCCACACAAACAAATCCCTGGTGGTCTAGTGGGCCAAATATGGGGAGAGACAGCCCCCAAAGGAGAGCGACCCTTGCCCAAGGGGTCACTCTCCCCAAAAAAAATCCCTGGTGGCCTTGTGGGCCCTAGATAAAAAAAAAAGGCGAGATCTGCCCCCCCATGGGGGCAGACAGCCAAAAACATACCCCCAAAGGGGAGTGACCCTTGCCCAAGGGGCCACTCCCCACAAAGTATTCCCTGGTGGTCCAGTGGGCCAATTTAAAAAAATAATAATGATAAATCTGCCCCCCAGGGGGGCAGACAAAGCCAATTAATAATGCCCCCATAAGGGGAGCGACCCTTGCCTAAGGGGCCGCTCCCCCAAACAGTAAATCGATTGCAGATTTAAAAAAAAAAATCCCTGGGTCTAGTGGGCATTCCTGCTGCACGATTGCACGATCGTGCAGCAGGAATGCACAAAGAAGCATCAGGGAAAGGAAAACCCTTTCCTTTCCCCCAATGCCTCTTTTGCTGAAATCCCCCCCTCCCCAGAAGAGAAACTTACCTCTTTGTTCCCCGACGCGCTGGAAGTAAATGGCTTCCAGCGCGTCGGGAAACAAAGGGAAACCTCCAATGACGTCAGCGCGCCTTGCGCGCTGACGTCATTGATGACGTGACGGGGGGGGTCGGGGGGAGGCAGGGGAAGGGCTTCCCCTGCCTTCCCCGGTGGGGGCACGAAGATCGGCGTCCCACGGGGGGAGTGCCAGCGCTTCCCCCGTGGGTGGGTGCCAGGACGGCCGGGAGCCGTCGTGAGCACACGCCCACTGTGTCTCTTGACGGCTCCCGGCCGGGCTCCCGGCCGTCATGAGCACCGAAGGGGTTAAAAAAATATATATATAATAAAAGAAACACTTACTGTGCCCGGTCCCGCATCTTCTCTCCTCGTCAGACAGGGACAGGAAGTACAGTCAGGCTCCCCTGACCAATCACAACGCTGCAATGCATTGTTGTGGTTGGTGAGCACCCAGGCTCCCCTGACCAATCAAAACGCTGAAATGCAGCTTTGTGATTGGCTTTGAGCGTCCTGGTTCGACGCTCAACCAGGGAATGGGGGCCTGGGGTTGTTCTCCATGCAGGCTGTAATGTAGCCTGCATGGAGAACGGGGAAAGTGCGCATGACTGGTTTGGGCAGCCCGAGAGGGCCGCCCATACAATCATTGCGCACTTGGGAGTGGGCAAACTACTCATCCCTTGCCCTGCTCCGAGAGCAGAGCAGCCCTGCCCACCCGCCTGCCCGCAGAGAAGCAGGAAACATAAAATGATAACAACTCTAAGTTATTATCATTTTATGTTTCTTCTTCCTCGCACTGCTTAAAAGCAGTGGGGTGACGCTCCTCCGCCATAGCGGAGGAGCCGCCCCTGACGAAACTACCTCGGAGTTAGCAACCAATCACAGTATTTTTCTTACCTAAAAATATCCTACTACAGGCAAGATTGAGTTGATCTCTCACCTGTCATCCCATAGGGGTCACTAGGTACTGAGTCAAAAGGAGTTGTCAGCCTATCCATCCACAGGCTACGTATGACTCCGAATGTTTGCAATTAACGATTTCCTGTAGTCTAAAAAGTACAACATTAAATATAATTTATGCTTTCACCCCTTGAGTATCTACACAGACTCCCCAGATATTGTCCCAGTGCTATTCACCCCATTTCTGTTGATCAGTGAGGTTGTGAGTTTCTTTAATGGAAGCTCTTGCACTGTCACACTGAAAATGAGTGCTCTTCAGAACCATCCTACCTCTTCATCTGCAACAGTACTTCCTTCTTTTACATTCAAAATGTTGACTCTTGGACAGTTTCTGAAAATCCTCCAGAATTGCAATTGATCAAATGTCTTCCCTGTAGAACACCTTTGTAGAACATATCCAGAGATGGGGCCCAGGTTTACTAAAAGTTCCCATGACACAGTGCCACATCTGAATTTGCTGCGCTGCGTGAAAACACAGTGCAGAGCAATATCTACTAAGATTGGCCTGCTACTTCTGTCATTCCCTACGCCGTCGCACAAATGGATTGCCTTGCGGGGTGCACAGTCTCGCACCACTACATTTACAACGCGTCGGGTACAGGGGGCAAATCAACACATTTCTCATTGTTCACACCTGCTTTCAGTAGGTGTTAGCTTGTGTCGCAAAGTCCGGCCAGGCTATCTTACTTGATCAGGCTGTGTCCCAAAACCTTTGGGTGTTTGTGCTGGTCCTTTCCCAGCAGGTGTGGTCCTTGCAGGTAAGAGCAGTGGGGTGGGGAGCTAGGTTGGGGGGGGATTCGACAGACGACCACGAGGGAAAATTAAATAAATAAATAATTTTTCCCTCGTCGTCGTCTATTGAAATACCCCCCCACCACTCTTTTCTGCACGGGCCGCTGCTGTTCCCCAGTAATGCTCCCTTGACACCAAGCAATACTAAGCGAATTTGACACTGTGAAAAAAACACCTTTCCAGCATCAAATCCTTTTTGCACTGGAAAGTAAACCAGTGCTTAATATGTGCAGGTGGTTGCATGAGGAGCACACTGGTACTCATTTTTGCTGACCGGCATTCATCCTTCATCTTCCCACTGTGACTCAGAGCAAGAAAGAGAAAAGCAGAAAAGGGAGAAAGGAAGAAGAAAAACATAAGAAAACAGTGATGAATGGAGAAAGCAGGCTGTAAGAAAAACTCCAAGACTGGGATAAGGAGACCAGATGTTTAGGATGGTGGAAAAAGGAGGCAGTGGTAGACTGAAGACTTGGCAGCCTGGGTATTCAGTAACCCCGGCATTCAGCAGCACCGGGCTACTAAGAAAAACTCCTGTAGTTCTCTTGTAGTTCTTAGACCTTCTGATATTGAGAACTGCCTCAATTAACTTGCACTTTCTGCAGGCTTTTGATATGGCAGACATTGATCCACAGACAACTCTAGGTTTCCAAGGTGTGCAAACCAGGATGAGACTGATGAGGTGAAAACGAGGTTCTGAATGAACAGTCATCTCTAATCTGAGGGAAAAGTGAACCGCTTGACAATGTAGGTGTGTTGTGAGGCACTGCCCTATTGGAACATTCTGTATGCTACAGTAAAGACAAATAAAAAGTCCTTGGTTCTGATAACGTGTCCTCTCCTCCTCTCAACCTCTGCTCCCCACCATAAACTATCAGCTCCCACTTTTGAATTCGAACTATGCACCTTGGAGATCTACAAACCTTTACTAGTTTCCATCTTGTATGGTGGATAAAATCGTCCAGGTGACAATCTTGAATTTTTTGTCTGATAAAGCCTGTAAAGGTCTTGGAGCATGATTTAGAATTAGATGGTAGTGGAAAAATCCTCAGGGACTTATTTACAAACCCCTTGCGCAATGGTGAGTCACTTTTTGCGACGCAGCCATGGCGCATTTTCCTGCCCCATATTTACAATGACAGGAAAAGTCTCCCTGCATGGCTTTTCCTGTCCTTGTAAATACGGCCCCTTTACACGCAGCACTTTGCGTGAAAGGGGCGTTCCATGGGTGTTGCTGTGGGTGTACCCACGCAACACCCATGGAACCTGACACATTTCCAGATTTATGAGAAATGGTAAACCTGGAAATGCGTCTGAATGTTACGCCTCCCCAGGGGAGGCATAGGGAGGCGCAACGAGGAGAAATGTATTAATTTCTCCTCGTTTTTTTCCTCTTTCTATGCGTGCTGCATTCTGCAGCACACATAGAACGAGGAAATCACCTCTGGTGATTGTTTATGTACAGGAAGGTGTCCCTTCCTGCACATAAATAATCATTAAAAAAATGACGGTTTGCATGTTTTGTGTTTGTTAATGCAGCACACATAGAAGTTGTAAAACGCCATTTCAGATTGTTTATGTGCAGGAAGGGAAGCCTTCCTGCACATAAACAATCCTCCCTGGGACGCAGGCATCCTTGCACCATGGTGCAAGGGTGCCTGCGTTGGCGCATGGCAGCCCATTGTGCACCAGCGCAGGGGAGAGCACAGGAATGCGACATATTATTGTAAATATGTCGCATCCCTGTGCTTTGGAAGTGCCACAGCGTGGTGCAGCCAAAGGGCTTGCGGTGCTCCGCTGTGCCACTTTCTTGCAAATGAAGCCCTGTTTTTTGGAGGAAATGGTAAGTCCAGAGAAGAATCAACCAGTGGAATTTTCTCCAACATACTGTTCCTCTAGTGGAGGAAATTCATCTGGTGGTCCTTCCCTAGATTTTCTCTTCCGCCATCAATTTCCATCACAGCCCAACTGTAAATAAAGCTCTTAACACTTAAAATAGGTAAAGAACACAAGTCTCTTTATTTTGCACCTCCATCAACAGCCCTAGGAGAGTCACCTGCTACGTCAAACGTTTCTCAGCAGGATAAAGACAAATAGGTAATTTTCAGTCATTTGACAATGGCTGGATGCAAATGACTCTTCTGGGGGTTGTCTCTGACTTTTCTAAGATATGGCCGGTTTCTTCTGGTAGCCACTGTACCTTCATATAATAGAATAACGTGTGAAAAGTTGAGTGTCTGCAGAAAAAGGTGACAGTAATTTGAGAAAAAAGCCTTATGGCCTAAAAAACCAAACCTCCATGCATGATGGTGAGGCGAAGAACTCCACCAGTCAAGATCAAGAAATAACTGAGAAAACAGAAGACAAAGCACACAAAATAATAACAGGTTCAGGAAAATACAGAAGGCAAATAACTAGAACAAACTTCTAGGGGCGATGAACCGTCAAATAGAAATTCAACTCCGTTGTGACAAAGTGAGTGTCTAAAACAGCCCATTTTTATATATTTCAAACTGTAAGTGCGTAGAAAAAACTTGTGCCGCCGTGGCTTGATCTGCTTGGATTAAACAACAAGGAAATATCCACTCGACTGCCACACGCCTGACAGGACATTGCAGGAATGACAACTGTCACCTACCGCCGACCAAGAAACGCTGCGCGACTTCTTAAGAAGCAGAGCAGAATTAGGAGTTGCCGTTGTGCCTGCACCTGGCATTGTGGTGCAACACCATAATGAAAAGTGGCAGCCTTGGTCAATTAGTAGTGCCCCGATAAGTAGTCTTGAAGACACTTTTGGTTCAAAATTGAGGTACACAACAGGTATCTGTGATTAATACTAGAATTTTCATTCGTTTTGGCTCAATATTCACTGCTTCTGTCTTACATCACGTTAAAGAGGTCTTCAATGTTACCTCTTGGATAGCCATGACAATTAATCAGACGGCTATTTATAAAGTTACAAGCAATCGTCCTTATGATCTTGGTGGTACTACTTCCACTTTATACACTAATGTTGAATATATTTTTTTAAACTGTAAGTTTCAGTTTGTACGCTCTTTATCAGAAGGTGTCTTGGCATAAAGTCTTTGGCTGGTTCTCCAGAAACTATTTGATTGCAAGGGAGTTTGAGAAACAATGCAGATGAGTTGAGGCAACATTGTATTTGTAGGCGGTATGTCTCAACGCTAGCGGGGAGATTTACAGTTTTTCCACAGTTTGAGCCAACTCCAATATGCAGTAGCAGTGCCATTGCTAGTCTTTGTTAGTAGGATTTCCATTGCAAGCGCTTCAGTAATCATGAAATGGCTAATACCACAGAAGAAGGCAAAATCTATGAGTGAAATACAAGGACGTAATGAGGAACGACCAGGGGTATCTGCAGTGGTGGCCGGCATGGTTCGCGGGTGGCGGGGCGGGGCCTCGGGGGGGGAGGGGCATGTCGCGCGGTGGGTGTCTCATTTAGGGATTGGAATTTAATTTTTTTTTTTTAAACTTACCTTGAGGCTGGGGCCCGTGTCTTCTCTGCTCCTGCTCTCCTGCCTCCGTCTCTGACAGGAACAGGAAGCAGGCAGCTAGGCTCCCTCCCTTAAGCTAATCACAACGCTGCAATGCAGCGCTGTGATTGTTCTGAGAGCCATGACACGGCGCTCAGCCAGGGGCTGTAGGAGTGGGCATGTTCTCCATGCAGGCTGTAATGCTGCCTGCATGGAGAAGGGGAAAGTGCGCATGACTGGTTTAGGCGGCCCGAGAGGGCCGACTAAACAGTCACTGCGCACTTAGTAGTGGGCAAACCACTCCTACCCTGCTCCAAGAGCAGCGCAGCCCCGCCCACTCACCCTACCGCAAAGCAGCAGGTAGCAGCCTAAAATGATAACGCAAAGTTATTATCATTTTATGTTTCTGCTTCGGCAACGCTCCTCCGCCATAGCGGAGGAGCCGCCCCTGGGTATCTTGGCCTGAATTACTGATTGCTCCCAAAAAATCCTCGTTATTAAGGGGGCCCTCATGGTCCTACTTGCAATCCCTCTTACCAATGCTCCCGGTATGGGTAACTCAGGGGTGGGCTTAATGAGACCGGCACTTGTGTGATGAGTTTTAAGGCTTCGTATGTGTCCTATATGTGGTTTGCCCTATGTAGCCTTTGCAACATATATTAGGTTTATAGTAATGTGCACATTCACTGAACACAAGTTGTGCTTTGTTTCTGCACAGTATTACAGTTATATTTAAGTGCACCTTGCTCCATGCTTTCAGCTCTACCTTACTACTTATTACCTGCACCTTGACGATACACCTTTCCACTATTTCATTGTTTATTATTAACCACAGTTTGGAGGGAAAACCTTTCTCATTGCAACGTCCTTGTTAGGTCTCCAGTTTCTGTACTACCGGCCTTGTTTGCAATGTTGACTAAGGCTTCAGATGAAAGCATTGTGTCCAGAAAATGTTGCTATTCATAATTTGTCCAGTACATGGTTCTGAGTGGAAGGTGCCCCTACCAGCTCCATAGGGATTATGGGGTGCATACATTATTTAAGGGTTCTTCAGTTGGTAAACAGGGAGAGAGAAATGAGATGCTAGGAAACGTGCTGCCTGAAAGGACCGTGGGCCCTGCATCAGATATGCAGAAGGAATTCCATAGTCCAGCAACCAAGCAGCATACTGATAGGCAAGTAGAGCGATTCGACTTATGCATTAGGGACATTTGATAAATAATGTTTTAGGTTTACAGTCTGTTGTTCTTCAGCATTAAGACTGTCTGGCAGGTCTGTTGTATTCGTAACATCTCCAATATTCCTATCTGTAAAGTCAAAAGGAGAGAGTGGGAAGTACATGTTTGTTGTCCTTTCCTCTGGAGAGACCAAGACTCTATATATGTCTGTGCTGGTGTGGAATATACATCTGGAATGATAATACTGTGGCTCTTGTAATGAGGCACTAACATATAAAGAAGTAAGAACTTTATTTAGTAAATTATCTCAAGCAAAGTACATTTGTTATTTCTAGAGGTGGTGTGGTATCAGAATGTCAAGGTCTAAATGTCGTGTGACAAAAATATTGGGTCCTAAAAATCGTTTTCAAGAATATCTCCATATTGGATTTAATACCAGAAAATCTACATGAATGGAGCGGCATTTTTGTAAACAATGTTTATGTCATGATATTTATTTCAGATTGATATTTTTTGTTATCAATATCCTGACCTACACCTTATAGTGGTAATAAGGATACCATTTAAATGGGGATAGTTCCAGGTTGCTGTCCCTTCAAATGTACTAACTTAGCAGAAAAGGCACAGAAAATCCCTTCCATGGGTTAAGACTGAAAGTATCAGTGCCTCTCTCGTTATTAAGGTCATCTACATGATTCTCCAGATAGGAAAATGTTACTGAGGCTGGTGTGGTAGTATCTCAAAGCCATAACACTTATATTGTGAGTTAGATTTTTGGCTGACCGTTCAAGACACTGGTGCTAAGAGACCCTGAGGATATTAGTAAATTCTTCAATCTTACTGCATGTTTAAAATGGAGGGGAGCTAGAAAAATGAATAATATGTAGACCAAAAACACAACTGTTTAGTCAAGAATACTCTGTTTATACTTTCTTCATAAAATTAACATATATCTAACTCTTTATTTCTTGAAAAGGTGGCTGGAGAGCCTTCACAGATGAAGATGAGGATACACTCCGGTGCCACTCACTGCGGAACAGATGCAGCGAAGCACATTCACATGACCCAGGGCCACCTGCATCACTTGACAAAGGACAGTGGTGGTTTGGAGACGGTGCAGAACAACAACGATTGAAGGCATCGTGCACTGTACAGAGGAGCTCATCCCAACATAAGGTTATTTTGATCTTTACTTTTCAAGGGTTTCACTGTTTCGCAGTTCTGTTTTGAATAAGTAAACATTTGTGGAATTAAATATAAGGTGTAGCCTTGTTATTGGCTGACATTGTACACATATGTTCACGAGGCCAGTAGATGTTTGTAGATTTTGGTTAAATATTGGTTAACCAGTAACACACTGCTTATTACAAATGTGTCAGCTGTATCAGGGGATCTGTGGAATTTAATTATATTGTTTTTCAGGAAGATCTGATTTAATTGTCTACAATGCATGGAGATTCAATTTCAAAATAAGTAACATCCCCTAAACCTTCCTCATATGGTTCCTAGCCCTGCGCCTGATATAAATACTAGTCTGTTTAAATGTAGTTGCTGTATATATCAGTATTTATAATGGATATACACTCGGCCCATAGTCCTTTTACGGGTGATCGTACGTGATCGCCTCAACCTTTATGCAGATTATAAGTGGTGGTTGCATACTGCACATCTTTCTATACAACTTAAGGGCCTTTCTTTGTTCCATGAACATATTTTTGTTACCTGTCTAATAGTAAAGCAAGTTGTCTGCCTTCATTCTGGGTCAAAGGTGAGTCCTTTTTACATCACACTTATCTTAAACCAGTAATATCAGGTACATTTTGTAAATATCAGCTTATTGCAAGACATCAGCTCTAATTGAGATTCTTGTCACTTCTGTGTGTTATGTATCATTGTGTGATCTGCAGTGGTTATTTACTGAAGGATACATCCTGGGAATGGCCTTCCCAAGCCCCTGCACTACCTTTGATCGCTGTTTTTCATACTCACTACCTCCAAAAGTGGGTCAGTCAAGCCTACACTGGCCCCAGAGAACGGACTAGTGCCACTGATAGAAGGTATTTTCTCTAGAGCTTCTGCTGATAATAGTGGTATGCTTTGAGATCATACATTTTTTATTTAAGGGACTTGCATAGCAAAGTTTTGAGGGAGGAATGGAGGTGAGGTAGATTGCAATAGAAGAAAACCCTGGAACGTTTGCAGTCCAAAGTCAGAACATAACTGAGAAATCTTCTGAACTTCTCATGGTCAGTTTGAAGGATTAGGAGAGGGGAAATAAGGAAAGGAGACCGAGAGTTCCAGAGAGTGACACTCCTACTCTGTTTTACAAAGAGAAAGCAGGTTAGTGAGGCCAACCTTAGGTGTCTGGCCAGCTTGAAGGTTAGAAACACTAGTGCATTGGGCCAGCCCTTCCTAGGCTTTTTGGACGAGATATAGCACGTAGGCATTTGCGCATTTCTTAGTAGCAGACAGTATAGCGATTTCCTTGATGCAGTGGTATGGTCAGTGTGCTTCAGGTTGATGACGAAACAAACAGCGAAGGTGTTCATTTCTGAAGTTTCATTAAGGTATTTGTTGGAAATTCCCATAAGTTGTGGCTGCAGTAGACCAGGCTTAATGTTCCGCCCTGTGTTTGAGAGTGAATGGTGTGGAGGAAACCAGGATTGGAATGCTTCAGAAAACCCTCAGGAAATCAAAGCTTCTTCTCTTTGCTACTGTGATACTGTGAGAAATATCAGCTAAGTCAGTGAGGAGGAGAAATCCTAGGTCGCGAAAATTATTTGTTGGTAATGAGGGGCTAAACATAGAGCGAGACCAACTGAATGGGAGTCAGTGGCTTCCACTGGGCCTAAGAAGAACATCTTATTATGCATTTTAGGCCTCAGCAACTTTTCTATATTGTAAGGGACGGCAAGTGGTAGCGTGGTGAAGTTGTCTTTAGGTGAGTGATGATAGTGTAGCTTAGATAAATTAGTGGTTGTAGAAGGTAAAAGAGGAGGGTTATAGGCAAAGAGTTTTGAAAGTAACAGTTTGTCAGTTGGAGTACATGTAAGCACATATTGTAATGATTCCCAGATTAAGCATGGCAGGAATAATAAACAATTTAATGAGTGCTACTACCATGCCCAGGTAATGCATGAAAATAATCATAAGTCCTCTCGGCAGAGCTGTCATCATACATTAGCTTTTTAGGGCAAAACAGGTAAGCATTTCAGTTACCGTCGTTGGTTTTACCCGTTCAGTGATTGTGTGGAAGTAAGGCATTTTAGATTTCAATGTGTTGATGATTTCTGTGGTATATATCCTATTACTGAGTTCTTCTGGATCATAAATATCTGGCACAGAAGATGATATACTTCTAGAACAGAGGGTTCTACTATGTAGCTACTCCATTTGCAGTACAGAGTACCACTTCAACTTTACGTGCCATGATCGTTTTTTTGTTTCATCTGAAATGTGCATTATAATTCGGTCAACTTTATAAGCTGATTTTGGACTTGCCTATGTTCTGTCAAAATACACGTTAGATTGTGGATGAAACTTCTTAGTTTAGGTAAAAGATGTAAATTTCACAGAATTCTTGTGTGTATCACAGATTTCTTTCAGTCTTGCTAAATCTCACAGACAAGCAAAACGTGTCGGTGTGAGATGTTTCACACTTTAAATATGTGATTAAATTGCATGGCAAAACAAAAGTACTGGAATTGTACGTCTGATGACCTAATGAACTTGAGAATGTAAACAAAAGAACCACAATAGAAATTTGTATCTTGAAATTGAGGTCAGAGTGTCTTCAGACGACAAGCAAATAAATAATGTACAAGAACTCAGAAGGCGTGACCGAATTCCAGACATGGCAGATGGACTCTCTGTGAGCCCCAACTAAAATAAAGTGAATCCCAAGACTTGGCCCCTAAACACTATCAGATCAGATAAAGTAGAGAGGGGCCCTACTTGCCCAATGGGACAGGGCACTATATTAGACTATTCAGTCAATATCAAACTCCCTATGGGTTTATATATACACCCCAATAACATTAAGGTACGAACTTCACACCAATATTTCTATATAAAAAGAGTATTCTCTTAGCTTTTTATTTATATTTCGAATCTCATTCTCAAACTGGTTAAAAAAATCATATATCAGTGCACAATACAAAGTCTAAAAACACAATTAAAAACTCCCCATTGGAAGTTTGATATCGACTGAATACCCTAAACACTACCACCCGAAGACAATGATCACCATTAAAGTTGCAGCAGGCTGTAGAGAACAGGACAGCTGCTTTTCCTGCATGGAAAAGAGAGTTTTGAGGGCAGACCTGAGGAGCTGATTCTTGTGCACTTCCCTCTGTAATGTGTTCAGACGAACAGTGGGCAGATGTCACCTTGGGCACTCAAACGGCCCAATTCAGAAAGGTAAAAGTACATGTATAGATCTAATCACATGTAGATCTATTCCTAGGTGAAACTCTCCACTTTTTTGCTATTCACCATTTGCAAGTGGAGACTTACTAATAGGTGTAGACTTACATGTCTACACCCCCCTTCCAGTGCAGTGGTGGAGAATTCTACCAATGAATTTACGAGTGTAGGGTTACTATTAGTAACTTTTCACTTTTTGGTGGCAATCTCCAACTCTGAAGAGTTCTGTAGGAAAGTATTAAGAAGTTTAATAATGTTTTTTTTTTTTTTTTAAGTAATTAAAAATATTTTAATGTAAAATATAAATGTACACTTATTTAACATAATAAATATTAACTTGGAACTAAAAAAATAAAAAGTTACAATAAATTACCTACTTAAATTAAATGTGTATTACATTATATAATAATTTAAATATATGTATTTAATGTATAAATATAAATTCTGTAACATTTGATCTTTAATATATATTCACACACTTGACTCATACTGGTCATCGAGATGGGAGTCCCAAGGTAACCATAGAGAGCAGTGCTATATTAAACATAGAAAAGTATAACAAAGTCAAAGAGGTAACTGTGAGGGAGAACAGGGAGACCTCGATAGGAACCCCCCCCATCTTACCTCCGTATCGGGCGAAGTCTCCTCAAGCCTCGTCCCTCAGGTTCCCTGGAGCCTGGAACAGGGAAAAAGAAATGGGAGCCAGAGTTACAAAACTAATGTTGGACTACAGTTGTATGCAGGCAAAAGGTGGAGCAGCAGGAAGCGGGGGCCAATCAGGCGGAGAGAAGAAGATCACCAGGTGCGGACGAGATGAAAAAGGAGTGGAAAACGGTAGACGGGGAGAGAGAGAGAGAGAGACCAGGAAGACGCGGGACACGAGTGGCTGATGATGGAGAGGTCAGAGTGCACTGGGAAAGCTGAAGCAGACCAACCCAGGAAGGAAGACAAGGGACCTGAGGACGTCGGACCTGATGGAGCCTCGGAAGAGTGGAGTGAAGAGTGGTGGTCACCAGGGACAGACTGGGAACTGAAAGCAGCCCTGGCAAATTTTGCCAGACCAGCCCCCGTCCGGTGCGTAGCGAGCGCAGCGAGCGAGCCCGACTGCTAATAGGGTGGTTTGGGGGGGTTCTCCCCCCAAGAAAATTTTGGAAAACAACAGACCAAAATGGTGAATTTTACAGCACATTTTTCAATACATATTCAATTGTATCAACTTTCAAAGCACAGTAAATAGTAGATGATGACCTTAAAGAGCACCAGGTTACCAAGTGGGGGAAAAAAGTAGGGGAACTGTGGGCGGAGAATCAGAGGGTGGGAATAACCCAAGGATTGGATCAGTGGGCAGAGCCAGAGGTGTGGCAAGAATGCGCAAACATCCCAATTTTTACTATTTGTTTGGCATTTCACTGCCCAGTTTAATCAACCAATGGATACACATGATTATTTAAGGTTATAATGAGTTATTGACATTAAAATACATTCACAAAGTGGGATATGCTTCTAATCACAGAATGTCCCACATGCAATAAAATGTGGAAGCACAAGCCATTTGTCGCCGAGCCATGGAGTTTCTGTCATCAGCACTTTTCCCTTTTTCCACAACAGCAGTTCAAACATGAATGGCAAAATATCCTAGTTTGCATATGTTTTCTATATAATCATGGCTCTGCCGTATTTGCCTCATAATGCAAGATCTGCTGCATGATCTAACCATTTAAACTAATAAATTGTTTAAAGCTCAAACGTATCAAAAGTTAATAAAAAATGTGACTTGTGTTGCTGCGGAGTGGATGGCTTATTGCAAAGGTTGACTGGTCACCTTTCTCACTGCTGCATTTGTATGTTCCACTGGTACTAATGAGGCAAAATCTTTCCAGAGACTGTTAGCATGTGTACAAATGTCAAAAATAATAAAATATCAGAAAACGTACTGCATTACGCTGCAGCCTTTTTTTAATGCATAATTTAGTCAACACTGCGGCATCATTTTGTCCTCCTTTGCTGCAAGATTCCAGTGGCCCCAAAGCAGGCAGCACATGTTAAAAGTGCGTTTGCATGAAGCAGAGACACTGTGAAGTTTGCGAACTTAGTCTGGTGTGCGTGCAAATCCTGCATTGCCGATCCCTGATGAGTTGCAGTAACTACTTCTGAAACAAGGCCAATGGAGGTACCTATGGGTGAGGAAGACTGCCCTCAAGGGCAGGGCCGGCCTTAGCACTGGTGGTGCCCTGTGCATTAATGTTTGTTATTGCCCCCCAATGACCACCTCCGCCATGGATTCTCCCACTACCACCCTTTAACAGTGCCCCTCAAGTCACCATAACCACACTCTCTCAGATGCATTTAGGATATTCAAAGACTGGGGGAAAAAACATAATGCTCTAATTTATACCTTGCAGTTTATATGCAGCTCTTACATGACAGTTAATAGCTCAATGTTCTATGTTAGGATTTTAACTTATTAACTGCAAGTAACAATAGGGTCTCTCTGACAAAAGCAGTAGCCCACTGACCTATTTACATTATGTGCACTTTGTGATCTGCATGGTACATGTTCTTTGCAGCAGGCACATTAACCCTCTGAGCTACCTTTCCATGAGTCAAAACTTCCACTAAACAAAATTCCGATCTCTCTCTAGGAAGAACATTAAACACCAGAGTCATCATGACATTTTTATTGATGCCGAAAATTGCTGGAGGCCAGGAAGGAGGCAGCAAGCGCTTTTAAAACCTTAATATACTTGCAAACATAATGCCTCCACCCAAAGTCAGCACCCGGTGCGGTCACACCGGTTGCACTGCCCTAGAGCTGGCCCTTCTCAAGGGTCCTGTGACCTCAATGACAGAGTCACTGTTGTTCTAGGGTGTGCTGCTTCATAGGCCTGCCCGCAAGACTGGAGGTGAACTTCAGTATGGATTGTGGTGGACAAGCCTTGAAGGTTAAACCACACTTGCCACTGCTAGGGTCCATCTGCTGGTGCTAAGACACCAGGGCTTCTAAGGTCTTGCGAAGCCTTCCAAGGTCTAACATGGGATTGTGCTCTCTCAGGAGAGTGGTCTGATGGACTGGTTATTAAGGCTGAACCTGGTTCCCCAGTTCCAAATTCAGCAGCTCTGGCCATAGTGCCACATCCTCTCCCCCACTGAACACCATACTGCCCCACTGAGAAAAACTCACACTGCCTTCAATTACAACCCAATTGTTGCCGGCTATAAACACCTGGATGCGGCTCAATTTAAATGACGCACTAGACAAGAGCAATATGTGGCCTACAAAAAAAAAGTAACAACATCCTGGAAAAGCAAACACTCATAGGGAATGCAAAATTAGCAAACCATGTGAAATGTAAGAAGGAACAACATGGTTAGCTTAGCGCTTTTACACTCACTATTCAGAAATCAGTGAGTGCTTTTGCCTGAAAAGTTGAGGACATGACTAGAGGGCCCTGAATGGACCCATTTTAATGTCCATTGCTTATATCCTTACAAAATGTAAGCAGTAGGGTAAAAAAGACCACATCCCTGGACGCAGAGCCGCAGTACACATTTTGTTTTCCAATCCACACATTGCAGAACCTCCAGGATTGGTGTACTAGTTGCAAGCCCAGGGAAAACAAAGACAAGAAAACAAAAATAGCGCTTCACTGGCAAACTCTGTAAAAGTGACGCTAATGTGTTTGGGTGTAAATAAAATCAATCTGGCCAGTTTGCTACCACTCTGTCTTACTTTATTTAGTTATTTTAGCATATTTTTAACCTTTTATTCCCGAAGCTGCACCTTGGAAATAAAATAACTGAAAAATACGACATTTCCAGCAAAAGTGTTTTTCTTTTTTAGATCCATTTCACAGGGGAGCAAATAAAAGAAAGGAGAGGAAAGAGACAGGGGACACACATCGCACCATGAACTAGACTGTCAATCAGCGCTGCACAGTCACACAGTCCTGCGGCTTTCAGTGTCAGGGCGCCGCGTCGCGTGTCAGGCAGTAGGCGATAATCATAAACCCGTGCTGGCTGCAGTGCCAGGCCTGAGCCTGAGGCCAGCCACCACCTCGCTCCCTGCTCACATTCAAATTAAGCAAGCAACAACAACAAACAAAAGCCAGTGTAGTGCCACTACGCTGCGGAACCGGGCTGGGGCCTAGTAGTAGCCCCCTTGCCCCTTCCTTCCTTAGGCACCTTTTGCTTTTGAAATTTCTGGCCCGCCCCAGCCCGGTTGTGAGTCGCGCCCCCCGGCCCCAGGCCCACTGCCCAGACACTACAGTGCCACCACGCCACCCATAAATCAACAGATCTGGCCAGGAAGGAACAAATAGCATAGCACCCACCTGCGGGCGGCACTGGCAGACAGGGGGAAATAAATTATGGGGTGCTGAGCAGCCGCTCTCTTTCCAGTCCCGGTATCCCTCTGGCCTCTGAAATGCCTCAGCCTGCCTCGACCTCGCCTAGGCTCAGAGTCAGTCTCTGGTCACACGCACTTTTTCCCCAATGCGCATAAGCCCCTGATGAGCCCTGCCCCCTGATCATCACTACCACTCTACCAGGCAGTAGACCCAGGCCTCACCCCACCCTAAAAAAAACAGGCGCGCAGACGCGGAGGCGGTGACATATGCGCGCTGCGCGCGTCATCATCAAGCAGGCTCTATGATCAGGCGGCAGGCCGCCTGCTGCCCGCCCTACTCATTATAATTTTATTAAACTAACAACACCACCTGACCATGATGTCTTCAATGATCATCATGGTCAGGTGACAGGTCAGGTGGTGTTGTTTGTTTAATAAATTATAATGAGTAGGGCGGGCGGCCTGCCGCCTGATCATAGAGCCTGCCTGCCTTGCAATGAAAATCGGCAGACACGTCACACGCGTCGGAGCACCAGCAAGCATTTTTGTGCTCCCAGTCATCACCAGGCCGCCGCCTCAGTCGGACAGCCAGGCGGCCTGATTTGTGCATAAATAATGTACTCACTGTGTTCTGTTATTGAGGCCGATTTGGACCGACCGTGGTCCAAATCGGCCCCAACAACAGAACCGGCCCCCTGGCGCAAAACCGGCCCCCACCCCATCCAGCCTACCGGGGGATTGCCCGGTGCCCGGAATGACCAGTCCGGCCCTGGTGGTCACCCGTCGAGGACGCGTACAAGCCGCCGCAACTCAGGAGAGTTGTGGCAGATGCAGTACGTGCGTCGGGGACAAAACCAAACAGGGGAGGGTCAGGCGAGTTGCACTGACAGGAGGGAAGGAGGAAGACAGAACGGGAAGGAAGCGTAATTTGAGCACACTTTTTCCTCACTCGCTCCCACCCTATTTCAGCTTGCTAAAACCGGAATAGTTTCTCCCCCCCCCCCCCCTTGTTGTTTACGTTCTGGTGCAGGGGGAGAAAACAACTAAACCC
Organism: Calotriton arnoldi; assembly: GCA_963921515.1. Classification (NCBI taxonomy): domain Eukaryota; kingdom Metazoa; phylum Chordata; class Amphibia; order Caudata; family Salamandridae; genus Calotriton; species Calotriton arnoldi. The sequence continues at coordinate 1,054,277 of CAWUFW010002431.1, read as the reverse complement.
GAAAGTGGGTCTCATAGTTTAAACTAATTGATGCCATTGCAGTATAAAACAGCCCACAATCTAAGGACACTGTTTGTTTTTCCCCAACATTGGAAATTCTGGAGAGAAAGGAATAATGAGTGGAAATAGTTTTTATATATATATATATATATATATTTTCCCTTCCCACTGCACCAGAGTAGTAGGGCCCGTGCTATCACAAGGGTGTGGTGAAAGGGTCCTATTCTGCACAGACTTAAGGAGAACTGACTACTTACCACTATCTTGTTAATTTTTTTCCTCTGAGCCTCGCGGTGGCATCCTCCTGGACGAAGTAGAGTGTCTGAGGAAGAAAAGAATAAAGAGGAAGTTGGCAGAAACACTGGCTTCAATTCTCATACCTATAGGAGACAAAACAAAAGAATTTTATAAAACTAAATAAAATACGCCATCATTAAGAAACATATTCAGCCTCCTCGCTTCTTTTTTCGCCCATCCCTCCCACAGTAACCTACTCCTCTAATTTAAAAAAAAAATACAAACGTCAGTCAGAAGACAGCACAGTCTTCACCCTTCTCACCCAAGTGATCATAACTCAGATTTCTTCTACACGTGTGTGAAGGAGTCCCCTGAACTCTGCTCTTTAAGTGAGAGATAAGTTGACTCTTTTTGCTTATTTATTTTTTCTGAGAGAAAACCCACCATTTCTTTGACTTTCTTAACCTGACAACACCTGATCCTGGCTGAATCCGCAAAAAAATATTTTTGTAGACCATGTTAAACTTGTGCCAGGAAAAGGCTTCACTCTGAAGACCCTCACAAGGTCTGCATATGTTGTTTATATCCTGACATCAAGGCAAAGGATTGCAAAATGTGTTGCACCTTTTCTACAAAAACCCAGAAAGACTGAGAGGGTCAACTGTTATTATGGTTCCAAAAATCAAAATCAGGAGAACCTCACGCTTCTGAGGAGGAATATGACGACACTACAGAGACCTCAGGTAAAGAGCAAAAAAGGGTCCATTAACACTGAGCGCTCTGTAAAATCTACGTCAGAAGGATAATCCTCAACGTATGGGTTAACTCCAAGGAAAGCTCACAAAACATCTGTGAGAGAATCTAAAGTAACTCATCAAATAATCATACTGACTGACAAGTGGTCTTCTGAGCACCTACACCAAAGAAGAGAATATCTGAGGAATCAGACTCAAAAGAAAAAATGTTGACATAATTGCCATTGACCGGACGGCTGTCAGCGACTCAGTCAGCGAAGACTGCATCAGCAATCCTGACTGATGCCAGTCATCAACTGCGACTTCAGGTAAAACATCGTCGACAACAACCCTGACGACCATATTGAATTTGGCCCCATCAACGATTAGATAATTGACGACAACACCGTCAGTAACAGCTTTAATGACTACGTTATGTACAACATTAATCAAGGCAACCCCATCAACACAGTCGTTAATAACACCAACACCGACCACAAGAACACAGTTGACGAAACCAATCTTAGAGAAAACACCAGAATCATCAAGAATCACCATGCTATCAGAATAGGGCATTCTAATGTCACCTATGCCTGAGCATACCTCTCCAAGCAAAGGATCACCATTCCTACCACAGCCACTCCTGGATACACAGGAATCTGATGATGATGAAGATGATGATGATGGACTGTTCGGACATGCATATAGGGCAAACCAGTTAAAAGTAAAATATCAAGACCAATACGAGAACAGGTGCAAGGAAATGAAAGGCGGTTTTCAGCCTTATCCTGATCAGGTAAAGCACCCAAATCTCAATGTCGCCTGTCAACCCTTCAAAGAGCATTGTGATGATGACAGCAATGCTTGGCAGTATGCTTACAATCCTTATCATCAGGCTACCCAAACAACACGAGAGCCTATGATCCAGGTTCCTATAACTCTGGTAAAAGTGCTACTTCTGCTTGCAGATTATTGTAAGCTCTTCCCTGAATCTGTGAAATATGAACCAACAAAACAACCTTCAGGATCAGGGACTCCATCTCAATCAGGGCCTCGTTCAATTCCAACAACCCTGTGCATTCCTGTGAGTGTTCTTTTAATTCAAGGTGCTACGACCCCTGTGCTTCCTTAGCAACTCAGTCTATACCACCAATGGGGAACGATGACCTATACTCTGATGAAGATCAAGAAGAAGGTTGACTACTATCAGTCACTCCACAATCTAGTGGTCCGGAATAGGACTAAAATGTAACACCAATTCCAGGGGATGTAACCCCTCCTGCTGCAAATTCTCCTCCAGATGATTCTCACAACCTCATCGACAGGTCATCTAAGAGATTTGATTTGCCAATATTAACAAAAGAAAACAACTGTTTTCTTTATGATTTTAAAAAACAGGCAAGGAAATTGGTAAAGGCTGTACCAGTAATTGACCATTGTTGGTCAGAAAGGTTGTGAAGAATCCAGCTAGAGTAGCTTTGGTGATTCCCAGGCTTGATAAAAACTATAAAGCGCCTGAAAATACCCCAACCTGCCTTTTTGGTCACCCCATGCAGATTCAGTGGTAATGCAGGTAGCTCAATGATCGAGAAACCCAATAATTCCAAGTGCTGCGCCACCCAATATACAGGGCAGAGATTAGACAACATTGATTAACGGTTCATTGCAACAGCTTCTATCAGGGCCCCAAATGGACTGGCTATTCTGGCTGATATGACTATCATCATTCATACTTTATTTCGGCCGCTAGGGCCATCAAAGTGCATCAATAAAACAAACAGTACATACATCTGTATTAAAAAACAATAAATACTCACAAAGGATTTCATATACAATGATCAACCCACAAAAGAAAGTAGAGACAAAAACACATAGCACAAGCTTCATAGATACAGCAGGGATGAAAGTTGTATATATTAAAACATAAACAATTAAAATACAACCAGCCAGATAAAAAGACATTAAAAGAATCACATCGAGTGCATAAAAATATCCAGACAGTAAAATCTTATACTAAAATCTTATGATAAAATAAAACTGTGGGACATCAGTGCAAGGCCTAAAACCCAAACAAAGACCTACTCACCCAGTCACCAGTTCCCCTAAACCCCCAGAAATCACTTTATGTAAGCCCGACGGGTGTGCCACATACAGTTTAAAAAGCGTGATACGACAAAGACAATTGGGGGATGAGTGTCATATTTTAGAACTCTATAAGCCTCTATGGCGCGCACAAACCCTAAATTTTTACATAGTTGGATTAACCAACGCTTGCGCGGCAGCCGATAGGCGGGGCAGAGGAGCAGAACATGTATTTCAGACTCCACCTTATATTTGCACGCAGGGCATTCACCAGTTTGGTCACTCAGCCATTTGCTGGAATATGCTGCAAGTGGGAGGGTCCCCAACCTCAATTGCATATACAATTTCCTTGCAATTGGGGTTCAACAAAATCTAAAAAGGTTTCTCTGCTATATACATCCTTTATCGCTAAAAATTCTACAGTTAAACGACCACTTGAGGTACTTTCTCGGATGGCCCTTAGCTTGACTACTCTGTAAGAATTGACTAGGTCCAACCTTGAGAGCTTGGACTATGACTATCGGATGTGGTCAGACATTGGCCTATATCGGGACCATCTACCATACGAAAAGAAGACTGATTCAAAAGCAATGCTAAACGAGGGTGAAAGGACATGGTCTGCAATTATTGGCATGGCAATGTATATTGGAGGTTTATTGTGCATGCAGGATTGTGTACGTTCCATCTCATTTAGACCACAGGTGCAGAGCAGTATCCTAGAAATTGCCTTACGACAGAGTCCTTGTTTGAACGACATGTTGATGAAGCTCTCCAATCTATCAAATCAGACATGGACATAGAAGTTCTCTAGGAATCCTTCAACAAAGCGAGCTCAGCCCTTTGGTGGAGCCCCTGGAAGAGTCCAATACTCTTACAGAGGGATTACCAACCATTTAGGTGTGAACCTTGCCTGCCATTTCTGCAGACATACTGCCAAGGTTATTCACAACCATACAGGGTGCCACACCAGCATCCTATGTCATACAGGCTCCTTGTAGAAGAGCTGGAAATCAGTCCTGGGGCCATGAGGGCTCAAGCCGATAGTGACACTACAAAGGAAACAGTCGTGAAGAATCCAGACATCCCTGCAGTAAGACTAGATTCACCCACAGACAACTGGAGACTAGCTGTGGACAAGCACTGGCAATGCCAACAGGTCTGGCTTTAAAGGAATGCTGTATGGTAATGTGAACTGTTCATGAAAGGGTGCCTCCCAGACCATAAAGTGTGATCGATTTTCAAAATAGGAACCTATACCTTGTTCCTATCGGCATCCATAAATGGATTATCTTTCTGAAAAAATGTTGAGGGTATATTTTGCTATCCCGCGCCTTTCAATTCTGAAGTGATTTTTAACACACTTGTGACCAATTGCAGTTTGTCTTTTTACTTAGAGTTAAATACATTTTTTACACACACATAAATACATTCATTTGCAATTTGCACCATAAAGACATAAGACAACTAATTTTTACACGCCATATTTGGCTTTGTCACATACACAAGGAATTAGTTGGACAAATAATACATTTACGGGGACACAAAATACTAACAATACAGTACACCAATGTTTATCCACAAAACATATTTACAGACTCCTCACACCTCATTATTTCTGAGGATAAATCTACAATCTCGCAATCATCTGTTGCTGTAACTTGACTGGTGTCCTTAGGGCGATTTGGCTAGGGACCTATACCTTGTCCTCTTTCTCATTTGGTTATCCCTATTACTCTATGGCCCTATGGAGGTCAGAGTTCAACTGGTATTTCGGGGTAGATTCCCAACTTGCTTCTCCCGTTGTGCATTATCACTATGCACTGTGTACTGCAGTAAATGGAAACTCTTGGCCTCGGGAATATTTTCGTCGACGCGTTTCGACCTTGTGAGGTGGGCCTGTGTTGTTGATAAAGAGAAGGTCTTCTTCAGGGCCGATGTTTTCTTAGGACACTGTGGGTGTGTTAAAGGAGATGTCATATTCTCATTTACAAGAATTGTTTGGTGCATTCTAATTTTTGCCTCACTTTGCCATTTAGAAGACGTACCGTTTTCCTGGTGGGGGTGCCTCTTTCAGTAAATGTTGAGCTGGTCCCCTCAAGGGGTCCTGTTTCGTTATGTATGCCTCGCCATGTTCACAGGGCTGTGGACTGTTCTAATAGCGGCCTCTATGGGATGAAAAAGGACATGTCCTTTGACTCTTATTTTCATTTTGGTTGCCATTGTTAACCTAAACCCATTACTGCCCAGACTGTGCTCTTGTTGGCGTGCCAGTGCTACATGCTCATTGGTTGCTTGCATGTCTATTTGCATCTTTAAGTTGGAGCATGCATTCCGTGTATTATATGTCATGCAGCTCAAAAATTATTGCATCTATGTAAGTCTTGTTTCTTTCTCACCCTATTTTCATTGTAAGTCGTCATTGCCCCATGCAAAATATAACCTTAAAAGTTTTTCAGGAAGATAACCCATTTATGGATGCCGATGGGAACAAGGTATAGGTTCCTATTTTGAAAATCGGTCAAAATTTATGGTCTGGGAGGCACCCTTTCATGAACAGTTTATATTGATTTCAGCCTCCACAGTCCAGAACAGAATCACTCCCCTATCTAGGAGACATATATGTGAGTAGGCACCAAGGCTACGAGGGATGACTCTAAAATTAAATATTTCGAGACCTTGATCCCTCTACAGGTGGAGCACAAGCTTCACACAAATTCTATTCCCGGACTGACTTTTGTCAAACTAAAAAACAAAGACCACACACATCGCGCATACAGAATTGAGATAGACGTACCGTTTTCCCAAATAGATCAAATGTCAGAACCCAAAACGTTGAGCTTTAGGGAGGAAGACATAGAAGAATTGTTGAGAAGACCATCTACACTAAATATTGGCACTGCGGCAACTAATCCCAGACAGCAAACAGAAATTGAGAAAATAGCAAGGCTCAAGTAGAAACAAATCGAACGGCACTTCATGGGGAGGTCCTTCTAGAACACCTAAGAGCGGGGACCATCCCTGTAGGACTGCAGGTGAAAATCGTACCAGTCATATTTATAGACCAGCCAGAATATCTGAGCGACTTTAGCCATATAGGTACCAAATGTTCAAGAGACTGGATGTTTTTATCTATCAAGACAGCAGAGAGAGATTGAGTTTGAAAGAACTAGAACTCATCAAAGAATTAGAGGAAGCCCTTCTATCTAATGAAGCCATCGAAAATGCTCAAGCACTCCAAGTGACATTCGCGAAGGAGAATATAACCTTAAAAACAAATAAGGAAGATTTTAAAAGAGCTAAGTTGCAGAAAGACATCACCAACTTCAGCGAAAAGAAAGCGTATCCATACTTGGACAAAGAATACTACAAACAACCTGCGAATACAAGAGTTTTGAGACATTTGGAGGGCGAAGTAAACGACAATTCATCTCCTTTTCCGACGCATCGTCCTACTCGGATAGCTCCAGTGATGCATAACCATCCACGAGCAATAGGGGAAATCAGCAAGGCCCCTTTTTTCCAGTCCAGGAACCTTTTTTAGAACGAGGCCAAGGACGCCCACGAGGACGCAACCGAACAAAACAGTGGTTCAATCCCAACCAATATCAGGGAGAAATTACAAGGAGACAGACCTACCGTTGGTAAGAAAAGAATTGACTCCAATTTACAACTTGTCCAACATAAGTCTCAATCAAGATGAGATGCAAGTGCTCAGTAAAGGCCTGTCCTTCATCCCTACCGTTTATCCAAATTTAAGTCAGACGAAACTGGAGATGATTCAATTGTTCAGAAAGATTAGACTTAAAACTTTTTTTGCTGAACGAACACAAGCTCAGGAGAAGAACTACTCAGGGTTGAGAGAACCTTCAACTTTCTTTCCTCTATCTGCAGGTACTCCTATAGAAGTGCTCACATTCGAAAAAAATGTATAAAGAGAGCTGGAGCACCTAGAACGTAAGAAAAAGTTTGTTAAGTGGAACCTAACACAAAACGAAAAGGATGCCATAGAAAAATTGAAGAACAACCAGGACATCATAATTAAGCCCACCGACAAGGGGGACGGAATCGTGATCATGGAGAGGAGGAAGTATGAAGCAGAAATTGGCCGACAATTGTCCAATACGGAGCGCTACAGAAAAATCGATGAAGATCTCAGCACGTTGGTTGCACAAAAACTTACCTGCCTCATCCAGAAGGGAGAAGAACAAGGGTGGGTGTCGAAAAAGGAGGCCAAATATCTACACAACGATAATCCGAGAACACCCGTGATATATGTCCTCCCAAAAATCCATAAAGACCCAGTCAACCCACCTGGGAGGCCGATAATTTCAGAAGTCAACTCAATCCTAGAAAGACCTGCAAAATATATAGACAGTTTCTTAAAACCTCTGGTTCAGGCAACCTCAAGTTTTCTGTGAGACACCATGCAGACAATATACTGGAAGGTACATCATTCGACCCCACATCAGAAAGCCTGGTAACATTGGACATAGTTAGTTTATATACTAACATACCACAGGAAAGTGGCTTGGAAGCACTGCATTATTTCTTAGACACATGAGACCGTCCCCATACGGTGCCTACAGAATATCTAGTGGAACTGGCAGAGGTATGCCTAAAATACAACTTTTTCCAATTCAATGAAGAACGTTTCCTCCAAATTAAGGGCACCGCGATGGGGTGTCCATTCGCCCCAAAGATGGCAGTTATGTTTATGGCCCTGTATGAAGATAAATGGATCTTCAATAACAACCCATATGAAGGCCACATTAAACTGTGGCGTCGTTATATTGACGACGTGTTCATGATCTGGCAAGGCCCCAATGACACGCTTGAAGAGTTCCATGTTTGGTTGAACCAGAGAAATCGGGATATACAATTTTCCATCAACTCCAGCAAAGTGGAAATTAACTTCCTAGATGTTACTGTCAAACATGAAGATGGGATCATCTACACCACCTTATACACGAAGAGTACGGATAGAAACACACTATTACATTTTTCCAGTTTCCATCAAAGCAATTTAAAGGAAAATCTACCGTACAGTCAATTCCTGCGGATTAGACGAAATTGTACAAAAAGGGAAGATTATTTTACCCACGCCAATTTGCTGATGAGCAAACTTCTAGAAAGGAACTTTCCCAAGAAACTCCTGAAAAGAGCGCTCAAGAGGGCATGGTACACACCAAGAGACACACTGCTGGTACCCAAAGAACACAAAGGAGATCCACCACTGGTATGTGTTACCACGTTTTCATGTATAACGAACAATGTCCAAAAAATCGTGAGGGGGGCGTGGCCAACCAAGAAGGCCGTGTGGTCGTAACCCACAATGGCTCCGTCGCCGAAGCCACATTAAGATTGAATTTCACAGCCAAAACTGTAAAATAAGCGAAGATTTTTACCGCTAGAACTGGCGGGAATGAGGTGCATGAACCGGACCAGGACGAGAGGCGGAGACTGACTGCGGATGGTGCCAGAGTCCACGAGTGCCGAGGGGAGCTGGATCCTGGCCGGGAAGTAACCTGCGGCCGAGACGAAAGAAGGTGGGCGGGGCGGACGTGCCGCAGCGCGATCCCGCGGGGCGCCGCTGAGCACTCAGGACACAGACACCCCACGGGGCACCCCAGAGAGGAAGATCGCCGCCGGAGGAGGTGCCGGTGAGTGGAGGGCGTGGGACGTGGGGCGCGACCGAACGGAGGGCGCCGATCCCCGGTTTGAAAATAATGCGCCCAGCAAAGAAACGTTTGTGAGGCCCCGGGGCCGCTGCAATCACATCAGGGACGAAAATAAACCTGGGCGTCGGATGGTACCCCTCTATGAGAGACTTAGAGGTGGCAAGGAGCAGTTGAAGCTGGGCGCCTGACTTTAAAATGGCGCCCGGCGGAGATGCTTCATAAATAAGAAGGCAGCAGCCCTCGGCCTGGCGGCCCCAAAGCAGCAGTAACCGGCAAAGACCTCTGCACCACGTACATGGACTAGTCCGCAATCTGCCGAGTCCAGGAGGGAGAAGATACTGGCACAAAAAAAGAACAAAAAGGAGTGACCAGATTAAAGTGTACATGGCCATGCTGAGTCCCCACGACAAGTGATTATTGACCCAAAGCGGTTAGTGCTTATAGGAGAAGACACCTCTGCAAATACACCAATGATCACCCATAGCGGCACGCAGTCCCTACTAAGAGGACAATGAGGCACTAAAAAGTACAGACCTTGGATAGTGCTGTAGTAAAGTGGACAGAGGGATCAGTGCGCCCTAGCAACAAGAGCGAAAAGCCCTATTGCACGAGGAGAGAACGGACGCCTAAACAGGCCCCAGAGCGATCTCACGTACCTAAAAGTCAATTCCCTCCATCACTCCAGGGAGAGAGACGCTGGACACTAAAGAGACCAGTACCGATACAGGGCTCATCTATGCCGCCGAAAAAACAGCAAGACCACTGACTCATTGTCAGTGAAATTGCTCTCCCACCCTCCCGGCTCCACCATTAAGTGAGGCCCTCCTGAGCCCCTGCACTCCCATAGTGTTGGTGTTCGAGGCCCTCCTCCACCCGCAGGTTATACCTGCGCCTCATCCCTGGTGGTCCAGTGGACCTCTGACTCCCTCTCTCGCGCCTCTTTCTGCCCCCTTCATCCTCTCCTTTCTGCTCCGTTTCACCCTTTAGCATTTTCACCCTTCACTCTTTATTTCACTTTTCTTCTCCTTTCTGCTCCGTTTCACCCTTTAGCATTTTCACCCTTCACTCTTTATTTCACTTTTCTTCTCCTTTCTGCTCCGTTTCACCCTTTAGCTTTTTCACCCTTCACTCTTTATTTCACTTTTCTTCTCCTTTCTGCTCCGTTTCACCCTTTAGCTTTTTCACCCTTCACTCTTTATTTCACTTTTCTTCTCCTTTCTGCTCCGTTTCACCCTTTGCTCCGTTTCACCCTTTCACTCTTTATTTCAGTTTTTCTCTTCTTTTTTGCATCCTTTCCCCCGTTTTTCCCGCAGCTGCTGCCCCTGCGGCCCCTCCCCCCCCAGCGCGACCAGCCCGAGCCAGTTCCCCTCCTCGCCTCCCAGCTGCCCAGCCCTCCCCAACCTCTACTTAATGGCGGCCGCTGGCGCGCCAAAGGCAAGCCCGACCGCGACCAGCGCCAGGAACCCTGGACCTCCACACCGCCAACACTGCAACCCAGCGGCACTCCACGCACTCAACCCAGGCCGCAACAACAACTGCAAGCTAGCATCACCAGCCGACAACCACGGACCATTCAGCTGTCACCACTGCCGGCACACCTGCAGCACCGCCAATACCACGGATCCAGCACAACCCGCCCGCAAGAACGCAACCGAACCGAAGACCCTGCAATGCATCCTCCTCAATGTCTGATCCCTCCACAAACACGCCACAGAAATCTGCGACCTCCTCGACAGCACTCCTCCTCGACGTAGCATTCTTCACCGAAACCTGGACCAACACCACCTCGGGACCGGACATCGCCATCCCCCAAGGATACAAGCTCTCCCGGAAGGACCGCCCCACCCGCCCTGGAGGAGGAATCGCCATCGTCCACAAATCCACCCTCCGGCTGAGCACACTCCCCGAAGAGCCCACAGACCTGATGGAACACCTACATTTCAAGATACAGGCCAGCCCTACCACCACCCTCCGAGGAACTCTCATCTACCGGACCCCGCGGACCATTCACCAACTCCATCACGGACATCATCTCCCCGCAAGCCATCACGTCCACCAACTACACCCTGCTGGGTGACCTCAACTTCCACCTCGACAACCAACTAGACCCCAACACCACATCCCTCCTGGACAACCTCCACAACATTGGACTCCGCCAGATCGTGACCGAACCCACGCACTCAGCAGGACACACCCTCGACCCCCTCTTCACAACAGGAAACTCCATCAATTTCAGCCACACCACCAAACTCCCATGGACAGACCATCGATGCATCCACTTCACCTTCAGAACACCCACCATCCACAGACACCAGCACCTGCTCCCACGAAGAAACTGGACCAAAATCACCAACGACCAGCTCACCTCTCACTCGGCAACTCCACCCCAACCACCGCAGAAGACGACGACCCCAACACCGCAGCCCGAACTCTGCATAGATGGATCTCCGACAGCGCCAACACCATAACCCCCCTCAAGAAGAACAACAACACACACGCCAAGAAAGCCAGATGGTTTACCATCGAACTTCGAGAGTCCAGACGCACATGCCGCCGCCTCGAAAAGACCTGGAGGAACTCCAAATCCACAGAAGCCCACAACAACTTCAGAGCCGCCATCAACGCCCACCACCAACTCATCAGAAATACGAGAAAAACAGCGATCAAAGACAGAATCTCCACACACGCGCACAACAGCAAAGAGCTCTTCAGCATCATCAAGGAGTTCGCCCAACTCACCAGCGAGTCTACAGACATCCCTCCCTCACAAGACCTCTGCAACAAACTCAGCACCTTCTTCCACCACAAAATCAAGAACATTTACGACAACTTCGACGAAGACAACCAACACACTGAACCCTCACCAGCCACCCCCGACACCCTGAAGCCAACGATTGACAGCTGGACAGCCCTCACCACCGAAGACACACTGAAGACGATGAACTCGATGCACTCCGGGGCCCCCACGGACCCCTGCCCCCACCACATCTTTAACAGAGCCGCTGACACCATCACACCCATACTTCGCCACACCATCAACCGCTCCCTGGCAAACGCCTCCTTCCCCGACGACTGGAAACACGCCGAGATCAACCCCCTCCTGAAGAAGCCCTCAGCGAACCCCACCAACCTCAAAAACTACAGACCCATCTCCCTGCTCCCGTTCCCAGCGAAAGTCATCGAGAAAGCCATCAACAGCCAACTCGCCACCTTCATCGAAGAGCACAACATCCTCGACTCCTCCCAATCCGGCTTCAGAAAAAACCACAGCACAGAAACCGCCCTCCTCGCCGCAACAGATGACATCCGCTCCCTCCTGGACAGAGGAGAAACAGTATCCCTCATCCTCCTCGACCTCTCAGCGGCCTTCGACACAGTCTCTCACCGCACCCTAACACGCAGACTCCACGACACAGGGATCCGGGACAAGGCCCTCGACTGGATCCACTCTTTCCTCTCCGGCAGAACGCAGCGGGTCAGACTCCCTCCTTTCCTCTCGGACCCTACACCTACCACCTGCGGAGTCCCCCAGGGATCCTCCCTCAGCCCCACGCTTTTCAACGTCTACATGGCCCCGCTCGCCCCCATCGTCAGAACCCACGGACTCAACATTGTTTCATACGCAGACGACACTCAGCTCATCCTCTCCTTATCCAACGAACCCAACGCAGCCAAACACAACTTTCAAGAAGGCATGGAAGCTGTCGCCAAATGGATGAATAGCAGCTGCCTACAACTCAACACTGACAAAACAGAAGTACTCATCATGGGCCCACACCCCGACGCCTGGAACGACACCTGGTGGCCCCCCGCCCTCGGAAGCCCACCCACCCCCACGGACCACGCACGCAACCTTGGAATCATCCTGGACTCCGAGCTCAAAATGGACCGCCAGATCAACTCCGCCGCATCCTCCTGCTTCCACACCCTCCGCCTCCTACGTAAGACCTTCAAATGGATCCCCCTCGAGCACAGAAAGACCATCACTCACGCCCTCGTCACCAACAGACTTGACTACGGCAACGACTCTACTCCGGAATAAACAAAAACCTCACCCGCAAACTACAAAACATCCAGAACGCCGCCGCAAGACTGGCCCTCAACCTGCCAAGACACTGCCATATCTCCCAGCACCTGCGCACACTCTACTGGCGCCCCATTGAGGCCAGAATCACCTTCAAGATTCTCACCCACGCACACAAAGCCCTCCACAACAACGGACCAGCATACCTGAACAGCAGACTCGAATTCCACGCACCCCAAAGGTCCCTACGATCAGCCCAGCTCTCCTACGCTGTGGTCCCACGCACCATAAAGCCCAGATCGGGAGGCCGCTCCTTCTCCTTCCTCGCGGCCAGAGCCTGGAACGCCCTACCGCTCCACCTCAGACAGACAACATCACTCCCCATCTTCACGAGAAACCTCAAAACTTGGCTCTTCGATAGACCTCCTCCTTGATGGACTGGAACCTGCACCTCCCCTCCTCCCCAGCGCCTTGAGACCCTTACGGGTGAGTAGTCGCGCTTAACAAACACGTGATTGATTGATTGATAATAATAGAGTTTCCTCTTGCTTCGCCCCCACGGCCACCAAAGACGTGCAGGCGTCCGCACCGGGGGAACACAACATGGCGCTCTCTAAGGAAGATCTCCTCGCGTCACTGAGGGAATTCAAGCAGGAGCTTCGAGAGGAGCTAAAGGCTGATATAGTACAATCCATGGATTCACTAAGGGCTGATCTCAGTGGCAGACTCACTAGCCTATAACAGGATGTCGATTCGGTGGGGGCCAGGGTGCTGGATGTGGAGGCTACAACTACAAACTTGGAACGGAAAACGGAACAGCTGACGTCTACTACGCGGGATCTCCAAACTCAACTACAAGCTGTACTACTAAAGAACGAGGATCTCGATAACAGATCAAGACGGGAAAACATAAGGATTCGCAATCTGGAAGAGGGAGCAGAAGGGCCAGACTTAAAGGCCTTTGTCACGGGCCAGTTCGCCGAAGCCCTAGGGCCCACAACAACGAAAATTAAAATAGAGAGAGTCCACAGAGTGGGAAGAACCAATCAAGGAGAGACTCGCAGGCCGCGGGACATATTGGCGAAACTACATTCATTCAAAACCAAAGAGGCTATATTACACGCGGCAAGGAAACTAGAGGTACTAAAATTCCAAGGCCACTGTTGCCAGCTGTTCCAGGACGTAGCCCCAGCAACCCTGGCCCGACGCCAACAACTCAGGCCGGTCACGGACGAACTCAGATGGGACAACATCAGATATCGGTGGACCTACCCTTTTGATATAGGTTTCGAATATCGTAACAAAACGCACCACATAACCGAAGTCAACGAGGCCTTCAGGCTGCTGGGTATACCGACACTGGAGACTACTGCGGAGACAGGTGGCGAAGAGCAACAGAATGGTCCCTCGCAAGGAACGGAGAAGGGAGGACGCTGGCAGACCCGCCGCCCCCCCAAAGCACAGAAGAAAATAAACACCGCTGAGGTACCCTGAAAGACTCAATACCAAATCGAGAGCGCGATCCATGCTCTGCAATCGTTCAACATGCTGCAAACAAAACAAGTGACAATCAAACATGTCCCCAACAATAAGGAAACATAACTCCACTTTACAACTTCAACTAAAAACCTTGCCTAACTCAAGTAACTGAAGGTTCAGAGACCGGTAAGAAGGACTCTATAGCGGTACAGCATCCGCAAGTCCCCATTCGGGAAAGAAGAACTAGTCTTTAGATACGGTTTTACCAAACGGACCTCGGCGACGGACCATGGTCCAATTCGCCCCAAACGATGACCAGACAGCACCAGGGTGACTCAGATGAGGGACGGGATGTCCCATCGATCTTGCTAATTAAGACTATGACTAGACTTTTACTTTACATCTTTATATAGTTTCTTGTTCCCTTTTTTCCCTCCGTTTTTTATGTTCTGTGCGGGGTCCGGAGAGGTAAGAGCAATGTCAGTTGTACACAATGGGGACACACGCGCTGGTCATGGCCAGTTGATGGACCCAAGAGGGTTGGAGGAGGAGGGTGGCCCTTGGGCGGGACAGCATAGAGAAAATCACAGGTGAGGGAGTGTAAATATGATAGAGCAACACAGTACATAGAGTCCAGATGGTGATCACAACACTGACATGGAACGTGAGAGGGATGAATGCCCCATCTAAGCGTCAAAAGATATGGAAATATTTAACTGACTAATACTATGACGTAGTGGCACTCCAGGAGACCCACCTTAAGAGGTCAGAGGACTACAGAATCAAACACAAAGCTTTCCCCCTAGTTTTTAAATCCTCCGCCAATACTAAAAACAACGGAGTGGCTCTCCTCTTTCATTTTTCCCTCAAATTCCAACCAATGGACTACAAAACTGACAAGGAAGGCCGGGTAGTACTGGTGAAAGGCCGCATTTGGGGGCGCCTATGCACTTTTGCGGGGATATATGCACCGAACACAAACCAAGCAACTTTTATCCATAACACACTGACCCTCCTGGGGGGCTTCGCGGAGGGCGACATCGTGCTGATGGGAGATTTTAACCTGACATGGCATTCCGGGAAGGACAGCACCCACCAACATAGGGCCCACACAGGTAGCTTTCCTAAAAATTTGAAACAAGCTATTCATGACTTGGGCCTCAGAGACTGTTAGAGGGAAGCACATCCAGAAGATAAAGATGAAACATACTTCTCACACATCCATCGCACGTACTCGAGACTCGACTACATATTTATGAGCCAAACCCTTAACAAGTTAGTCCGGGAGGCAAGCATACATCCCATCATTATCTCCGACCATGCTCCAGTAGCGGCCGTACTAGCATGGTGCAGTCCTAAACCGAAGTTCAAAAGATGGTTCTTCCCCAACGCAATAACACGAGACAAAGCACTCCGTGATGCCCTACGCTCCTCAATAAGGGAATACTTTCAGCTAAATGACCCCCAGGACACATCCCCATCGAACAACTGGGACGCTTTTAAGGCCGTAATTAGGGGCCAATGCATAACACTAATGGCAGCGCTTAACAAGGAAAGAACAACAGAAAGATTAAACTTGGAGGGAGAACTGAAAACACTAGAACGAACACACAAAGCCAATCCCACCATCACAACCCAAAGAAAGGTCACAGCCCTAAAGGGTAAACTTCACGCGATCTACGCTAACAGAGCAGAATTAACTCTGCTTAGACTCAAGCAGACCTCATACGCACAAGGCAATAAAGTTGGGGCACACCTGGCACGCCAATTGCGAATAAAGAGAGAAAAGGACTTCATCTGGGACATCCACACACCCTCAGGTTCACTGACACATGACGACTCGGGTAAAGCAAGAGCATTCAGGGACTTCTATAACACATTATGCACAGCTGACCCACTAGATTCTCAGACACAAACCACTTACTTAGACACTGTGGAGCTCCCGCACGTTACACAGTGTCGGAATGAACAACTAGGGGAAGCTATCACGGAGGAGGAAGTACAAAAAGCGATCGGGTCTCTCAAATTGCATAAATCCCCGGGACCTGATGTACTGACAACACAATTCTATAAAACTTTCAGTATAGAACTAATTCCCCAGCTAACGGCCCTTTTTAACCACATAGCGACTACTACACAAACAACCCACACTATGAGTGAAGCCCTTCTGACTGTGATTCCCAAACCCGGGAAAGACCCAAAACAGTGCGTTCATACCGCCCCATAGCACTCCTTAACTTGGACGCTAAACTGTATTTAAAACATTTTAGCTACCCGCCTAGAATATTTGATGCCAGGATTGATCCACCCAGATCAATCAGGATTCATTAAGGGGAGACAGACCCATGACAACGTACGTAGAGTGATACATCTCATAGAAAAAACTAGCAAGCGACAGATCCCCGCGGTCCTTCTCGGCTTAGATGCCGAGGAGGCATTAGATTGATTGAACTGGAATTTTCTCTTTCAGACGCTTCAACGATTCGGCTTTTGCAACGCATTTATCAATATGATCAAAGCTAACTTTGCGGCCCCCAGTGCTAGAGTGTTAGTCAACGGCATGGCTTCCGACTCCTTCCTCTTGGAACGGGGAACGAGACAGGGTTGCCCCCTATCCCCACTCCTTTTTGCGCTCAGCATCGAACCGTTAGCCACCCGACTTAGCGACAATAGAGGGGTTAAGGGAATACCATTCGGCTCTGACGAACACAAAATATCATTGTTCGCAGACGATATCTTACTAACCATTGCGGATCCGCATCAATCCATCATGAAAATACGTGACGAACTGGAAAGCTTTGAGATAGTAGCTGGATTCCGCATCAACCTTCATAAATCCTTCCTCCTTAACCTAACGCTACCGGAGGCAGAGATGAGTGAATTAGTGGCATCAACTACCTTTCAGTGGGCCAAGAAAGATTTAACATATCTGGGAATAAAACTAACTCCAAAAATTTCAGTTTTATTGGCTGCTAACTACCCACCACTCTTATGCCAGCTACGAACAGACCTGAAAAGATGGGCGCCCCTCTACCTCTCCTGGTTAGGCAGAATACATGCCGTTAAAATGGTAGTTCGGCTGAAATTTCTCCATCTATTTCAAAGTCTGCCCATAACATTTGAAAGAGACTTCTTATAGAGGCCCACACACTCTTGCGGAAATTCATTTGGCAAAACAAGAGACCAAGACTACCGTTTCATCTCCTTAGGAAGCCTACCGACGAGGGGGGCCTGGCGATGCCAGATCTGGACCTCTACTACAAAGCGGCCCAACTTCGAGTGCTGGTAGAATGGTCCCAACGTGAGTCAGATAAACACTGGCTACACATGGACCGAGCAATCGTGGGTAGAGTAATATGGGACTTACTTTGGAAGCCGAAGGGGGACCGATTGGCAAATGCATACAGACACAGTGGACTACGTTCCCCTCACCATTCACTCCCATTCATTATAACCCTGCTTTTCCACTGGCACTACAGCCAGGGCCTTTCGACGCATGGCGGGAGGGAGGCTGCCTTACTGTGGCTGACATATTCCACAACTGGGACATTTTAACATTTGCAAACTGTCAAAGGAAATTCCACCTACCTAACACGGAACACTTTCGGTACCTCCAATTACGCCACTGGGTCCTCCAACCCGAGATTAGAGAAGGGGCAACCAGAGAACTCACACCCTTGGAGCGCTATATGAAAGGTGCCAGCTCAGTGAAAGGGGCGATCTCCTTCTTATACTCCCTACTACTGCACACACTACCGTCTAGGCGACCACGCTATCTGGAATTCTGGGAACGCACATTGGGCCACAATATCATAGACACCCAGTGGAAAGGCCTCTGGAAAGATATAAAACGCCACTGTCACACCCTCAGTCAACGCGAAGCTCACTACAAGATAATGTTTGACTGGTACTTGTATCCAGAAAAACTGAAGAAAATATTTCCTAACACTTCGGATCTTTGTTGGAGAGGCTGCGGCCTGCTGGGCGATTTCAGACATATATGGTGGGACTGCCTGTCCATTCGCCCCTTTTGGTCAGAAATGTTGGCTCAAATCAAAGAGATAATAGGCTATCCCATACCAGACTCCCTAGAATATACGTTGTTGGGCCTGAGGGACCCATCCCTGAAACACCAAACTAAAGCCGACCAAGCCATTATATGGCTCTGCCTGGGAGCAGCCAAAATGGCGATAGCTGCCGCCTGGAAAAAGAAAGAATCCCCAGCCATAACTCAAAGACACGCACGGCTATGACAGGCACTTACTAAGGAGCGCCTGAGTGACATTTACAGGGACAAATTTAAAAACTTTGAATTTGCATGGGGCCCCTTGGTCGAATATTTGTCTAGCGGTCTCCCATTAACCACCTGTCCCACGAGAATCAGGGTGCTCCACTTGTTTCAATTTTAACCTGAGCCGCCATGACCATATGTAACCACCGCAAGACAAGACTAGATACTCCGGACCCCCGAGACCCCGCACACTCCAAGTTACTCACTTTACCCCACTATGATTTATTCGTTCCCTCTTTTCTCACTATAGCTCGACCCCGGATCCCCCTATCCCCAGCGCTAAAAAGAGAGATATAACGAATCTATACTCCACTAGGAAAGTAGCCGAGGAGGGGGGAGGGACTGGGGAGGAAAAATGGACTGTCGATATAGAGGGTATGTTTTTGATATTGTTATCCTCTTTATTTGTTGTAACAATCAGTAATGTAGACGTGCAGGTAATACATGAAGAAAGAACTGCATGAGAAAAGAATCGGATCACTCGTCAGAATCTGTACATGGTAATAGATGAATGAAAGCGATATCCGAATGTATAGATATGATGTTCTACCATGCTTGCTGATTGATGCTTTGTACAACTAAAAAAAAACAAGTTTGACAAAAAAAAAATCGTGAGGAAGAATTGGAACACTGTGAGAGGCCTCGAAGAACTAAGAGAGACAACGCTATTCGCTCTGCGGAGAAATAAGAACCTTAAAGACAAACTGGTGCGAGCGAACACCCAAACAAAGAGACAAAATGTATCCTTAAGAACAATGTTGGTGTTACCTCCAATTCAAGGCCACCACAGATGTGGAAACTGTTCATCATGTACAAGTACCATTGAAGGCGATCAATTCAGCTATAAAGGCGTAAACATCAAACATGTGGAGTTTACAAATTGCAATACGAATAACGTCGTATATTGCGTCACATGCCCTTGCAAGCTAGTATATGTTGGGAAAACAACGCAGGCTGTGAAAAAGAGGATCACTCAACATAGATCCAGGATTAAATGTAAAGTCCAAAACACACCAATGGAACACCATTTTGACGAGAAAGGACACGGGCCACAAGATATCAAATGGACGGTCCTGAAACATGTCAAAGGACGTTGTACAGACATGTTACTGTCAAAACTTGAAGCAGATGATTCTTCACTTGGGGTCTGCCACTAATGGTTTGAATGATTTAAGTGAAATACTGCATTGTATATAAATGATTGAAGGAAAGAATATGCCATGATCCAGTAATCCATATAGCTACTGACAACCAGATACGAGTATGCCCAGTGACCCAAAAAAAAACCAGGGTGCCTATTAGTACAAGGACTGCTGATTGAAGTTCTATTTATCAACAAGATTAAAACATCTATGACCTATAGAACATGTGCTAGCCAGGGCCACCATTCGCCTCTTTCACAAAGATCAGTATTCTATATGAGTACCGACAAGAAATATATTCCCCAATAGAAATACCACAACCCGTGATGAAATACACATGAAAAAGATTAACACGGCACTTTGCAACATTTTAAATTATCTCCTTCTCCACAGTAAAAAGCACACTGTGTTTATCCGTTCCCTGATTACAAATAAGGCAGAGAACAAAGTAATTAATACAAGGTGCCTCCGTTTGGTTTGCCGCATCGGGAGGACGCAAGTCAGGCAAGGAGTGGAAAGCAGGAAGTCAGGCACTTAAACATAAGGAGGAAGTCAGGCGCATGTGAGCCAGAGCCAGGCAGAACGTGGGAGGATGAAAGTCAGGCAAGAAATGGAGAGCAGGAAGTCGGGCACTCAAAGTAAGAAGGAAGTCAAACACACGCAAGCCTGAGTCAGGCAGAACGCGTCGCCGCCCCCAGGCGCTCAGGACTTCCTGCCCGGCACCCGCCGGAGGACGTAATAATTAGAAGAAAAAATGAGGATAAAAGCGTTCGGCTTCCAGTAAGCCACAAACGCGGTTACGGAGAAGATGAGAGGACCCGCAGCCCCACAGTCAGGGGAGAATTACGGGCAGGCCGCGGCTACCAAGCGAAGTGAGAAAACCCAATAGAGAAGTAAGGGGGAAAGCAACATGGGTTACGGAACGCATGCCACACACCGTTTGGTCATAATGTAATGCAAAGCAGGATGCACCCAAGATAGATGCTTAAAAACTAATATGTCCATTTTCGATTAATGCATGGGCAATGATGACTTACAATGAAAATAGGGTGAGAAAGATATAAGACTTACATAGATGCAATAATTTTTGAGCTGCATGACATATAATACACGGAATGCATGCTCCAACTTAAAGATGCAAATAGACATGCAAGCAACCGATGAGCATGTAGCACTGGCACGCCAACAAGAGCACAGTCTGGGCAGTAATGGGTTTAGGTTAACAATGGCAACCAAAATGAAAATAAGAGTCAAAGGACGTGTCCTTTTTTATCCCATAGAGGCTCCAGTTGCCGCTATTAGAACAGTCCACAGCCCTGTGAACATGGCGAGGCATACATAACAAAACAGGACCCCTTGAGGGGACCAGCTCAACATTTACTGAAAGAGGCACCCCCACCAGGAAAACGGTACGTCTTCTAAATGGCAAAGTGAGGCAAAAATTAGAATGCACAAAAAAATTCTTGTAAATGAGAATATGACATCTCCTTTAACACGCCCACAGTGTCCTAAGAAAACATCTGCCCTGAAGAAGACCTTCTCTTTATTAACAACACAGGCCCCCCTTAGAAGGTCGAAACGCGTCGGCGTAAATATTCCCGAGGCCAAGAGTTTCCATTTACTGCAATACACAGTGCATAGTGATAATGCACAACGGGAGAAGCAAGTTAGGAATCTACCCCAAAATACCAGTAGACCTCTGACCTCCATAGGGCCATAGAGTAATAGGGATAAACAAATGAGAAAGAGGACAAGGTATAGGTCCCTAGCCAAATCGCCCTAAGGACACCAGTCAAGTTACAGCAACAGATGATTGCGAGATTGTAGATTTATCCTCAGAAATAATGAGGTGTGAGGAGTCTGTAAATATGTTTTGTGGATAAACATTGATGTACTGTATTGTTAGTATTTTGTGTCCCCTTAAATGTATTATTTGTCCAACTAATTCCTTGTGTATGTGACAAAGCCAAATATGGCGTGTAAAAATGAGTTGTCTTATGTCTTTATGGTGCAAATTGCAAATTAATGTATTTATGTGTGTGTAAAAAATGTATTTAACTCTAAGTAAAAAGACAAACTGCAATTGGTCACAAGTGTGTTAAAAATCACTTCAGAATTGAAAGGCGCGGGATAGCAAAATATACCCTTAAAAATTTTTCAGAAAGATAATCCATTTATGGATGCCGATAGGAACAAGGTATAGGTTCCTATTTTGAAAATCGATCACAATTTATGGTCTGGGAGGCACCCTTTCATGAACAGTTTATATTGATTCCAGCCTCCACAGTCCAGATCGAAATCACTACCCTAACTAGGAGACATGTATGGTAATGTGAAGCATTACAAGTAGATAACATGGGGCTGAACATGCATGTGCGTGAAAAAACTGTAGAATAATTTTGGTGTAGGTTAAAAGGTCAGGTGACAGTTGCACTGTCAAGCCAGGCCTAAAAATCCAGGTAGGTTAATGACTGCCCTCCTCCCGTCTGTACTGTTGCAAGAGAACAACAACATAAATTATCTCTTTATCTAAGATAGTGAAATAGCTTTACAAGATTTACAATTAGGGGAGAGGAATGTAGCCTTACGGCTAGAGCTGTCGACTTCGAAGTTGGGAACCGGGTTTGAGTCTCGGCAACAACGCTCAACAACCTGTGATTCTGGGCAAATCACTTAATCTCCCGTGCCCAACAGAAATTAATGTGTACATCTGTAACGAAACTGGTGCTCATGTAAAGCGCTCTGATACCCGATGTCTCTGGTCTAGTTCGCACTATATAAAACTCCAAAAATATATATATATGTCATGTGTGTGGCCCTGAAAGGTCAAGCTCAGGCATCTGTATGATTAAACAAAATGATCGCTGCAGTGTGGAGGGCACACACTTTTATGTTAAAGCACACAACTTCTGCCCAGTCAAAACATGCATTCCTGGCTCCCTATATGTGTGCATAGCCCAAGCCCCTCTCCTTGTGATTCTTTCATAATTGTCTGGCATCATAAAATCACTAGACATGCGAGCAATGCTTAACGTGAAACCATAAGTGCAGGGGCCCGAAGCACTGCCAAATGCCAGTGTTTCTGAAAACCAAGACTACCTTGTTTTCATTCCGCCAGATACCTTTCTCCTCCTCCATCCTGCATTTTCTGTCTCTTTATCTCACTCTTGGTGATTCTTTTTCATCTCTGCTTTCTCCCTTTGCAATCGTGTTCCTTTCTTTTTCTTCCTCCTTTTCTGCCTTGCTCTCTCTTGCTCTAGGTGAAAGTCTGATGATGAAAAATAAGTAGTAGTGCCCAAAAAGCGGTGCCACTGAGTCACTGACCACCACATGCAACCACCAGCAAAATTGAGCACTATGAATCAGACATACTGTGCCCATCTCAAGCAGAGAGAATAGAAGGTAGGAGAAAGAAAGCAATAGCATGAATTGTATGGAGTCAAAGAAGCAAATAATGTTGGGTCTTTTCCTCTAATATAATTCCCTCTAAATATAGGGTGCGGCTAACATGGTACAGACTCTACTGCGCCATGAAATATGCCCTCTGAGAGTTAGTTTGCCACAGGACATACCCTCTGGGTAAGTGTGCCAGGGGCCTACCCTCCGCATCGGGTTGTCCTTTGTCGGATTCTAGCAGGCCCCTGCATTAAAGTGAGCAAAGGCTTCCGCTTCTGGATCCGATCTCTGGCCTCGCCTCTAACTCTTGCAGAAGCCTGTGTGGGGCCCTTGAGCCCAGGTTTTGGTGGAGGTGATTTTGCTGCCCACCTAGATCACGAGGACCAGAGAACCGTTACTGACCTGGCTGCTCCAACCTTGTACCAGTTAACATCAGTGTTGAGATGAGCCAAGTGGGCTCAGTGAGTTAAACGCTCACTGCTATTATCAGTTGTGATCTGCAGTTCACATATCTGTATCCCGACAAAAGCAACTGAGTGTACCATCCTTGTGATGTTGGTGTGTTGTGTGCCATACCGGTAACATCTGCTATTTACAAAGCTTAGAAACTTACTGCACATATGGTGCACGAAGCACTATCGAAATTACAAGTTGATATTATTATCTGGAGGAAGGGAACCCTTTTGAATTCTGATCATTTAGATGGCTTTGGCGAGTAAGAGAAAGTGGCTCTTGCACCTTACTCTTCGTATGCACGCTATTGATAAAATGATTTTTTTTCCCGGAGTTTTATATAGCGCCAACTTGACCCGAAGGTATCAGAGCGCTTTACATTAGCACCAGTTGCGTTACATAAGGACACATTAAATAATTAAAAATGCGGAAACGAGGAGCAGCTGCCATTTTACGACTTCTCACCAGAATAATGTGTAAAACAATGTCGTTTTCACTTTTAATATCTGCGGCTTTTCTTGATTTGTGTACGTTGCACGGCGTGCTGGAGAACTGTTCCTGATTCTCAGGTAACTTTCCTTGAATTGGCATCAACATTAGTATTGATGACAAAGGATTTTAAGTGGTAGAGCAATGCATAACAAGGAACAATCAAAAGGTGATATAATTTCTGCCATGCTTGCAATATCTGGGGCACCAAGTGCATATTTTACCGCCTCGGATAAACTGTGAGTGTTGACTGAGAGATTGCTAGGCAGTTGTATTTCTGGCAGTAGTGTGATAACGCTGTTTGCTTAACTAAGCACGGGTGTTTTTCGCAGTGCATTTGCTAACGTGTGACCGTGCGATTTGGGCTCAGGAGGAAGTTGTACTGAAGTAAAATCCAAATCCCAACCTGAGAGTCGAGGGATGGCTTTTGTCTGGTTTTTCCCTGAAAAACTAAACCGGCAGTTAGGACTCTGCGGCTGCCCATCGATGTGACGCCTAACCTCACCTTCTCAATACGAAGAGAGCAAATGTACTGAAGAATTTTTCAGTTGCAAAGCCTGCCATTCCAAAACCACACGTACTGCAAATGCAAAATCCAAAGTCACGATGTACAAAAGATAATTTGTGAGTCAGAAACGACTCCTTGTGAATTGCGAAGAAATGTATCAATTGTCTGCCATCGCAATAGCATTAGCAAAGTGTTGATTAGATACCGACCTGTCAAAGCAAGAGGTATGGATTCCCAAAGTGGGCGCAGTCAGTCGCTTTGAGAATGACAGCTGTGGGCATCGGTGGGAGCAAAGAGTGGTCCCCTGAAGCAAACCATATTATTTTTTCTCTGAATGCAACCCATATCCCTTGAAAGGGGAGACCAGCACTGAGAAAAAAATGTGTTTTTTTTTTGGGATTTGCGAATTCTGGGATTCAGATCTGTACCTTGCAGGTTGCCATCCCTAAAACAAAGAGGGGGTATTTACAAGCCCCTTGCGCCGCCGGTGTGGCACTTATTGTGATGCATCAGCTGCACATCTTGCTGCCCCCATATTTACAAGGACACGTAAAGCCACCCTGCATGGCTTTTTGTATCCTTGTAAATACGACCCCTTTACACGCAGCACTTTGTGTGAAAGGGGCGTGCCATGGGTGTTGCTGTGGGTGTTCCCACGCAACACTAATGGCTTCTGCCACATTTTCAGATTTACGAGAAATCGTAAACCTGGAAATGCGTCAGATTGCTACGCCTCCCCAAATGAAAAATTTCTCCTTGTTTTTTACTCTTTCTAAAAAGAGGAAATCAGCTCTCGGGATTGGTTTTGTGCAGGAAGGTGTCCCTTCCTGCACAAGAACAATCTCCCTGCAACCCAGGCACCCTTGCACCATGTGCGTCAGTGCAGGGGGATCACAGGGATCCGTCATATCGTTGTAGATATGACGCATCCCTGTGCTTTGTATGTGGCTTAATGCAGCACAGCAAAATGGCTAGCGGCACGGCACTGAGTCACTTTGTTGTAAATAAGACCCAGAGTGCTTTGCAACCCACCATTTAGTATATTAGGTAGAACCTTTAAATAAGGATATGAAATAATAGTGACCCTAACTCCCCCAACCATGAAATAGATATGATTGCTATTAAAAAGGCTGATTTGGCTGATAATCAATTCATCTTCGCCTTTTCTAGAGGTTCAAAAGGGAGTTCTTATAGGCCCTTTAATACCGTAGGCAAGTCCCAAATTGGTAGGGTTACTTGGGCTATCAGTTTTCTCAAACGAAAACTGCTTAGCAATGATAGGTTAGTTAAATCACCACTGGCCGATCGAAAGGCTTTTATAAGGGGCTAGATTCTTTAAGAAACCTTCCCTAAGAAACTCCAGGATTTGAAATGGATCCCCTGTCACTTGGTCTAAACCATTGAGTGAACACCAATTAGAAACAGATTTCTTTTTACAAGAGGACAAAGTCAACTTTTTCATGATAACTGAATATTTGTAGCTATTTAACTTGAGCAGCCTAGATGTTGTAAGGCTGACCTCACAAGTTCCACGTCGTTAGGTGTAGAGTCTGGAGTTGGTCGAACGGTAACATTGGAGGCTGGAGGGGGGAGAAATTCGAGGCAGATTGAAGAAGTTGCCCCTGGATAGATTCATCAACATGGGAAACCAAGGACGTCTTGACCAGAAAGGGTCTATCAGGATTACGGACAGACTCCCACCCCCCACCCCACCACCAATCTTCTGACGCACCCTCATGAGGAATGAAATTGGGGGAAAAGCTTACAGTAGACCTTGAGGCCACAGAATCAATAGCGCATCGACTACCCAAGCTTCCTGAAAGTTCAGTTCTGGGAAAAAGATTTAAACCATTGCATTCTGTTGAGAAGCAAATACGTCGATCCATGAGATTCCAATCTCTTGACAGATCTGATTGCATATGGGATGCGCTAGATGGTAAAGTACTGACTAGGGGAGGTTGCGGATTAAGCTGTCCACTCAATAGTTGTGGTCCCCCTGTATGTACACTGTCAGCAAGGATATTAGGTTAGTTTCCACCCACACACATATTTGAACCACTAACAGATTTAACTGAGCACTCTTCGTTCACCCCTCGCGATTCAGGTAACATCTCACCACCTGATTGTCTGTCCAAATTATCATATTCCTGTCCTGTGGGTGAGGTTGGAAACACTGTAGCGCATACCATACTACCACCAGCTCTTTCCAGTTGGAGGAATGACCACTTTCTATCTGAAACCACTGCCCCTTTCAATTTAAATCTTCCAGTGTTGCTCCTCATCCCCAAAGACTGGCACCTGTCGTTAACAGTAGAGTAGAGGGCAGGGAAGTTGAAATGGGACCCCATTTTCCTGATTTGGCCTCTGTAGCCACAAATTCAGACTTTGAATTATCAAAGGTGACAATGGGATCTGGAACTCGTACTCGCTCGAGGACGGGTTCCATTGACGTAATGTATGGTTCACTACTGATTTTAGGTGAAATTGTGCCCAAGGGACCACCTCTGTCGTTGCACACATTACTTATTCATTTACTGCTCATTATGCCAACTGGCATGTGGGACAGCAACAAAGGACCTCCACCTCTCTATGTCTTGGGCACGTTTCTGTATGGTGTCCCAGCTGAGATTCAGGGTCTTTGACCTGCCTCTCTTCTGTGTGCCTTCTGGGGTTCAGAGGAGAGCTGTTCTTGTGATGGAGTCTTGTTCTCTTCTGATGATGTGTCCTATCCATCTCATTCTCATAATGATGGTGTCCATGCTCTCCTGCTTGCATCTGGTGAGCAGTCCCTGTTTGGAGATAGATCATGGCCAACAAAGACACAACATTCATCTCAGGTTACTGGTGTGGAAGACTAACAGTGTGGTGATGTCGCTTTTGTCATCCACCAGCATTCTTATCTATCCAAGAGTGTGTACAGAACGCAGCTATGGTAAAGCCTCAACTTGGTCTTGGTGCTGTACTGAGATGACCTCCACACATTGTTCAGCATCCTGAAGGCATTCCAGACATTAGTCCTTGAATTTTTAGCCACAATCTGGCTGTCGCTGATTTAAGAATTAAGAGATTGTGTATGTTTGACTGAAGCGTATCTATTCTGGTTTGAGGGAACGCCTGCAGGGGTTCTCTGATCCGGAGTTCGCCTTGGCAAGCCTACATCCATCCATCATTACGGGGATCAGCACACAAGCCTGATACTACCTTCCTGCACACGCTCTCCCACCGGGAGTCCGCCCAACATGACCCCTATCAACCTCACATGAATGGGGTTTAGTGCGACAGTTTGACATCCATGCCCCTGCCTTAATTCAGCATTGGTCATCCAGTGGTCTTAAAGGAAGCATAAGACCACACTACCTCAACTTCACCACCATTCCCCAGGTTCATCCTTGTCCTGATAAGACCCTGATATCTGAAAAAGGGTCGAAACGCCGTTGACACCAAAAAAAAGACGGCCTTTACTGCTGTGTGAACTAACACAGGGATTTTACCTTCTGTGTTTCAAATATATGTAAATGTAATTTGTCTATCTTTCAAAGTAATAACCAATATACCATGTATATTTATTCACATTGTTGCCTTTTTAATTTTTTTATGGTTTTGGTTCTTAACCCTTGGGGTTCGTGCTTAATATCTCTTCACCACTCATCTGATGTTGACTTTGTGACTCAGGATTTGTTAATTTATGAAAGAATAAACTTCGATTCGGCTGAATCGAATTTATTTTGAATACTGGTTGGTGTTTCTTTAAGATCAAACTAGAACAGAATTTCTTTTCTGCAAAAATATTATTGTTTTTCATAAGATTAAATCCATCCACGATTTCCTGTACTATCATAATTTGTTTTTAGAAAATGAGTTCCATGTGAACGCTTGTTTCAAGTTATATATTTGATACCCATGCTCACATAGACATTTGGGTCGGGCTCTTGTTAACTTGAACTTAGAAATGGAAGAGGCACAAATTACCCAATCATCCAAATATGGAAAAATGGAAAAACCTTTAAGCTGCAATACTGCTACAAGTGACACCAATACCTTGGTGAAGGTTCTTGGTGATGTGGAGCGGTTGAATGGCGGTGCTTGAAACTGATAAGGCTGCCCATCTACCAAGAATCTTACAAATTGCTGGCTTTCGGGATGAAGCGTCTAATGAAAGTAGGCATCCTTCGGTTACAACGAAGATAAGTTGCCATTCTTGAATAATGTAATTATCTATTGGAGTGCAATCATCCGAAAAGCAGTGCTTAATTTGAGCCGGTGCTTTCCGGTGCTCAGCACCGGCACTTAATTGGTTTCCGGTGCTCGGCGCCGGCACATAATTGTGAAAACCATACTTACAACAGTCTACCACATGGTGGCGCTGCTCATCTAATTTAGAGATGAGCAGAACATGGGTTGTTTAGGAATACAATATACATTAAAATTTCTAATACCTACCTCCCCAGCCTTTTCTTTAGCTTTGGGGACCTGGAATAATCTGAAATGTCGCATTAACATGCAAGAGAGATGGTTAGTAGTTGTTTTGGCAGCGATGACAAGGGCGATGGGTGGTGCAAGCTGCAGGGGCCTCCTGTCAGAGCCCTGGCAATTAATATTTTACAAATTAAGCACTGCCGAAAAGATTGCAATTTGATATATTTGTTCAGGGCTTTCAAGTTCAATACTGGTTGGAAGGATCCGTCTGCTTTCAGAACAGAGGAGAGGATTGAATTGAAACCCTCTCTTTCTTTATGCAGAGGAACTGAAATCACCCCTTTTTTGATTATAAGCTTCTCAATCCCTGCTAGCATCACTATTCTTTTTGGCCCTTCTTTTAATAATGGTGTAGGTCAGAGCAAGGTCCTCAGTGGGATATGTGTGAATGGGACCCAATAACCATCCTATATGATTGAAAGTACCCACTGGTCTGACACATATCAAGTCGATTGCGGAACAAAGAACCGAAGTCTTGCCCCTATCTCCAAAAAGTGATTTCTGACTAGTAGTCTGGCTGGATTGTCCTTGTGATCGGGATTTGTTAACAACATTTGTTGTCCTGGAGTGAGTGGCAGGAAACGTTTTTCTGAAAAAAAGATTTATTTCCATGGAATAACTTGAAGGGTTTCAGAATCTTTTCTTCATCAGCCGATCTTTTGGTCACCTCATTAAAGCCTCCCCAACAAGTTTTGGACCTGAGAATGGAAGCTTCTGTTCAAGGGACATCTGATTAGCCTCCATTGTCCCGGGGTTTGTCCAGCAACTGCAGTCCCTGCTGAAGCTGCTAACGCCCAGTTGCGGCTCCAGCAGGTAAGCGCGTGGGGCAGGGCGGGGGGGAGTCGACAGACGATGGAGTAGGGAAAATAAAATAAATAAATCCTATTCCGTTGTCTGTCGACTCCCCCCGCGCCCCGCCCTGCCCCTAACCCACCCTATCGCGCTTACCTGCAGGACCCGCGACTGCCAACGCCCATAAATTATCAAATGTTGCATCTGATAAGAAGTGTTAATCTCCATGTGTGCTAGAATCGCCGTTGGATCGCCATCCTCTTGCATACAGTTAAATCATTTTTCAGTGTATTTCAATAGCACATGAGTGACATTACCCGCACATGTGCTAGCCCTCATTCCAAATTTGGAGGACACATAATATTTTTGTTATGGCTTGTTAAACCTTCTTCTCAACAGTATCCACTAACGTTGAATTCTCAGAGAACAACGACGATGAAAAAGATGAAAAGAGTCTAGAATGAAGTTACCTTTTGGGATCTGGGGACATTTGTCTTCAGATTGTTCAATCAAGTATCTTTTATTCAGAAACCGTGGTACAATCTGTTTATAGTCTTCCACTCTCTAAGGATAATTTCTATGATCACATTGTGGAATGGCAGGCTACCTGCCACAGGGCCACTGTATTGTGCATAAAACACTTCGTCATCATGGGAATTAGATTCAAATCCCAAAATATCCCTTATGTAGGCAAGCATGTCATGGAAAACCTTAACTTGAACATATTTCCCAATGGGGCAAGTGCCCTAGTTATCATCATCATCATCATCATCATCCAACCTTTTTCATTTTTTTGTGGATTTGTAAGAGCTGTATCCACAGCTTGATTAATTGTGAGTTGGGGGTCTAGTCTGGAAATCAGTAGCATAGCCTCCTCTTCAAGAGTCCCCTATTCTTAGTCTTTTGTGAAGGCTTCCCTCTCGAAGTATCGGTGTCAATGCTAATCTGAGCACTATGCATAACACAATAAACAGGACAAAATATGAAGTAACAGTGCTAAAGGAACCTCTCCTTATTTATACAGGTTGCATAGCAACCAAATCCCATGGATCACAAGAGTTCAGGCATTCAAATGAAATTAGAAGGTGCTGCCTCTCAGTAGTGGCTGCTACCGGATTCGGGTGGTGGGGCAGGGGGGGGATAGTGGAGACGGGGGACAAGGGACTACGACAAAGAAAAAAGAAAAAAAACACTTACCTGAAACGGCCGGCCGCCGCCTCTCCTCCTTTCTTCATCTTCTTCCTTCCTGCAGTCCCGGCCAGCAGCAGGAAGCACCCGGCTCCCAGGTTCCCCTGAGCCAATCACAACGCTGCAATGCAGTTACCTGGCCGGCCGTAGCCAGGTAACTGTTTTTTTTATCCTTTTCATTTCCCCAAACTC
Organism: Calotriton arnoldi; assembly: GCA_963921515.1. Lineage (NCBI taxonomy): Eukaryota > Metazoa > Chordata > Amphibia > Caudata > Salamandridae > Calotriton > Calotriton arnoldi. The sequence goes on along the minus strand of CAWUFW010002431.1, from coordinate 1,023,116 downwards.
CCCTCACCCTGCAACACTACTCCCGCCCGGTAGCATCCGCTTCTATATTTTTCATTATCAGACTTTGACCCAGAACAAGAGAGAGAAAGGCAGCGTGAAAGAAGCAGGAAGAGAAAGGCAGGAAAACAGTGACAAAGAGAGAAAGCAGGGATGAAAAAGAATGTGCAAGAGTGAGATAAAGGGCGGGATGTGCATTGTGGTGGATGAAAGGGGCATGGGGTGGAATAAATAATAGATAGCCGTGGTATTCAGAGCCCTGACATTCGTCAGCACCACTGGCGGGCTTCTGAAAAAAAATCTTTTGGCCCCGGTACTTATTCTTTTACAAATCAAGCACTGTCAGCCCACCCAAGAAGCTTCAGTCTTGTGGGGTGTAGCCTACTAAGAACATTTATTTTGTCATGATTTCATTCTGAAATCAAAATGTGCGTCAGACATTTGTCCATGTGAAACTCAAATTCATGTTGTCCTATCATTCAGCTTTTTACTGCCAAGAGCAAAACAACCTATTTCACTGCCAACGTTATCTGGCAAGCTCCATCTCAAACTTCCCCACCTTATATTTTCTGTCCATCCTTTCCATCTTCTTTGCCAGAACTGTCTTGCAGAGTCACACAACTTGCCACAAACACATACACGTGCACACGCACACATATCTATATTTCCTACATTCATACATCCACACTTCCTCTCCCTGACTTCAATTTATTTCCACTCATTTATGGTCTACAGCCTGGGCTTGTTTAGCCACAGTACGCCCTCTGCAGCAATCCCTTTTACTAGTTCCCTAAACTAGTTAACACTTCTTACCAGACATATACAAGGAACTTAACTGAGTACGTAATGAAGAGAAAAGGAGCTACCAGGAATCCGGCAGATGGTACTGTTGTGTTTCGTATAGCGGCCCTAATATAGACACGTTTATATATACCGTATATGGTCATAATCGTATATGCCCTATTATGGTCATAATCGTATATGCCCTATTATGGTCATGATCTCCTATGCCCTAATATAGGCATGATCTTTCACCTACATTAGTTCCCTACAGTACACAACGAACTCTGAGGGTTGAATGTTATCTAGTTTGTGGTTTGAACACTGAAGGGTTTTCCTGAACACAGGCCTACAATGTACTCATAAATTATGCATGAGCATTCACCAGCTACATCTCCTGCATAATATGTATGTACAAGGTTCACCCTGACGTCTTCCTCATGTCCAACAAAGACCAATACAAACCATACTAAGGGACGAGACACTTTAGGGTATAAATACACCACATCTTGCCACAGTAAGGCAGAGGGGACTGAGACTTCCATGCCGACACACTGACCAGAGACGCTGAGGCTCCTGCATGCAGTCGCTCCAGCTGACAGCGGTCTAACACAGCCCTTGCGGGGTGTCCAACTCGAGACCAGGACGGGGTCCCACACTCTCTCTATTCAGGTAATGGGGTTCGACTAAAATCCTAGAGGGATTCTTGGCTCTTAGGCTTTTAGACCTACACTCATGCTAGGTACACTGAGGTACATCTAGTTAGGCATCGTAGGAGTACGCGCACTTTTATAATGCATTTCATATATTCATGTATGTAACCATCATTATTGCAATATGGTAGAACTGTACTATCCTTTCACTTTTATCGTACTGCTGATAATATATCTCTGCTATTGTCTGCTGGTTGTTGCAGCACATATATTCTACACTAGAATAACAACTGTTCAATAAATACTTATTGAAACACCCAGACTGTTTATTCTGTGTAACTCTGTGAGACAAACCGAACAAGTAAGCACGAGTGACTGAGCGAAAAGTAGTACATTGTTTCCACGATTCTGAGGGATCAGGGTTGTCATGATCTAAGGTTGCCAGGAACTAATCTCTCCCCGATAAGAGGAGATTCTAGTGGCACTGTGAGCTAGCTAATGCAAATCAGGCTAACATACGCGTTGGGGGTGCACAGAGCCAGTCTGTCACCAAGCCCTGAGTTTATGTTATCCAAACGCGCAGGTCCTGCAGGGGTACTATAGGAACTACACGACATGTCCCTCGTTGGGCGCCATGTCGTGTAGTTCCTATAGTACCCCTGCAGGACCTGCGCGTTTGGATAACATAAACTGTGGGCTTGGTGACAGACTGGCTCTGTGCACCCCCACCGCGTATGTTAGCCTGATTTGCATTAGCTAGCTCACAGTGCCACTAGAATCTCCTCTTATCGGGGAGAGATTAGTTCCTGGCAACCTTAGATGATGACATCCTGATCCCTCAGAATCGTGGAAACAATGTACTACTTTTCGCTCAGTCACTCGTGCTTACTTGTTCGGCTTGTCTCAGAGAGTTACACAGAATAAACAGTCTGGGCGTTTCAATAAGTATTTATTGAACAGTTGTTATTCTAGTGTAGAATTTATGTGCTGCAACAACCAGCAGACAATAGCAGAGATATATTATCAGCAGTACGATAAAAGTGAAAGGATAGTACAGTTCTACCATATTGCAATAATGATGGTTACATACATGAATATATGAAATGCATTATAAAAGTGCGCGTACTCCTACGATGCCTAACTAGATGTACCTAAGTGTACCTAGCATGAGTGTAGGTCTAAAAGCCTAAGAGCCAAGAATCCCTCTAGGATTTTAATCGAACCCCATTACCTGAATAGAGAGAGTGTGGGACCCCGTCCTGGTCTTGAGTTGGACACACCGTAAGGGCTGTCTTAGACCGCTGTCAGCTGAAGCGACTGCATGCAGGAGCCTCAGCGTCTCTGGTCAGTGTGTCGGCATGAAAGTCTCAGTACCCTCTGCCTTACCGTGGCAAGATGTGGTGTATTTATACCCTAAAGTGTCTTGTCCTTTAGTATGGTTTGTATTGGTCTTTGTTGGACATGAGGAAGACGTCAGGGGTGAACCTTGTACATACATATTATGCAGGAGATGTAGCTGGTGAATGCTCATGCATAATTTATGAGTACATTGTAGGCCTGTGTTCGGGAAAAACCCTTCAGTGTTCAAACCACAGACTAGATAACATTCAACCCTCAGAGTTCGTTGTGTACTGTAGGGAACTAATGTAGGTGAAAGATCATGCCTATATTAGGGCATAGGAGATCATGACCATAATAGGGCATATACGATTATGACCATAATAGGGCATATACGATTATGACCATATACGGTATATATGAACGTGTCTATATTAGGGCCTCTATACGAAACATAACACCCACTCCTCTTTCGAATTGGATGACAATGACCATACTTAAAATCTGGACAACTTAAAAAAAATATACTTAAAACCAGCTAAAAACATGACTTTAAAAAGACGTTAAAGAATGTTAAAAATGTTTAAAATTAGCTATGCTTTCTTGCCACTTGAAAAAGTCAATTCTGTCCCACTTATAAAAGCACCACTACAAACAGAAGAAGGCCACGCTTTTTCAAGCGAAAGTGTCAATTTAGGAAATGTTCCAATTTTTTTCCGTTTATTTATGAAACGAAGTGGAGAAGCCGAATTCTTTCCCAGGACGCGATGAGCCAATTCAAGATTAAGTGTCCTGGCTGGAAGATACAGCATTATCGGTGTTAGCTACTGCAGACGACAAATCCAACGCCTCACAGAGAACATCAATCGCACATAGATGGAATGTAGCACTGCCGACAGTCGGTGCTGCGGCAGCTTGTGCCGCAGTTATTACCTGGGTGCCTGTGGAGGAGCCACCTAACCCAGCAGGAGCAAACGGCACCTGTGGATTCTCAAGGAATGCGTTCATCAGAATTGGAAGACGCTGGGGACAACGCAGAGCATGGGCCTTTAGGGGGTCCAGCATAGCATCCTTGTCCGGAGGCGTATCTGATGGAAACGTTAGACAGAGATCCAACGCACATTCTTCTCCGCAAAACAGGCATCGAAGAACAGGTAAGATGCAGTCCACCCAGACTGGTCTAAACGATAGAAACCAGGAGGCGTTCAGTTCTCTTAGGCAAGGTATACCCAGAAGCTGCACCATGCGTTCACGGTATTTTTCTCTCCATGAGTATGTTCACCATTTCCTCGGAAATTGGGCCGTCCATTGCGCAGCAGTAAGATTACAATCAGGACTCCTGCAATTAGGAACAGGATAAGCGGGAGACCTCCAAAGACGCCTCCCAATACGGAGTGTATAAAATTTGGGATTACTCCGAGGACTGTCTGAAAGGTGCTTAATAGTCCTGACCCTATGGTCTTAAATAGGTGTACAATACCGCTCGTATCAGACATATTAAAGATACGACCCACCATTTCTGCGAAATGAAAGGGGCAGTTCGTACGTATAAGCGCTTGTATCTCAGTCGAGGTCCTTGCAACTTGAAGTTCAAAGGTTTCTCGAGCGGAGGTTAAGGGCACGGGTTGCTGTAAAAGCATGGCTTTCAGTCTGCTCAAAGTATCAAATTGTATAAAGGAAACATTCAACGAAGGCCATAACGGCGCCTCCCTGACTGTGTTCAGTGGCGGAAACAATACTTGCATACAGCAAGTAACCCTGGAGTTAACAGTGACCAGATAGGCGACGCCCGGAAGCATCCCACAGCAACCTTGATCGTTTAGCATCAAGTAACTCCCATTCGAGAGCAGCTGGAAAACCGGCGTGAACATGGCTGCTGGGGTCCCTGACATGTGACAAGATAGATTCGCTACCGAACCACTACATGCTCCGTGCAGAGAAATATCCTGACACATGAGAGAACCGCTTAAAGCGTTCTTGCAGTTTGTACCACTCAGATACACTTCTCGATCCCCACTCCGGCATCGATATCTATATGGTAACTCCCAAGTTTCCTTAATGTATCCCTTACTCATCTTTTCATATCTGCCTGCCTGCCTTTGCTCAAGGCAATATTGAAACTGAAACGTAGTTACCGGCAGAGTGATTTGGCCATGAATTAACCATTCTGTTGATGGTGATTCGGCTACAGTGAATGGTAACCTTTCCAGTTTCTCAATACGCAGCATTGTATATCTAGCTCCCCTTTGTGCCATTTCTGTCTGTTTATCAGTTAAATTGTATCCTGAGAACAGAGACGTGGTGTTTATAAAACGCCAGGGCATGTAGCCTGCACACAAAGATTGCAGCGTCCAGCTTAACATCAAAATAGAACGTAACTGAGATTGCCCGTGTTGTAACAAGGCCAAGTCTTGTTCTAATAAGTCGATTGCCGAAGATACAATGTTGCCTAAGGAGTAAATCCTGGAGGTCAAAGTTGTTAACCCATTATCCACTACAGCTAATGCCTTCTCTAAGTTAATACGGTCTAATTCCCGTATGCTTTCTGCGGCCTCCTGTTGGGATATTTTCCAGTTTTCATTATAGTAGACATAAATGCCAGCATATATGAAACGTTTCTGACGTGTTTTCCTTGGGCCTAGCAAAAAATCCCTAAGGTCTACATCAGGTGTGAGTAAGGTCAAGTGATGTTTCACTTCTGTGAGTGTTGAGGTTTCTAGCCAATCAAGGCACAACTTCCCAACACTTTAGGATGTCACTACCCCTGGGTGTTGTCTCTGTACTTTGCGTGTATCTGGCCTACTGATACTAAACCCCTCGGTTACACCTAGGAATCTCTGTTCACATGTGTTCCTGTCAACGGGCCAAATCAGCCTTTCTGTCCAATTGGGATCTGACCTGTTGTACTGGAGAATGTCATCTAATCCTACCCCATGTGTAGTTGAATTCTGCCCCCCACCCATCTGTGATGGTGCTGGAAAGCCAGGTGTGTTCATTTCCTTGTTCTTGGCTAGTCCAAAACAGGATGTCTGTTGCACAGTTTCATTTAGAAATATCATCTGCTGTGGAATGAGGCATGCTCTAAAAAGCGCTTCTGTTCCCTGGACCTGCCAGACCCTAAAACCCCAGATTGATTTTAAATCTATAGTGTCCTTCCATAGGTCGAAACCCTGTGTAGACAACTGGGTCATAAAGGAAGCAGAGTAAATCTGTTTGGTGTTAGTCAACATAATTTTCTGTGCTGATGTTGTTGCCACTTTGTAATAAAATGACTTCGGGTCAGATGTATTAAACCCTGAAAAGTATGTGAATTTCTGTGCAAAAGTTTGCGAACTGCCTTTTGGAGGTGTTGGGCAGTGTTCCCACCGGTGGTATTCAAATACATTTCTAGGTGTTATAGATTTGTGCAAGAAATGATGACCATAATGTTGGTAACAGTACAATGTATCATAGTCTGAAGTACCTTCTAACATTTCATTGTTCGGAAATGCTGCAGTTTTTTCCAAATCAGACATCATATTATTTACAGTTTCAGTGTCCCAATCATCCGAAAATGTACTGGAGGTAATGATATCACTTAAAGAAATTTTAAATACATGTTTAAGCTTTAAAAGTTCAGTCGGACCGAATATATCGAAATCAATCTTGTCCCATACTATACCGTCCGGTATAGGAACTGCTGTGATGTTCACTGAAGACAAGTCTCTTGGTTCACGATGTGAAGACTGGTGTGGCTTTAAAATCAAATTGACTCTTTGGGCTGTAGAGCTCTGCTGGAGATATTGTCCTTTAATAAGCATACTAAAAGATATAGTTAAACCTAGCCAAAAAGGAAGAAATGGAATCCCAGTGATATACCATAGTTCTATCCAAGGTGACACCAGGTAAATCTTTCTAAAAGAGTGCAAAAAGTCAATGAGTTTCTGTTTGTGTGATTTTTGGGCTGGCGTCGTTTCCGGCTCGCTTGGATCCAGTGAAAACGTATCAAAGTTCATGAAGTAGCCAGAAGCGGTTCGATCAATTGTTGGAATTGCATCGGGATTTGTTGAAATTGGATTTTGCTCTTGACGAGGAATGTTGACGTAGACGTCTGTAGTCGGTCTTATTGCAACTTGGTTGTTAAGTTGATTTTCTTCTTGAAGTTGAACTTCTTGTTGAAGTGGAACGAGTTCCATAGCATTGTTGCCTAGTCCTTCACTCCGTACATGTGGCTCTTCAAACGTGATGAGTCTTTCTGTTTGAACTTCTTGGATTGTAGCGAGAGGAGGGCATCTGCTACTGTGGAGTCCACGAGGCCTACTGTTTAGTATCGGCCACATAGTGTGGTTTGATTAAGTCGATTGAGACAAATCTTTTCTCCTTTTTCCTGGCAAGAGGCGGCAGAAGTACAGTTCTTGTGCCTTGGATTGCTAGGACCAGTACAGCTGTTCTGTAAGATGGCCAAATTCTTTCTTGTCTGCAATCTTCTCTCTGACCAGATCCCCGACTTTTGGCATCCAGACAGGTCTTGCCGTTACTGCCTTGACTTCCTCAGTGGCGGTCTGTTTTAAGTGGACAACGTTGCTTTGTTGTGTCCTGGATTCATTTAGATCCTGTAAAACAGCCAAACGATCATGGATATCAAATTGTTTTTCATCCGCCACTGCGCCTTCACAATCAAGATCAGGTACCCACATTCTTGTCCCAAATAGGACCTCGTAAGGAGTGACACCCCCTAGAGAGCTTCTTGGCTGGTTGTTAATTGCTCTTTGGACCCCATAAAGGTGACTGACCCAACTACCGCCCTTGCCTAATACCCTAGCTGGTAAAGATTGCTTTAAGTCACGGTTTTTCCTCTCCACAACCGAATTTCCCTCAGGATGGTACGGAGAGGAGTACCGCAATGCTACGCCCATTCCTTCCATGGCCTCTTTGTAAGCTCGAGTGCTAAACGCCGGGCCACGGTCAGAATGTAACGTGCCAACTGCGTATGTGCCGATAAAGACTCGCAAATCTCTTATAACAGTTTGAGCGTCAGCCGAGCGCTGAGGCCAGACCCATAGGAATCTAGAGCAGGAATCCACTGCAACCATGATATATTTCTTGACCCCATCTGATTGTAGGGGTCCGCAGTGGTCCAAATACACACATGCGAGAGGTTTGTCTGTCTGATTTTAGTAATGGTGTCTGCGCCGGGCGTGCTACGGTGGAGCCTTTCATCTGCTGGCAGATGTCGCACTTTAAGACATAGTCTTTGGTCTGCTTTGTTAACCCTGGCCACCAGTAGCGCTGTTTCAGTAAAGAAATAGTCGCTGTAACGCCTGTATGCGCAGAACCCAAACCCTTGTGTGCTGCTAGTATTAAACTTTGCCTACGATCCATATTTGGTATTACTCTATCCCCCACTCCAGGAATCTGAGCATATGGAATGTTGTTTGCATCCAACTTGTAGGAGTATTTGAGTGGACATTTTTTAGGTACTGCTGTGCTGCCTTTGCGTGAAGCAATGACAGCTACCAAAATCTCGCCGTCTATTCTCGTTTTTGAATGAGTGATTGCAGCTACCGATGCTGTGCGTACAGCCCCCTTTGCGGCTTCATCAGCCAATGAATTCCCTTCAACGTGAACGCCATCACGCTGATGACTCAGTGTATGTATCACGTGAGCCCTTGGTAGTTCGTTTCTCAACTCCACTACCTGTTCCCATAGCATTTTATGCTTAATTGTGCCACCTTTTGCGTCTTTAAACCCGTTTTGTTCCCAATGATGTAAATATTCATTGTATGATTGTACACAGTAAAAGGAATCACACACTATCAGTGTGGGGAATTCGTGTTCCGTATTTACGAGTGCCAGTATCAGTGCTTTTAATTCTGCTAACTGAGCCGTGCAGTCTCCTAGAGATTGCGTTTTAGTGGAACTTGGATGGAACTTTCCATCGCGCATGCGACCTTTAACGATTGCACACGCTGCGCTGTAAGCTTGCTTACTCCCTATGGCCGGTTGAGCAGATCCGTCAGTGTAAATAATATATTCATACTGATCTAGAGGCAAAATCTCATTTGGTAGAGGATATTCTTGTTCGTATTGCAGAAATGCTTGTGTTTTTAAACTTGGATCAAATATGTATTCATTTGGAATGCTAGCCTTTGTAACAGCCTCTAAGGCTGGTACTGGGGTCACGACTATTATGCGCTTTCCCTGAGCCAGAGCTCTTTCTCTTGCTACAGCGGTCTGCACTGCTGTCAGGATTTTTTCTGTTGAAGTGAAACGCATCTCTGCGTTTGTGTACAGGTGTGATTTGTATGCGATTGGTACCGTTTCACCTTCATTGAAGGTTAAGTAAGTGTACCCGCATTGACCCGCTATTACTCGGATCACTAAGTTGTGTACATTTACGCGTGTCTGTAAGTGTTTTGAAGCCATCATGTCTTCTTGTAGTGAACGTAGGATGTTTGTATGTTCCTGTGTCCATTGTCTGACTGAAAAATCAGGTTTTATTAAGTCGTAGAAAGGTTTTACTCTTTCTGCGTAATCCAAAATGTAAGTTCGACCAAAATTTAGGAATCCCAGAATTGATTGTAAATTCTTTAACGATTTTGGAGGTTGGAGCAGCGCACACTTTTCTAAAAAGTTAGCTGCTAGGCTTTTTCCTTCACTTGACAGCTCATACCCTAAGAACAGGACATTGAGATGGGCAATTTTTGATTTTTTGAAATTAAACTTATAGCCCTCAGAGGCGAATCCCATAATAATGGTGCTCACCCTGGTCAAGTGCCTCGGTAAGTCATCGTCCGTCAGATAAATATCATCCACATAGGACAATGCTTCTTCATCCAAATTTTGGAGTAACGCTGTTACCCTTGCTGAAAACAACCCCGGGCTATTCTTATACCCTTGGGGGAGTCGACAAAATTGCCGTTGAGACCCTAGCGCTGAGAATGCGGTCAAATAGCTGCTTTCAGGCGCTATATTTTGGCAGAAAAATCCATTTGAGATATCAAGTGTAGTTTTGTATTTTTTCCGCACAATGTTATTCATTAAGGCGGAATTGTGTGCATTTTGAACTGCAAATGTCTTTGTGCAAGTGTTTAAATGTCTGTAATCCAAAACTAAACGATATGTGTTGTCAGGTTTCATTACGGGAAACAAAGGATTGTTCATAGGTGAAGTGCAATTTTCAATCACCCCCTGGTATTCTAGTTGATCTAGGATCTCCCTGACTTGTTTTTTAGCTTCCTGCTTTATAGGGTATTGCCTTTGAGCATTTGGGGAAACTTTTAACGGGATCACGTGGTGAGTTGAATCCTCATCCCAACCAGCATGATTTTTCTACAGTGCTGGAGCTAGGGCAACCGCCCACTCCTGCACATATGCATGTTTTAAATGTATGGGAACGAGGTCGGAAAATGCTGGAAAAATTACCGTTTCTCCCTGAGGGCACTCCATGACGAATGGTGACGGCCAGTGTTGCTCTGCTAATAGGATGTCATATCCAGATGACAGATTTTTCCAAAATAGACCTTTAATTTTTCTGGGCTTGTCCCCTTCCATCCGGAGTGTTATCTCATGTAACTTATGTGGGACACTTACCCGAGTATCAGGTGTTTCCACCGTGATATACTCACTCAACTCCGCTGTCACCAGAAATTCCTTCAGGTTCTGGCGAGCTATTGTAACTTCTGCCGCGCTGTCTAGCATCGTCAGAGCCCATTCCCCGTTCAGAAACTGTGTCCTCAGAATTCTGGGCATGTCTGATCTTGAGACCTGCTACCTTCTTCTTTTTGAACTGAGGTTTTTGTTTTTGTTTATCCTCTTTTTTAGGTGCGTAGTCCGCAGCACGTTGCGTGTCTCTGGACTTTGTACGCTCCTCCTGTCTTTGTTCTGACCGTCCTTCCCTCTCTGAGTTTTTTGATGAACCCTGAAAGGAACGAGAGGAACGTGTATCAGTATCCTGATACCTGTCAGGTTTCCTAATATTATCCCTATTCCGGAGGTTATACCTCCTTTCAGAGGGCTCCTGTTGAGGAGACCTGCCTCGGGATTGAGATCTGCTGTCTTTAGACTTTTGTTGCTTTTTATTCTCCCATTTCTTTTTAGAAGAAGTAGGTGTCTGCTTTGTAGTGTCCTTTTCAGAACTTCCCACTAGTTGTGGTTTTAATGCTTTCCCACCTAAACTGTCCCTGCCTAATTCTGCATATGCAGTTTCAATTATTTTGGGTAGTTCGTGTTGTTGATCGATTGGACCGAACTCCCTTAGGTGTTGGCAGATCGCCACTGAAGCTGCTTCCCCCTTAATGTTAGCTAGTATTATGGCTGATACCTATTCGTAGTTACCTAGTAACTTCATCCCTAAGTTAAGGGCAGGCTCTGCTCCGTACTCATTTTGTATCTGTCTCAATACGTCAGGTACTACTGCTAATGACGCGATACCATGCATTCTGGTATATATGGCAGCAAAGACTGTACCCCAAGAGGTGCAGTCCTCTATTTGTGGTGTGATCCCCATGGGCAAGCAGATTGTTAGTATTCTGTGTTTATCACAGGTGGTAGTATTCGGGAATACTACCTCAAGCTGAGTTATTTTCTGAGCTATCCAGAATGGTATTTGTTCGCGTTTTGCGGGCATTTTGCCCATTACCGCGTGTAATGTTTGAGGAGTAATTTTATTTCCTGTACCCTGAGCTGGAGTACTATTTGCTGCACCTGGTGCAGGTTGGATTGTTAAAGTCCTCATGACAAATTGTGTCAGGTTTCTGTAGATTTTAATTAAATCTGTGTGTTGTACGAGTGAGTCTCCTGGTGGCATTGTGGCAATGTTAGGATGTGGTGTGTAGGCCGCTAATATTGGCCATGTGGCTCCTTCTCCTCCGAGTGGGCCTAACCTTACTCTTCTTCGTACGTGGGGTAGGGCGCCATTAAACCAGTAATAATGTTCCTGGTAAGTGAGTGGAATCTCTATGTCCTCAAACGGACAATATTCCGGTGGTGCATCTCCTTCAATATAGTAGTGAAATGTATTTGTTATTGCATTTGCTGCCGGGAATGTAACCCATGAATAGAATACCTCTGTTTTGTTTGATTCGTGTGCCTCAATCACGAAAACTACCATGCCCACCCCTAGCTTGTAAACCATTTTCTAATATTCTTAGGGTGACTGTCCTTCTGAATTTTGGTGCAATCTGTATTGCAACCGTAGGATCTTCTCCTCCTTCTGAAAAATTCAGTTCAACTCTTACCTCGGCATCAGTCATGTTTAGAGGAAGAAGTGTTCCAAGGGAACTAAGATAAGGTGTTATGCACTATTTTTAGGAACACTATGTCCTTTCAAGCTTGAATAACCAACAGCCAATAAATAGTATTTTTGTACTACTCAGCTGCGGCAGATTTTGTGCCCACCCACTCCAGACGTCTCTGGTGTTTTGTGAGTAGGTTCTCTGAGAATAGCACGACTGAACTACTCAGATTCTACTGTTAAATAAGTACCCAACCAACGTTGGTGGCGCCATGTCGTGTAGTTCCTATAGTACCCCTGCAGGACCTGCGCGTTTGGATAACATAAACTGTGGACTTGGTGACAGACTGGCTCTGTGCACCCCCACCGCGTATGTTAGCCTGATTTGCATTAGCTAGCTCACAGTGCCACTAGAATCTCCTCTTATCGGGGAGAGATTAGTTCCTGGCAACCTTAGATGATGACAACCCTGATCCCTCAGAATCGTGGAAACAATGTACTACTTTTCGCTCAGTCACTCGTGCTTACTTGTTCGGTTTGTCTCAGAGAGTTACACAGAATAAACAGTCTGGGCGTTTCAATAAGTATTTATTGAACAGTTGTTATTCTAGTGTAGAATATATGTGCTGCAACAACCAGCAGACAATAGCAGAGATATATTATCAGCAGTACGATAAAAGTGAAAGGATAGTACAGTTCTACCATATTGCAGTAATGATGGTTACATACATGAATATATGAAATGCATTATAAAAGTGCGCGTACTCCTACGATGCCTAACTAGATGTACCTAAGTGTACCTAGCATGAGTGTAGGTCTAAAAGCCTAAGAGCCAAGAATCCCTCTAGGATTATAGTCGAACCCCATTACCTGAATAGAGAGAGTGTGGGACCCCGTCCTGGTCTCGAGTTGGACACCCCGCAAGGGCTGTGTTAGACCGCTGTCAGCTGGAGCGACTGCATGCAGGAGCCTCAGCGTCTCTGGTCAGTGTGTCGGCATGGAAGTCTCAGTCCCCTCTGCCTTACCGTGGCAAGATGTGGTGTATTTATACCCTAAAGTGTCTCGTCCCTTAGTATGGTTTGTATTAGTCTTTGTTGGACATGAGGAAGACGTCAGGGGTGAACCTTGTACATACATATTATGCAGGAGATGTAGCTGGTGAATGCTCATGCATAATTTATGAGTACATTGTAGGCCTGTGTTCGGGAAAAACCCTTCAGTGTTCAAACCACAGACTAGATAACATTCAACCCTCAGAGTTCGTTGTGTACTGTAGGGAACTAATGTAGGTGAAAGATCATGCCTATATTAGGGCATAGGAGATCATGACCATAATAGGGCATATCACGATTATGACCATAATAGGGCATATACGATTATGACCATATACGGTATATATGAACGTGTCTATATTAGGGCCTCTATACGAAACATAACAGTACTTCCATCACAGTTTTAATACCAAAATATAAAGAGGACGTTAGCTGTGTCATATCTTGCATGTACTTGCCTTAGTCAACAAAGGAAGTAAAAGGACACAGGCCTCCATATTATAGTTTCTAGCATAGGAATGGCATTCATCTGCCTCAAACTTATGAAATTTAATAGACTCGTACCTGAGGAGTAGAAAGCCCTTTGACCAATCCTCTTCTGGATAAGTTTTTCCTTGAAGGAACTGCTTTCGAACGAAAGCACAGTGAGAAGATATATATTCTAGAAGAGGGTCAATAGTGTGAACATGGTAGAAGTGACTGAACTCCAGTTAAAGTCCAAGTTTAAAGTTTGGTTCTAGTTGAGATAAAAAGTCGAGGCAGAAGATGAACACTAGGATTTGAATTGGAGAATGCTGAAAAGAAAAACTAGTGGCAGTAGCTGATATTAAGTGATTGAATTTTGATTGACATACGCGTAAGTCTGAAACACAAATTGAGAGTTCCCCACTGCCCTAACTGTGGAGCTGACCACAGGTAGTACACCCTGTTGTCCGCTTACTGTCATCCATCAGACTGAGGTGTGGCTGGAAACTACATTAAGATAGAACTTTGCCCTGGAACAATCAGTGGGAGCTTCAAAAGGAGGCCCGAGTTGTTTTGAACACTTTACATTAGGATACCCAACAAACATGGGAGAGGTTGTGACCTTAAGGCCAGAGCTGCCGACCTTGGAGATGGGGAACCAGGTTCAAGCCTCGGCGTCGGCTCAGTTTCCTGTGATTTTGGGCAAATCACTTAATCTCCCCGTGCCTACCAAAATAAATAAAAAATGAATGTGTCCTTGTGTAACATAACTGGTGCTCATGTAACGCGCTCCAATGCCGAGTTTGCGCTATTTAAATTTGCACACAAAAAAATGCCACCAGATTCCATTGCTCCTCCAGCTTCCATAACACACTTGTTTCAACATCACCAAGAATAAATACAGTGCTCTCCAGATGGTCGAATTACTGCTTTGGTCGGGCACCATTTGACTCGAGTCAAGGTCTAAGCTTTGAGGGACCTCAGAAACAACCTGAAGCTGCTGCGCCCTGGAGGAGGAAGAGGACGTGATCTGCTGTGACTGAGGATTAGAGTCAAGGTCCAGTAGAAACTGCTACTTTCGTGGTGAACCAACTCAAGGAAGAGCCAGACCAGAAGCCCCTAGCACATTCAACTCTGCTGACAGGGACGAAGACAAGCACAATAGATCATATGAAGAGCTTGAACATTGGCTGCCTAGTGGGCTTTCCCATTTGTTTCCATCACATAGATCCTCACCACATTGCATACCTAACATTGTGAAGAGCACTGGGCCAGTGACCACCGGTGTGCCAAGAGCACATATCATGAAAGACATGGTACTCTCCTCTCAGCTGCACCAAGCTACCACCCGCGGCCTTGAGAGAATATCTCTTGAATTTCTGGAGGACGTTCATGTATTGTTTCCAAGCCCAATAATCGTAGTAGTCCCTCTTCCTCCTACAACCTCCTGTGTGTAGCCCTTGTTTAACACAACTGAGGACCATTTGAACCATCTTTCTTCGATGTATGATTTCCTAGTTTATCACTGGTCAAAGATATTATATTATGCTGATTTTACACTAGGATCTTCTACTCTCGCAGATGCCCCATGACAGCACGCTCTGCAGTTCGTTTGACCGAAGTGAGGAGCAAAGAGGTTAGGACTTGCAGTAATTGTCAAGCTTAGATGACCAGAGAGACCCAGACCACTTCCATGTTTTATGGTCCCTACCTATAGTGCACGACAGCCCGAGGCTCCCTGTGAGCCAAGGCCAAATGTCCTTTGTTTTTTGTTTTAAAAAGTTATTTATTATTTTAAGAGAGAAAGGAGTAAGATCAATAAACAGTACATGAACAGTATATGAAAGGTTTAAAGCTCTACTATGTCCAGGTTTACATGGAATATTAACATAGTCTTAACAATCCTAATTAGTCAAGGTGAAGGCATGTAGCATAGCTCGAGAGCTGGACTCGATGGTGTCACTGGTTATTCAGACTGACATTGCTAAGAAAATTAAAAAGAAACAAGTGGAAAGGAGGAAAAAAAAGAAAGAGAGAGATATAGAGCAAAAGGACAGAGTAGTGGGGACATACAGATCATGAGGGTATGTATATATACTTTAATGATCTGCTAATATTGAATTTTTTGCACAGGAGCGTAGCCCCTTGGTAAGTGTCACGGACACCCAGGGGTCTGCGGACCCCAGGTTAAGAACCTCTGATCTAAATTGTTTATAGTGACAGAAGCTTTTGTCCAATCATTCCTTTGCAAGACAGGACTAGCAAGCAGTAAGAGCATCAGAATCACCATGAAGGTAATTTTTTCGAGTCTCTGTGTCCGTAATTGTAGGGATGTCACTGGTACCCACAAAATATGCACATATCAGACAAAAAATCCACAAAGATTTCCTGTGGAGATAACAGACTTGCACAAGTCATTTTTACTGTAATCACAAAGTTTCCCAGTGGTGCAGATCAGACGCTGTCTTAAGTTCCTCGCATGCAAGTGGAGTTAACAAAGGTTTTTTCAGGTACATGCTGAATATGCGAAAGTGGGAGTCTGTGAAAATGTTGTAAAACAGCCTGTGAAAAGATGAAATGCTCACAGACCTGATCATGTTCTCAAGAGAAGATATTTGTGATGTTTTTGTCCTTTTAAAATATAAATGTTTCGCCACGACCTGGACCTTCCTCGCTCGGATGAATTTTATTATTTGCAACTCCGACACTGGGCTACCTCTAAGGCCTACCTACCACATGTTTCTCGTAGGCTTACCCCTTTCGAGAAATGGATAGCGAATAAAACTGATGACAAACATCTCATAGCAGAATTGTATGTTCTCCTTACCCAGCGCCAGGCAGGAAATAGCTCTCGCGGCCAACTCCGGTGGGAGGTAGAACTTGGTCAATCAATCAATCAATCACGGCATTTATAGAGCGCGCTACTCACCCGGGAGGGTCTCAAGGCGCTGGGGGAGGGGGTAAGTTACTGCTCGAACAGCCAGGTCTTGAGCTGCTTCCTGAAGGAGAGATGGTCCTGGGTTCGCCGAAGGTGAGTGGGGAGGGAGTTCCAGGTCTTGGCTGCCAGGTAGGAGAAGGATCTTCCTCCGGCGGTGGTTCTGCGGATGCGTGGTACGGTGGCGAGGGCGTGGCTGGTTGATCGTAGCTGGCGTGTGGGCGTGTAGAAGGTCACGCGGTCGTTGAGGTACTTTGGGCCCAGGTCGTGGAGGGCCTTGTGTGCGTGGGTGAGGAGTCTGAACGTGATTCTCTTGCTGACGGGGAGCCAGTGCAGGTCTTTCAGGTGTCCGGTGATGTGGCTGTGTCGGGGGATGTCCAGGATGAGTCGTGCGGAGGCGTTCTGGATGCGCTGGAGTCTTTTTGAAGTTTGGCTGTGGTTCCGGCGTAGAGGGTGTTCCCATAGTCCAGTCGGCTGGTGACGAGTGCCTGGGTGACGGTCTTCCTGGTTTCAGTGGGGATCCATCTGAAGATCTTGCGGAGCATGCGCAGGGTGTTGAAGCATGAAGATGAGACGGCGTTGACTTGTCTGGTCATCGACAGGGAGGAGTCCAGGATGAAGCCCAGGTTGCGTGCGTGGTCCGTTGGCTTGGGTGCGGTGCCCAGGGCCGGGGGCCACCAGGAGTCGTCCCAGGCGGAGGGTGATGAGCCCAGGATGAGGACTTCCGTCTTGTCTGAGTTCAGTTTAAGGCGGCTGTTCCTCATCCAGTCGGCGACATCTCTCATCCCGTCGTGTAGGTTGGCTCTGGCGGTGGTGGGGTCGTTGGTGAGGGAGAGGATCAGCTGGGTGTCGTCGGCATAGGAGATGATGTTGAGGTTGTGTTGGCGTGCGATGGCTGCGAGGGGGCTCATGTAGACGTTGAAGAGGGTTGGGCTGAGTGAAGATCCTTGTGGAACGCCGCAGATGACTTCGGTGGCTTCGGAACTGAACGGGGGAGGCGGACTCTCTGGGTTCTACCGGCGAGGAACGAGATGATCCATTCCAGTGCTTTCTCTCGGATTCCGATGTTGCTGAGGCGCTTCACTAGGGTGCGGTGGCAGACGGTGTCGAACGCCGCGGAGAGGTCCAAGAGGATGAGGGCAGCTGTTTCCCGTTGTCGGTTAGGGTTCTGATGTCGTCGGTGGCTGCGATAAGGGCGGTCTCGGTGCTGTGGTTGGCCCGAAACCCGGACTGCGAGGGGTCGAGGGATCCATTCGTCTCGAGGAAGGCGGCAAGCTGTCTGTTGGCGGTCTTCTCGATGACTTTGGCCGGAAACGGAAGGAGCGAGATGGGACGGTAGTTCTTGAGGTCGGTGGGGTCCGCCGTTGGTTTCTTCAGGAGGGCGGTAAGCTCGGCGTGCTTCCAGCTCTCCGGGAAGGTGGCGGTGTGGAAGGAGGAGTTGATGATGTCCCGGAGATGGGGTGCGATGGTGGCGTCGGCTTTGTTGAAGACGTGGTGTGGGCAGGGGTCGGTTGGTGATCCGGAGTGGATGGAGTTCATCGTGCGGGTGGTGTCTTCGGTGCTGATCGGGGTCCAGTTGCAGAGGGTGGTGGTGGCGGGCGTTGGTTCGGCGGTAGGGTGCGTGGTTTGTGCGTCGAAGCTGTTATGTATGTCGGTGATCTTGCGGTGGAAGAACGCGGAGAGTGAGTTGCAGAGGTCTTGCGAGGGGGTGATGTCGTTGTTTCCGGCGCTGGGGTTGGAGAACTCTTTGACGATGCTGAAAAGTTCCTTGCTGTCATGGGCGTTGTTGTCCAGTCGTTCTTTGAGTGCCGACTTCTTGGTGGCACGGATCAGCTGGTGGTGTTTGCGGGTGGCATGTTTGAGGGCGGTCCTGTTGTCTGTGGTCTGGTCGAGTCACCAGGTTTTCTCGAGAGTGCGGCAGTTCTTCTTGGGTTCCTTGAGTTCGTTGGTGAACCAAGGGGTTTTCTTGCTTCCGGGTCTGCTGGGAGGGTTTTTTAGTGGTGCGAGGTCGTCGGTGCAGGCGGTCAGCCACTTGGCGAGGTTGCTGGCTGCTTCGTTTGGGTCCGTTGTGTTGGTGGGTGTGTTCTGGCTGAGGGAGGCGGTGAGCTGCTCGGCGGTGATCTTGCTCCAGCTCCGGCGGGGAACCTGTTGCGGGTGGTGGTGGGTCGCAGTCTTTCTGAAGCTGAAGTGGACGCAGCTGTGGTCGGTCCAGTGGAGTCCGGTGGCGTGGCTGAAGGAGATGTGCTTGCTGGACGAGAAGACGGGGTCAAGCGTGTGGCCGGCGTAGTGGGTGGGCGTGTTCACCAGTTGCTTGAGTCCGAGGTTGGCGAGGTTGTCCAGCAGGGCGGTGGTGTTTCTGTCGTTGTTGTTCTCCAGGTGGAAGTTGAGGTCCCCTAGGAGGATGTAGTCGGCGGAGGGCATGGCGTGCGGGCTGATGAAGTCTGCGATGTCTTCGCTGAATAGTGTGCGTGGTCCCGGGGGTCTGTAGATGAGGGTGCCTCGGAGGGTGGTCTTGGGGTCAGTGTGTATCTGGAAGTGTAGGTGTTCGGCGGCGGTGAAGGTCTCGTCGGAGTTAGTCGAGATGCGGATGGTGCTCTTGTGTACGATGGCGATGCCTCCTCCCGTCTGGTTGACGCGGTCCCTCCGGGTGATCTTGTATCCGTCCGGGATGGCTATGGCGATGTCGGGCGCTGAGGAGGCGTTCATCCAGGTTTCGGTGAGGAAGGCGATGTCCGGTGCTGTTGCGTCGAGCAGGTCCCAGAGTTCCACGGCGTGCCTGTGGACGGAGCGGGTGTTCAGCAGGATGCATTTCAGGTGGTTGCTGCTGGTGCTCGACTTGGCGGAGGTGGTGCACGTCCGGGGGCAGGTGAATCGGCAGGTTTGGCAGGTGAAGGGTCCGTGGGTGCGTCTCGGTGAGGCTCGGTAGCAGGCAGGGTTCCGGCCGGCATTGAGTGCGGTGAGTTTGGCGGCGTCGTAGGTCCGTCGAGTGGTGTTGCATCGGTGGGATCCAGGGGTTCTGGCGCTGGGCGCGGTCCAGTCGCGGACGGGCGCAGACGGGCTTGCCTTAGGCGCGGCCGCCATTTATGGGGAGGTGGGAGGGAGGAGCAGCTGGGAGGCGGGAGGCAGGGGCAGCGAATGGGCAGTCAGGGGGGCGGGGCCGCAGGGGATGCAGCGGCGGGAATGGCGAGAGGTAGCGGGGGCACAGAAAGGAAAAAGGGGAGACAAAATCACGGGCACAACGACAATGGGGCAGCGAGGGGCACAGAAGGAAAAAGGGGAGACAAAATCACGGGCACAACGACAATGGGGCAGCGAGGGGCACAGAAGGAAAAAGGGGAGACAAAATCACGGGCACAACGACAATGGGGCAGCGAGGGGCACAGAAGGAAAAAGGGGAGACAAAATCACGGGCACAACGACAATGGGGCAGCGAGGGGCACAGAAGGAAAAAGGGGAGACAAAATCACGGGCACAACGACAATGGGGCAGCGAGGGGCACAGAAGGAAAAAGGGGAGACAAAATCACGGGCACAACGACAATGGGGCAGCGAGGGGCACAGAAGGAAAAAGGGGAGACAAAATCACAAGCGGAGGGCGATCTTACCTGCAGGAGCAGCGGGCAGACAACACAGGCGGAGCTGTGTGGTGGGGAGCGACCCACCTGGCAAGGTCAAGGGTCGCTCTCCTCACCGCGCAGCGGCCGCCATTTATGGGGAGGTGGGAGGGAGGAGCAGCTGGGAGGCGGGAGGCAGGGGCAGCGAATGGGCAGTCAGGGGGCGGGGCCGCAGGGGATGCAGCGGCGGGAATGGCGAGAGGTAGCGGGGGCACAGAAAGGAAAAAGGGGAGACAAAATCACGGGCACAACGACAATGGGGCAGCGAGGGGCACAGAAGGAAAGAGGGGAGACAAAATCACGGGCACAACGACAATGGGGCAGCGAGGGGCACAGAAGGAAAAAGGGGAGACAAAATCACGGGCACAACGACAATGGGGCAGCGAGGGGCACAGAAGGAAAGAGGGGAGACAAAATCACGGGCACAACGACAATGGGGCAGCGAGGGGCACAGAAGGAAAAAGGGGAGACAAAATCACGGGCACAACGACAATGGGGCAGCGAGGGGCACAGAAGGAAAATGGGGAGACAAAATCACGGGCACAACGACAATGGGGCAGCGAGGGGCACAGAAGGAATGGTACAACATCCACTACAGAGCGCATCACACAGCCTACAACACGGCAGGGACTGAATCCGCGTACAAGGTCGCATCTTATTGGTATCTTACCCCGGCTAGGATACATCAATGGAATAAGAATCACACTGAAGAATGCTGTACGAAGTTGCGGCTTGTCAGGCTCCCTTACACACCTTTTGTGACACTGCCCGAGGCTAGAGCGATTCTGGGAGCAGGTACTAAATGACATTGATGAGGCATTTGACACCGAGATACCTCGCTTCCTGGCTTACACCCTGCTAGGGCTCTCGAACCCGTCACCTTCCCATTGTGCTCACTACGCGGCAGGCAGATGGCGTTAGCTCTCCTTGCAGCGCGGCAGGCGATCTTAGTGCACTGGGATACTGCCACGATTCCGGACCACTCGGCTTGGCTCCACAGGCTCTGGATGACCCTGGCCATGGAGCGACTCTCGCTGATCCAAAACCAGAAGGGCGAGACATACACCGAACTTTGGGCTCCTTTCATAGCATTGTTATCGAAAGATCTTCGTGAGGTCACTTGCCCCAAACTCCTTCAAGTGCTACGTTTAATACCTCCAACTACGGAATGAGTGGGGCCCCTGTCAGGCGAGCGGGAGGGGCTGGGAGCGAACGTGATGGGTTATTGGGGTCACTATGCAGCTTTTGACATCTTGGTACGGGTCCCCCTTTGTTTTTTTCCCTTATCCTTTAGGGGGTGGATGGGAGGGTGGGGTTAGTTCTTCTATTTGTTGTTCCCCTTTTCAGGTGGGCTCTCGTTTCTGGACAGACATTGTCCTTTGAACATACACGCCGTTCCTACTTGCTAGCTTTGATTCTGTGTGTTGCCAGCCTCCGGGATGTCGGCATTAACGAGGTAGACCATGTACACACTCAATGCATTGTTTTTGGCCGCCGGCCCCTGTGGTTGTAGGCGATGGGCTGTGTGAGAATGTCGAGTTTCCTACCAAATAACTCAATAAACAGATTTGTTCCATAAAATATAAATGTTTCCAATATTCTCTAAGGTTTTTCTTTTGTGACTCACGATGGTCCTTTGTTTTTATTCTCAAAATAGCAGTTTGTCATTTCCTTGTGGTTTGTTTTAGTTATTTCACCTTGACTGTATTTACCTTGCCAGTCCAGAGATCTAGCCATCTCAGTTAGGAGTTTCATTTTTAGGTCACGCAATCTCGTTCGAAAATGCCTCTTGTGGTCTTACCACAAACTTACAGTGGGTTTACAGCCCTCCCATTGCTTACTGGTTGCCTTTATTGTCACTCTCATCTGCTTGCTTCTTATATGATGGTTTTCCTTGTCCACCTTAGGTGGTGGTGGGGCAACATTAGGGATTGATTAACACTTAACTCTAGAACTTCTGGACTAAAGTGCAAGGCGGGCAACACAGTAATTTGTTAAATTCATGAATGAACATTCAATTTTCAATTACTGGTACACAAACATTTTTGCCTTCCCCGATGTCTGTTAACCTCTACAAATAACAAATATATGTCCGCAAGGATCAGTGATTTCACGCTAACTGATGAAGCGACAGTTGAAGGGCTCGAGTTTCAATATTGTCAAAGAAGACACAGCCTTCCATCCTTCCGAGGTCGGTAAATTAAGTACCTTCAAAGCCAGCATAGTAACATTTCTGAAGTCCATTGTTTAGAAACTGCAGCAGTGCGGTATAAAGTGCTACATAAAATAATATATTAAGTGACAACCACAGCTCCCCTGCATATTTCCTGCATTGAGCTTTCCTTTTCAGCCAAAAACTGACATTGAATACATTGTCAGTTGTTCTACAGAGTTTCAGAGTGATACTTAAAATATGAAAAAATCAGATCTTAGACAAACTGACCATTTTTATATCAGGTTGGTTTCTCTGAAGGACAAGCCACTGACAATTTTGGGTATCTTTTCACCACAACTCCTGGGTCCTTAACGCTTATGTATTTGTTTTATCACAATGTAAGAAGTTAAGAACTTGTTGTGAGAGCAAAGTGGGTTTCGTCTGCACTTGGGTCAAATGTTTGCTACAACATTTTGGTTTTCCTGGTGCATATTTTAAAACCAATGTCGCCAGGGAACAGGAAGAGTTCCGATTGTTTTTCATGTGCTTTGCTGTATTTATTTTAAAAGCTACCAACAGCTTCCATTTTTGATTTCAGGACTCGCAGAGCTCATTGAGGAATATTCTTGAGAACTGTTTTCCACCTGAGCCTTTGACAATTTTGCAAGAGGATGTTCAGCCACTAGAAGTTCTCCTGTCTTCCCAAGCAAAGACCTGTGGGAGTGACCCACACTTAAGGTCAGTGTTTTCTGTATCTCTCAAGCTGCTAATGTTCGGTGACGATTAAGCCATCTTGGCTGCAGGTAGAAATTCAAATACAACACAATATGGCACAGTACTAAAGAATGCTCTTTGTGAAGAATATGTGGGTGTTGGGATGGAGAGAGGTCCTCTGCTTGGCTCTGGAGAGCGCATGCCCCTGCCATGAAGTCATCACGAAGTTGAGACACGCAAAATTTGTGTCCCAAAAGAGTTGCACAGCTGGATACACATTTGTGAAACAATTTTACACGTACTCCATAGTGTTGCCAAAGTTCATCCAATTTTATTTCCATTTTTTAACCATTTAATCCGTCACGTCAAAGAGAGGAAGTTCAAATTTTTCACGCATTTAAGTTACTCAGGAATTGCCCATCCGGGCCTATTCGCAGGCACGTAAGTGAACTCCATCCTCCAATACATATTGATTCACCCAATGCATTTCGGTCAAATATCGACCTTCTTCAGGGGTATCTACAATGATTAAAAAATGTGCGTCAATCACACACAACTTGAATACAATTGAAGTTAATAATAACCCTGTGTCCTATGTGCATAACATTTCAAAAAATAAATGAACATACATATCCTAAACCATAGTTCTTGCTATTTAACTTTTCTCCAATCAATCCCCACTTAGTGCACCCAAAATCAACCTCCCCAAACAGGAAAACAAAATGAAACTAAATAACCTTGGAACCACTCTTACTCTACTCCGAACCGCTGGTGATTAACCCCTCAGTTGTGTCATCCATCTAAGATCTCTCCCCATTACCCCCGTTTATTCTTGTGGTCATTCAACACTTAGAACAGCCGCTATTTAGTTCAAACATCATTGTAAAACCACCCTCGTAAACTTGTGTCTGTTGTTTTTAAACCAAATAAATCACCTCGGTTGTGCCGTTTATCTAAGTCTCTCCCCATCGCCCCAGTTTGTACTTTTAATTCTCTTCCAGGGGATACTCATCAAAGTCATAAGCACTGAATTATCTCCGCCCACGTGCGGGAACCCGGAGCATATATAAAAATACATATATATGTGAATGTAGTAGAAAAAGAGTACATAGTACGAAATAAACACACACATATACATGTATAACATAAAAAATATGCAGCCCCAAACATATCCAATAGGCTAAGAAGCCAGAATTACATGTATTTCTCTAGTATGAAAATAACATATAAACATATAATGTAAGAGAAGGACATGTACAGTAAGAGCATTCCGCAAAAAAACCCTTTTATTTTCATCAAAGAAAACAGTTAATGCCAGGCAATTAGCCCAAAGAAGGCTGCATAAATAAATAACATCCCTGTACAGAAAAGGAAAACTGGCACCTCGCCTTTAAGGCCTCAGAGAATCTGAGCACTTTGCCTTTAAGGCCTCCAGGAGAACCCTGCTCCCATCATGCACCACAGGTGACAGGTCAGTTCTTTTTTCCGGCTCCTTCTGTGAGGAACCTGGAGCTTGAGCTTAACTGATTTTGACTTTTTCCAGTCAATTTATATTCTAACTATTTTTTTTTTTCAATATTTCTTTTTACTGGTTGTAATTACCAGTCTTTTTCTGACTAATTGGTCATTCTTTTTAGTCAGATATGCCACCTTTATTTGATAAATGTCCTTCCTGTGGGAAGAAGATGGCCAAATCCGATCCTCATTCGGTCTGCGTCGTGTGTCTACCTTCTTCTCACGACACAGAGACATGCTACCACTGTCGTCAACTTTCAAGTAGAGCATTGAAAGACAGAGAGAAGATCAGACTTCTAGGCTTGCTGGTGAGAGGAAAGAAAAGTGGCCCAGAAAGTCATCATCCATCTGCAGGGCCCTCCTCTCCGAGAAAACGGCGAAGATCTACATCACCAGAAGCTAGAAGTAAGAAAAACATCTTAGCATGTCGTCGACGTCGAGACCAACCAAACAAGTAAGGTCGTCGTCGAAGACAAGATCGCCGTCGAGAAGTAAGTCGACGTCGAGACCTATGACGCAAGCGTGATCAACGTCAAGACCTACTAAGCAAGTAAGATCGACGTCGAGGACAAGATCGCCGTCGAAAAGTAAGTCGACGTCGAGACATGCTTCGGGCTCGAAGCATGATAGACCTCAGTCGACGTCGAAACGCCCGTCAACATCAATACAGAGGTCGACGTCGAGATCTCCGCCCCTTCTCGAAGGTCAGCGTCGAGACACTCCGATTCACCCTCTCGGACCCGTCAGCGGTCTACGTCGAGGGCAGGGTCGACGTCGAAGATACCGCATGAGCACCAGCGGTCGACGTCGAAGAGACCGACGTCGAGGGCTTCGTCCCATAGATCTCCGCAGTCAAGAGTGTCACCTCCACGGTCGTCGTCGATGGTGGCTCATTCTGGTTCGACGTCGAGGCGTTCGACGTCGAGGGACAAGCAAGTTATTCCTGCTGAAGGGTTAGAAAGACCATCGTCGAGATCACGGTGCTCGACGTCGAGGGAAGCTTCTTCCTCGCCTGGTATAACTATTATCCAAGTTACACCGGAGGGCTCTCCTGCGAGAGGAAACAAATCTCCTCCCATCAACATGTCACCCAGATGGTTGGAGGACATTAGACACTGGAAGATCCAACCCAGGCCTACTGAGAGACCTCCTCCCCCGGAATCCGCAAGGTCTTCCGCTGGTAGGTCCCCGAGGCGTTCCAGATCTCCATTAAGACGGCGCACACGCTCAAAAGAGCGCTCAAGGTCCCGCCGATCGCATACGCCAAGGAGAAGACAGAGGTCTCCTACAACGACCTCCTCAACAAGGTCATCGTATAGAGACTATTCCCCTACCATATCTTCAACTCCGCCATCCAGGGTTTCCCCGGTTGATGATATGGGGACATTCAACGAGGTGCTCTGTAGAGGTGCCAGCAAGTTGAACATAACCATGACGGTGCCTCAGGTGACTACATCCGTTATATTTGAAACTTTGCACCATCGAGCTTCGGCAAAGCCCCTTCTACCTTTGGAGCCAGGATTCTTAGAGCCTGCGATGAAGACTTTTTTGACACCTGCCACAGTGGGCTCGGGTCCTGCAAGAATTTCAAAAAGTATAAGGCCCCAGACCAGGATCCTTTGTTTCTGCGGTCTGACCCCCACCGGATTCTCTTATAGTCGCCGCTGCCAGGAAAGCACATTCCAATACCTCTATGTCATCTGCTCCTCCAGAGAAGGACAGCAAAAACATGGATTCTTTGGGACGGCGAATGTGCAATACGTCAGGGTCCGTTATGAGAGTGGCTAGTGCAGCCGCTCTACTGGGACGATATGACCGGTCTTTATGGGACTCTTTAACAAGATTCACAGATAAATTACCCAAAGAAGATCAAAAGGATTTTCTAGAGATTGTGCAGGAAGGTGGTCTGGTTGCTAACCTGATCATTAGTACAGCGGCCGACTCTGCAGATTTGGCAGCTCACGGATACGCACATGGCATTTGTTCGCGAAGATCAGCCTGGCTTCGACTCACAGGTCTCAAGCCCGATGCTCAAAGAAAGATAGTCAATCTGCCCTTTAACGGATCATCGTTGTTTGGTTCACATGCGGACGACGAAATGGCAAAAATGAAAACTGAGTTGGATACTCTCAAGGCTGTAGGCCTCGAAAAGAAGGAATTTCGTCGTCGATTTCGTCCCTATGACAAACGCTCTTTTCAACAGCGAGGTCAATCATCTAACTGGTCATCGCAGAACCAAGGTCAGACGCAACAAAGGTCCCAGTTCCAACAACGTAGACCGGGACGTGGCAGAGGTGGAAACAAACAACAGTCAACAACACCAAAGCAGCCACAAAAACAATGAGGTGTGTCTTCCTCCAAAGCTGTTGTCCACTCCGGTGGGAGGAAGTGTTTCATTACATCTGGAGGAGTGGAAACGTATAACAAAAGACAAATGGGTCATCAACATTGTTCAGAATGGCTATCTTCTCAGGTTCATAACTCCTCCTCCATCTATACCTCCGAGAGGCATTTCTCACCGCGACCAACGATTGTTACAAAGGGAGGTAGATACCTTATTGAAGAAAGGAGCTATAGAAAAAGTCCCCGCTCCTCAAAGAAATCAAGGAGTCTACTCTCGTTATTTCCTTGTGCAAAAAAGAGGCCCCACCACAGAATTCAGACCTATTCTGGACTTGAGACTGTTGAACAAATACATTCGCAGAGAGAAATTTCGAATGTTGGCACTCCATCAAATTTTCCCACAGCTTCACCAAGGGGATTGGATGTGCTCCATCGACTTACAGGACGCATACTTCCATGTACCAATGTCAAAGAAACATCGCAAATTTCTACGCTTTCGAGTGTCTTTTCAACATTACCAGTACTCAGTTCTCCCGTTCGGGCTCAAATCAGCTCCCCGAACATTCTCCAAATGTATGGCTGTGGTGGCCGCTTTTCTCCGCAAGCAGAAAATATTCATATATCCTTACCTGGACGACTGGCTCCTGAAGAGCTCATCTCCAACTCTGCTGCAGGATCATCTCACGTGCTGCCTTCAGCTTCTCCACAACTTGGGCCTTCACGTCAATTTCAAGAAATCCATACTTAATCCAACGCAAAAGATCCATTACCTAGGCTCCTTCCTGGACACCGAAAAAGCAAGCGTGTGTCCTTCGGAGGAGAGGTTGTCATCAATCCAAGGAAAATGCCTGACCCTTCTTCACACGCATCTACCGACAGTTCAACAGGTGTCATCACTACTGGGATCGATGGCTTCGTGCATCTTTATAGTACCAAACGCACGATTACACATGCGTCCACTACAACAATGTTTGGAGGACCAGTGGATGCAAGTATCAGGGCGCTGGGAGTATCATGTAATTCTCCATCAATCAGCCAAAGACTCCATCCGGTGGTGGATGAAGCGATCGCACCTGATGAAGGGAATCCCTTTCCACCAGGACCCTCCAACCCAGACTTTAGTCACGGACGCTTCTCTCCAGGGTTGGGGTGCTCATATGGGCCCTCTGCAAGTACAAGGTCTATGGTCCGACTCCGAAAAGAGCTACCACATCAACCTGCTAGAGCTGAGAGCCGTACATCTAGCTCTCAAGTCCCTGGTTCCGTCGTTCAAGTCTCGCTCCATTCTGATCCAAACAGACAATACAACGACGATGTATTATTTGAACAAACAGGGAGGTACCCGATCAAGGACACTCTCCATAGAGTCTCAAACCATATGGAACTGGCTTCTAGCGAGAGACCTGTCAATAGTAGCCATTCATCTACCGGGCTCTCTCAACTCCCAGGCGGACTTCCTCAGCAGAGACTTCGTCGAAGCCCACGATTGGGTTCTCAACAACAAAGTCGCTCACAGCATCTTTCGAGAATGGGGAACGCCAGACATCGACCTGTTTGCAGACGCGGTAAACGCAAAATGCCCCGTCTTCGCATCCAGGTTTCCCCAACAAGGATCTCAAGGGAATGCCCTTTTGATCGAATGGTCTCAGAGCTTACTGTACGCTTTCCCACCGATTCCGTTGATACCAGTTGTAATCAACAAGCTGTACAGGACCACCTCCAGGATGATCCTAATAGCCTCGGAGTGGCCTCGCCAGTGGTGGTTTCCGGACCTCCTTCAACTATCGGAAGTGCCACACAAGAGGTTGCCATGCCGCCCGGATCTCCTATCCAAACAGGCAGGGAGAGTATTCCACCCCAATCTGTCCTCCCTCCGGTTGACAGCATGGCTCCTGAAGTCATACAATATGGACACCTACAATTGAATCCAGACTGTATGGCTATTCTCAAAGAAGCAAAAAGACCTTCCACGAGGAAATCATATGCCTTCAAGTGGAAGCGGTTCTTCCTATGGTGTGTGGAGAATGGACATGATCCCATCCGGGGTCAGGAACAGGTGATTTTACCCTATTTGCTGCATTTGGCTAGATCTGGTCTTCAGTTCTCTTCTATCAAAGTCCACCTTGCAGCAATCACGGCCTATAGGAAGTCCCCCACCAGACTTCTTTGTTTAGAATTCCGGTGGTAAAGGACTTTCTTGAGGGCTTAAAAAGGTTTACCCACCAGTCAGGTCTCCCTCTCCTCCATGGGAGCTTAACATTGTGTTAACTAAGTTGATGGGGTCTCCTTTCGAGCCTATTCATAAAGCTTCCTTACAGCATTTAACATGGAAAGCCGCGTTCCTGGTGGCCATTACATCTGCTCGCAGGGTCAGTGAGATCCAGGCTCTTTGCTGTAAGGAACCTTATTCTGTGTTTCACGCTAACAGAGTAGTTCTCAGAACACATCCTAGCTTTTTACCTAAAGTAGTCTCGGACTTCCATATTAACCAGACTATCACTTTACCTACTTTTTTTTCGAATCCTCCGGAAAGATCTCTTCACTCCCTAGATCTCAAGAGGGTTCTGAAGTTTTATTTGGACAGAACAAAGACACTGAGGAACTCAGAACGTTTGTTTATTAACTATGGTCCTATTAACACAGGTTCTGCAGCTTCCAAGAGATCCATTTCTAGATGGATAGTTTCTTGTATTCTACTGTCATACCAATTGGCCAACAAATCCCTTCCGGGTAAGCCTAAGGCCCATTCCACTAGGGGGAAAACTTCTACCACGGCTCTCCTGAGGAATGTCCCCATGGCAGAGATTTATAAAGCAGCTACATGGCGATCAGTTCATACCTTTACTCGCCACTACTGTTTAGATGCTGACACGCAGGCAGATGCCCAGGTTGGGCAAGCCTCGCTGAGAAACTTGTTTGCAAATACTGTTTAATATGTGTACGTCAATTTAGTTCTCTGTTCTTTGCTTGTCTGCATGGAAGTGGGTATGGGCTTGCTACTCTATTCAGTGCTTATGACTATTGATGAGTATCCCCTGGAAGAGAAGGATAAGTTACTTACCTGTAATCCTAGTTCTCTTCCAGGGGTATACTCATCAAAGTCATAAGCAACCCTCCCGCCTCCCCGGACGAGCATTAACAGTTTACTCGGTATTCTTGCATCTTTGATGTAGGTTCCTACAGGTTTCTTATACCGTACAAAAGAACTGACCTAACTGTCACCTGTGGTGCATGATGGGAGCAGGGTTCTCCTGGAGGCCTTAAAGGCAAAGTGCTCAGATTCTCTGAGGCCTTAAAGGCGAGGTGCCAGTTTTCCTTTTCTGTACAGGGATGTTATTTATTTATGCAGCCTTCTTTGGGCTAATTGCCTGGCATTAACTGTTTTCTTTGATGAAAATAAAAGGTTTTTTTGCGGAATGCTCTTACTGTACATGTCCTTCTCTTACATTATATGTTTATATGTTATTTTCATACTAGAGAAATACATGTAATTCTGGCTTCTTAGCCTATTGGATATGTTTGGGGCTGCATATTTTTTATGTTATACATGTATATGTGTGTGTTTATTTCGTACTATGTACTCTTTTTCTACTACATACACATATATATGTATTTTTATATATGCTCTGGGTTCCCGCACGTGGGCGGAGATAATTCAGTGCTTATGACTTTGATGAGTATACCCCTGGAAGAGAACTAGGATTACAGGTAAGTAACTTATCCTTATTCAGCACTTGGAACGGAGCGCATAAAGAGTGAATGCACGCTAAACATGATAAATGGATTATAAATTAGAACTTTGACAAACCAAGGTGTGCTTCAGACTTTTTTCAGATGTACCTGCCATGAAGTCCCCATAGCTAGTGCTTAGTTTGTAAAAGAATGAGTGTCACTGTCCAACGCTCTGCTCAGGAGCCCGCGCCCAGCGCATTAAATGTCAGTGCGCCGACTAACAAGGCTGCACAGTCTTCATTCCACTTAATATCTCTGTAATCCACTTCTTGCCCCTTTATCTTACTCTTGCAGGTTCCTGCTTTCTCCTTTTGAGAAGGTTTTTCCATCTTTTTCTCCATCTTTCTTTCCCCTTAGTGTATTTTCACTCTCATGCTATTGGGAAACGTCGGATGAGGAAAAATAAGTGCCAGTCCTACAAAATGAGTGTTGTAGCCCATACCGGCTCAAATTAAGAAGTGCCTACGGCAAGCTATAGTATTTTTTGACACCCCACCTCAGCACATATGAAAATTGTGCCTGTGCACCGAGGCCTTTCTGTGAAGTGGAATGGGACCCAGAGCGAGGTTTTGTGGTTGGGAGGCACACTAAGTGCACCTCAGTTATTAGGAGAATGGCTCCTGCCATCTCCCCAGGCTGTAGAGGAGTGACAGTGGTGGCAGCGAAATGTTCTAGTGCAGGACAGGCATTTTTCCCGCTTGCCTGCTTTGACAGAGAAGCATCTCTGCTTCTTCCACATTTGAAATTGTTCTGCCAGGTTTCATAGCCATGTCCTTTGCCCAGCCATAAGATAAATGGCTGTTGTGTGTGCATGTATTACAGATGTGTAGATGAGTGCGTGCATTGCTTATGTCAGTAGAATGCATGTGCAGAGCGAGACAGTGCATGTAGCTACAGCCACAGTGGGTTCCATTTTGTATCAGGCTTACTCTGTATAATCAAATTCACAAAGGTGATCGGAGGAATGCTTGCAAATAGTCTAAACCACTTGCAATCGCTCTGGGTAGCATTCCAAGGGACTCCAGACAGAGGCCAACCTTATGCAAATTAGTACTGACCCTGCTCTTCATAAAACCAGTCTCTCCCAGGTGCTGGAGTGCTTTGCTTCGGGCAAATTCGTGGCCCATAAAGCACTCTCTGCTAAATCTTAATTTCAAACTGAGGCTAGGCATCAAAATCAATACATTTCAATAACGTGAAGCACGTTAGGCTCCTTAAGGAAGACAGAGAGTGCTTATTTTCAAGCTATAAAGGTTTATTAAAGGATTAACAAGTTCTGGAAGGCATCTGCTAGTCAGTCAGGAAAAAGAGGTTCTGTTTCTCATCTACATTGCCCTAGTTTAAATCACACAATTCTAAAATTTGATACACCTACCCATGGTTCCCAATTAATGAACCAATCAGATTAAGGCACAGGTAGATAACTAAGCTTATTATTTTCTCAAGCTTGTATAGAATGAGGCTACTCGAAACATCCTTTAAATATATAGTTATCGGCAACATAACATAATACATTGTACCAAGCTGTACTCTACAGATGCACACTCGCAACTCAAAAGGACATTTTGCAGTTATCATGTAAAAGAAAAACTTTTCACAGGAAGGTCACATTCACGTTGTAAATGCAGATTCAGCTTCTCCTTGAATAAAAAAGACATGCCGTTAAGCAAGAAGGCTAATAGACGATAGCCATTATTAAATACAGGCCTACATTACCTAGCAGAGGTGGCTCCTCCACGTGGGCGTCGGAGCATCGCCCACTGCTTTCGTAAAATGTAAAATGGTATTTATACCATTTTACGTTTCTGCTTCTCGCACTGCGAGAAAGCAGAAGAAGGGTATGCCTGGTTGGGGGCGGGTGGGCTGGTGTGGCTAGCCCAATGTTATGGGCGCTGACTGTTTGGTCGGCCCCAGGGCATATAGACATAAAAGTGCAAACATTTAATTATGAAAAACTGCCTTCGCAGGAAAGTTGTGATTGGATGATCCACGCAACAAGATCACCGTGACAATGATCTCTGCAACCATCCATGCACCTCTGACTGGTTTGTACTGGCTCTGTTGTGACTTACCTTAGGTTAAAAGCATAACGCCAAAGTGAAGCAGGAACTCCATCAGCCGGGACGGGTCATGAACAATGCGTCCTTTCTTGGTAGGTTGTGGCAGACCCACACCACTGAAGCAGGGACAACTCCACTGATGGCGATGTGCACAGGCGGTGTCTATGGAAGGGCTCTAGGGGCAGTGTTAAAGCGCTCTGAGTGATTCAGTCTGAGCCCATTAGTCATGGCTGCAAAGGAGCTCCTGAAAAAATTCCCACATTGGGACACACATTTTGAAGAAGTGTCACATGAAGACTAGTTGTCTACCCCTCCAGCAGCTCTCCAAATTGTGTTTGCATTGTGTATTTTGCAATTGTATTAGTATAGTGCTTCATACCCCTGATGAAGCACTGGAGCACTTTTGATGGACAGGAAGAATGCTACTACGTGTATTTTCAACCAAATGTACCACACTGGATGAATAGTCAAGGCTTATACTGCAGCCGTCCCTTCGAAACCAAGACACCAACTGAACACAGTCGGTACCCAACGTCACCAAAGCTTAGCATTCACCCAAGCGCGTGACCAAATGTACACACAACTAGACCAGTTCACATTGCAAGCAAGGAGCTAAAATCGTAAAACAGGGGAACCCATAGGGAAATGTTATTACGTGTAATATTATATAACCATGTTGAAAATAAAGTCACTTACATCAGGGTGCTTGCTATGACAGGGACGCTGTTTATGACGTTTGAAATTCTGAAAAAACAAAGGTTGTTTGAAACTGGAACTACACTATCGCTATTTAAATTAATCCCATTAAGCAATGGAAAAGTGGAAAAAAAGAAAGCATGCAGTCGCCCTAAACGTGGCGCCATGTGCTTGCAATAAAATAATGAAATTAAAACAAATATTTGATTGCTTATCATTTCTAAAAGAACATTATAATTTTAGTGGAACAGTAAGGGCGGTTTCTAGAAGGCAGCTGTACATAAAATTAGTATGGAGGCCCTTCTTAGCGTTAATTGATTGTGCAGGAAAATAGGATTCTTATTGCTGCAATGGAACGGTACTATTGGCTTTGAATTACTGGAAACTGAAGACATACTTCAAATACAGAACGATGACTAAAAATGTTTAAAAAAAAAAGAATGGAAAGAAAAAGGCTTGGCACATTTGAACATCAGTTTGAAAAGAGGTGCAGATCAGTGACTATGGTGGCGGGCCAATACTCAATGCCAATGCGTTTATACTATTATTTTCATCATTTTGTATTTTCCTTGCCGTCCTTGTATTTTTAAACTGTCTTCAGGTTACAGTATTTCAATTTTCTTTGTACCAATCCTGTCCTGTATGTGCATGAAAACAAAAAAAATTGTTCTATGCCTTTTTCCCCATTCCACATGCCTTCCTGGAACCATCGTAATGTTCTATTTAATTTACATGTGTTGGTTATTATTTTTTTTATTTGAAATGTTATTGCCAGTATGTGGTCATCAGCTATAGGTATCAATCACACAAAAGGAGCAATTCCAGAAGGGATTACTATTGAAAAAGGAAAAGGAATTCCTTTTTTAAAAAAGAACCCTCACTCACCAACCTAGTTGGTGACATGCTTCATCATAGGGTTCCCACCCGAGGGGCCGAGTGCCTCTAGGGTGTGCTACAACGCCTGATTACAGCGGAGCGGGTTGATTGTGCAATGAGAATAGTGAGTGGTGATTTTAAAATTATCTCTATGCACCCAAGGAATTTAATGGTGGGGTCTTAGGACAAGATTACAAATAAAGGGGGATGTTCTGTAAGATTAAATTGACCAAAGACATCCGTGATATTAAAGTGACAGGGTCTACATGTTTCAGCCTTCCTGCGCACGATCGCAAGGCTTTCTTCAGGACCAATGTAAGTGATTAAGCGTTCACTCGCTAAGGTGCACACACATTTATACGAGCCTGACCGTCAACTTACGGTTTTACTCGTACTCATTGAGTTTCTGTAAGAAAAAACATACTGCATGAGATTTAGTACATTCACAGGATTCTCACGTATGTTTTCACAGTAATCCCACAAAGCAGCTGCTGTTGACGGTCAGGCTCGTATAAACGTGTGTGCACCTTAGCGAGTGCACGTTTAATCACTTACATTGGTCCCGAAGAAAGCCTTGCGATCGTGCTCAGGAAGGCTGAAACATGTAGACCCTGTCACTTTAATATCACGGATGTCTTTGGTCAATTTAACCTTACAGAACATCCACCTTTATTGTTTAATCTTGTCCTATGACCCCACCATTAAATTCCTTGGGTGCATAGAGATAATTTTAAAATCACCACTCACTATTCACGTTGAATGTATGATTATACAACGCATGCATTCACATCGCATGCTATTAGATCGCGGTTTTTACCACGCAAGTCGTTACAACGACTTTCGTTGGAGGGCGCTGGACTTAGGAGTAGTTAAATTTACTATTCCAACTCCAGCCTATGTACAGTAGGGAAGGTGTTGGATAGTAAATTAAACTATTCCTTGTCCTATAGCGCCCTCCAGCGCAAGTCGTTGTAACGACTTGCGTTGTAAAGACCGCGATCTAATGGCATGCGATGTAATGCATGCGTAGCAAAGGTTGTTTCCCGTCCCGTTGCACAATCAACCCGCTCCGCTGTAATCGGGCGTTGTAGCACACCCGAGAGGCACTCGGCCCCTCGGGTGGGAACCCTATGATGAAGCATGTCACCAACTAGGTTGGTGAGTGAGGGTTCTTTTTTAAAAAAGGAATTCCTTTTCCTTTTTCAATAGTAATCCCTTCTGGAATTGCTCCTTTTGTGTTATTGATACCATTTTCTGGGGGACCAGGAGCGGTTCCTTTTTCCCTCACTCTCTTTTTGTTTTCGGACATCAGCTATAGGTGGCATAATGTTTTATTTTTTCTCTTAATTATTTTTGTGGCCTGTGCTTGCAATTTTTTTTTAACTAACCATCACTTCAGCTGGTCGCCATACTTATAAAACAGCACTGGCACAGCCAGTAGGTCTGGTGTTGATTGCCAGCTTTTTGGCTGGGTCAAAAATTGTTTATTTTTGTTGTCGTTTTTATAAAACTTTATTGTTTAGAAAGCTGTTCAGCCCTTTCCAATTACAATTAAAAGAAAAATCATTAGCAAAAAGCAAAAATGTTTTTGGTCTCAAAAAACATGCATTGCCATAGTAGTCCCTGTGGCACTGAAGGTAACTACTTTCTACATGGATGTGCTCCTTGTGAAAGATAGAATGCCTTCACTCCAATGAATTTAGCCAGTGGCTGAAGTGGAATGACCCATTGCCCCATGTTGTAGGGCGGAATGAAAATCTGAATGGCACAATAGCAGACAATGGATAAAGAAAACACTATAACTATATTTTGTAAATACAATGATTAAAAATCAAAAGGTCTTGGCTAACACCAGTCCTAATAAAAATGTAGGCATTTATTCTGTTTTCAGGCGCTTTTCTCTGTGACAAACCTATTTATCGTTTTTCTTCCGATAACGTACACTATGTGGTGGGATCGTGCGCCCTCTAGTGGATATGTAGGTCAGGTACTTGTAAAAAAAAAATTGTGGCAGTTTATTTACTGTCCCAACCCAGATATGCATTTATGCGCAAATTTCATGTCACAGTATAAAAACAGTGAAATAACTCAGTTAATAGAAGAAACATTCCTAAATGACCATTTTATCTATGGCTACAGTTTATTTTATGAACAGGTGCAAAGCTCAAATATCATTAGGACACTGTACAAATTTGAAAAAAAATTATATGTCTTGCTTAAATCAATATTCATACTATCAAAAGTAACTTAACAATAACACAACGATTTATTGTTGAAATCCTTGTTTTCAGTGCACGTTTGAACAATAACTGATATTTCAGAATTTAGGGGTTTGGACTACAAAGGCACGATTCAGGGTAGTTTTTTTCAGAAGGTCACCTATAATCTAATAACAGTGGTTCTCAACCTCTTCCCCTTAATTGTTTTCCCTTGCCCCTCCCTACTTCCTCCATAGGACGCACGTGTAGTCACTAATGGCCATATTTATGGCCAAGTCACGCAGCGCAGCAAGTCACCTTGTTGCGCTGCACTGTGTGACAGGGAAAGGACAGGAATGTGCTGTATTTAAGTCAATACAGTGCATTTCTGCCTTTTCCCCTGCGCTAGGGCCCTTTTGGCTGCCTAGCGCCAACGCAGGCACCCTTGCACCATGGTGGAAGGGTGACTGTGTTGTAAGGAGGATTGATTTTGTGCATGAAGAGGCACCTTCCTGCACAAAAACAATCCCTTGAGTCTTTTTCCTCTTTCTATGTGTGCTGCAGAATGCTTGAAAGTGGTTTCTCAAATTTATGGGTCTAAATCCTACTGTAAATCAATGATGTACCATCTATGGTCCATGTCAATCAAGGAGGGTTCATCATAACCAACTTAGGCCCTTGTTCCGAGTCGGGCACAGCAGGATCCCTGTGGCATACCGCCTTGCACGCAGAGTCGGACTGGCCTATAAGGCAATCTATCAACGCGAGAAGGGCTGGTCAGACAGCTCAGCTTGTGGGTCTGTTTTGGGGTGCTTATGTGCCTATAAATTCAACAATTAAAATTATGAGAGACATTGTGCAATAGCTGTCTTTCTCAGTAGTGTGGCTGAACCATTGGTCAGCAGCACTAGGACTGGCCTCTGAAGCATGTAAATCTGCACCAATGCCTTTAGCAGAGACCTTCATATGGTCGTCCAGGGCGAGGGGCAAATTCAGGGTAAATTGTAAAGATTTAGCATATGGTGACAAAATAAATCAATCAATCAGCGGATTTGTAAAGTGCACAGCTGCCAAAAGGTGTCCATCCTAGCGCTCAGACACAAGATAGGAACCAACAGTCAGCCAGGCATATTAATCCATGTCAAGAAGCCAAGTCTTCAGCTGAGATCTAAAGAAGCTCTCCTTCTCCAGGCGCCGCAGGGCAGGAGGAACTTCCAGGCAGATGTAACACAGCTGTATGATTAATAGGCTGATGCCTTAGAATCCAAGGAACCCAATTTACTCAGCAGCTGTTCTTCACACAGAAGTCCATGGAAAAAGTCAAGAATTGGTGAAACAATCTAATTTCCAAACACCTTTGTGTGGCTCAGTGGAATGTTGACTCTAAAGGCCTACATATGACTTTTGAGACACCAACTAACGAGGCACGACCCTCATTAGTGTGATCCAGTACCACAGTCTTGATGTCTGCATATAGCTTAACAGTATAGTGCACAGACAAAACAGGTTGAATTTGCTTTGATGGTGATAGTGAAGTTGAACTTGAGCCTGAAAATGTTTTTTAGCACACGAGCCTGTAATGACCCTTGTCTGATGGCTCAGTAGGCCAGGTCTGGTGGCTCACTGTGGACTAATGTATCCACTGCAGGAATCTTTGTTTGACCGCCTGGTCACAGGTCCGAATCCCAGCAGGTCAACTCAGCCTTTCATCCATCCGAAGTCTATAAAATGAGTACCATTGAGTTTGGTTACAATAAACATCTGCTATTTCAGCACCAAGATGCTCCTCAGGATGAATGTGCACTTTACAGATACACTTGTTAAAGATAGCTTTTTGTCTGATACATTGTGCACTGGGAACAAGAGCAGGAAACCATCATATAGTTCCTGGCAATACCTACTTGCAGATTGAAAAAGAGGAGAATATATTTTCTTGCTAGAATTCAGTCTTAAGGAGGGAGTGGCCATCCAATGCTTCATGATTCAGAGGCAACAGTGACAGTGGTCTGCCTCAGAAGCCACTCTCTAGTAAAGTAGCGTTTTGCCATGTACTGATGGACAGAGACTCCACAACCTATAGCTAGATGTCCTAGCTGCAACCTGCAGAGATTGAAAAAGATATTGTGAACAGTATCAAACACTGGGGCACCCCTTATATCGGGGACAATGGGATGATGGAAAATCCGACCTGAACAGGCTGAAATCTATCCTACAGAAGAGCTATCAGAAGAGACTTCTAGAACATACCCCCTCAGGTACACACACAAAGACAGATTAGAGTGGAGTGACCCACCATCCAGTGTCACAAGCAGCCGAGAGATTCAAGAGCGCAAGCAGACAGGTTTCCACATCATTCATAACCTGAAGGATGTCACCCACTGACTTCATAGTGACCATCTCAGTACTCATTTGAGTCTCAAAACTAGATTTATGTGTTAGCAAATGATCTCAGCAATCAATTTGCACCTGAATCTTTACAGCTGCAGCTTTTTCAATAACCTTGACAGGAAGCAGAAAGCTATAATTGGATGAAAATTGTTAAACAAGATTTTATCCAATCCTGGCTTTTTCAGTAATGGTGATATGGCTATCCTGAGATGGCCCTGAATCCCTCTGTAGGAGAAAAAAAAGCAAAAGCTAGAGAGCGCTTAAAGACCCACGGTTTCACACTCTGTTTTCAGTCAATTAAATGGACCACGTTAGTGCTGGGTCACGTGGTTTTAGTAACAGGGCTTCTTCGAACATGCCTTCAGGGACATTTGTGCAGCAAGTTTTTTAATCTAACTGCATGGGTTTAACTCATTTTTCTCAGGTTTTACTATTGAACATTCAGCGACACTGTATGCGACATTAGCGTACAGGAAACATTTTTCTTACTCTGGCCCCAGTTTTAGTAATACCAATTGTACTTGATTTTACCAGGATTTTGAAATGCTGGCTCTTCGTCAAGGCTTCCATTTGAAAAAGGCAGAGTTTCATGATCCGAATCCTTGGTCAATGATACCATAATAGATAGGCGCATATAAGCTACATCCTGGTGTGTGGTAACGTCATGATCTCCAAGTCTCTCCAGACAGAGGTTAAATAGTACTTGCTGCTATGCCAACCTCTGAGGCAATCCAGGCACACAAAGACAAATATTGGATCTCAAGTACTCCACTATCCTCCTTTCACCAAGCTAGTATGGATCAGTGGCCGTGGTCAAAAGTGTTTAATGCTTCTGAGATTTCAAAAATGCCCATGTATCCCTGTAGCAAGACCTTTAACCCCAGAAACAAGCTGGTGATGTGAACATTCACAATTTCGTTTCAATCAGTGTGCGGATTTATTATTAGAGTTTCAACCTCGGCAAGGGCAACAAAGCTTTCTATCTTTTCAGGATTGATACATTTAGTACTACTAAATTGGGTAATAATGCCCGCTGTTATTTACAGCAGCACATTAAAAAAAAAAAACTGTGGTATGGAGTGCTGAATAAACTAAATAAAAGCTTGCAGGTGGCGTAACCTGGACACCAGCAGCAATATGCTAATGGCGTATCCATGATATACTGATAGAGACTAGGAAGGAGGGTGATCTCTCACCTGATCTGTGCACGACTGGTATATTTCTGATACATAAACTGGGCAAGTTAATTGAAGAGTGTACATCTTATGGCTCTTATCCTTACTCACCAGGAGACAAAATAGTTGCAAAGATTTTGTCCGACCATCTGTAGCCAGTGGTACATTTCTTGATCCTTAGGTTCAGTAGGGGTTTAGGCTGGGCAGGGAAACAAGTCACTGCCTGCAATGTTGCTATGGCTGCCTAGATGGCGCCAAAGTGTTACTCGAACTGGCAGTGCTCCTGCTGTTAAATGCTGGAAAGGTCTTTGATTTGATTCAGTAGAATGGCCATTATTAATGGCTGTTCTGTAGTGAATGGGCTACGGGCCTTCATTTCTATCCTGGGTCTCACTGAGCTATACACACCCCAGAGCACTGGAGAGGATCAGTGGGGTGATGTCAGGGCAGTGGCAAGAGGAAGGGATGCCTCCTGGCCCCATTCCTCTTCGCTCTTGCAAGCGAACCCTTGGTGTGCTGGATCAGTCAGAATACCTTTCTGAGAGGACTTTAATGAAATCATAACTGGGAAGACGTCATCTCACTGTATGTTGATGATATGCCGCTATATCTAGCGAGCCTAGTGGCGTCCATCAACAAAATCCTTGACACTTTTACTAATAATATAATACCACTTCTCAAAGCCTACATATTAACTGGACCAAGGCAACATCTTTTCCTCTCACAGAATGGTCCCACGGGAAAGATGTCTCTCTCTCTCTCTCTGCTAAGGAAGGCTTTCAATACCTGGGCATTTTTTATAATTAAAGGTACGGAAATGTTTCTGGAAACTACTCTGAAGACCTCACAGATTTGAAGAGGATGGGTCTCACAGGAGAAAGTTCCCACTCGAACTCTCACTCTCATTGGTAGGGTGACCCTGTACAAAATGATCAGTCTTCCAAGAACTCTATACATCGTACAAAACATGCCGTTCTGGATATACTTTGTCAAGATAGCTTTGGACTGGCTTTGCTAAGGACGGAGGAGGCGTCAAGGATTTCAGTAACCACCCTCAGCTTGGGGTATGCAAGGGGGCATAAACATAAGCACAGATACAACTAGGACTCCCAATTGGTGATTATCAATAAGGGGGTGTTATCCTCCCAACAAGAAGCTTCCTTGATGGCAGATAGACATGCCATAAGCTTGAAAGCGTATCTTAGTGTTATTTATGATGGAAAAATCCTGAAAGCTATGCCAGAGATTAGCAGGGTGGTAGTGAAGACATGGTACCTGGCGCCTGAGTGGATAGGGTTGTAGGATGTCCCAACTCTAGAAATGGCATTATGTGACTCAGTGTTTGTACGTGACTTGCACATGCTGCAGTGGTTCATGAAATGGAATATGATAGGCATAAAATATATGGGGGCCAGATGGTCTCAAGTCATATGTGGATATGAGTGAAGAAATTTACCCTACCTGTATACAATTTTGTTTGGATATGTGCAGATCAAACATGCCTTCCACAAATATAAACACTATCTGTAGAATGTTTAGGAGGAATTCCCATTAGAATTTAGAGCTCTGTCACCCCTTTGAAGAAACATGCTATATTTCTTATATACAGAATGTTGGTCAACAAAACACAAAATAATTTACATTCACTCAGGTAGAGGTGGATGAGAGATGTGTATCCAATGGAAGATGATGAATCGGCAGAGGCCCACATGTTCCTAAGAGAAGTGCTTATCAGGTCTGGGTTTAGACTCACTCCGAAAAAGCTAATACATTGAGACATAATGCCAGGGAAAGGCTGGCAATGTTTGGCTTACTCACTGACAACAGTTGTTTGAAGTGATGTGGTTATATAGGGACGTTTGTCCATGCCATGTGGGAATGCCCCTGCATTCAAGTGTTTTGGGAATAGTGGTGGCTCCTCCTCTAAGGCGGCGGAGCATCGCCCCACTGAACAAAAGGAAAAGTAAAATGATAATAACTATCGTTATTATCCTTTTAGTTTTCCTATTTCATCAGTAGCTCTCGGGGCGGAGCGGGGCTGGGAAGAGCAGCGGGAGGAGTGGCTTACACTCTCTAAGTGCTCACCACTGCTTGGCCAGCCCTCTTGGGCCGGCCAAACAGTCCTGCGCACTTTGCATCTTCCTCACCAGGCTGCATTACACAGCCTGGTGAGGAACATACAAAGCCTGCCATTCCCCATCTGAGCGCCGAACCACGGCGCTCAGACCAATCACAACGCTGCCTTGCAGCGTTGTGATTGGCTCAGGGGAGCTTGGGAGCCCGGGTGCTTCCTGCTGCCGGCCGGGACTGCAGGAACAGAAGGAAGATGATGGAGGACCGAGGAGAGGCGGCAGCCGGCCGCTACAGGTAAGTGGTTTTTATTTTTTTCGTCATCTCTCCCTCCTCCCCCACCACCCGCGTCCGGTAGCAGCCGCTTCTGTTTGGGAATGGATGAAGACAGGCATGTCACAGGTGCTGGGTGCTTCCTTTGACTGTTCCACTAATTTAATCTTGCTGGGCATGTGGGATTATGAAACTGTTTCAAAATACAGTAAAATCTATAGTAACATGGCATTGATGGTTGCCAAGAGATATAGTGTACGATAGTATAAAAACATAGTGTGGTGTATGATGGTGGAAAAATTCTTATATGTGAGAGTCTGGGTTTTCTAAAAAAATAGAGAAAATTTGGGGCCCATGAAGAGAATACTGTGGTGCAACTTGCATGGGCCAGTACAGATTATTATTATTAATAGCAGTAGTGGAAGTAGTAGTAGTACTAGTAGTAGTACTAGTAGTAGTACTAGTGGAATTACAAGTATTAATATCTTTTTTCAAAAGACCAGAAATATTTTGGCAATGAGGTTTGAATTTTCTTATACGTCTAGCATTTTGGTGTGGTTTCTTTTGTTCTTGAATCACATGTGACTAAAGGAAATGTACATAGTAAAAACAAAATGTCCATTCAGCAACAGAATACGTTATTTTCGGTCTCTTGGTTTTTTGGTTTCTCAACCATGTGTTTCGGACTAATTTAAGGTGGACCCCCCACATTTGGGGGCATCAATTAGGACACAACTCATTTAAGTTGGAGATATGAATAAGGATAACCAAGGCCATAGAGACGGTCCTAAAGCAAACCCTTTGAATTTAGCCTAACCCCAGAACCAAAGCCTAACTATCCATTCCCTAATCCAGAACCTTTAGTGGGCTGATTTATACCTAAACATCTCTGCATATATAAAGAAAAACGAGATGCATTTAAAAAAGTAAAATGAAAAGGTTCCTTTTCATTTTTTAAGAGTAGGCAGTGGACTGTGGGGCCACTGCCTGCTCTTAAAAAATGTTGGCGCCTACATTCACAAAGGGAAAGGGGTCCCTTGGGGACCCCTTCCTGTTTGCAAATGGGTTACCACCTCCTTCACAGAGTAGGTAAAGTATGAGTGTTTTGCGACACATTCCGGTTGCAAAACATTCATACAGGCCCCTGCGACTTGTTATTAGGAAGGGACGCCCTCGGCACGCCCCTTCCTGATAGCGACTCGCAAACCCAATTTGCGATTTGGTAATAGCTTACTGAATCGCAAATAGGGCTTTGCTCTCCCCCCGCAGCTCCGCCGTCAAGTGCCACCGCTCGGACTTGCTGCTTTCTGTTTCTTTTTGTGCCCGTGTCTGCCTTTGTGCCACTCTTCTGCTTTCTGTCTCTTTTGTGCCAGTGTCTGTCCTTGTGCCACTTTCTGCTTTCTGTCTCTTTTTGTGCCCGTGTCTGTCCTTGTGCCACTTGCTGCTTTCTGTCTCTTTTGTGCCCGTGTCTGCCCTTGTGCCTCTTTGCCGTTTTTTGGCTTTGTGCCCGTGTCTGCCTTTGTGCCACTCTTCTGCTTTTCTGTCTCTTTTGTGCCCGTTCTGTCTTTGTGCCTTTTTTCTGTTATTCTGTCCCCCTCGTGCCCGTTTTCTGCCTCCTCTCTGTCCTTCCCGCCGCTGCTGCCCCCGCGGCCCCTCCCTCCCCTGCCAGGTCCAGGTTCCCGCCTCCCAGCTGCGCTTCCCTCCCCTACTTAATGGCGACCGCTGTGCGGCCGCGCTGCTGGCGCGCCAAAGGCAAGCCCGTCTGCGCCCATCCGCGACCCGACCGCGGCCAGCGCCAGGAACCCTGGATCTACGACCTTCCACCGCTACAACTCCGCTGCCCTCCTCGCACTCAACCCCGGAAGAAACAACAACTGCCAGAGATCGATGCCGAACACCACCCATGGCCAGTTCTCCTGCAGACACGGCAGACAATCCTTCACCATCAACAGCCCCCCCTCGACCGCTGAACCCACGACGGACGCCCGCACCACCGAAGCCCTGACCTGCATACTCCTCAATGTGCGCTCCCTCCACAGACACACCATGGAGATCTGGGACCTGCTTGACACCCTCTCGCCAGACGTCGCCTTCTTCATGGAAACATGGACCAACGCCACCTCCGCCCCCAACATCGCCACCGCCATCCCCGACGGATATAAGATCCAGAGAAAGGACCGCCCCCACCGCCCAGGAGGAGGACTCTCCATCGCACACAAGAGCTCCCTCCGACTCTCCACCTCAAGCACGAGCGACCCCCTCTCCAACACAGAGCACCTCCACTTCCAGATCCAACCCAGCCCCAGAACCACGGTGCGCGGGACCCTCGTCTACAGGCCCCCCGGGCCTCGCGCCTCTTCCGCCACCACCATTGCCGACCTTGTCGCACCCCACGGACTACATTCTCATCGGAGACCTGAACTTCCACCTCGACAACCGCAGCGACCCCCGACTCCACCACCCTCCTTGACAACCTCACCAACCTCGGACTGAAGCAGCTCGTCACCACCCCCACCCACAGAGCCGGACACACCATCGACCCCATCTTCGCAGGAGGGACAAACATCCACTTCAGCCACACCACGCAGCCCCTCTGGA
Source organism: Calotriton arnoldi (assembly GCA_963921515.1). Lineage (NCBI taxonomy): Eukaryota > Metazoa > Chordata > Amphibia > Caudata > Salamandridae > Calotriton > Calotriton arnoldi. Next base: position 978,276 of record CAWUFW010002431.1, on the reverse strand, counting down.
CAGACCACCACTGCGCACACTTCACCTTCAACACCACCACCGCACCCAATCCCGCCCCGCGCCCGCCACAAAGGAACTGGAGCAAGATCACAGAGGAACACCTCAACACCACCCTCCTCCACGACCCCCCCTCCGCCACGACCGACGCCAACTCCGCAGCCAAAGAACTACACCGCTGGATCTCCAGCTGCGCTGACAAGCTTGCACCCCTCCACCACCCCGTCAGACAACGCCCCCGGAAGACCGCCTGGTTCACCACCGACCTCCAAGAAGCCAGGCGCTCCTGCAGACGCCTCGAGAAACTCTGGCGGAACAGGAAAACCACTGAAGACCAGAACAACTACAGGAATGCCATGAATGAATACCACCAGCGCATAAGAGCCACCAAGCGAACCTTCATCAAGAACAAAATCCACACCAACGCAAGTAACGCTAAAGAACTCTTCAACGTCATACAGCAGTTCACCAAACCCCCAGCGAAGCCACGGATGTCACACCATCCCAAGACCTCTGCAACAAGCTCAGCTCCTACTTCCACCTGAAAATCAAGGCCCTCTACGACAACTTCAGCGAACAGACTCCGGACACCACCCCCCTCCCCACCACCGACAACCAGCCGACCATCACCACCTGGAAACCTGCTACTACTGAAGACACCACCACGACCATGAAGAACACCCACTCAGGAGCCCCCACGGACCCCTGCCCACCGCACATCTACCACAGAGCTGCCGCCACCATAGCACCCAAACTAGGCCGGACCATCAACGCCTCCCTCGAATCCGGCATCTTCCCCGACGACTGGAAGCGGGCAGAGGTCAAGCCCCTCCTCAAGAAACCCTCGGCTGACCCGACGGACCTGAAAAACTACCGGCCTATCTCTCTCCTTCCCTTCGCAGCCAAAGTCACAGAGAGACTCATCAATGCCCAGCTGACCACCTTCATTGAAGAGAACGCCATCCTCGACTCCTCCCAGTCCGGATTTCGCAGCAACCACAGCACCGAGACCGCCCTCCTCGCCGCCACCGATGACATCCGCATGCTACTCGACCAGGGCCACACTGCGGCCCTCATCCTACTAGACCTCTCCGCAGCCTTTGACACGTCTCACACTGCACTCTCGCAACCAGACTCCACGACGCCAGTATACGAGGAACCGCCCTCGACTGGATCCACTCCTTTCTCTCCGGCAGAACCCAAAGGATCAGACCCCCCCCTTCCTCTCCGAACCTACAGAGATCAACTGTGGAGTACCCCAAGCATCCTCACTCAGACCACGCTCTTCAACATCTACATGGCCCCCCTCGCCGTCATCGTCAGACAGCATGGGCTCAGCATAGTATCTTACGCCGACGACACCCAGCTCATCCTCTCTCTCACCAAGAACCCCGAAGACACCAGACTCCGCTTCCAAGAAGGAATGAAAGACGTCGCAGCCTGGATGAGCGACAGTTGCCTAAAACTGAACTCGGAGAAGACAGAGGTCCTCGTCCTTGGACCCTCCCCCACTGCGTGGGACAGCTCCTGGTGGCCCCCTGCCCTCGGAAACCACCCACCCCGACGGACCATGCCCGGAACCTCAGCATCATTCTAGACTCCTCCCTCACCATGACCCGCCAGACCAACGCCGTCACCTCCACCTGCTTCAACTTCCTCCGCATCCTCCGCAAAACCTTAAAGTGGATCCCCCCGAATGCAGAAAGACTGTCACCCACGCACTCATAACCAGCAGACTGGACTACGGTAACGCCCTCTACGCCGGAATCAACAAAACCCTGCTACACAAGCTCCAAACCATCCAGAACACTGCAGCCAGACTCGTCCTCGGAACCCCACAACACAAGCACATGACCCAGCACCTACGAGACCTCCACTGGCTCCCCATCGAGAAGAGAGTAACATTCAAGCTACTCACCAACGCCTACAAATCCCTCCACATCAGACCCAAATCCCTCAACGAAAGGGTCTCCTTCCGCGTACCCAAAAGGAACCTCCGCTACGCCGTCCTCGCCCTGGCAGAGACCCCACACATCCGCAGAACCAGAGCAGGCGGAAGAGCCTTCTCCTACGTCACAGCAAAGACCTGGAACGAGCTCCCAGTCAACATCAGACGCTCCCCCACTCTGCACACCTTCAGGAAGAGCCTCAAGGCCTGGCTCTTCGACTGATCCGGAGCTGCACCCCCCACCCCAGCGCCTTGAGACCCTCACGGGTGAGTAGTGCGCTTTATAAACCCCTGATTGATTGAAAAATGCTTTTTTCAGGTCACAAACGGCCGATTCTGCTAATTGGGCCATTTGTGAGCTGAAAAAAACTTCGTACATCTGGCCCTTTGTTTCTTACAGCTCGACATCTACTTTTGTCACATGGCCCTCCAGAGCATAGACCCTTTTCTCAGTGCCGTCCATTATCTGTTTCACTGCTAGCTCTCTGCCGGACAATCCCTACAATTTTTTTCATACATCTTTCATTACAGTTGTAATGTTAAGTTGTTTCTTGTCTTGAGTCTGTATGTAGGACATTGATGGAATGCAACAGGGTCCTTTCTCGCTGTGTTATTGCCACCTCCTCAGTAGATGGGAGGGCTTGTCCTCTTTCTTGGTGTTTGACAACATCTCCTCCCTACCTCCCTGTGGTGTGAAGAAATAAATCTTGCCATTTTGTCTTTCCGACATGTTTATTTTAGGAGATCAAGTAGCTCAGTTGTCTTTGAGCAGAATGACCTTCTCCTCTATCAATAGTATTGGCAAAGCAGGTAACAAAAAGCCCATAAAGTATATCACACCAGTGGGCTACTTGCAGTGTGGATCTACTTGATGCACTCTGGTGGGCTGAATCCCCATCGCAAGTGATTTGTGGGCGCTAACCAGCAGTTGAAGGGGGAATGTCTTGCCTCTCCAGCTTAATTCTGTACCCATAGGCTCCTCCCCTGGAGCTGTTGTTCCTTGCAGCAACTCTGATTATGCCATGGTGTCTTACGTAATATGCCTCTCGGTGTCCCCGTCTGAGCACAGGCCACTGATGTCTCACAAGCTGCTCCTTTTCTTTACTCCGGATGCAAACTAGTGGAATTGACACCATCAGCTCAGCAACACCTCTCCATGCAGGCCAAGCGAGGAGGGAGTAGTGGGCTTTAAAATAGCCCTGTTTACCATTAACAGTCACAGTTTCAACTCTGAAGGAGAGCACTCCTCCATCTGAAGAACCTGGCCATCTTGGAATACCGGCTGGCCCCGCCCTCCTTTCCTTTAGTTTAGGTACCAACATTGAAAGCAGTATTTTCATTGTCTACATTTCCAGAAGCACATCTACAATAGACTGCCTGCTGCCTTTTTTTCTAGAAATAAATGTGTGTTTCTCTAGTATTGAATCTTTCATTGATTCACATGCTTGAATCTTCTCGTCATCACGGTGGGAGTCCCACTGTAGTTATAACAAGTAGTGCAAACAAAGCATTATACAGCAAAGTTCAAACAAGTAACATTGTTAACCAATTCCACCATACCTCAGATTTCTTGCCACATGTCGTGTGAGAGGGAGTCTCCCTGGGCTCTGCACAGTTCTTCAGTGTTCCAGTTGATATCCTTCAGCTTTTGACCTCTTATTGAATTTAATTTGTCAGCAAGCTTGAGGTAACATATTGGCTGCCTAAGAAAGGCCTTTTAAGGCATGTAGATCTTGTGGAAAACTCTGATTATATTGTGAATGCTTATATTGCCACCATCATCTCAATGAGCCTAAGGCTGCAAATACTGTTGCACTTTTTGGCTAAAACATTGAAGGATAGAGAAGCCAGACTTTTCCTATAGTTGCAGAAAAAAGGCAGCCATGGAAAACCCTCCATCTGAGGATGAAGGAGAGTGACCATCATCTCCTGTAAAGAAAAGGGCAAGGCATGAGGAAAAAGACTCCTCTTAGGAGCCTTCTAAGAAAATGCTTAAGGCTAAGCACCCAGAAAAGATCCTGGAAATTGTATCTCAGAGAAAGAAGGATCCTTCATAACCTTTTGTTACAAAATCAAGCAATAGCAGGTCTGAGCCTTCCACTCCCTCATTGAAGGAATCCACTTCTTCAGAGAAAAAGAAGACCTCAATGGACCCATCTTCGACAAAGCACGCGTTGATGAAAAAAACATTGACAAAGATGTCAACAAAGTACACATCAATGACGACCACAACTTCAAAGATGACAACATCTTCATCGTCGCTGAGATCCACAACGATGACGACATCAGTGCCTACGAGTCAGTCGATGACTATCCCATCAATGAGTACAATATGGCCATCGATAGCAATATTCTTGATGGAAGATTCATCAGACCCAACCACCTTCTTAAAGTACAGAGCTCATCGTCAACAATATTAACGGCGACTCCATCGCCGGGCCCGTTGACGGCACACACAAAAAATACCCATATCACAGAAGAAGGAATCCCTATTTCTATTTGTCCCGATCATACTTCATCAAGCAAAGTCTTTCCTCTACCACTAGCACATCTACTAGAAGTGGAGTAGTTGGATGAGGAAAGCACTTTTGGCCATGCACACAGCCCAACCCAGTTCCATGTGAAGTGCCAAGAGGATGACAACAGTGAGTACCTGGAGGGTAACTTCTAATTCTAACAAAAGCCTCAGGCAAAAGAGAGAGGCTTTTGAAGAGCAATACTCGACCGATGATACTTATGACGACCAGGGTCATTACCAGAAAGCTATGATGCAGGCTCCAACAACATTAGTAAGCGACATTGGCATGGTGATGGCAGATTATTAGAAAAGGTTTCTGGAATCAGGTAGCCCCATGCCACACCCACAACCGACTCCTGCTCCTCAGCATACTGTGTCTCCCTACACTCCTCGTTCGCAAGATCTAGTGAGGAGCCCATCTGCGTAATAGAAACAAATGATGCCTCCAAGAACTTTGGCAACCATTCCAATTAACAACGAATATATGGATTGTGATGGTGGTGATGAACCTGAGAAAGGTGAAATTACCCATGATCAATCACCTAGCACAGGGGAAGAATGGGATGACTATGTCACACCACTTTCAGTCCCTACTACACTCCCATCAGCTAGTTCTCTGTTGACGATATCAGGGGCGTCCATGCTTTTCTGGAGAGAGCGTCAAAAATGTTTGATCTGCCAGTGCCTGTAAAACAGATTAAATGTTTTTTAAATGATTTTAAAGACTCAGCAAGAAAATCAGTCAAGTCTATTACCATAGTAGATTGATTATATATGGGTAGGAGGCTTAAAAATGACGAAAAACCAGGCAACTATAGTGGCAGTGATGCATTGTCTAGATAAAAAAATATAAATTCCCAGAGAATATTGTAGCATTTCTCATTAAACATCAGCACCCGGACTCTGTAGTCATTAAGGCGGATCAAAGGCGATCAAGAAATCCTTCTACTCCTTGCTGTACACCACATGATAAGGAGGAAAGACATTTAGATAGTGTGGGGAAAATATTCTCCCCGATGGCTGCTACGACCTTCAGGTTATCCATCGCATTGGCGATTCTTGAAAGGCACGACGGACAAATGTGGTGAGACTTGGGAGCCAACCTAGATTGTTTCCCTGGAGATAAACAAAAGGATGCAAGGGTAATGGTGCAGGAAGGAAAAAGTACATTAGCGGAAATTATTGATACAACTATGTGCATTGCCTCTGCTTAAGTTCATCAAATTGTTGGGGGCAGCTGTCTTAAGACAACAAGGTCGGCTTAAGGCAACTTCTTTTCAGCCTGAAGTTCAGGCGAAGAAATTGGAAATGCCATACTGCAGCGAGAATCTCTTTGACACGCATGTTGACGACGATCTCCAGGCTATAAAAACTGACACAGACTGTGCAAGGTCTTTGGGAGTACTACAAAAGCATAATTTCCAACCTTTTCATGGCATTCAAGCAAGGGGGCTGTTTTCATATAGAAGAAATGTCCAGTGTTTTTCCGATTTCAGGCCTATTTTCAGTCGCAGCAGGGTAACTGCCAGCCATTCCTACAACAATACAGAACGCCGGGGTGAGGGAGAACATGGCGTCTGCTACGTGAGCAGCCGCCTGCACCCGGAGCACTTCTCTCCCGTCCCACAGCGTCAATCTGCCTTACCTGGTCTTTCGCGTTTGTTGAGCTACCGGAGTGTTTCTCGAAGTTCACCGCTGCTTTTCGTGCCGGCTGGGGATGTGTGTGGGGCCCCCCAGCGCTCTCCATTCTTCCTGCCTGCCGCGCTGGAGCGAGGCCGCCCTGGAACTTAGGAGGGGCCGCAGAGCGGCGGCTTGCGGGCTCCTCCGGGTCAACGGAGGCAGTATTAGCATCAGCCAGCTCTTCGACGCGACAAGGCGGGTCGAGGAAGAGCCGAGACCGGCTTCCAGGGACATCGCTTCTCCTGCCATTTTTGCTCCTCCGGTGTGTTTGGCAGCGGGGGGGCTATTTTCAGAGGCAGAATTGGAGCAATTGCAGGAGGCGCGACAGCTTGTGGGAGCTCAGAAATCACAAGTTTGCTCCCCACCGCAGGTGAGAGTGGTTTCAGAGGTTCTTGGGGCCTCAGAGGCGGTTATAAGGGGGGGGAATAAGAAAAGTAAGAAACGCGGGGGGCCGCCTTGGGACTTGTGAGGGCTAAAGGGAACGGAAAGACGAATAAACAACCAGCTGAGGAGCAGAATAAAAATCAAGTTTTGGAAGGCTCAACAAACGAAGTAACTTTCATTAACTGCACAGCGTTCCAAACCTACCAGGTCAAAGGTAGGAACATAAAGCCCGGGAGGAATAAAAGCAACCCCCCCGATAGTAAAGTCAGGGTTACCCCCTCTCTACGATCGTTTTTTAGAGTGCAACCCGAAGTTCTTGATATCACGAAGAAAGGGAAGGCTCTTAGAGGGGGGTCCACTGGTCGTTTTTCGGTTGATTTACTTACCGATCACATGGAGTCTGCTAGTTCTTTACCCACTCAGGCCGAATTTTTTACCGCAGCCACCGAAAGTACACATGCGACAGTGCCAGATAAAACAATAGAGGTGGTTGACCAGAACCATGTTGGAACTGTCAGTCAAGAGTGCGGAGGGGCAGATAAAGGTTTTAATTTTCAAGAACTGGGGGGGCCCCCAGCAGTCTCAATGGAAACTCTTTTTGCCACATTAACAGAGGATATAAAGAAAGGGTTCTCTGTATCGGCCACTAATCAAGGCGAGATAAGGGAGTGTTGTGAGTCCCTAGAGAGCAAGGTGGATCTCCTAAACACCAGGACTGAGTCCCTAGAGAAATCTGTTGAAGAACTGAAAGGCAATCTCGGGGTTGCAGAGGCTGAGATCCAGACACTTAAAAGGGAGGAAGCCGCTCTCCGTGATAGAATGGAGATGTTGGAGAACAACTCCCGTAGGAATAACCTCCGTCTTATGAACATTCTGGAAGGGAGCGAAGGGTCCGATCTTAAAGTATATATCATTTCACTGCTTAAAGAAGCTTTGCAGCTTGAGGAATCAGAAGAGACCCTAGGAAATGACATACAGAGAGCACATAGAGACCCGTTCCGAAGGAATCCAAATAGAACAAAGCCAAGAAAAATCCTTATTAATTTTCTCACTTACTCCCTAAAGGAGAAAATCCTTAACTTGGCTTTAAAGGTAAAATCACTAAGGGTCAGAGATTTCTCCTTTAACTCTGGCAAGATCTGAACGGATTTCACTCTCGAAAGACAGTGGGAACTAGGTAGGAAGATGGATGATTTCAAGAAGACTGGTGCAGTGGTACAGCTGAAATTCCCTGCCTTCCTGAAAGTTATGCATAATAATAAAATGCATAATATAAGATCAGTCCAGGAGGCGGATGAGTTGCTTGACACCATCGGAAAGAAGGTCCCCTAAGAGTAGCTCTCTATTCCTTGGGTTCAGTTTAGATTGAGGCTGGGGCCCGCTTTTACCATTAGATCCTTTTTTCCTTTGATCTGGTACAAATTAAAGTGAGAAGTATGAATGAATGATGACTTGAGATTTGATTGGCTCACTTATTCACTAGATTCTTTTAGGATTTACTTATTCTCCGGTAGGGGTTTTATTTTTGTTTTGTTTGAATACTACACATGTTTAGAACGGGATGGGTTGGGTGGCTCCGGGGTGCAACACCTGGACAACACTGGTCCAGATAAATGGGGGATGGGTTCTCCAGGGGGGGTGAGAGGAATGGGTGGGGGGTTGGGGAGCACGGGGGCATAAAATATAAAAACTCCTCATTTGCCACAAATGTATTAGATTTAGCCCAGATAGCTACAGAGGGATTTCGAGGGGTTTGGCGTTGGTTTTTCCTTGGCTTAGAGCAGGTTCGGAGGTTCAGACTTAAGCCACCATGAAATCACTCCAGATATTGTCCTGGAATGTCAATGGTCTGCGCGTGAGGTCTAGAAGAGCTAGAATTATGCAATATCTAAGGGACTCTCCAGCGCAGGTCATCGTCATCCAGGAGACACATCTTCTTAAGGAAGAGACCAAGGAAATTCTTAAAAGTCAGAAATGGGTAGGCTCCTTTATTTGTACTAACCAGACGTCTAATATTAGAGGGGTCTTGATCCTTTTTAAAAAGCAAGCCAATGTTCAGATTTTACGGCATATGGAAGACCCATGTGGCAGATGGGTAATATTAAAGGCTACTTTAATGGGAATCCTCCTTACTTTGATTGGCTATTACGGCCTGAACCAAGATGACCCTTCATTTCTTAAAACAATTTTTTCGCACCTTTTAGATTTTCCAGAACCGGTTATTATGGCCGGTGATTTTGACATTGTTCTCAACCCTAAACTCGATAAATCTGTGAGTAGCAGAGCCGTCGTCCCCTCTAGATCTAGGGTGTATCTCCAGACCATGATGGCCCAAACTGGGTTATGCGATATATGGAGGGAAAGGTCGGGTCAGCAATTGGGAGTATCATATCGTAACTTTAAGTACAGACACAAATCAAGAATTGATTATATCTTGGTTAGCCATAGCCTGAGGGGCAAGGCTAAAGATATAACTTACTTGTCGTCCCACCTGTCGGATCATTCAGGAATATTATTAGACCTTGACTGAGTACAGGCCCAGCAGCCCAGAGCCTGGTCTTTTGACCGAACTCTGCTTCTCGAGGAGGAAGAGATGGCCTTCCTATCTCGAGAGACCGACTCTTCTTGAGGACTAATTTGGGCACAGCAACTATCACTGTGGTCTGGGACTCCCTCAAAGCCTTTTTAAGGGGCATCATTACTAGCAGGTCGAGCTATAGGAATAAAAAGTATAGGGGAGAGATCGCATCTCTGGAGGCGGAAATGTTGGTAGAGGAGGCAGAACTGAATAGTCAGGCTGTTCTGGGTAGTCAGCAAGAAGACCTGGGTAAACTTAAGAGACTAAGGGAGCAGTTGGAGGGTATCCTTCAAACAAGGCTTATGCGTAGATGGGAGGCAAGTAAGATCGCCCATTTTGAGTATGGGGAAGGGGCAGGAAAACTACTGGCATGGAAGGCCAAGGCAGACCGGCTTCGTAATCAGATTAAGGAAATCACAGATGGGGACGGGGGAGCTGCTCTATCCTCTGACGAAGAAATCGGTGAGGCCTTTTTTGAGTATTTTCAGGGCATATACCAAGAAGATTGTGTAGAGGACAGGCCTAAAGTCAAAGACTGGTTGGATAGGACAACACTGACACCTATAAGTCCTAAACAACAGGTAGACTTGGAACAAGACATCACTCAAGAGGAAGTGAGGAAGGCTTTAGGTGCCTGTAAGAGAGGCAAAGCTGTGGGCCCCGATGGGTTACCATTCGAGCTGTATAGATCTTTGGGCGAGGCGATAATCCCGGTATTGACACAATTATTCAACATGTTACTAGCAGAGGGCGTAAGGCCCCCCGGGTCTTGGAATGACGCTGCAGTTATTTTGATCTTGAAACCCGGTAAAAATCCAGCGAGCTGTGGGTCATACCGGCCCATTTCGCTTTTAAATGCGTATTATAAAATCGTTGCCTCAATCTTGGCAGCAAGGTTGGGGTCTGTGGCGGATGACATCCTTCACCCAGATCAAAAGGGGTTTGTTAAAGGAAGACATCTATCAGACCTCACATATGATCTTATTGGAGCAATAGATATTGCCTCTTCATATTCATTCCCTCTTGCTGCCTTGACTCTCGATGCCACCAAGGCTTTCGACAGGGTCAATTGGGTTTACCTGTCGGAAGTCATGGGGAAATTTAACTTGGGCAAAAAGTTCTGCCGTACCATCCAGATGTTATATCAAGAGCTGTCAGCTAGATTGTTGGTCAATGGTAACCGGACTAAACCACTTAAGATCACTAGGGGTACCAGGCAGGGCTGTCCCCTTTCCCCTCTCCTTTTCGATATCTATATAGAGCCTTTTGCTCAGAGACTTAGAGAAGATCTTAGCATTGTGCCTTTTAGATATGGAGAGTGGGAGAGGAAGATGGCCCTGTATGCTGATGACATCTTGGTCCTTTCGGCAGACCTGGAAACAACCTTCCCGGCAGTGATTAGATTGGCACAGGAATTTGGGCAGGTCTCAGGGTATGAGGTGAATGCTGGGAAGACTGAGATCATGACGTGGAACCTTGAGAGGTGCCAACATCAGGTCAGCCCCAGCATGCGATACTTGGGAGTCAGAATCGTCCAGGACATAGCCAAGATTGCAGAAGTTAATTTAGCGCAAGTCTCAAGGGAGTGTCAAAAACAGATGAAATCTTGGGCCCATCTCCCTTTAACCATTCTGGGGAGGGTGAATTTAGTTAAGATGGTGGTATTACCCAAGATAACCTTTCTCTTTAATTCAATCCCCCTACACTTTGATAAACCAGCTATCGATAAAGTTCAGGAGGCTGTAAACTCTTTTATCTGGGCATACAGAACCACTAGAATAGCCTGGAAAAAGTTAAGGCGTAGGAGAGAGAAGGGGGGTCTTGCGCTACCTGACCTACAGTATTACGCTTGGGCCTTTCAGTTCTCACACTTGCGGATGTTGTTAAAAATGCCTATAAGCACTGGGGCAGGAGGCATGTTCCTGGCTATGTTAAGGGGGCCAGTTTGCCTGAGGAGGGCTTTCTGTTTAAATTTGGGGACCAAAATTCTTCAAAAAGGTTAAACTCAAAGTCCTCCAGGCAATGGTCAGAGCATGGGCTAGACTAAAGCACCTGGTGGGCCTCAATTATTTTTCAAGTCTAGCGCCACTTTGGGACCCACCAGGCTCGCCGGAGTGTCTTTAGGATAGGCTTGCTTTACCACTCAGGGAAGCGGGTCTGAAAGTATGGGGAGATCTGGCTTATGAGGGTACAGTCATTTCATGGGAACAGCTGAGAGAGAGAGTGGGAGTGGGCCTCTCAAAGTTCAAGTACATCCAACTGCAGAGCTGGATCAAAACCCAGCGAAGCCATAAAGAATCCATAGGCTGGGGTAATAGTCTTGAACAACAGTTAGTAGCCAGGCCAGTAGGGAGGAGGGAGGGCTCCTACTGGTACTGGGCAATAGAAGAGGCCGTGGATGGAGAATTCAAACTCGCAAATGAAGTATGAAGTGAACATCTTCCAAATGTACAGTGTGAGCAACTGTGGCAGAATTCATTTAAGACTCTCTTTACCATAGTAAAACCTGCTTAGTTGAAGAGAAACCACATATTCACCGACCATAGGGCTTATCTTTCCCCTCTAAGGCTGTCTAAGTTTTCAAATGGTTCGCAAGTCAGCTGTAAGAAGTGTGGCCTAGTCGAAGCCTCAGACATTCATATGTTCAAAGACTGTCCTGCCATTGTTTTGTTTTGGGATGAAGTCCGGAAGACATTGGAGAGTATTTTGAAAGCCCCAATTCAAATAGATTTGGCCCTGATAATCTTTGGCCTTACAAAACAAGTCACGGGTCCATCTAGCTCTCTTTTATTTTACGCTATTTTGCTAGCCAGGAGGCAAATATGCAAGCATTGGACTGATCCTACTCCTCCCATGCATTCTGAGTGGTTGGCGTCGATGTTCGAGACATCTAAGATTGTCTTGTCCAGAGCCTGTAGCAGTAAAAAGACAGCATTTTGGGACCTGTTGCTTAAGTGGGTTAAGGCATGAATGATAGGGAGGCATACTCTTGTTTTAACCTTGTACCCATGAACAGCGGGTCCTATGATTATGCCTCCTTGATACTCTTCGGACCACGTTGGGCACCCCCGCTCGTCCGCCAACGATGATGTCCTTCAGGTTCTTGCGGACCTAGTCGGAGAGAAACCTCTCCCCCTTTCAGGGGGAAGCAACATCCATGTCTGCCAATGTACCGTATAGGCTGAAGGCACAGTGAGATTCCAACTTAACGCCTATTCTCCTCAGACTGCGGAGTTATGGTATGGTCAGCTTGTGTGTTCAATGGGGATTGAGGCAAATGAGGACAAAAAAAAGAACAAAAAAAAAACAATACAGAACGCCACCTGCACCAGCTTACTCTAGACAAGCTCTCCGAAAGAGGTCATAAGCTGCTGCAAACGGGAGGAAACATTTAGGTACCAGTGACATCTCTCAGGCACTGGTTGCGGTCCCGATAACACTTTACCTTGGGAGCAAAGGTCTTTCCAGTTAATACAACAGCTGGAATTCTTTTTCTTCAGATGGTTGGGTGTTGGATATAATTCAAAATTGTCACACCCTGGAATTTGTTCATAAACCTCCTCGAAATCCACCTTGCAGGAGGTCACATCAACATCTTTGCCTGTTAAAAATCAAATTCTATCACTACTACGGAAAGGAGCTATAGAGGAGGTACCCTATGCTCATCAATACAGGTTTCTATCCAACTTTTTTCCTTTTCAAGAAAAAATCATGAAAATGAAGATAGATGTTGGATTTGAATCAGTTAAACAAATTCCTTCAGAACATTCTTTCAGAATAGATACTATCTAAGAGATACTCCACTTGTTAAACCTGGGGGATTTCATAACACCCCTAGACCACTTGGATGCTTATTTCTACATCCCTATGCATATAAAATGTCAAAAGTATCTAAGGCTTGAGGTGGCCGGATGCCATTATCAGTTTAACATCCTTCATTTTGGGCTCAAGTAAGCTCCCAGAATATTCACCAAACGCCCCACTAGAAGCTAACTTGAAAAGAAGAGGTCACCAGATCTTTTAATATCTGGACCATTGTCTCATAAAAGGTCCTTCACTGCAATCAGCAAAATGATCCATGAGAGATTGCTTTCAAATCTTTGAAGATCTGGGCCTAAAATTGAACAAAGACAAATCTTGTCTTCAACCTCGCAACCTCGCAAGACAATAACATTTCTATGAGCAATCCTGGCTACAGTCTCATGCAAGACCTTTCCCACAAATGAAAGATTCCAGTGGCTAAATATTTGGCATTTTCCCTATAAAAAAAAAGTCCACTTCAGTACAGCTTTATAAATCGCTTTTGGAGATGATGTCCTTTTGCATCCCTTTAATACCAAACTGTTGACATCAGATGAGACCGTTACAGAAAGAGTTGGACAAACAGTAGGACCAGAGTCAAAGAACTTTCAAAGACTTAACGATCACCCCCGAAATGACATCGGCTATGCATGGTGAAGGCACACAGACAATGTCTCACCAGGCATGACATTCATTTCTCATAACCTCAGTTCGTAATGACCACAGAGGCATCCGTGGAAGAATTGGGAGCACACTTGCAAAACCTCGAAGTCTGCGGCAAATTATCATCTCAGAAAGCAAAGATAAACTTGAATCTTTTAGAACTGAGAGCTAAAGCTTTAGGTCTTCAGTCCTCTTTCCCAAAATTCAGTAGTGCAGGCCCGTACCGACAATACTACTACAGTGTTTTATCTGAATAAACAGGGTAGAACAAAATCACGTCTGCTATCCAGAGAAGCTCTGAATATCTGGAGATGGATACTTCTCCATCAAATTACACTAAACTTGGAACATGCTTCCAGAATAAACAACCAGAGGGTGGTCTCTCTCCGCAGAACATCAAGAGAGTGTCATGAGTGGGAACTGGACCAACAACAAATATTGAAGATTTTCCACAAATGGAGAGTACAACAGCCCCCAAATGTTGATTCTACACCAGCAGATACCCGCAAAAAGGATTGCAGGGAAACGCATTTCACATAAGATTGATGGGGATATTTGCTTATGCTGATACCCAGACACTTGAACAAAATGAAGAGAGATGCAAAAAGAACAGTTGATGGACAGAATGCTGCACAATGTCAAACATTCACCCCAGTACAGAGATCTGAGCCTAAATCCATTGTTTTTTGTTCCCCATGCCATTCCAGTTTAAACCCAGCCATATGCAAATCAGTCTTGACCCTGTTCCCCATGGGAACAGTCCAGCAAGAACTGCCAGGCCAGGTTCTCCCTGGACTGTAAACAAGCATCCTGGGACCGGTTTCGGGCCATCACCCCCCATCAGCCTGGCTAGCCTGACTCCAGTGGCATGGAGAGCACGGGACCCACGTCTGGGCATTCCCATTAGGAACAGGGTCAAGACTGATTTGCACATGGCTGGGTCTGAACTGGAAAGGTTTCAGTGCTCCGTCCATCATCCCTTTGTGTTTGCGCTGTTCACCCTTAGTTGGCAGGGTATGCCCAGACGCGGGTACCTTGCTCACTTTGCCACTGGATTTAAGCTAGCCTGGCTGATGAGGGGGTGTTACCCCCAAACCGGTCCCAGGATGCTTGTTTCCGATCCAGGGAAGACCTGGCTTGGCAGTTCGGGCAGGACTGTTCCCATTAGGAAAAGGGTCCAGACTGATTTGCATATGGCTGGGTCTGAACTGGGGTGGCAAAGTGATCTAAAGAACGATGATGGATTCAACCCAGATCTGTGACTGCGGGTGAGTGTCTGAAAAGTTTCAGTGCTCCGTCCATCATCACTTTGTGTTTGCGCAAAATGAAGAGAGAGTCATCTCATTTAATTTTCATGGCTTCAACCTGGCCGAGGCAATTCTGGTACACAGACCTGCTTCTCCTATCAGAGCACCATCATATTCCCCTCAGGCCAGTGCCAGGACGCTTGACGATGGAAAGGGCCAAGTTGTTCATCCAACACCGGAATCTCAATTTATGGGCTTGGCTCCACACTACAACGAATACCTTCTCTTCGATATCTTTCAGGATTGTAGAGAAATTCTGGCCAAAGCCAGAGCTGAAGCGAAAAATAAGACTTACAGAGCAAAGTGGACTTTTTCTGCATATGGTGCTCCCATTTCGAATTTACACCCAACCAGGTTCTGCCATACTTGCTACACCTGGCGCATTCAGGTCTTTCCCAGGACTACCTAACAGCAATCTTACCATTTTGTAGATCATTACATCGAAGTGGTTATGATCTAAGAGGCTAATTAAATAATTTCTTAGAGGGCTCTTCAGAGCTTTCCCTCCAAATATGAAGCCTCCAATTGCTCGGCCGTTGAACACGGTGCTACCACAAATTAATGAGATGTCCATTTGAACCTATTCGCAAGGCAGAAATGAAACATATATCCTGAAAGTAGGCTTTGCTGCTATCCCTCACTTCTGCCAGAAGGATAAGTGAATATCGTGCTTTTACAATAAATGAGCCCTGACTGCAATTCAAAGATGGCAGGGTTATTTGGAGGAGTAATCCTCATTTCATCCCTAAAATTCCATCTAGCTCTCATCTCAATGAGCCGGTAATCCTAAAGACTTTCTTCAGAAATCCAGCCAATGCAGCGGAAGGAGCCCTTCATATCTTGGACGTCAGAACACACCTGAAGTACTATATAGAGAGGATTTAAACATTTAGGAATCAGACAACTCCTCATAGCCTTTGCACCTCCCATGAAAGGTTATGCTCTATCATGTAGCAGTATACCCCATTGGGTTTTCCCGGCTATTGTCTTCTGTCAGGAAAAGGCTGGACGTCCATTGAGAGGAAAGGTCAGAGTGTACGCCACAAGAAGTGTAGCTACATCTACGACTCTGTCTGCTGGAGTGTCCTTACCAGACATATGCAGAGATGCTATATGGACTAACAGGCATACTTTTACCAGACACAACAGCCTGAACTCAACAACAAGAGGTGATGCAGCAGTGGGCCAAGCAGTCCTTCACCATCTGTTTCAGTGAGGTGAGCTTTCCTTTATGTAATGATGGTAAGGTTTATTACCTGCGATTTGCACTTTCCACCTCCACATTATAATATGTTAATACTGCTTGCTATTCAGATTCAAGCATGTGAATTTATGAAAGATTCAATAGTGGGAAAAAACAAGTTACTTACCTGTACACAATGGTTCTCCATTTTTCTTATCTTTCATAGATTTACATGCGACCCTCCTTCCTTCCCGATAGGAGCTCACTACATTGACTACCTCATCTATATTACCTTTGCACCAGTGCTGAGAAATCTGAGGGATCGTGGCCCTTGAGGGGAAGAGTGCTTCAGGAAATGCTTCCTGATTGGTTGAAGTTTGGTTCTCATTAAAACGATGTGAATTGGTTAACAGTGTCACTTGTTTGAACTTTGCTGTATACTGCTTTCCTTGCACCGCTTGTTAATACTACCATGGGACTCTCACCCCAACAACAGGGAAAATTCAAGCATGTGAATGGATCTATGAAAGATATCAATACTGGTGAACCACGGTGTACAGGTAAGTAACTTGTTATTTCTTGTCTTTTGGCGTTATGTTTTTCGCCTTGGGAAATAGTGGTTATTCTAGCTGGCAAGATATTTCAGTCAATTAGTTGACTGGTGCTAAAATCTTTGTACAACCTGCAATTCACATGTTAAACTACCATCAGGTTTACTCAGCATTTTATGTTTCCAAGGCTGATAATCTGAGTATCATTGAATTAGGTAGTAGTAACACCTGTGATGTACATTGCTACAAGATGGCAAACCGTGATAGCACTCATTATTATTATTGTTGTTGCAGTAGCATTGTTGTTATTATTATTAGTAGTATTGTTATTTGTATGATCATTATTATCATAGGAGGGAAGGTCAGAAAAAAATGAATGTGCAGGCTATGAACTGGCCAATTGCACTGCAGGAGTGTGCCCTGTGATTTGTACGGATAACTCAATCTCTGGGTGAAATGAATGGAGTAACCTGCACCTGTAACCTACACCTGTTGGAAACATATTTTACAATTAATTTATGTGTGTATCTGTTTCATTTGTATCTCAGACAAGCTGCATGTCTTTTTAAATCCTTGATGGATCGGAAACACACTTTCAACCTGAGGACAAAATGGGCAGAGTCCTATTCCCAGAAGGCTTACATGGAAGTCCTTCATATAGACCAAACCAGTAAGGTAAGTAGCTTGTTGGTGACCGGATAGAAAAATTCGTGCCCATGTCCAGTGTGAACTGCGCAACCAGTCTTGTTCTTTTATTTGCATTCGGGTCCACTGAGCTATAGCTTGAGAACAAGAAAAACAAAACTATAAGTACTATACTACAAATAAATATTTACTACAAAGAAATACAGGCAATAAATGAAAGTGCCTTGTTAGTTATTGATGGGTTTAGGCACTCAATAAGTCATCCTACATGGACTCTCTCACTCATCCATGTATCAGTGAATCCATTCATTCACCCACTGGCTTATTCTTGCACTACTCACTGACAGAGGCTCTAGCAATTTTGATGCGTTGACCGGAAGCACATCAGGAGTTGGTGGTATTTCGCATGTAGCAGCGTGGAGCTGGTGTCTAGTGTGGCACATTAAACAAACAGAGCTGCGTACTTGCAGTCACTTCTCAACAGCCCCTGAGGAAGGGACCAAGGTCCCGAAATGCATTGGGCGGATCTATTTTCAGTTGTCTGTGAATGTCAAGTAGCGTCTATATAAATGTTTGATGGATGGATTGATTTTTTGTCAGATCTGTTATGAGACTACAAAGTTATTAGTAGCTCATGTATGTAATTTGATGGATTGACATTGATATTATTTGATTCATTGATTCTAATTACACAATAAGAACACTTTTTTGAACATCATTACTTTGTGTATTAACAATTATTGTTTCATTGGTTGAATTTGGAAAAAGAATTTGTGTGAAACTTTAAGAACACACATGCACTGTGCACGTAGTTTTTCAAGTGAATGTTCGCTTGATATAATTGGTTACAGATAGGAAATGTGGGACAGGCAACCCACAAATACTACGTAGCACGTTGAAACCAGAGTAGCTTGGATAGAAAACGTTTCAATTAATAAATTGTTGGAAACAAATCCATAGAAAATTGTTAAAGAGGAGTGCACCGCACACCTAGAATTTTCTAATTATTCTTGCATTTACCTACTTACTCATCCACAAAAAAACAAAAAAAACAAATAGAAACTTAACTACACATGCAGGATAAAAATAGAAAAGAGAAACACGTTGCTGCCTAAATGTGGCAAACATATGCTTCCACTAACACATAAAATTAAACATAGCAAAGGTTGGCCATCTTACAGTGGATTGTTGTTTTAAAATATGGCCGCCACATTTAGAACCAAAACGTTGGCTGTCTTGAAATAGTGAAACAATACAATATGGATAATTCCATTCTTTTCTGTGACGCCCATCTGCTTTAGAGGCAGTGGCTGTCTGGAATGCACCACACTGCAGATGAAATGAGCGGCAAGTAGGCAGCCCGTTTGCAGTGTCAGGGTAGCTGTAGTATGCTCTAAACAAATGAAAATAGAAAGAGGAGAAGGAAAGAAATGAAAGGGGACATATAAAAGGAGCAAATGGAAAACTAAAGGACTGCTCCTTCGGCCCTGACAACGAATCGCTCACATTTATAGGCAGATCTGTACATGTGATCAGACAAATGCCATCACTCACATGTAGACCTGAGTGAAATTTTAATTACATCAAAGAAAGTCACACAATTTCCAAATTTCATGTTATGCGAAATTCATGAAATTCCTCAAAGTTATGCATCATGCGATTTTACATTATTTTTGTTTTACACCAGTGAGCATCTTGCATCAAAAAGTCTTGCGGGATACCAGTGAGAAACTGGTTTCCATAGAAAATTTCTTGTCGAGACATTTAGCACAAGATTTTGCAAAAGACAACCATCAGGCAGAGTCATAAAATTAAAAATATATGGAAAATCAAAATACTATATCTCCTACGACAAGGATTACCACAGTGAAAATCCTCTATTCCACGGTTTGCCAGAGGGGGTAACCAGCAACAAAACCCATGCCTACTATGGTAATCTGAGAAATTTCATGTGACAAAATATCGCTCAGCAGTCTGTAATAGAGAGCAATAATAATCCACCTTTAAATGCCTATTAACTTAAACATATGCTTTTCACAGTGACGACTCCAAACCTACTGCCTTTATTGTATTTTTTTTTAACAAGTTTTATTGAGTTTTGCTTTTACAAGCTTATACAAATATGCAGCACATCAGTCGTCATAAACAATATTGGGATTTATCTCTACGCACAATAATTAGAATATTTATGCCAGTACATGGTGGGTACTGTATAACATTAGCATAGTGATGCATGAAAGTATGTAGTGATGTGTTTAGTCCACAAGGTGTAATGTACCAGAAAGAGAGAAAGATAGTAACAGAACGTGTGAAAACAAACTGTGGCAGGCCTGGTTCTATTGTTTAAAGAGGGCAAGTGGAAACATGTTGTGGAGGCCAAGGCTAGATTCTGTGGATTCGCTCTGGTGTTAGGTGAGCCAGATGGAGTATGTTATGTTGGATGTATTGTAGCCTGGCATTCCAGAAAATTTTGTGTGTGAGGGAGGCAGATTGCTCCCACTCCGGTGTGAGGGGGCATCAAATATCCTCCTCCCGGGTGACACGGAATGTAGACAGGTGTGGCTGCGTTTGATCTGGGATGGCCTTGACAAGCCAGGAGATCAGTCTTCTGCCTGCTCCAACTGTGCACATTGTCCGGGTTAAATGTGCAGAGGTGACTCTGTGTTTTTAATGCCCCAAATGAGTTACAGCTTTCGCAGTGAGGTGTCTGTGGGTCACAAATTATCACTCTGGGAGGTCAAATTTTTCCATCCATGAATCCCAGGGTATGAAAGCCCCGTCGTGGAACAGGTTCTCTGCGCAAGTGATCCCAGCATTATCCCATGTTAACCAGTCGCGGACGGCATTAATCGTGGGGGGGGGGGAAGGGGAGCAAGGGGTCGCGCGGGGGGTTAATTTAATAATAAATAAAACGTACCTGTCCGCCAGCCGGGTCCCGCGTTTTCTCGGCTCCTGGAACAGGAAGCAGGCAGCTTCCCTCCCCTTCCCTAAGCCAATCACAATGCTGCAATGGCAGCGTTGTGATTGGTGGGGACGCCACCCAGCCAGGGGCTTACGGGGAGGCCATGTTCTCCATGCAGGCTGCATGGAGAAAGGGCAGAGTGCGCATGACTGGTTTGGGTGGCCACAGAGGGCCGACCTAACAGTCATGGCGCCCTCAGGTGTGGGCACACCACTCCTCCCCTGCTCGCAGTGCAGCCCCGCCCACCCGCCCGCCCGCCCTGCAACTAAACATAAAATGGTAATAATGGGAAGTTATTACCATTTTATGTTTTTGCTTCTCGCATAGCGAGAAAGCAGTGAGGCGACGCTCCTCCGCCCTAGTGGAGGAGCCGCCCCTGATGTTAACTACTGCATCACCTTCTAAGGCAGTCGGAATCTGTGTATACTTGTCAGGTGGATTCCTGGAGCATACGGTATCAAGTTAGGAGCAACCTTCAGGGCCCTCTGAAAGATGTCATAGGCAGTATGCACCAATTTATTAGAAGTTACAGGCAGGACTGATTGGGGGGATGTAGAGTTTTTCAACAGCGTCTCGAGTGATCCGCCCACCAGCATGTCCAACTTCTAGGAGACAGCGTCTGGACAGCCAGTGTGCAGGCCACTGGAGTTGTGTCACTAAATAATAATGTTCAAAGTTTGGAGCCCTATGCCTTCTTTCTCTGTGGGGAGTTGCAACGTGAATAATGTGACTCTGTGCTGTCCATTTTTCCAGATTAGATCTCTTAGCATAGCTTCTATAGTGCAAAGAGACTCTTTGGCACAGAGATCGGCAAGTTTGAGAAGTGATAAAGTAATCTCGGCAAAATTACCCAACCTCACCTTGCAAAGGACAGCGAACATGCAGTCCTAGTAAAGCATACCAAAAGCTTTCTCTAGGTCCAGCACTAGGCAAGCTGAGTGGGGCCATCGAGGTGGCGCCTCTTCTATGAGTCTGTGCAGATGACCTCTGTTAAGGGATGTGGGACTGCCCGTTATAAAACCGTTTTGGTCCGGGTGGACGAACTCAGGCATTAACATCCATTAATAGTAGTTGTAGGACCTTGCTCAGTATTTTATAGTCGCTACCAAGCATAGCCAGTGGCCTCTATAGGAGGTCATTTCCAGCGGATTAAGACCAAGAGGGACTGCCCCATGGAGGAGGCCAGCTCCCCCGCCTCGAGTGCCGTATCATATAGCTCGGTCAGCCTCGGCATCAGTAGGTCTATGTACGTCTTGTAAAACTCTATTGGCAAGTCATCGACTCTGGAAGTTTTCCCTGTGGCAGAGTCACATACAGCATCTCGGATTTCCTGTTTAGTGATTGGGCCTACTACCTTTATTGTAACGTTTCATACTAAAGAGATCAAACCTATAGCCTTGATCATTGGCTTGCTGCGATTAAACAACAGATTCCTGCTGCACTGAGCATAATCACTCTCATAATGCAAAAGGTGTAATGCAATCATTCTTTTTCTGTCGAGGCACAAAACTTCTGGCTAATCAAATGCTGTACTCAGGGGAATCAGCGTGTACGGAGATAATGTCTTTCTCTCAAAAGTACTTATGAAAGTTCATTTTCTGTTGATTACAAAGTCTAGCGACAGCTGCGCTGTGTAGACAGATCTAAACAATATAACTGGGTGATCTAATCAAACCTGAAGCGTTGCGAACTTGAGATTGTGTGTTCTGTCAAACATATATTCTGAACAAGCACTTGCCATGTTAATTGATTCATTTTTTTCTAGTGAATAGTGTGTTCTCAGTTTTCAGTAAGACATAGAGGACAGCTAGAACACTAGCTTCGCCAGTGCAAGCTTCCCTCACATGCAGAACAAGGACTACATGAGCACCAGCATGCAAGCTTCCACCACACATACAAGTGAGGTACCACATTGGCATCAACAGTGTAAGCTCCAGCAATAGTTCACTTTCATCACACAGAACAGGTGCAGTGGCAGTTCAACCAGCGAAAGCTTCCCTCACAGAGATACGGTACAACCTGTGGAGTATCTGCGCAAGCATCCCTTGCACCCACAGAGCAGGTGAAGCACAGGCAGTAGCAGTGGACGCTTTCCTTGCATAGAATGGATACAGCCTGTGTAGCTGCAGTCAAACAGTGGTGGCTGGCATATACGGGGAGGGGTGGACAGGCACGCGCAAAAAGTGTCATAAAAAAAACTTACCTTAACCGACGTCCTCGGCTCCGGACCTCTTCTCAACCAGATGCTGTAGTGCAGTGACCAATCCTGGTGCTTCTTTCATGCTGTGAGAGCAGCGCCTTGATTGGAGGGAGCAGCCTCACTTGCTGCTCCCTAGGACACAGAAGGTCTGCACTTACTCTGACAGCTGGGTTAGAAGTTTTAAAGTGCGCATGTGTGGCTGGTCGTCGGAAGACGGCCGGCCAAAAAGACATGCGCACTTTGAAAAGTGCAAACAAGCCCACCATCCTCCCTGCTGCTGTCATTCAGCAGCGGCCACGCCCCCATCCTGACGCGAGCGTCAGGACGGGAGGATGAAAAATAGAATGGTAACGTAACCATTTTATTTTTCATCTTTGGGGGGTAACTTAAGTGGGGCGACGCTCCTTCGCTTCAAAGGAGGAGCCGCTGGTTCCTTTGAACACACAACTGCACAGCAAAGGCAGTATCAGCGGTGCAGTGGTGGCCAGCCCTTCGACCGGTAAGTCTCACAGCATGTTAAACACCACCCATAATGGTACTAGGCAGCAGCGTGGACTTGAGATGTAACAAAGGAGCTATGGATGTTGGCTTGAGCCCAGCACACTTAAGAGGTAAACTAGGTCCTGGTAGGAGAGGAGGAAGAAGAGGAGCTGCAGGAAGCAATACACTAGTCGTAGATGTACAGCATAGGGATAAAGTAAATGTGTCTGTGTGTCGAATTGTGCCACAGCAGCTGCTGGTGTGTTGAGTCAAATGAGAATGAACAATCGTTGGGGAAAAGTCCACACACTTGCACTGATCCCACTCAGGTGGTTCACCTGAGTTTGGAAGCAGCTCACTGAGAGGAAGAGACAATCTGCCAGCGAAAGGTGGGCATGTCTTTGCTAATGTCCCAGACTGCCACCCAATAATGAGTCAGCATTGCTGTATTCAAGTCACTGTAGATTTGCTACAGATATGCAGCCAGCAATAAAGACTGAACCTCTTGGGGACCATGTCCAGTGCCTAATTTAAGCCGTTGGTTGGTTGCCGGTGGGGCCCAATGGCACACATTTTTGTAGACTGGCACTTATTTTTCTTCATTAGAGTTTGACCAAAAACAAGAGAGACAAAAACACACAAGAGGCACAAGGGAAAGAAGAAGGAAGAAACAAATTGGACACAAAACATGACAGAGGGATAAAAAAACAACCGTCAAGAGTGAGCTAAAGAAGCAGTGAGTGCCCAGTGGTGCATTAAACAGGCTTGAGATGGAATAAAAGCTACGCAGCCTAGCTATTCGGCACACTGATGTTCAATAGCGCAGCCATGGGCATCGGACCAAACATTTGGTCCACGGCACGTATTCTTTTACAAAGGACTTATCATGTCACTGTAGGCCCCTACGCCCTGGACTGACAGAACATGCTGCAGCTACATTTTGTGCCAGGAACGCGCATTGTTTCCTGCTTCATAGCCAATCTAAAGGCACCACGGTTTATCACCAATAAAAAAATGTTTATTTTACCTGACTGGCTCGTTGGACCTGGATGCCACAAGGTCTCATCATGGTCGCTGTAATTGCAGAATAAAAATCGTATATTAATTGGTTATCTTCAATCTAATACTTCACCAACATTCTCCAACAGTTAATTAAGTTCTGTTACAGCAAACTAAATAATTTTTTTAGCAAACTGTATTATAGGTGTAAATATAGAAAATACTGCTTTTTAATCAAATAGTACAAATCTGGATTGCCTGATACTCTGCTTACATGTTTGAACTTGAGTGTCTGACGATGTAGTATTTAGGGAAAGCACCATCTTGAGATGCCTATTTAATAATATAAAGGCGTTAACCTGTCTTTCACAGGAAGATCAACTTGCATTCAACGGCACTTGCAACGGCTATAGAGTATCCTTACTGCCAAGATAATGATCACCCGCCAGATTTAAATGCTAACGGATCATTGGTGTAACCATGGCGGAGACTACTCCGCATCCACCATGATTACACCCCTCCAGTGGCCCAACCGAGTAAGGGCCGTCAGAGGCTGACCCAGGGGCGTAATACAGGCCCCCGCAGACCCTGCGGTGCGGGGGGCCCCCGAGCTGCAGGGGGCCCCCTCAGCACAGCACTGAGGCCTGAGAGCTCCGGATTAAATCCGGAGCGGGGGCCCCTCTGTGTACCTTGCAGGGGGGCCCCTTCAACTTTCGTTACAGGGGCGTAATACATGCCCCCGCAGCCCCCACGGTGCGGGGGGCCCCCTCAGCACGGCACTGATGCCTGAGAGCTCCGGATTAAATCCGGAGTAGGGGCCCCTCTGTGTACCTTGCAGGGGGCCTCTTCAACTTTCGTTATGCCACTGGGCTGACCTCTATGTCCGCCCACATAATTTAGATGGGCGGACATACAGGTCAGTTTTCACTGCCCGTCACTGTCATGAAAACCTTGGTGGTAAGGAACAGTGAAAACTATCTAATGCCCCCCTCGCCACAAAAAGAGATCCCATGGTGAGGTGGGCATTTTTTATTTATTTTCAAGAAGAAAATCCTGCTTTGTGATTTTCTATTTGAAAGTTGAAAAAAAATAAGGTTGGCAGGCGGCTCCCCCTTGTTCATGGAGACGTCCGTCAAACGTAAATAAGCATTGACAGGAACCACCGTCACGGTGGTCCTGCTAATGCTTTTGAAATGACCGCCAGCTCGTTGGTCATTTTTAAATTTGGAGCACAGAGTACCATCAGCTAAGTCCTCCGCCAGGCGGATGGGAAATACTCCTTCTCCCAAAACTTAAATCGGTCCCACAGTCCTGCCGTTATGTCACTAGTACTGTCAGCATGATAGAAGGACCATGTCCTGCAGCACAGTTGATAACATTTTCATTATGTGTCCAGTCCAGCGAAAAGCTGGAGCTTGCTGATGGCAGGGAAAGTGGGCTCATGAGTGACGAGTTGCGGGTTCTTGTTCTCTTACAAAGAATGCTTGGAGATTTTTTTTAAATACCAGATAAACCCAGGCCACTAACTTTAGAAAGGTTCAGGTGATTTGGGGTTTGAACTAATAAGTTCACCCATTAATAAAAATATTTTTCATTTTTTTGTTAAAAAAAAGGAGCTTACAAATTTTTCATTGACCTTTGACTAGGCATTACTTTTGTCAAAATCCTTATGGCCTATTACCAACATAAAAGTGGGACCATTGACTCAGTTTGCTGGATGTTTTGGTGAGATTTGGGGTCTGCTAACATCAAGATTCGCAGCATTGACCCTGACTGTTGTACTGCTTGTATACAACCTGACTAGGACCTCACAAAAACATTGTTGTGAAGTCAAGGTTGCTATGAAAGCGGATCTCTTTGTTATAGGTGAACTGTGTGGATTTGGTGCCTGGCTGACAATTAGAGACTATGGGAGTTATTTAGAGTTTGGCAGGTGTCCCCTATTTCACAAACCCAAGCTCTGCCCGTCCCCTTACGGCATTGCAGAGAGAATATTGCTTACATCAGTATTTGCCTAGAGCTCGCGAGCTTTGAGGTTCGTCGGTTCTTAATAAAGACCTACGTTATGAACTGTAGCTTTGGTTCAACATTAACCTTACTTGATTATTTGATTGTGTTTTATTGTATCTGAATTCCCAGCCCATAACCAACTTTTAGATTAGGCCTTGTCGTCACATTGCAAGAGAGGTAAGATCCAAATAGGAGCCTTTTGCACTTTTGAGCAGCGCAGTGGTACTAGGGGACCTCGGTAAATGCTAGTTACTCACTTATAAACTGCCCAGCACCCAATAACTGCCCCAGGTCCCGGAGATAAGGCCAGACTGTCAGAGTGCTTTATTGCCAAAGTAAACTTACGTTAGGTTCATAGTGTTTGGAACAGCCGCGGCCAATGCAGGTAAGAGCAGTGGGGCAGAGTGGGGGGGATTTCCACATACGACCACGAGGGAAAATTAATTATTTATTTAATTTTCCCTCGTGGTCGTCTGTCGAATCCCCCCACCCGGCCCCACCGCTCTTACCTGCACGGGCCATGGGCGTGGCTGGTTATGAACAAGGATACTATTCTACCACTTTATAGGGCAGGTGATGTTTGGAACTTGTATCTCTGCTTATTTGGACCTTAGCATTGATTTGCAGACATGCAAGGTACCTTCATATATAATGTAGTTATTATACAAAGCTTCTTTCTTCTCGACAGATACATCCAGCAAAACCTAAACCATTTGTGGACTCGCCGAAAAATGCAAAAAAAATCGAGGGCCGCAAGCTGTTGGTGGCTAGCACTGGATATGATAAAGAATTAAAACTAACAAAGGTAAGATGCGCTTGAACTATATCTCACTCTTTAGTAAAGGAAAAGAAACAGAGCATATGATTGGATGCATATGGAATACGAGATCCTGTGCTCTAGCTGCCATTTTCCTGTAGATTTAAGACACTAGCTGTTTGGGACAAATGGCTGCCCGAATCATCACAATGGATAGGTTGGATCCTGGTATCCATTGTTGTAGGTATTGTTTGCTGCCCCAAAGTATGTTCCATTCAGCATTACCATTCAGCGAGACCTCTGACCTCCTGGTCAGAGACCTGCTCTCTCCCCCAGCAGCTCCGCTGTTGTGCCGCTGACCCCGTTCACCTCTGGACTGGTAGGTGTTCAAGGCCCTCCTCAACCTGCAGGCTCCTGTCTGCGCCTCATCCCTTGTGGTCCTGTGGGAGAGCCTTGCTCTTCTGCTGGTCCGCTGCTGTCTGTCTCTGTGTTTGTCCCCGTTTTTTTTTGTCTTTGTTAGTGTTTTGTTATTGTGCCTTTGGTGTCTTGTTGTTGTGCCTTTTTTCCTGTTTGTGCCTTTTTTCCTGTTTTTCTGTCTTTCCTCTTGTTCCTGTTTGTGTCCTCTGTGCCTGTTTCCTTCCCGCTGCTGCTGCCCCCGCAGCCCCTCCCCCCGCCTGTTCCCGCTCCCACCTTCCAGCTGCGCTTCCCTCCCCCCTTCCCTATTTATTGGCGGCCGCTGCGTGGCCGCGCCAAAGGCAAGCCCATCTGCGCCCGTCCGCGACCCGACCGCAACCAGCGCCAGGGACCCTGATTCTCCGACCTCCCACCGCTACTACCCAGCTGCCCTCCTCGCACTCAACCCCGGAAGGAACAACAACTGCCAGCTGTCTACACCAAACACCACCCACGGCCAGTTCTCCTGCTGACACAGCCGACAATCCTTCACCATCCACCACACCCCCACGACGGCCGCACCCACGCTGGACGCCGGCGCCACCGAAGCCCTGAAGTGCATCCTCCTCAACGTGCACTCACTGCACAGACATACTGTAGAGATCTGGGACCTACTCGACACCCTCTCGCCAGACGCCGCCTTCTTCACGGAAACCTGGACCAACACCTCCTCCGCCCCCGACATCGCCAACGCCATTCCTGACGGATACAAGATCCAGAGGAAGGACCGCCCCAACCGCCCAGGAGGAGGACTCGCCATCGCACACAAAAGCTCCCTCCGACTCTCCACCTCCAGCACGAGCGACTCCCCTTCCACCACCGAACACCTTCACTTCCAGATCTAGACCAGCCCCAGAACAACACTTCGCGGCACCCTCGCCTACAGACCTCCCGGGCCTCGCACTTCGTTCACCACTACCATCGCCGACCTCATCGCACCCCACGCCATCGCCTCCGTGGACTACATATTCATCGGAGACCTGAACTTCCACCTCGACAACCTCAGCAACCCCAACTCCACCGCCCTCCTGGCAGGACATACCCTTGACCCCATCTTCGCAGGAGGGAACAACATCCGCTTCAGCCACACCACACAGCCCCTCTGGACAGACCACCACTGTGTACACTTCTCTTTCTAACACAACCTAAAAGTACGGTGGCAGTGATACACAGAACCGTGTACTCAGAGTCCTAAAATTATTGGCTCTGGTGAATATGCAAACTTTGCAGGACTTGAACCTTAGATTCCTGTCTTCAGAGAAGTCATCCTTAGTGGAAGAGGAAACCTCACACACTTGTTAGTGTCATGCTTCATCATAGGAGTCCTCTCCCCACCCTGGTGGGACAATGCCACCCGGGCGGACACGGCCTCCTCAAAAACTGACTCAATAGGAGGGAGTTCTTGCATAAATCTTACTGGACAACACCATGTAACAGGGGATCCAGATGAGTATTCTAAAAATACCTTAGTGTTCCTGGGGAATTCTACCGTTATTAGTGGAACACTAGGTAAGATTAAAAATGAAAAGGGTTGGGCACTAGAGTATAATGACTCACACCCAAGAACTTGCCAACATGTTTCTGCCCACTATTGCTAGCCTGAAAGGTCTGGGGCATTCTTCAGGGCATATGGATCCCTATGGGAAAATTTCAAAACAAAATTATATTAGAATTAATTAGGTTGGGTTACGGTGGATTCCTTACTTCTCTTTCATCACTGCCACCGCTCACAAACCCACTCCACGCCCATCACTAAGGAACTGGAGCAAGGGCACAGAGGAGCACCTCAACTCCACCCTCATCCACGACCCCCGCCTTGACCGACGCCAACTCTGCAGCCCAGGAACTACACCGATGGATCACCAACTGCACAGACAAGCTTGCACCCCTCCGCAACCCCGACAGACAACGCCCCTTGAAGACCACCTGGTTCACCACCGACCTCCAAGAATCCAGACGCACCTGCAGACGTCTCAAAAAACGATGGAGGAACAGCAAAACCACTGAAGACCAGACCACCTACAAAAACGCCATGACAGAATACCACCAACTCATAAGATACACCAAAAGGACCTTCATCCGGAACAATATCCTCACCAACTCCAGCAACTCGAAGGAACTCTTCAGCATCATCTAGAAATTCACCAAACCCCCCAGCGAAGCCACGGATGTCACACCCTCCCAGGACCTCTGCAACAAGCTCTGCTCCTACTTCCACCTGAAGATCAAGGCCCTCTACGACAACTTCAGCGAACAGACTCCAGAAACCACCCTTTCCTCCAGCAACGACCGCCAGCCCACCATCACTGCCTGGACCCCGGTCACCATCGAAGATACCACCATGACCATGAAGAGCACTCACTCAGCAGCCCCCACGGACCCCTGCCCGCCGCACATCTTCCACAGAGCTGCCGCCGCCATAGCGCCCGAGCTACGACGCACCATCAATGCCACCTTCGAATCCGGCACTTTCCCCGACAACTGGAAATATGCAGAAGTCAAGCCCCTCATCAAGAAACCCTCTGCAGACCGAACGGACCTGAAAAACTACCGACCCATCTCTTTCCTTCCCTTCGCAGCCAAAGTCACCGAGAGGATCGTCAACCCCCAGCAGACATACTTCATTGAAGAGAACGCCATCCTTGACTCGTCCCAATCCGGATACCGCAGTAACCCCAGCACCGAGACCGCCCTCTTCGCCGCCACAGACGACATCCGCACGGTCCTCGACCAAGGCCACACCGCGGCCCTCATCCTACTAGACCTCTCCACAGCCTTCGACACCGTCTCCCACTGCACTCTCGTAGCCAGACTCCACGACGCCGGAATACAAGAAACTGCCCTCGACTGGCTCCGCTCCTTCCTCGGCAGCAGAACCCAAAGGATCAGACTCCCGCCTTTCCTCTCCGAACCCACAGAGATCAACTGTGGAGTACCCCAAGGATCGTCGCTCAGTCCCACGCTCTTCAACATCTACATATCCCCCCTCGCCGCCATCGTCAGACAGCATGGACTCAGCATAGTATCCTACGCCGATGACACCCAGCTCATCCTCTCCCTCACAAAGGACCCCGAAGCCACCATACTCAGCTTCCAGGAAGGAATGAAAGACGTTGCAGCTTAGATGAGCAGCAGCTGCCTGAAGCTCAACTCGGAGAAGACAGAAGTCCTCGTCCTTGGACCCACACCCTCAGCTTTGGACAACACCTGGTGGCCACCGTGCTCGGCAACCCCCCCACCACCACGGACCACGCCCGGAACCTCGGCATCATACCCGACTCCTCCCTCACAATGACCCACCAGATCAACGCCGTCGCCTCCACCTGCTTCAACACCCTCCGCATCCTTTGCAAGACCTTCAAGTGGATCCCCCCGAAGCCAGAAAGTCCGTCACCCACGCACGCATAACGAGCAGACTGGACTACGGAAACACCCTCTACGCTGGAATCAACAAATCCCTGCTACGCAAACTCCAGACCATCCAGAACACCGTGGCCAGACTCGTCCTCGGCATCCCACGACATGAGCACATCACCCAACACCTGCGAGACCTCCATTGGCTCCCCGTCGAGAAGAGAGTAACCTTCAAGCTACTCACCCACACCTACAAATCTCTACACAACACCGGACCGAAATACCTCAACGGAAGAGTCTCCTTCCACGTACCCAAAAGAATACTCCGCTCCACCGACCTCTCCCTAGCAGAAACCCTGCGCATCCGCAGAACCAGAGCGGGTGGAAGAGCCTTCTCCTACGTCGCGGCTAAGGCCTGGAACTAGCTCCGGGTCAACATCAGACGCTCCCCTACGCTTCACACCTTCAGGAAGAGCCTCAAGACCTGGCTTTTCGGCTGACTCGGAGCTGCACCTCCCCCCCAGCGCCTTGAGACCCTCACGGGTGAGTAGCACACTTCACAATTCCCTGATTGATTGATTGACAATAAACATGATGATAATCACCTTCGCAAAGACCTTGGCAATTACGCAAAAACATGTCACACCCGTATAATTTATATATATATCTCAGGTTGCACCACCTCCAGCCCTGTTTATAGGGACAGAGAACTACCGCCCACCCCATGACCCTCATCTTTCGTACGGCGGTAGCTGGTAACGAGGAACTGCATCTTGTTATCTGTTAGAGGAAAATATCTCTATTAAAGAAACACCAAGAATGACAAGTTAACAAAACAATATGGGTTTATTACAATACTGTAGTGAGGATCAGTCACTACAGGAGAGATCAGTTCACCTCAAAGGAGATGCAACTCGATGTCTCTGCCTCAGCTTAGAATCAGCTGTATTTATTCCTCCAAACCACAAAACTAGAAGGTCAAGGGTTGACCATTGACGTAAGCAATGTTCACACAGGACATACAAGATAGCATCAGTAGATGTAACAATTTCTCGAAAACAGAAGCACATGTAGATATGGGCCACATGGCCCTCGCATCTCATATTAGCGGAAACCTCCTCGGTGGTTTTCCTATTCTCAGACTTTTTACACACATCTGTTTTCCTGTGAAGCAAGTGGTTATATTTTTGCCTAACGCTTTTTGGCTACGCTTATCTGACCTCTGGCCTGTGGTTTCATCCATCATGCCTAGCATCCTGTAAGTGTGACATGTGGTTTTCAACTGAAGCGACATCCATGTCATTATGAGCAGTGGCAAGGCTTGCACCTGGGCCAGTCCATCCTGTGTGCGTGCTTAATCTATGTGTGCATGCATTAGTAACAGATTATAAAAGACATGATTGACACTTTTCAGCTCAGTCTCTCTAGCAGATGGACTTGTGGTTTGTGGTTTTTGTAGTTCCAACGTTTAAAACACTACTGGTTTCCCGAGTCTGGAAGAAGATATGATCTACGCTTCATGCAGTAGCTTATCTTTGTGACTGCAGCCATTTCCTGACCTTTCAACAAACTGTGTGACCTGATAAGTTCAGCTAAACTCATTGTCTTTTGTAACATGCTATTTTCTGACCTATTTATCGTGCAGAGGCCTGGGCCTGTATTTCTACTGAGGCCTAAAGCTGCTTTTAACTTGAAACTTCTGCATAGTAGTTGCAGGCCTAAACTCTGTGTGTGTTTGTACAAAATGTATTCTATTTTTCCCTATATCATTCCCCCCTCTAGTTGATTCTTCAACTACTTCTTCTGCTAATCTCCCATCCTCGAAGGGAATCTCCTCATATATTACACTCTGTTCTAAGACATCTGTGGTGCTTTTCCTGACCAAGAATGCTCCTCCCACGCTAGCTGTCATCTTTTTGCAACAGGCTAGTATCACCTGAAATACAAGGCACATCAAAAGCAATACAACAATTAGAGGCAACAAGGCCTTGAACAACCCCCGACATCCAGGCCAGCACCCATTCGAACCAGCCCTCGAACCCTTCATCCGGCGCACCCCCCTCTTCAACCATCTTCTTGTGTAGATCATGCAATGTCTGAATGGCCTCAGCCAATGTCCCATTGTCCTCTTGCACACACCCCCCTCATGGCTGTCATTATCAACTTTATTATGGTTCTGCTTAAAAATCAAGTGCGGGGGAGCTCACAGGGGGCTTGCAAACCGCATCTGGGCCTAGCCAGACCGTCTCCGCTTCCCCCCGGGTCAACCCTTCGGTGGCAACCCCTAATGACTGCCACCAAGCTACTTATGACCACATGTGTCATTGAATAGTCTGTGTTCCTGTGGGACCGTTTTCCCAAGCCGCAGTGCCATAGTATTCTGCAGCTTGCTTTTTCTTCCACTGATGGTGAAACAAAGTCTCTTAGACAACGCATGGAATGGTCATACAAATCGGAGAAGTCCACTGCTGGTATCACCAGGGAGGGTGTTATACAGTCACAGAGGCCATTCCAATTCGGGGTCAGGTGCATGTGGAGCCGGGTCCTGTACTGACAAAAGTGGTCCATCAGGCTAACGGGGCTCCCCTGCATGTCGGCGTCGTCCACAGTGGTGTTGCAGTTGAGGTTACTTCACCTTTACTGTCCTAATTCCTCTGAAACAAAGAGAAAACTGAGTTAATTTCACTGCTATTCTAGAGTGTGTATTTTAGTTCCTGTCCATGTATATCTCTATATGTTTACTTTCCATATTAGCTGAAATTGTCCTATTATGTTACCAAATCTTAAAGGGCTACTTGTCCCTGCCATTCTACAATGATACAACTCTACATATGAATGTGACACCGGTATGCCATTTATCTTTGGCAAATACTGATCCTGTACTACATTCGGATGATGGTTGAGTTACCCCTAAAATACCCTGGTCTAATATCCCTTTTTTCCCCCCACTTTGGCCAATCTCTCTTATGACCTGTTTCCTCCATTCTTGATATCTGATCTCTTTTCTCTAGTCTATCTGTCAAGGTCAGTAGTACTTCAGAGTTGGCATCAAATCTTGTTGTTTTAACTTGCGCAGTAATGGGGCTAAGATGTGTTGGTTGCAGCTGTGCTTTTATTCTACATAAAAAGGTGCAAAAGACAGTGAGTAAAAGCTTGAGAATACCTCTTTAGGGTGATGCAATTTATCTACTGCAGAAACATGGGGGATGAGGGAGCATTCATAAAAACTGGTATTAGCTGTGGATTTGCCTATACTATGCATGTGCTGGTACCACATATCTTCAAACAAAGCAGTGTAGAGAGGATCATGGTCAGTATCATTATCAGCTGTTTTGCGCATGCGTATAATAGAAACAGACAAGGGCTAAAAAGCATCAGTATTAGCGCACCGAGAAGGAAAAAATAAAATTAAAGCACATAACTTAAAATAAATGTCTCTTGTTGAGGCAGTGGAAGGAGGCTTTACTCCGGTTGCTTCTCCTGTTCTCCCCCCTCTTTTTCCTGCTCGGTGTCCAAAGGGATGGATGTCACAGCTAGGGCCAGGCAGATGTTTGAGTGAGAAAGAAATCCATTGCTTGTAGCTGCGAACTTTTCACTGCAGGCAACTGTGCTGTCAGAATCTCTCCACTGATGAAACAGTTTCTAATGCAAATTAGAGTTTCCAATGGCAAGGATGTCTGTTAGTCATGCACTGGAGGGGCGCCATCTGGAGGGGCTTTGACGCGCATGGCAGCTACAGTGTACCCTGTTTAGAGACGAACTTTGACACTTGTGTTAGGTGAGACAAATAAACATACATTTAAGTTTGTACTATTTCAGGTGCACTCTCAGTCTGCCACCTATGTCTAGTTAGTAGCACAATGATGTTCATCCTTCTCTCTGTCACTATCTGATGTGGGGTCAAATGGTAGTCTGACCTGAGGTGTTTCTCGAGGTGAGCAGTGCTAATGGGAGACAGTACAACCATTTCTTTTCCAATGTTACACACAGTTTACTTATTGTGTGTTTTAAGAGGTCATTTAAGCACAACAAGATGTTGTTACTTTGGGGGTGGTAAGCTAACAAGAGTGTATCATTCCTCACAAAGTGGTGAGGTGCGAGAAGCTTGTATTGAAAGAAATGTGTGTGCCAAAATCAAATCTGATCTCCTCAGGAATGCCCCACTGGAGCATTACCTCACCGACCAGAAAATTAGCAGCAAACTTGGCATCACAATGGACATGAGTTCCTACTTTATCACTGGTGGCGCCCAGTGTGAAAATGTTTGTTAGCGCTCCCCAATGACCACCTCTGCCACTGATTACCTCACTACCAACCCTTAACAGTGCCCCTTAAGTCTCCATAAACACTCTCTCAGATGCATTTAATTTATTCTGAAGCGCCACTCATACCACGGTAGGGTGTCAAAACACTCCACACCACACCTGTATTACATAGAGACAATCAGTCACACGTGTAAATCAATGTATAAGAAATATTTCATGAGACAGAGAACTACAAGGTGTAGGAGTTACATGTCATCCATACTGATAGGCAGTATAGTTTAAGAGCGCTTGATCTGGAGAAGTATGAACTCAGCGTTTGAACTGTGACACCATGGTTGGGAGTTCTCTTTATTAATAAAAATGTATTTCTACTTTTTTGCAAGATTTAGAGAAATAAAAGACTGAACAAAAAGTATAACTCTCCATATCTTGTAGTATCTCTACAGCCCCTTGATGACAGTCAAGAGCTCACTGCTATATATTATGAGTTTAACTTCTAAAACTGCAAGCAACAAAGAGGATCCTGCTAACAAGAAACAGTAACCCACCAACCTTTCCACATTGTATGTACTTTGTATATACTTTGTGATTTGCCTGAGGCAAGGAATGTTAGCAAATGCTTTTGAAACCACAATATACTTGGAACCGGTGCCCCCCACCTGAAACCAGCATCCGGTGTGGTGGCACCGGTCGCACCGCCCTAGAGTTGGCTCTAATCCCAGTGGAGGGCTCTCAATGTCAAGTACTGTAGAAACTGTTACTTTAAAGGTGGGGTTTAATGAACCCTGCTGGCACACAGTACAGATGTATATTCTACATTGTGGTCATGTCATGTAAGTTGCAAACAAACCAATTCTGGCGTATTTAGAGAGACATGTTGTTTCTAGCAGTGTGCCAAGGGAAATGTAGCTGATTTAGGACTTATAAATAGCAATGCTTGGGTATCTTTCTATATATTAAATCTGTTCCTGTCTTTGTGCATCCAATGGGCCTAAAGGTGGCAATGTTTTACTAGCTAACAAAACTATAGTATGTGTCTTATTAAGGGACCATTTTGCACTATTGTGGTGACATAGCCTAAATCAAAGTTTATGGTTATTGCTTCCTCTTCCCCTTGTTTAAGTGCTGGCACTAAAACTACTAGTTCAGCAACCTGAGTTAAGTAATAAGGTGACACCGTTATCTGGTCTGGTATCAGCAATATATCTGAAGAGTCATGTAACATTGCTTTGACCACTACTGCACCTGTGTGTCTCAATCCTGTGTCCTAATCTACTGTGGAAACCCATCTACAAAATATACAACACTGCCTGGAATGGGGTCTTCTTGTGTTTGGCTGCACTCATCTAGAGTATATGTGGCCCAGTCATAGATATCATCGCCTGTATCTGAAATGGAATATGCAAAGTAGACAGTTGTGTTGTCTTTATGACACTTAGCTATCTTGATGCGAGTCAACGGAGGAGGACATTTGTTTTCTCCCAATGTCCCTTCTTCTGCTTTATTATCATTAGGACCCTCTGGCTTTGGCCATTTTTGTGGTCTCCCTCTTGGCCTCTTCTGGGCTTGTGCATCTACTACTTGTTTCTGTGAATGGCTTTTCTTTATGCTGCCCTTGAGTCTGCCTCTGAGTCTCTTCTGAATGGGAGAACTGGCAGGCTCCTGACTTTTCTTTGTACTGCCCTTAGGTCTGGCCCTGGGTCTCTTTTGAGTGGAAGGACTGCCAGGCTCTTGGGGCTATAGGTATGTGTGGTATTTAGTAGCCTTGTGCCATTCTGTACAGTTGTTTCCTATTTGGTCTCTGTTCTCAGAGTATACCTCAACCAGGTGTTCTACAGGGGACCCCATGGCACTTTGGAGGACCTTGTCTTTATGTTTGAATATAGAGGTTACACTGGACAATGCATCAATATCTATTTCATTAATAAATCGTCCACCTCTCTTTCCCCAACCTCCAAAATCACCCTGCCTCTGACAGGTAGGTAGGCCTGTTGAGTTAATACCTGTATTTATTTAAACTTTTTATGTTCCTAAATTCTTTCATATGATCATATCCTTCTATTTATTTCTCATTATCCTGGAGATCCACCCGTCTCCTACTCCTTGCATACTTTTCATTAGCACAAACTTTCAGTTCACTTATTCTCATACATTCTTCTAAATAATCCAGTTTCTTTTGGCTGGTGAAACTATAAGCAGAGACTAGTCTAACGTCTTAGACTCTCTACACATTTAGATACAATATTTTATTTTCATATTTATATTAAAATGTAATTGCAATCTCTAAAAATGACATACTTTTATAATGCAGTTTTAATGTACTGAGTTCTGCGTTAAGAGAATATTCTCAAATAATAACTGTCTATATACCCTCAAGATATTCATCTATGTCCCTGTAGGATGTTTTAAACATTTATCCAATTAATTCTTTGGAACAATTATCTACTTTTCTAAAGTATCTAATGTTATTACATCAATGTATGCTGTCCTTAGACCTAAAGGTGATGTGGTGTCAATTCCTAGGCGCTCAAGGATTTCTCCCATTAAGGGATTATTAGGTGGTACTGGTATTAGATGTCTACTGGGGTCACTGCCGTTAGAAAAACCTACAACCTTACTGTTATAAAGATGCACAATTAATTCAGGGACCTGTTGTGATTGACTACCTGAGTCCCCTTGAGACTTTTGTCTAAATAAAATCCTTTTCTAGAATGCTACAATATTTGTCACAAAATGTGAAATCCTAACTACATAACATAAATATAAAA
This sequence comes from Calotriton arnoldi, assembly GCA_963921515.1. Lineage (NCBI taxonomy): Eukaryota > Metazoa > Chordata > Amphibia > Caudata > Salamandridae > Calotriton > Calotriton arnoldi. Next base: position 940,773 of record CAWUFW010002431.1, on the reverse strand, counting down.
CTACAATATGACATTAATTTGTGGCCACACTACAATTCATATTTACATACACAGGTTAATATATTGTAAAACTACTCATTGATTCTAAAATTAGTTACTATTCTAAAACTACTTCCTATTGCAAAAATACTTTACTAGGGCAAAAGCCACTACTGCTGGTCACTTCTCCCGGACTCACAAGGAGGACTTTTACTGCCTGTAACTACAAACTGTGACTTCCAGGTTTAAGACCTGGGACGACTTGACGGTTCTGCCTTTTAGAACATATACTGGTTACCCAGTCTCAAGTCCTCTACCCTGACCCCTTCTGACTACTTGAGTCAGGTCCCCTAGTACCTTCCGGACTTCCCACCAGAACTCTAGTCCATGCATCTCTCAACATAGAAATAATAAGAGAATAATAACATATAACAAATTCTACTGTCAACATGTCACTTGTAAAGTAAAAGGAACGAAATTCGCACTGTTCTCACCTTTTAAAAATGCCAACTCCCAAGTCCTACCCGTCCCAGAGAAATGTGAAGACCTTACAACAGGCGTCTTCTTACCTTCTTTTAGTTGCGCAAATCATTTCAAGAGGACAGGAAGAATTTCAGGATATGACAACAGGTGAAAAGAAGTGGAACTCCTGGCTGGAACTCCGCCAAAATGTTAGAGGAAAATATCTCTATTAAAGAAACACCAAGAATGACAAGTTAACAATACAATATGGGTTTATTACAATTCTGTAGTGAGGATCAGTCACTACAGGAGAGATCAGTTCACTTCAAAGGAGATGCAAATCGATGTCTCTGCCCCAGCTTAGAATCAGCTGTATTTATTCCTCCAAACCACAAAACTAGAAGGTCAAGGGTTGACCGTTGACGTAAGCAATGTTCACACAGGACATACAAGATAACATCAGTAGATGTAACAATTTCTCGAAAACAGAAGCACATGTAGATATGGGCCACATGGCCCTCGCATCTCATATTAGCGGAAACCTCCTCGGTGGTTTTCCTATTTTCAGACTTTTTACACGCATCTGTTTTCCTGTGAAGCAAGTGGTTATATTTTTGCCTAACGCTTTTTGGCTACGCTTATCTGACCTCTGGCTTGTGGTTTCATCCATCATGCCTAGCATCCTGTAAGTGTGACATGTGGTTTTCAACTGAAGCGACATCCATGTCATTATGAGCAGTGGCAAGGCTTGCACCTGGGCCAGTCCATCCTGTGTGCGTGCTTAATCTATGTGTGCATGCATTAGTAACAGATTATAAAAGACATGATTGACACTTTTCAGCTCAGTCTCTCTAGCAGATGGACTTGTGGTTTGTGGTTTTTGTAGTTCCAACGTTTAAAACACTACTGGTTTCCCGAGTCTGGAAGAAGATATGATCTACGCTTCATGCAGTAGCTTATCTTTGTGACTGCAGCCATTTCCTGACCTTTCAACAAACTGTGTGACCTGATAAGTTCAGCTAAACTCATTGTCTTTTGTAACATACTATTTTCTGACCTATTTCTCGTGCAGAGGCCTGGGCCTGTATTTCTACTGAGGCCTAAAGCTGCTTTTAACTTGAAACTTCTGCATAGAAGTTGCAGGCCTAAACTCTGTGTGTGTTTGTACAAAATGTATCCTATTTTTCCCTATATCATATCCTATTGGATTAAAATCTGTTAATCAAAGTACAAAAAGAACCTTAACACTGTTAAGTAGTGAGTTATCGATGGCAAATTTTCATAGTTCGAATGAGGGTAATTGCTCATTGAAATGCAGGTCACTCTTTAATTTTCAATTGCAATTCCCTGAACAAATTAATATTTTAAGATTGCCACAGAAGAAGAATTGTAAATTCATAAAGGTAAAAAACATGGTGGTTAGATTCTCCAGTCACATATCTCATTAAATCTATTGGGTATTTTCAATATGGTGTTTTTATAAATAAAATAGCAGAGTGAACCTTCGAGACATGATGATGCCAAAAAGACAATCCATATGCCTGTAACAATAACATATCATTGGTGTCATCATAAAACATATATCATTTATCCGCCAATACGAATCATTCATCATTGTATGTGAGAAATTGTATCATAAAGATTTCTGATTCAACCACAGCTATTCCTTACCATAATGGCAAGAAAGTTTTCAGTTTGTATATTAGTAGACAGATAGATTGTTAGGCCCCTTACTAGTAAAATTGACAAAGTATTTACACGAAATAGAGCCAAAAGAGGAAAGAAACAGTACAGATAATTAAAATTGACTACCCTGTCACGTAGAAATAGCAATTGAAGCCAATAAGGCAGACAGAAGAAAGGTGTTTAATAATATTCATAACAGTACAGCAATCTCTAATACAAACAGTGGAGGATGGATAGCATGTTGGCAACAAGTTTTTTAAAGGTGTTTTTATTTTTTGCACATACATATCTAATTTATTCCATAAAGATCACAATTATGCTCTCTCCTATACATCAATTTACTGGTCAATTCATCACATCTCGGAACTTGACAAGTTGGAGACCACCTTTTCTAATACGAAAGTTAGTTTTAGTCCTTCCAACTATACATTATAGATTTGACTGCCAAAGTGTTCAAAAATCCAACAGAGGTATACCCCTGCAACTAATTTTGAAAAGTTTACGCGGTGCCATGAGCTAGTTATGCAGCAGATGAAACCTTGGCTGCATTAACATAGCTGAAAAATCGACAATGTGTGCAAACAGGAGAATGTTTTCAATTCCCTACCCGTGGCTCAGGCTGAAGTTGACAATCCCACTAAGGGGTAGCCCTCCTGAGCTCGGCAGCGATATGAAATGTAGCTTGGTTACTTTGTGTAATTTTAATACGAAGCCCCATTTATTCCCCCATTAAAAGTGGGCAGTTGAATTCCAATATGTGTGATAGCTCTTGTTACTGGGTATATCGGAATTCTGATTTCGGCGGTCATTGCCGTGCCCTATGCAATTCTCCATAAGTACGTTTCTGCAGGTGAACCCTGTCAAAATTTAAAGGCAGAAAATGCCCAATAAAGACAGACACAAGTACAATTCGGTGCATTAGTTAATCTGCGCTCCATTTTTGCCAGAAAACTTGGAATTAGAGAGTCATTACTACACTTGCTACATATCTCACCCTAAAGCGCCAGCAGTTACGGAGTGCATGGTCATCCTCTTCTGGGATAACGGGCCTTAGTCTTTAATAGTACTGGTGAGTGTGGTTTATTGATGTCTGTAGACATAAGGCGTGGCGTCTTGTCGTGATAGATGCAGGGTTTGAGCAGAACAATGGCGTCACATAGTCTTCTTGGTCGGTTGGTTTCTTTAGGTACAGCCTGCAGGGTCGTACTGCCCTATAGGGCAATCAGGCAGTGCCCATTGGGCTGGTCTGATACATCAGGGTGTGGGCTGTTTTTTAAGAGTTGTGGGCCGGTTTTATGGCCAGGTGGGTCGGTTTTTACTGTTGATACCCTGATATTACCCCTTTTTTAGCTATCTGCTTCGCTAATGGGGGCCACCTTTATTTTGGTGCCCGGGCTAATTTTGTCCCAGTCCAACCCCGGGTACAGCAATCTGTAGTAGTTGGTTCACGGGTTTCAGATGATTGTTGTGCAAAATCTTTCAATTCATGTTCCAATATCTTCCTTCACGTGGTGCTTGCTAGCGAAAAGCATTAGTCTGCTATCACTAATTTTGTTATTTGTGTTTTTTTAGCCTGAAATTCATGTAGGAGTTCTTTGTTTCATACCAAGCTCTTATTTGGCATCTTGTAGGTCTTTATTCCCTGCATGTGTAGTAAATATACGTATGAAGGGTTGCTCAACGTGTTACTTGAGCTGCATGACGTAGCTCAAGTAAGGTTTAAGTCCACTGGTAATACTAAAGCAATGGGCAGGTGGCACCTCCACCAACCATTGAATCGTAGGATGTCAATCCAATGGCTTGATTATGTGTGCAGTGATTAGTGTAGTCAAGTGTGGTTAGGGTCAGACTGGGAAACAAACATGACCCTGGCGCTAAAATAAAAGTGGCCCTCATTTATGAACAGGTAGTAACTAAAATGGCCCATATTTGTAAATCGAGCTGCTCTGGACTTTATAAGACATGCTGTCTGGATTGTCTCCGAGGGCAGGGGTACCACAGGTGTTTGTTGTGGGCACTGTGCACAGCCACAAAACCGGCCAACACATGGTCAGACTGGCCCTTCGGGCTCTGTCGTATTTCCTTGTAGGCCAGTCTGACCCTGCGTGCGGTTACATGCTGCATCCACTTCAGTTTTGCCTATGGTGGCCACGCATGTACGGCCATCTACTGCCAATGGGCTCTATAGAGTTGTTCTACATGTGCATTTATTTATAAAAATACTTTCAAAACCTTCCTCCTTATATCAGTGTAGTCCAGAATATGAAGTCGTAGCACTCACAAAACACACTCATAGGGGATCTTGGCAACAGTGGGTGGTTTTTGGCCTTTCGCTGTGTAGGCCTAGGATTTTCCTGAGGAATTACTTTGTGTTTTCTGTGGGATGGCTGTGTGTTTCAATACAGAGACAGTTGATGAGTATTGCATCCATTGGCCCACTGCTCTTGGTGTGACATTGTGAGCTGATGGCTAGGAAGAGTTGTCATTGCAATGCATCTTGGCACTGTTTTTAATGTTTCTTCACAAATGATAAAATGCCTTTTTGTTCCATAACTGTCCATTATAATCATCCAGAGATCCAATATTCTTGGGGAAATCTCTAGAAGGTGTGGAATTATTAGTGTTCTCTGGCCCTTACTAGACAATGTCACTTTGAATAACAAGTTTGACTTAGTCCCATAGAATCAAACTTGATCTGGGTTTGCACAGCAGTTGACAACCAACACGGTTGTGTTTTTTTTTATAACCGTGTTTAAATTCGAATGGGCTGATGTACCATGATCTCTCTACTGAGCTTATTGATTGCCCTGAAAGATTAGTTAGGGGAAGATTGCATGTTTAGGTGTCTGACATTAACAGATTATATCTCTATATTATTGTATTATCTATTATGTGCCACAGATATGTCTTTAAGGCTGGCTCACAAGCATTCTACTGTGGTCAGGTGATTAAACAAAGGTGTGTTGTGACTTGGTCTCTGATAGCCTTATGGAAAGCTTTCACTCCAACAAATGTCCATCCAAGATCAGCGGAGATGGGTTATTGGTGGAGCGTCTGTGTCATCCTTCTAGGCAGTTCCAGAGGCTGAAATTCATATGTCCATAGGCATCAATGTACTGTTGCATTCAGCCTAGCTTACGTAAGCACATTGACAAGCAGACTGTTTTCACTTCAGAAAGTGAACCAGGCACTGTGTACATAATCAGAATACTTGAGGAAGAGAAACCCAGGCTTGTGTACTGGTTAGTTAAACGGACCCAGAGCTAGCATAAAGAGTGGACCATGCATCTCAGCCTACCGCTTTTTGTTGGGGGAGGTTATATAGCGCAAACTCGACCCGAAGTTATCAGAGTGCTTTACATGAGCACCAGTTGCATTACAGACGGACACATTCATTTTTGTTAGGCACGGGGAGATTAAGTGATTTGCCCAGTATCACAGGATGTTGAGCGTCCCGGCCAAGATTCGAACCCGGTTCCCCAGTTTCAAGGTCGACCACTCTTGCTCTTTTGACAGCATGTCTCATAGCCAATAAGGCTGCAGCTGATCTAGAATGATAAGGGCTAGCAAATGGCAACACTTGTGTACCAGTCAGATAGTCAGTGAGCATGAAAAAACATTGTCCAGCGCAGGGGCAAGCAAAGTCCATAGGGTACACATTGTAATACGTCAGTGATACTAGGTTCACATTCTTCCTCTCTTTCCTTGCTGGAGGACCTTTGTCAGGTCTGCGAGCGTCTGGCTGAAAGAAAGGGCTAGCTGTGGACATTACTCAGGACTGTTCTGTAACCGTTTAAGGCTGATAAGGCCTGACCAGGCCCTTTGTGCAACCACTTTCAGAGGACGCATTTTAATTTCAGTCTTGCTTATGGTATGAAGGGCAGCTTGACACTGAGGCAACACAATTGTTTCTTGTCTAGCAATGATATACGGTCTTGTCTCACAGGCCATCTAGTACTTTGAACAACCACTGTGCATTCTGCTTTAGCATCTTTGCAAAGGCATCAATGCTGTAGAAGTAGGTGTCAACTTCATGCAGGTTCTTATTTCCCTCTGTCCCTTTCATAAGTCTCTTGAGACAAAATAGTACTAACCCCCTCCCATCACACACTCATCGTGGGCTTTCACCAAAGCTCACTTGATTCAGTGAGATGCCCAATGCTGTTTCTGTAGATCTTCTCTCTTTGTCGAGTTTTACTATTGCAGCTCTTCAAATCAACAGCTTTCCATGAGGTAGCCAAAGGGTTCACTCACACTTGAGTTCAAATCCAGTATTATTTAGATATCCAAAGTGAAATTGTTGACACACCTTCTGAAATTACTACTATTCTTTTTCACAACCACAGTCAAAGAGACGTGCTTTCTGTGAGTCTTTTGTAATGATTTCAGCTTGCTTGAGGTCTGCAGGATACTTTCTTGCATCTGCAATATCTGGAGGAGGCATTGTATAGTAGCGTTTGTCAGACATAATCCTCATTCATCCAGTAAATGATTTGCTTTAATCGTCATGCATCCCGTACATGCCACTCCCATGTGGAGAAGACATGGGCATCTCGGCCTACCTTGCCTGTCCATTGTTGTATTCTGATATAAGTACTATTCAAATTGTAGCTGGCTGACCTCAAACTTCAGAAATTCCATTGAAATGGCAGCTGTCTGCATCAGAGTAGTTGGCATATATAGTTGGGCCAGGTGAATTTCACTGAGCAAGGTGAGGGGATGGTGTGTGACGTAGGTTATTGGGGCAGATGCTGTGGCTTAGGACCGCTGTCTAGTGAATAAGAGGAGTATTTTAACCAAGAAACCCCCAACCACAGTTTCTACAATGATGAATCTACAGCATGTGCTCTCTCACACTTTGGTGGTTGTTGTTGCCTTCACTACCTGGCACCAAGGCTCCCTATTGTTGCCGCTCGAAAAATGCATACTACTCCAGTAAATAGATTAACACATTTCTTGAATTCTACTTATAGACGCATATCCCACACTTGCTCATGAGAACATTGTGACCATGACACCAGAAGAATGATGGTAGTAATAATCTGTCAATAACTGCGGATAACTTGCAGTGAATCGGGGTAATACTGCACTTCGCGACAGCAGCCACATAATTACCCCAAAGGGCTGTCATTGCTATTTTTGCACCAGTCTGATTTAGTCTTGGTGCAGCGCTGATGTATATGGAGGTCCTTTAACTGCCCTTTAAGGGATTTTCTTTGCCTCCCCTTAAAGTCATCCAGCCCTATTCGGAATTGATGTCTCCCAGTATAAACCTTTACCAATGGTTTGCCTTCATCATCCTTATTTAACTTCTGAAATGTTTGGGGGCTTTTGACTGTATTTCTGTCCTGACGAATACCACGTCTGTTTACTCATTGGGCTGAAACATTGACACAATGGTTCTCCAGTATTGTATATTTTATAGATTCTCATGCTTGAATCTTCCCCGTCGTCATGGTGGGAGTCCCACGGTAACAGTAAAATAGCAGTATAAAGCTTAAAAGTTAATCTCCGTTGAAAATCAATAGCATTTAGTAACCAGTTAACCTCATTAAAGAACATCCAAACTCCAGCCAATCACATCAGAGACCCAGAGTATACATCGCCTGCAGGGCCACCATACCTCAGATTTCTTACCGCACGTCGTGTTTTAGGGAGACTCCCTGAGCTCTGCTCAGTCACAGTGTTTCTACCTTTACCTTTTTAACTCTCAGCTATTAGTTCCTTTTCCTTCAACCTTCTCTTCAGCTGAGGTGCTGTTGGAAAGTGAGTGTACCTTTTTTCTGGCTTTGCTGCAGAATGTCTGAGTCTAAAAAAGGGCTGTTTAGGCCCTGCAAGACTTGTGGAAAGTCCAGGCTTCTCTCTGAAGATCCACATAAGGAGTACTTATACTGCCTATATCCGGATCATAAACCCAGAGACTGGAAGCACTGTTGGACTTTTTCTTCAAAAACCCTCAAGGATCGTGAGGGAAGACTACTCCTCTGGCTTCAGAAGAGAAAATCTGTTAAAGATTCTGACTCCGAGAGTGAGGAGAGACCTCATACCTCCTCTAAGAAAAGGAAGGAAGAAGATCCTCCTTTTGTCCAGAGAGATCCAAAGAAATCAAGATCTCAGAGCAAGGAGTCTTCTGTGGAGAAAAGGGCGAAAAAGGAGCAACCTGGTTCTTTTCATGCCCAGCAACGATCTGGCTCTGCACCTCCATCTGTGCCTCATACTCCTTCACGGAAAATCCACCCATCGACTGGCTCGTCGACCAGGCATTCTCCGTCTGCGACCGCTGAATCAGGTGCACCGTCAACGGTTTCTTCAGCGACATCTACGATGTCGACGGTCAGGATGAGGATGGCTGTGGTGTCGATGAAAACTGAGGTAGTGATGTCGTTGACGACTTCTGTGAGGAGTTATGCATCGACGAGAGCTTCACCGTCGACGGTTCAGCTGGGTGCTGCGTCGTCGACGAGCGTCTCCGCCCCGTTGACGGGCGTTTCCACACCATCGACGCAGTCACTGGCGCCGTCGACGTTACTGTCTACGGTCCCGTCTACGATCCCATCAACGATCCCGTTGACAAAGAAAATTGGCATGCCAGTTTCAAAAACAATTCCATCCATATTGTAGGATTTTGCCAAGATATCTCCGCTGCCTCCTACTCGCCTCCTGGATTTCCCGGAGTCAAAGGATGAAGGTCCTTATGGTCCCGCATACAGCCCTTCGCAGCTTAGGGTCAAGTGCCAGGAATCTGAGGAAGAAGAGCAACTAGATGACCCTTCTGCGTATTTGGAAGGAGAATATTCCTTCTCAGTGAGAGGTCGCACCAGCATGCAACGCTTGGACACTTTTCAGGAGCATTATCCTTATTATGAGCAGGAAGAGGAGGAACGCAAGCAGGAACCCTCCATTAATGTTCCGATGTCTCTTGTCACGGACTTGCGTCTGATGCTCAGCGACTACTATAAGCTTTTCCCTGAAGCTAATGTTGCTCAAAAGCCTCCTCCTGTACAGGAGGATCCTGTCGTTATCCCTGATATTGAAGCAGCACCTGCACCACCGAAGCAAAAATCCTTACCACCCTTGCAAATTCCTGATCAAACGTTGGATAATGGTGACCAGCAGCTAGACGAGGGTGAGCTGCAATTGGATTCGGATGTCCATGATGAATGGATAGACTATGTGGCACACACACCGCCTTCTCCCACCCTGCCAGTGGCCGATTCTCCTCAGGCAGATATCGGCGGCTTTCATGATCTTTTAGAGCGGGCGTCTAAACACTTTGATCTCCCTATGCCTGTCACGCAAACGGAGTGCTTCTTATATGATTTCAAGGCCGCCACGCAGCGTTCTAGTAGGGCAATCCCTATTGTTGACTTCCTGTGGCAGGAAGGCCTTAAGCTGATGATAAACTCCAACTTCTGTGCCAGCAGTTATCCCAAAATTGGACAAGAAGTACAGGGTGCTTGAGGTCTCTCCTGCGTGCTACATTGGCCATCCAAAGCCTGATTCTGTGATAATGCAAGCCGCCCAAAGAAGATCTAAGAGTCCTGCTTCGCCATGTTAATGTTGAGAGGCATTTGTATAGTGCATAATCACCAACGGTCTCTTAGCGCTTATGAGAAAATTACAGAACCATACCAGCAGTTACTTATCACTGAGCCAACCCGGTCAGAGCTCATCTTGTCCCCAGGCCTGTGTGAACAAGAAAGTCTTTAGTTTTTTCCTGAATGGAAGGAGAGTGGCTTCCCTATGCAGACTCTCCTGCAACTTATTCCACAGTTGGGGAATCAGAACTGAGAAAGCTCGTCCGTCCATGGTGACTTGGTCAAACCGTGGGCAGGGCAGCAGGCCTGCCTCGAAAGAGCAGAGGACACGACCAGGCACGTATCTCCTTAGGCGTTCCTTAATGTATTCCGGTGCCAGCCCAAAGAGACCTTTGTGTGCAATACTTAGGCCCTTAAACCTGGCCCTCTGCTTAATTGGGAGCCAGTGAAGCTGCTGCAGTAGTGGAGTGACGTGCACATCTTGGAAGCATAAAGATTAATCTCGCTGCATCATTCATTACTACTTGCAGCTTACCTAACAGCTTGTCTGGTAACCCAATGTATAATGCATTGCCGTAGTCCGATCGTGACACAATCAGTGCCGTCACTGCAGTGAGCAGAGTTGAAAGTGATAGGAGGGGTACCAGTTTCCTGAGTTGCCCACACAGGTCCCTACCACAGTGGTCACTTGATTTGACAGTGTAAGCTTAGCGTCTAACTTACCATGTACTACTCTGCCAGACAAGGAAGGGCGCAGGTTAGATAATATCGGAAAGGGATTTTTCGCGCTGGCGGCAACGGCCATCAGGGCCTCCAATGCTATGGCCATCCTTGGGAGGTATGATAGGCAGATGTGGTCGGACATTTCTCCCTTTCTGGAATTTCTGCCTGAAGACAACAAGAAGGAGGCAAGAGAAATACTCTCAGAGGGTGAGAGAGCCTCATTGTTAATCATCGATGTGGCGCTGGACATCTCTTCTACCGCCTTTAGGGAGATGACGGGTGCTGCTGTGTTGCGCAGACAGGGATGGCTCAAGGCAACGACATTCCACCCGGAAATCCAAGCTAAGGTGCTTGACATGCCGTTCGATGGTGAATACCTTTTCGGAAAGCACGTGGATGAAGCGCTTCAAGCTATTAAATCAGACACAGATACGGCTACATCCTTAGCCAATTTACAGCAGAACAAGTTTTCTTTTTTTCGAGGAAGGGGCCAATTTACATCTCGGCCCCAGTTCCAGCAGCGCTTTCAGCATTGTTTCCGGCCGCGATATTCAGCGCAGTCCTTTCGTCAGACGCCCACAGCAGCTTACATGAGAGCTCCAGCACGCAGACGTCCCGCATCTGGAGGAAAATCTCACGATACAGACAGAAGACAATGAAAATTTTCAGGCACCCGTCACTCCAGTCCCACCCCAATTGGCTCAAAACTGCTCCAAATTCTTCGTTCAATAGAATACCATTTCTTCCGACAGATGAGTGTTAGACGTTTTCAACCATGGTCACACCCTGGAATTTCTCCAACAACCTCCGAATTTCCTTCCACGGAAGACTGCTCACCGTCATCTGGCACTTCTCAAAAGAGAAATAAGTCTCCTGCTCGACAAACAGGCAATCGAAGTGGTGCCAAACAGTCAACGCAATCTAGGCTTCTACTCTCACTTTTTTCTCATAAAGAAAAAGACAGGAAAATGGAGGCAAATTATGGACCTCAGGTTGTTGAACAAGTTCATCAAAAGTCAACCTTTCCGGATGTTGTCGCTTCAGGAGATTCTTCTTCTCTTGCATACAGAGGATTACATGACCTCCCTGGATCTTCTGGATGAGTACTTCCATATTCCCATTCATCCAAAGCATCGTCGTTTTCTCAGGTTCGAGGTGGCAGGGTGCCACTACCAATTCGAAGGGCTGCCTTTCAGACTAAAATCAGCGCCCAAGGTTTTCACCAAGTGTCTGGCCCTGGTGGCAGCCTATCTCCGGCGTTCTGGGCACCAAGTTTTTCCCTACCTGGTCGACTGGTTTGTCAAGGCCCCATCCTTTCAAATGGCCAAAGAGTCCACGAATGCCTGTCTTTGACTTCTTCACTCTCTGGGTCTCAATCTCAACAGAGAAAAGTCCTCTCTCCTTCCCTCCAGGTCGCTTCTGGGAACGACATTGTATACCAGTCGCTCAATGGCCTTTCCCACAGAGGAAAGAATCTCACATCTTCAAAGGATAGCAAAGTCCCTCTCCTCAAGAAGGTGCGTTTCTGTGAGGACTTACAAGTTGATGTTGGGGATGATGTCATCCTGCATCCCCTTGATACCACACTGTCGATTGCGAATGAGACCTCTCCAGGAGCAGCTCGACACTCAATTGATTCAATCTCGAGGCTCCTTCAACGACACCGTCTCAATCACGCCAGAGATGATCAGGGCGATGTCCTGGTGGACAATCGGAAGCAATCTCTCCCAAGGCCTGTCCTTCCTCCCAGCAAAACCATTGATGATAATGACAATGGACGCTTCCATGGAATGGGAGGGAGCTCACCTCCAGGAGCTTGAGGTCCAAGGGTGGTGGTCGGACCAGGAGTCTTGTGTCACATAAATCTGTTAGAGGTAAAAGCTGTCTTTCTAGGGCTCCGATCCTTTCTTCCAAGGATAAGGGGATTGTCGATTCTTGTCTGCACAGACCACACAGCCACCATGTTCTATCTACAGAAACAAGGGGGGACGAGGTCTCTGGCCCTTTCAAGCCTAGCGCAACAAATTTGGAATTGGCTGATTCAACACAACATATCGATGCAAGTCCAGCACGTTCCGGGGGTGCTAAACGAAGGGGCCAATTCCCTAAGCAGGGACACCAAGCAGTGTCACGAATGGGAGATGGATGCCGTTCAGCTGGAAAGGGTGTTTCAGTGTTGTGGATTACCAACCCTGGATCTGTTTGCTACATCACTCAACAAAAATTTCGAATTCTACGCCAGCAGATTTCCTCAACCAGGTTCTCTGGGGAACGCCTTCCATTTTTCCTGGGAAGGAACGTTTGCTTACGCTTTTCCTCCATTCCCACTCATTCCAAAAGTTCCACAGAAAATCAAACGGGAACCTTGCCGCATCATTCTCATTGCTCTGGCGTGGGCAAGACAGTACTGGTACACAGAGCTGTTTCGCCTATCAGTCTTCTCTGATCCGTCTTCAATCAATGGAACATCTGCTTTCCTTGGATCAAGGCCAAGTGGTTCATCCGCAGAGTCACTCACTTCACTTGTCGGCCTAGCTCCTCACCACACGGAGTTTGGTGACTTAATTATCTCTGAGGAGTGCCGTTCGATACTTAGAAAAGCCCGAGCTCCCTCCACTTTCAAGTGTTACTCGGCTAAATGGAAAAGATACTGTTCCTGGTGTGCAAAGCACTCTTGTCACCCACTCTCCTCTCCTACAGAGGACGTTTTGCCTTATCTCTTGTCTCTGACCAAGGCTGGTCTTTCTCACTCAACGATTTAAGTTCATTTAGCGGCAATTTACCACATATAGGAGACGTTCAAATCAGTTGTCTCTATGGTCCAACAGACTAGTGAAAGAATTTATGAAAGGTCTTTTTAGAGCCTATCCACCAATTTGACCTCTTCGGGTTCTCTGGCAACTGAACATTGTTTTGTCGCATCTCATGAGATCACCCTTTGAGCCAATTCACAAGTGAGATTTTAAAAAAATATATCTTTATTGATCAGCTTGTAAGCAGTAAACACATAAGACACCTCGACATGGGGTTCAGCATGTCACTTTTGTTTGTCCGTCACAGGATATCAATACAAGCCGTTTTGCAGGTACAGAACTTAACCCACAATGAACAATCCCTCCACCCACTTCCCCCCCTCCTCGGCACTGTGAATAGCATTTCAATAAATCTTGGGTAACCCTTCCGAGTGACATGCAGCAATATTTTCTAACAGTCCCTGCGCCCCCCATATACAGCCTAGCACTTCTTACGGTATATCAGCATAAGTCTGGCTTTCCAAGTAAATACCCCGTAAGGGGAGCCCAGAAATCCTTGGGGCGAGAGGCCTCCGGGTAATTCCTCCGCGTAAGTGTCCAATTGGTCCCTACAATACAATAAGTCCCGGATCCACTGTTTCACTGTTGGAACGGCTTTAGCCCCCCACCTCTGCGCTACGGCTCGCTTAGCAAACAACGTGGAAATGGCTACGAGTCGCCTGTTACATGGTTTAAGCTTTTGTACCCAGCCCAGCAGACATACGGCAGGCAAACATGCAACAGGCTCCATCACAACATCTGTGAGCACTTGCGTGACCTTTGCCCAAAAATTGGAGATACCTGCACAGTTCCAGGCCAAGTGCAGGAAATCTGCGTCATCCTGTCCACAACGCACACAGCGTGCACTTTCCATTAGTCCGAAACGGCGCAGCTGAAGCGGGGTATAATAGAGTTGATGTAGGTATTTGAAATGGATTATTCGGAGATTACAGTTTGCCGTCAGTCGTCCAGTCAATACACAGCAACATTTCCATTCAGCCAGTGACATGGAGGTACCCACTACCGCCACCCATTTGGTATAGGAGGGGGACTCCGCTAGTTCAGTCTCCCTAAGAGATGCATTGTATAATTTTGTGATCAGGCCCCCGCGCTCCTCCCCCGCTAGCACCGCATGCAGTGCCCGCAGAGTACGGGGTTCGACCGGGAATTCTGGGTAGATATCACGGATTGCTTGTCGCACCCGCACATAGGTGAATCCCAGCATCAGGCCTGCGCTATGGCGACTCTGCAAATCCGAAAGCGCCCGGAACTGGACCGGATTGTACAAATCCCCAAGGCGAGTAATCCCCACCTTACCCAGTGCTTGCAAGGCGGCTTGTTCCCATTCAGCTGATAGATCAGGATGCGCCGCGAGCGGCAATTTGGGGGCATAGAGGTAGTCCACCCCCGCCCTCTTAGCAAGTGCATTCCACGCCCAGGCCGTGCAATGAACCGGGCTGATTTCACCCCGTGGTCCCCCCCCCCTCCCATCAGGGCAGCTGCAGCCAGGGGCACCGGAAGGACAGAATCCGCCTCAATGGCCGTGTGTGGTTGAAACCTCTGTGGAAAATACCAGAAGTGCGCAAACTGCGCCTGAGCACATAAGTAATAGAGACGGAAATCTGGGGCCTCAAATCCACCTCGCTCGAACGGCTGCGTCAGCATCTTCCAGCTACACCGGGGCTTCCCACCTCCCCAAACGAACGCGAGCAGGACCGACTGTAACGTGTAGAATAGTGCAACGTTCAATCGGATAGGGATGTTTATATCCAGATACAGCAGTTTGGGTAAAAATGTCAATTTTATGACCGCAATGCGATCCGCACGTGAGATAGGTAGCTTAGCCCAGCGTGCAGCCTGGTCCGTAATCTTATCGACGGCGCGGCCGTAATTAGCAGAAATGACTACCTCAGGGTCCCTATGAAGCCATATGCCCAAGTATTTCACCGGGTCGTGTGACCATTGCAGGGGAAAATCCATCTCAATCTCCTTGGTACCGGCCGTTAGCGGGAACACAGTAGATTTAGCCCAGTTGATGCCTAGTCCCGAAAAGCGCTCAAACCTGACATACTCTCTCAATAGTTCCGGCAAGTATGTGGTGGGCTCGCGCACATAGAGCATCATATCATCAGCATATAATGACACCATTAAGGGTCGCTGACGGAACCGCAACGCCGCCTGGGCGTGTCGCTGACGCAGCTCACAGGCCAAGGGTTCCAATGCCAGCGCAAAAAGCATTGGCGACAGTGGGCATCCCTGCCGCGTACCGCGTTTGATGGGGAAAGCCTCAGAGCCCCAGCCATTAACACGAATCCGTGCCACCGGTGCATCATATAGGAGGCGAACCCATTTTAAGAAGAACGGAGGTAAGCCCATTCGCAGCAAGACGGTGAACATGTACTCCCACTGAAGGGAGTCAAACGACTTCCCTGCATCGAGCAGCACAGCCACCGCTTGAAAATCCCGATTGAAATAATGCAATGTGGTAAAAGTAGTGCGGAGGTTGTGTGTCGTGGATCTGGATGGCACGAAGCCCGACTGGTCCGGCAGGACCAATTTAGGGACCAAGGGCTGGAGCCTGGTGGCAATCATTTTTGCCAAAATGTTGGCGTCTATATTAATAATAGAGAGAGGTCTATAGGAATCACAGACATTCGCCGCCTTGTCAGGCTTCAAAAGCATTACGATTAATGCTTCCGTAAGGGAGGGAGGCAGCTTGCCAGATTCATACGCCTCAGCAATTACCTCCAGCATCCGCGGTGCCAAATCATCGGCATAAGCCTTATAGAACTCGCTAGGGAGGCCATCAAGGCCCGCCGCTTTGCAACTAGGGAGGGACATGATTGCCTGCTTCACGTCGTCTACGTCAAACGGCACTGTGAGATACTCCCGTTGATTAAGGGACAGCCAGCCCAATGCAACATCGTCTAGGTAGGCATTAATCTCAGAAATGGGTGGCTGATCACGTTCCCCATATAGTTTAGAGTAAAAATCTAAGACCACCCCACTAATGTCCGTGTTACCGAAGTGCGCCTCTCCCTCCTCGTCCACCAGCTCGGTAATATAGGCCTGGCTGCGAGGCGCCGCCAATTTCTGCGCTAGCGAGCGGCTGGGTCGACCCCCCTCCCCGTAATATCGAGCAGTGCACCTCCGTGATCTATGTACCATTTCCTGGTCGACTGTCTCGTTATGTTCCGACACTAGTTCCCGGATTGCAGCCAATTTTTCAGTGGCGGGGCAACGAGCATAGTCGCGCTCCAGAGCGGCTATGTCCTCCGCGAGCTTCCTAATTCTGCGGCACAGATCATTGAGAACCCCGACCTGTGCTCCGATACAAACCCCCCGAATAGTCACCTTAAACGCCTCCCAGAGAATCCTGGCGCTGTCCACAGTACCTGCATTTTCCCGGAAGTAATTATGAATGGCTTCCCCAACCGTGTGCTTAAAGACTGGATCTGACAAAGAGGACGGTTGCAATCTCCACGCAAATGGGGGCCTCCCACCACCCGGGACCTGCAGCGCAAGCAGAACAGGAGAGTGGTCAGAAAGGGTTTTAGCCAAATGTTTAACGTCCACAGCCCACGTGCAGACCGCCTCAGACAACAGCCAATAGTCCAGGTGGGACCAAGAACCGTGCACGGTAGAGATAAAAGTGCTCTCTCTGGCCCCAGGGTGCCTCAAGCACCAGACATCATGCACATACCCGGCATCTAGGAGCCCCACAAGGGTATCAGTGGACTGTCTATGTCGCGGAGCCCCGCTTCCCTCCCTATCCTCGTTGATGTCCAGGCACGTATTAAAATCCCCTCCCCAAATAATTTCAGCACTTGGGAAGGCAGATACCCTGCGCCAGACTTCCGCAAAAAATGAGGAATCATCCACATTCGGACCATATACGTTCACCAAGAGAACACTCGTGCCACCAAGCGTACCATGCACAATCGCCAGCCGACCTTGCTCATCCCTGTCCGTGCCATGGACCTGGAAGGGTGTGCCTCTCTTAACAAGAATCATCACCCCCCGGGAATAGGATGAATAAGAAGAGGTCATTCTAACGTCCGCCCACCGGGCGCCCACATTCTTCTCAGACACTGGAGTCAAATGCGTCTCCTGCAATAATGCCACCTGAACATTCCACCTATCCAGGGACGCTAATACAGTACAAATTTTCTTTGGACTGTTGAGGCCGCGCACATTCCAGGTTAAAAATCGGAACTCACTACCCATGTGTCATGTGATCCATCCAAGATATACCGATTTGAGATCCGACCCTTAGAACATTTCTCCCAGGCTCATATATGGTACAGTTCACAAGTGCCGACACCCTCCGACCTACCCTCCCCCATCCCCCCACCCACTTCGGCATGCCCAACTTGCCAAAGCCATCCCAATGTATGCAAAACAGTCCCCGACCTCCCACCCACTTCAGCGGCCCCAACTTGCCAAAGCCATCCCCTCCCTGAGTAAACGATTCCCCACACCCAGAACAAAAATTATATTGCATGTGGGGTACTCCCATACGGGGAACACCAGAGAGCTACTAGCCTCCCACTAAGTAGGAGGTGGCTGATCAGGTCCAATTACTTTGCAGGATACAGAAACATATGGGTCAACAAATCTTATCCAGCGCATTGGGCTCCAGAGGACCAGCGCCACAGCAATCAGTCTACTGTGTGTAATCATGCAGAGTTATACATAAGTTCGGGGCAGCTCCCGCTAGTAGTACAATAAGCCAGGAGATTCATCTTATCGCCCCTCCGCTAGCCGGTGCCAGGTTCAATGATAAAATAACACATACTGTATTATGACGCACCATGGCCCTTTGTTTCAGACAATCAACTCCAGCCTGTTAAACCGCTGGGGAAGACATACGTCACCGGCCGTACGGCCAGGGCCAAGTGTACAGATGGGGCAGGGACCAATAATACAACTGTGTAACTGGACAGGACCCACAGTACAGCACTTCAACAACAACATAGTTCGTCGCAGCTCGTATAGCTACTGCTCCTCCTCGTCCGACTCTGCCCGGGTCTCGCGGCGCCGTCTCCTCTGTTTTTTCACATGCTCCATCGCTGCCTTGGGGGTGGTGAAAATTTTGAAATTTCCCACAGGACCTATCCGTAGGCGAGCAGGGTACAGCATGGCGTAAGGGATGCCCTCGGATTGCAGGAGTTTCTTTACAGCGCCAAACTCCCGACGTGCCGCCTGAACGGCAACAGTGAAGTCCGGGAAGAAAGACAGCGAGTTCCCCTGGTGGGTGATAGTACCCTTTTCCCTGGCGAGTCTCAATACAGCATCCCGGTCCCGGTAATTTAATAGCCGGGCTATAACAGGGCGAGGTGGCGCGCCCGGGACTGGCTTCACCGCCAGGGAGCGGTGAGCCCGCTCGACTATAAACATAGTGGACAAGTGCTCCGTGCCAAGGGTATCCTTAATCAGAGTCTCAATGAAGGTCTCCATCCTGCCAGTATTGGTGGACTCCGGCAGGCCCGTAATTCTTATGTTGTTGCGGGGGGAGCGGGCCTCTAAATCTTCATTTTTTGCTTGGATAAGCGCCAGGACCTTTTCCATGTCATTCGCCTTACCCGCAACCTCACTGAGACCATCCTCGTTGGTGGAGACCCTCTGCTCTATCTCCCCTATGCGTGCGTTTTGCTTTTCTAGCTGGGAGGACATATGGTCAAGTCTGTGATTTATGGCTGACATGTTCCCTTCAATAGCTTGCAGACTTTTCTGCATGGCAATTAGTGTCGTCTCCAGCGTGGAGGAGCTATCTCCCTGTGTGTCCGCCTCAGAGTCAGAGGCCGCTTTTTGATGCGCTTTAGTAGTTTTGCGCGCCTCAAACGTGAGGCGAGGCTGTGTCCTGTCCGTTTTTCCCATGTTACTAAGTAGTCAAGGCGGGGTGTCTAACAGCAGGCAGTGATGTGGTGCAGCAGTATTGCAGAGGTCCCCGGGCCCTATGCTATAAACTAGTCCCAGCAATCAAGTAGCGTTGCAGCACCAGGGTTCTATGCAGCAGGCCCTCAGGGTGCCCGGGTCTCTGGAGCATTACAGGCTTCGGCCTGCCACGGGATTGGCCCTCCCGCCGCGCCGCCGCCCGTGGGCACAATCTTCCCTCCACTGCCAGTGCTTATGTATGGAAGGCCCTTGCCTGAGGGTGCCCCACGCAGATGGGCTGATCAATGCGGGATGAAGGCCCCAACCGCACAGCCGCGCCGGCGTTGGCCGCCTGATCGATCGCCGTGTGCCTTAGTGCAGCCGCCGCAGCCCCGCAGTCCGTAGGGCAAGGGGAGTGCACGGCCGATGTGGGCAGGTTACCTTAGTTTGCCAGTACAGGCCCCCTCCGCAGGTGCCAAGGGAATGCGGCCCTTTCCGCCACCCATGCCCCAAGCAAGCCGCGGCTCGCAGTGCACGGCCCCACGCCCAGGCCCACACCCGCAGCTGTAGGCCAGAGCAAGGCCGCACCCCACTCACCACAGTCCGCAGCAGGCGCCAGAGACCTCCAGGGCGATGATCCAAACTCTCCGGGGATTCAGCGGCAGCTCAGCCCCGTCTCGCCGTACTCCTGATGTCGGGGCCAGCGTGTCAGCTACTCGTGGGGCGCCACCCCGTTGGACAGTCGAGCACCCGAGGCCTGCCTCTCAATCCGGCCAGCGTCGTCACCAGCAGCCAGTCATCGCCATCGGGACCGCCAGCATCTCGCCAATGTGGACTAGGCACAGGCCAAGCACTGCCGATCACAACCGTGCTCCAGCAACAGCCCGGCGGGGCCCCCAGGCGGGTCCTCTCACCTCCCTCCGGCACCTGTATATCGCAGTCAGGCAGCCGCTGCAGCCGCAGTCCGGCAGCCCTCCCCGCAACACCACGCGGCTACAGCTGCCTGTCTCCGGCCTCACATACCTCGGCCAGCCGGCCGAATTAATTCCGGGCGATGGCGGCCACCATGTTGTTTGCCGCCTAGAGGGGCTGTTGTTCGCCGAAATCGAGTACCGCGGTGGCCCCTGATATCCGCGAGTTCCTCACCAGAGGCAGGGGTGTCGTGCCCTATAGTGCGATCGTTTTTCCGTTGTTGATGCGTGATTTTGATGCGGATACTGGGCGGAGGAACGATCAGCCGGGCGGAGCTGCACTAATGTGCGGCCATCTTGCCTGGCGCCCCCCACAAGTGAGATTTGAAGTATCGCTCATGGAAGGTGGCTTTTCTCTCAGCCATCACGTCTGCTAGACGTATTAGCGAGATTCAGGCCTTCGCTGCAACAGAACCTTACCTACAGTTTCAACAGGACAGGGTGGTGCTCCGCACTAATCCTTCGTTCATCCCTAAAGTACCTACCACGTTCCATCTAAATGAATCAGTGGTCCTGCCTTCTTTTTTCCTGCTCCGTCTTCACCGGCATAGAGAGATCTCCATTCTTTGGACATCAAACGATGCTTGAAGTTTTACTTACAAAGGACAAGACCCTTTCGTAAATCTACCCGCCTTCTCTGCCCCTAGGAAGGGTCAGGCTTTGACTAGAGCATCTATTGCACATTGGGTTTCTTCTACTATAATTTACTGTTATGAAAGAGCAGGATGCCCACTAACATCTAAGGTGACTGCTTATTCCACCAGGAAGATGGCAACGTCTTTGGCCCTGTTTGCCGGAGTGTCTTTACCTGACATTTGCAGGGCGGCGACATGGACGAACGTCCATACCTTCACAAGGCACTACTGCCTGGATGCTTGGCGGAAGACGGATATTGCGGTTAACCAAGCGGCCCTACGTCGTCTATTCACTTAAGGTAGGCCTCATCTTATTGAGGTTTATTATTATTATTAGTAGTTTTTCCTATACCACTATTTTGAGTTTTCTTCTCTTGGTATTTCGGCATGTGTTATATTTTTATATATGTAGATACTGCGTTACTTGTTTGCGATTCTGGTTATAGTACTATGGTCGCATGGTGGGATGGTTCACCTGTTTTTCCCACCTCCTTTAACTATTAGGTACTGCTTGCTATTCTAATTCAAGCATGTGAATCTATAAAAGATACAATACTGGAGAAAAAACAAGCTACTTCCCTGTACACTGTGGTTCTCCAGTATTGGTATCTTTTATAGATGCACATGCTCCGTCGTCCCCTTCCAGGTTCACCTTCCATACCTCTATCGTTTTACTAACTACACTCGTACTCGAAATCTGAGGTATGGTGGCCCTACAGGGGATGGATACTCTGGGTCTGTGATGTGATTGGCTGGAGTTTGGATGTTCTTTAATGAGGTAAACTGGTTACTAAATGCTATTGATTTTCAAGGGAAATTAACTTTAAAGCTGTATACTGCTATTTTACTGTTACCGTGGGACTCTCACCATGACGACGGGAAAGATTCAAGCATGTGAATCTATAAAAGATATCAATACTGGAGAACCACAGTGTACAGGTAAGTAACTTGTTTTTTATTGATTGTTAGAGAAACAATTTAAGTGCTGTAACTCTGCACCATGATTATCTGTTTTTAACTCATTTTTACATACATAACGCTTGGACTTACGTCAGCACCTGTTCACTGCTCCATTGCACTTTTTCTGTTTGGTGTCAGGATTGGGGTTTTGCACAGCAGATCTTTGACGCCAGTCCCAAACTACTTCCCCAATATACCTCAGAAATTAAATTGGAAACCCATTTCCAAGTTTACACCCAGAGGGTAAGAAGTTGGGTAGGGTAGAAAATAGAAGTTTAAGGCTGGACTCAACTTAAGCCAGAGTATAGAATACACAGCCACAAATGTATAATGTGCCGGCTGGGCAGAGTATAATAGAGCGGGACTGGGTAACCTCTGCAGGCCACATACCGCAAAATATACCAAACCATATTATTACTTCTGAACTGAATCACCTCCCCACTTTAACATGTAGTTGACCCGTTGTTTCTGACAGAGACTTCTTGCTGCAAATTCCTCACGTTTTGAATATGCCCCAGGCATCGGATTGGATCCAGAAACTTTCCCATAGTACTTCTGCGAGCAGGAAGGTGGCGCTGTGAGGCTCTGCATGGCTTCCGCTCCAGAAGTGACGGGCTGGGCCTATATAGTGGTCACTCCCATGTGCTGACGTCACTTCCTTCCTTTCTGCGTCACCAGGCGCAGATCCGAAGCTTCTTTCATCTCTCAGAGATCGTTTTTCAAGTATTTTCTTCAGTATTTTTCTTCAAACATTTATCGCAGTGTGCAAGGGACATCAGGTTTTTAAGGCAAGCAGTGTCTGAGGTTGGGCCAAGACTCCAAGACCTGCGGAGACTGCGCGTCGATGAACCTGAAGGCCAACAGGGAACGTGAGGCAAAACTTTCTGCTGCCAAG
Organism: Calotriton arnoldi; assembly: GCA_963921515.1. Lineage (NCBI taxonomy): Eukaryota > Metazoa > Chordata > Amphibia > Caudata > Salamandridae > Calotriton > Calotriton arnoldi. The sequence goes on along the minus strand of CAWUFW010002431.1, from coordinate 918,255 downwards.
CACAAGAAGATGCAGCGTCAGGGCTGCTTCAAGTCCCGCTCAAAATCCAAGGCTCGATCCCTCTTTCGCTCCTGTTCCTGGAGTTGACAGAGCCACCCTAGAGGCCAGTCTTCATTGCACTCCAAATCGTCCAGTAAACACAAGAAGTCAAAGCAGAGTTCCCCCCATTTCCACCCTCTGATGAAGCGCATGGGCGGCACCAACCATCTTGCTCCCTCTTTCAAAGAGGGCCGACTTCGGAGCTGATTCCACAGCCAACGTTTTGGGGCTTTCAGCAATGCTGAATCAGATCAGAGTTCAGCGCAGCTATGCTTCAGCTCTTCAAATCACTACCTACACCCTCTGGAACAACTTCAGGCCCCATGGAGCCGAGAGGCCATCCACTTGGACTACCGCAGGCAGGTTCGCCCTTGGCGCCAGCTGGACCCTCCAAGCCACTTCTGCCCTCTGCTCCAGTTCCAATACTGCTTCAGGCGCCCCTGACCACACCAGGCCCAGGTACGTCGACTTTGATGCTGACCTCACCGCCTGAAGAGGTGACCCTGATTGTCCTCTCTGATGCCAGATCCACGCCAGTTCAACTTCGACTGACGTCATGCCCGATTCTGACCAAGGCTCCTGTTTCTACACTCGCATTACCACAAGGCAGGCAACATTCTTTGTATTATCTTTTTGGGTCCGACTTCCACAATGACTATGACCAGGGTTAGGAGTTTGCTCATCCCTATACAGAGGAGAATTTGTATGAGGACTTGGCAGGAGGCTAGTGGGCTGGATACCTCCGAGACACAGGCCATTTCTCCACTCCCAGCCCAGCCATAGAAAAATCTGCTTCCTACGCTATGGTTATGTGTAGGGCGGCTGAAGTTCTTGACCTCCAGCTCCCCACAATTGAGGTAAAAACAAATGTATTGGTGAGGCCCTGCAAAAGGGCCAGACTGCTTCTGAGCCTCTCCTCCCTTTCAGTAAGGCTCTGACTGATACCCTCTTAGGGGCTTGGACCAATCCTTGCACTGGGCCCCCAGTTAATAGGCAAATTGCAAGGTGCCATCTCCCTGTTCCAGACGACCTGGTCTTTTTTCTGCAGCACCTTTCTCCAGAGAGCCTTGTGATGCAAGCCTCCATCAGCCAATTTCCCTACCACTCTCCCTGATAGGGAATCAAAGCGAGTGGAGACATTTGGGAAGCAACTGTTGTTATCAGCCAGTTTGGCCTTGTGATCGATCAGTGCCTCCTGTTTGTTAGGATGTCACACTCATGCCCTCTGGGACTCGGTGGCAAAAGTCCTTCCTAGTGTACTGGAACACCTTCACTCTGTACTTACGCAGGCAATTCAAGATGGTCGTGATGCGCTCATGTGCACATCAATTACCATATTTTCCCCACATTTCAAGCATGTTTACCAGTGTAGTTTTCTCGGTGATATATGTGCTGGGAAAACAGCTGAATGTGCAGTGTTCCTGCACAAGTTATAATCCTGATACAGCTGGAACGCTGGAACTGTATGACATTTGCCATTAAGCTTGGTGACAACAATGCCGTTTACAGTGCATTCACAAGAGAGCTTAATATTTAGTTGTAACATGAACTGAAGTTGACCCATATAATCCAGATACTACATCACCAGCTCTTTCACGTGAAGTTGAGAAGTTCAGAAGATCCTGGTGTCTATTTTCAAACCCCTGCTGCAGCTGCACTGCTGTCCAGAGATCATCCACTGGTGGAACCATCACAGTCTGGAGGGCCACTATTTGTGGTGGCATCTTATGACAAACCTCTGGTGAAATACTTTCAAAGGTGTAAATGAGGTGAGGAATTGGGAGTCTTATGTCCATCAGGTTCCAGGCAGCTCTGAGTCTCACTGATGCTCTGCTGACATGAGTTTGGGGTGCTTAAGGTCAAAACATCAAGTCACTGTGTAGGAGGGAGACTTACTGGCTTTGTCAAAACATAGCAAGGTAGGGAAGGCACAACAGACAAATATGATGAGAATAACTGCAATGGTGGCGTCCAGGTAAGACTGTGCAAGAGTGTGATATTGGGCCGGTTTGGTCAGAGGCCAGCAGCACACAGGGGGCTCTCACCTCCCTCCACCAATTCTGCCAGCTTGTGCAAGTGCAATTTATTGAGAAAAGTAAGGAGGAATTCACCGAATGGTGGTTCCAGTCCACCTAAGATGGATTTCTATAGAGGAAGAGTAATATTTTAACACTTCCTAAATGATGAGGGAGATCCTCCACAACGTGAGATACTTGGAACACAGATTTTGTCGGATTTACTTAGAGGTGGTTAGTTGTGCAAGGGTAGGGTTCCTCAGTTCCTAAAGGAATATTTCGAGCTCCTCCCAGAAGTGATTTATGACTTAAATCTGTTTATTGATGTTACATACAGTTTACTCAACCTACATTCAAGGACCGGTGGACAATGCTTCCGTACTCTTATAAAAGACGTAAACCAAGGCCCAAACCAGAGAAAAATCCAAACAGCAATACCCCCGCCCCACTCTGCCATAAGAAACAATAAAGTTACTCCAAGAAGGTTGAGTGAGTATTCTGTAAAAGAGTGTATCGTGCAACTCTGTCTCTCCGTCATCACAGCGAGGCTATATTGGGTGTGCGGCTGGGCAGACTGACGGACTGTAGTGGGTGATTGCATGAATTGTAGCACCCATAGCTACTTGTGGCAGGTGAGTTGCCTACATTTCTGTGACAGAAAAGTAATACACGGCCCCCATGTCCTCTCAAACTGCACTTCCCTCTCCTCTAAGCTAGCGGAGATTCTCTCCATTCCTAGGAGGTCCCACAGTTTATGGTGCCATGCACTATGCTCTGAAACTGTGTCCTTTCCCTGCAGTGCTATTATCTATTTGGGTGTGCATAAGGCTAGTGTGATGGCCTTCCCACGTGTAGGCTGGGGATAGAGGGATGTCAGTGGCGAAAATCTCATTGATGCTGTGTAGAAAGTCTTTGTAGTAGCGTTGTAGCTTGGGGCAGTGCCACAGAAGGTGTGAGAGTACCTGTCAACCCACACCTCCAGCATGCGGAGGGTTTATTAGGAGGCTAGGAGTGTACTGTGCATTCCAACTCTGCCTTCCACTTTTGTGGAGAAATCCATGGTAAGGCAGTGGCTTTCTAGAGAATTTTATGAATATTTGAGTCTAGGTGTGTGTCATTCGATTTAATAAGTGACTTTTCAAAGGGTGTCAAGGGGCAGTACGCGTGTAGGTTGACAGATGGATGTGTCACCCAGTGCAGATAGTGCTTGCCTTCTGTTTCTGGTATATCATAGCCCTCTTTTAATTGGTGGAAAGACTGCACCCCTTCCTGGTCATAAACATTAGCACTGTGCTTACGATTCCCCAGCTGCCAAGCCATGTATGTGTTACCCCTGTTTGCTGGGAAAAATTCGGGGTTGCCTATGATAGTAGTCATCGGGGAGGGCATGGAAGTTAAGCCATGGGTAAAGGCCACTTTATCCTACTCTATTCTATTCTATTCACACTTATATAGCGCATAGCTATCCTTAGGCATCCCAGCGCTGCTAGTGCGAGGCAACTCTACAAGGAATCGGAGGGGGCTATTCTGAAATAAACTTTTTTTGAGTGACTTACTGAACAATAGTTTGTTCGAGGTCAACCTCAGGGAAGTGGGCAGGGTGTTCCACTATTTGGCTATATTGTAGTGAAAGGATTGACCTCCCCATCTAGATCTTTTGATCAGAGGGATCTTGGCCAGAAAGGCATTAGAGATATCCTCCTCAGAACATTTACTATCCTTTAATGAAGCCCTCACAGATGTCCTCCTAATGGCCTGGGCCAAGCCATGCACTGGCAGTCCTGTGCACAGGACCAGTGGTCCAGGCTTCAACTACCAGGATAAATCCTGGCGTGTGCCCTACCGCACACCCGCATAGGGAATCCAAGAGGCTGGATCCCTTCGGTAAGAGAATTTTCTCTTCCACCAGCCTGGCACTGTGGTCCGTGAATACCGCATGCTTATTGGGCTGTTATTCCCACATGGTGTGGCATTCTGTTGTGTAAGTGCTGCTCATGGTCTCAAATAAGCATTTGGCCAAACTTTCCCAACCTATTTCTGACGGGAGAGATGCAGTAAAGTTCACGATCAGATGAGGATTGGACATGACCGACTCGCTGGGCAGAGCCTTTGCTTCAATAGTGGCGCGTCAACCTCACGCCTGGCTGAGGACTACTGGATTTTCGGGGATGTCCAGGCATCCCTTATGGACATGCCCTTCGATGGGACTCACCTTTTCAGCAACAAGGTGGATTCTGTTCTGGAATGATTCAAAGACAGTAGGGCCACAGCCACGTCATTGGGACTCACTATGACAGCCACAATCCGCCTCCCTTCCCTGTTTATGGCAGGGGCCATCAGCTGCGTCCATTGCCCTCCAGCCACCATGGCCAGCAGGCATTGCAGTCCTTTTATGGCTGCAGATGTGTCTCCTAGAGACCCCGTGGGAACCAGAGCCAGAGATCGACCCAATCCATCCCCGTCGACCCAATCCATCCCCCCACAGCAGCAACTACAACTCAGAAGCCTCTTGAGTTTGCCCTCTTTCCACCATGGGCATCTGGTTCGTGACAGGATTCAGTACCATCTGCACCAGTAGTGGGAAATAACTTCAGACAAGTGGGTACTTCAAATCATCTAGTGGGGCTATGCACTCCTATTTCAACAGACCCTGCCACCTGACCTCCGATCCGCTGACCGTGGACCACCTATCGCTCTTGCGACAGGATGAACTGGCTCTTCTGGCCAAACGAGCCATCAAGAGGGTAATGGCATCAGAAATAGGTCATGGTTGTTGTTCCTGCTACTTTCTGGTGCCGAAGAAGGATGGAGGTCTCCATCGCATATTAGACCTACGCCCTCTCAACTACCTCCTGAAGAAAGAAAAACTCAAGCTGCTCACCTTAGCTCAGGTCTTATCTGCCCTCAACTCTGGAAACTGGATGATACCATTGGAAATGCAGGATGCTTACTTACATAATTCCGTTCTGCCTGTCCACAGACAGTACCTGCGGTTCACGGTGAGCAACTAACACTTTTAATTCACTCTGCTCCCCTTTGACCTATCCAGCACCCCCTCGGGTGTTCACCAAGCTGATGATGGTAGTTGTAGCACACCTGCTGGCTTTAGGGGTTCCAGTCTTCCCCTACCTTGACGAGTGGCTGTTGAAAGTGGGATTGCCCCCAGGCAGTCATCTCCCACCTCCAGACTATGGCGAACCTCCTGCATTCACTGGGGTTCACTATAAACGTGCTGAAGTCAGACCTGACTCCCTCTCAGACGCTACCTTTCATCGGATCTTTTCTGGATACAATGCAGTTTCTGTTTTATCCTCCAGGAAGAGCAAGTCCGGGATATTTGGGCTATGATTCCGATATTTTAGCCTCTATACAGGATTTTGGTGAGACTGACTGTGAGGCCGCTGTGCCTCATCGCCTGCATCCTGTTGGTAAAACATGCCCATTGGCATATGCGGGCTCTGCAGTGGATTTGAAGACTCTGGGGAATCTCAACCTAGTTCAGATATTGAGGGGGACTGTAAAAACTCTGCAGTGGTGGCTCACGGACCAGGATTAGGTCAATGGCAGACCCCGCTCCCTTCCCCACCCAGAGCTCGCAGTTTGTGACCGATGCTTCACTTCTGGGTTGGGGGCGGCCATCTGGGAGAGGTCGGAGATCAGAGGACTCTGGTCCCTGGTGGAGTCTCAACTTTGCATCAATCTGTTGGAACTGAGAGCAATTTGCCTGGCATTAAAAGCCTTTCTTTCTTCAATGAATGGAAGGCTAGTTCAGGTGTTCAGAGACAACAGCACCAGAAGGTGTTATTGCAACAAGCAGAATGGGGTGACGTAGTGGACCGGAAACAAGCATCCTGGGACCGGTTTCGGGGCATCACCCCTCATCAGCCAGGATGCTTGGTTCCGGTCCAGGGAGGACTTGGCTTGGCAGTTCGGTCAGGACTGTTCCCATGAGACACAGGGTCAAGACTGATTTGCATATGGCTGGGTCTAAACTGGGGTGGCATGGTGAGGAAAAGAACAATGGATTTAACCCAGATCTATTGACTGGGGGAGAATGTTTGATTTGCTCTGCATTCCGTCCATCATCTCTGTGTCTTTTGCTTAGATAATAAATAAAGCAGTAAGCCCAAGAAAGAACTCCCAAAGGACCCCTTGTAGCTCCTTAGGGGTGTTGATTTCCATTATTTGAGATTTTTGTGTGTTAACTATGAATCTCGATACTGCTGAAAGCCCCCAATTCATGTAGGAGACTAGAGAAAGTGATGAGTGGTTTTGTGAGCATCAGGACATCTTCAGCATAAAGGGCCATTTTGTTTTCTGTGTTGCCTATGCTGCGTTGCCCGTGATGTTTTCCGCGTTGCCTATGCCACGTTGCCCCGTGATCTGTGCGTTAAATCTTAAGGCATCGGCCAGGGGCTCCATATAGAGAGCAAAAAGCAGAGGAGACAAGAGACCACCCTGATGCGTCCACCTGCGTATCCCAAATGTATCACAAATATGGCATTGGGCCCTACACTTGCTACCGGTGTTGGAGTACCACACAGCACCCATCATCGGAACTTGGAGCCCATCTCTGCTATGCACAAAATCTCACAGGGGAAGGGCCAGTGCACCATATCAAAAGCCTTTTTGGCACCTATTGGCAGTAAGAAAGTCTGGGCTCGGGTATATGTAAATTGCATTTTGTGTTGTTTGTGATAGGGCTCTACCAAGTCCTGCATGAGGCAGGCCTGTCTTCTAGCCAATATGCCAGTGAAAATCTTTGCATCTATACCAAGGAAGGATATAGGGTGGCATGATGCACATTTAGCGGGATTGTTCCCTGGTTTATGGATGACCCGGAAATGAGCTTTTGCATCCTGAGTGTGAGGGTCCCCGTCTCCATGCATGAGTTATACAGTGTGGCCAATAGAGGGGCCAACTGAGGACAAAACAGTTTATAAAAGGATGCAGTGTAGCTGTGAAGCCCAGTGGCATAACTGTTGTGTAGTTTGGCGATGCCAGATATCACCTCCTCTACTGTGATGTCTTTGTCCAGTCTATCAGCCTGTTGTGTGGTCAGTTTCAGTACCTGTACTGCGTTGAGATAGATAGTTATGTCAGAATCTGAGAGAGAGTACGAAGAGTATAAGTGGGAGTAAAATTAGCGAAAGGTATCAGCAATTGTACTGTGCCCCACGGTCAGTGGCAATCTGCGCAGTACACTCTATTGCTTCACTTGGAGTTTGCAAGCGAGCAATTTACCCGCTTTATTTCCCTCTTTATAGTATTGTTGCCGAATTCGCAGTAGTGCATACTTAGCTCGATCCATGTCTAGTGCTTTAAGTTCCTGTCGAGCCAGTGTGAGTTGGCACCAGATTTTTCGCGACCCCTACGTTTTGTGTTGTCACTCCAAATCAAAAGACACACAATTGATGGACGGAATGCTCATGCACTCTGTCCTTCAGTTCCTGTCGCTTTATGCTCCTCCTGAGTGGATTACACTGGGTCGCTATAGAGATAAATTCTCCCTTAAAATTATTTAAGGGCATCCCACAAAGTAGCTATCTGAGCGACCGTTCCCTCATTATCTTGCAGGAATGTAGCAATCCTCCAGCAGACTGACTTGATTTTGCCTGCATGCTTCAAAAGATTGATATTTAGTCTCCAGAGTCTCAGTCAGGGGGACTCATGAGGGTCCCGGAGCGAGACCACCATAAGCGAGTGGTCAGAGAGGGCAGAGGCTGAGATATCTCTGTGAAGTATTTTCGCTAAGGCCTGTGACATGCCCAGAAATTAGTCCAATCTGGCATATGTCTGGTGGGAGGCCGAAAAGAATGTGTAATTTCTACTAGCAGAGTGTCGAGTCCATCAGATGTCAGATAGCCCAGGTCCTTCAGTTAATTTAGTCCAGCTTTAGAGAAGGCCTCTGTTTGTCCCACCTGTTGGGCTGAGCGGTACAAGTCCAAAGCCATTATCGTATTAAAGTTCTCTCCAATCAGAATCTCCGCATCAGGGAATTCCATGATTTTCGAGAGTGTATCCTGGAGGAACCTCTCCTGATTATCGTTAGGGGTATATATACGTTGCCTACGGTGAAGACGTGCGTCTGTAGGTCGATCCACACAGCCAACATTCTGCCTTGCATTTCAGCAAAGATACAGAGGACTTTACCCTTGGATTTACTGGCCAATAATATAGCTACTCCGCCTCTTTTTTTGGGGCCCAATGATAAGAGCTGCTTGGTAAACCAGCTGTATCGCAAGCATTCGCAGTCCTTCTTCACGAGATAGGTCTCTTGCAACAAACAAATGTTGAAATCCATTTCCCTAAGCATAGAGAGCACTGAAATGTGTTTGGCAGGGGTGTTGAAACTAAGGACCTTCCCTGACAGGCAATCTCAAACTCGCTTTAAGGTCTCGGACGTATGTGTGGGGGCTGTTCATCTTCCCTCGTGTCCTACTGGTGATAGTGCATGGAGGTTGTTGAGGATTGTACTATGTGCCAGAGTGTCCCCTCCGTCCCCCACACCCATAACAAAAATAACAGTAACTTTAACACCTCCCCCCCCAACTGGAGTTTCCAAATGGAAAACAGGACCGAAGTACCAGCCCATTGTGTCCATGATCAGTCTTACCAATCTGAACAATAGCCATGCCTCTTTCCATCCCGGCCGCCCCGCTACCTGTATGGATGTATGTCACCTGCCCCCTAACTGTGGTTGCTCACAATGTCGGTAGAAGTCCTATGCAGCCAGTAAGGATGGTGCCTCGGCAGCCACCGACAGAGTCAGGCCTATCGGCCCATAGTCTCAGGATAATCAATCTGCAGTTTGTCAAAAACCCACTTCCTCTTGCACTAGATTTTCTACTTGGAGGGCTTCGACGAGGGCCTCGTGATGGTAACGATGAACACCTACCATGCCGCCGCCGGAATCGGTTCCTCACTACCTCCCCAGGCAAGACCTCGCGGGGGATGCCATCTCCACCATGTCCAGTAGTTTCAATATCGATGCTACCTCCAAGAGGGTGCGGGTGGCGCATGCCTCCCTATTACGAGTGAAGAGCAATTGGAAATAGTGGGCTCATCAGTATTTCACTTCTTTGCTCTGCAGGAAGGTGGTGACAGGTTTGAGTTGCCTTCATCTTTGAAGCGTGACAGGCGACAAGTCCTGATAGAGCTTCTGGCAGAAGTGATGCACACAGGTCTATATCTCGGGCCTCCTGTCCAGTTGGATGTCGTCTACAGCCAGGCTAGGGAGTACATTATGAAACAGTCTTTTCACATAGTCCTGCATGTCACCCTTCTCTGCTCCACAAGACACCCCTTGGATGCGTATATTAGATCTTCTGGATTTGTTTGTAAGGGCCGTGAGGGCCTCCAGCTGAGACCTGTCTGCTGCCTAGATATGAGGAAGACACAGGTGTTTTGAGGAGGCTGGGCGTGGAGCAGAGGAGAGGAGCTCCTACTCCACCAACATCTTGGCCACGCCCCGAGCCAGAAGGGATTAAATAGAAAATAGGGAACTAGACCGTTTCTAGGAAGATGTTTATGCGGTCCTCTCAGAAGCTATACATTCACACAAATGGAAATTAGGCTGCTCATAGAAACAAGTTTATGAGATTCACACAAAAGAGATTTATTCAAACAATACGGAAATTGACCATTCTTAGCAAGATATTTATGGGGCCTACGAAAAGCGAATAAAGTAACAAATTCTTTATAATATAGTGCTCTATTCTGTGGTTTCTACGTGCTGTAAATAAAAAGCGTGACTGTGACCAGATCTAATGGTACTAACTTCGTTGTCAGGATGGAAGATGGATACTGGCTCTGCAGTTCATTGTGCATCTAATGACCAATGACTGCTGCTGCCCTCCAACCCACCTTTATCGAGGGACATCTCCTCACCTTCATGCGTCACAGATGATGGGTGGAGCAAGGAACGGTGCAAGGATTTTCAGATCTTAAGCAAAATAGCATTATACCTCCTGGAGTGCTGTCATTACACTGATAACAAGCATTTGCAATGCAATCGGTCTTGCCTTTGGGACCTTATATGTATTTAGCTATGCAGCACATTAGCCTGGGTGCTGAAACATCTACTGTTCTTTAACATGGAGGGAAAGTAAGCACCAAACTGCGTGACACGCCGGTATGGGAACACATGGAGAGAAACATTGCCTTTCAGCTGGGAATGGTATAGTCCAAAGCTCTGTTTTTAATATAAAATCAGGGCCTTCGGTGGTCATATCACTGAAAATACAAGATTTGAAAAAAATATTATTGTCTATGGGTGCTCGTGGAAGACAATTTCTATGGACTGGAATCTAGAGAATGCTAAAGTGATTCTGGTATTTTACTGCCCTCTGCTGGTCGTTTTCTATCAAGAAAGTTAAATAGAGGCAGTTGCCAGAAAAATTAAAAAAAGAAAGTCCCTAAGCAGGAAGCAATTCTGGTATTTTTACTGCCCTCTACTGGTCGTTTTCTATCAAGACAGTTAAATAGAGGCAGTTGAACAGAAAAAAAAAGTCCCTAAGCGGAAGCAGACAAGCCCGAGGGCTGATCTCCAGAGCCCACAAAGTACATACACATACAAGTGTATACTAAAGTATATACAAGAGGTCTCGAATGCTCGACCTAAAAAGGACATTTTCGGTTCTTCTGTTGTCATTTTGCACCTTTTTTAGGTGGCACTCTAAGACTACTACATTATCTTGCCTTGAAGATACCGATCGTGGATGAGTGGGGTTTTAAAAGAAGAGGGGAAGGCCACTATTTTAACCTCACTTGCATAATGTACACTCTTCAGATAGCCCATGGCTTCGAGTCCCTGAGAGTTTTGAGTTTGGACAAGAACTGGGCAAGGCGGACTCAGCCTTTAATTTTCTAAAATTGTTGAAATAGGTCAGGTTAAACTGGAAATAATTCTACTATTATTCATGTGTTATTCCTTTGTTGAGCAACAGTTCATTTAGTTGTGGGCACCGTATAAAAAAAGGATGTTATGCTTGAATTAACCTCACACACTGATATTTACTTGGGCCGCATTCCAGTCCATAATTTTTTTGCCCACTGTGCCACTCCAGAGAAACCAGCAATAAGCATGTCGGACTTGGTTTTGCCACTCCTCAGTGTAGTGCAGAAAGAGTCCTATGTGGCAGTGTGCACAGGACCAACATATCCACATACCTGTCACACTAGGAATGTCTCATTTAGAAAATCCAAAAAATGAATTGTTGAATATTTGCATTAATCTCAGTCACAGGTAATTATCCAGTCCATCATTTTTTTACCCATTATACCACACCATACAGACACCAGTTATACACAAAGCAGAAGTTGTCCTGATCCAATAGAAACAGTGCAACCTCAACTGCCAGGCCATGTCCCCTGTAAATGGGTACACAAGCAACCCAGGCCATTATTAGCCTTCTTGGGTCTCATCATTGAGTCCCAATGCTCAGTAAGCACGGATTGAATTCTCCCATTTGCTATGGTTTGCCATATAGTTGGCAGGGGAAACTGTGGTTGGCGAGACAAGAGTACCACCATCATTCTCTGGCCATTCTTGTGTATGCAGAGACCCGAGAGAGGGGCCGTCTACCATTCCACTGCTTCACTAGGGTCTCTGAAAATCTTCCCAGAGTGACATCACAATCGCTGTGATCTCAAAGTAGTGAGTAACCGGATTTTGAATCCAGTATTCACGCCACTTGCTTCTCTCAACAACTAGAATTATAGGTGGGTAACAGTGAGCTACTGGGATGTTTTTCACCGAGGGATTCTGAATGACATCAAATAGACAATAAGAGAGAAGCTTGAGTTGTCTGCGATTTCACTCAGATCCCCGAGGTGAAAAACATCCCTGTAACTCACAGTTACCCACCTATAATTTAATGTTATGTATGATTCCCAAAAATCCTCTGCCCCTGTTTATAACTGCTAGGCTGAGGCAAAGGAGTAATGGGACAGCCGTACATAGCATGGCCTCTTCCCCCTGACCGAAATGTGAAAAAACACCTTATCTGCCATCCTTAACAAACCCCCCCACCATACCTGCCTTACTTCCAACTCCTGCAGCTGTCCATCTGCTTTCAGTCAAAGCAGACTAGCAGCCCTGACAGCCTGTCCTGGAATGTAGTAATGAGTTTTGTTATCAACTGTTGCTACGCCATAGCAGTGAATTACCAGATTTAGAATCTGGTGTGCAAGATAGAGGTTTCCAGTGGAAGCCGTGCATAACATAAAGAATTATAGATGGCTAACAATAAATTACGGGGATGTTTTTCACCGAGGGGTTCTGAGTGACGTCAAATAGACAATGAAAGCGAAGCTCGAGTTGTCTATGATGTCACTCAGAAATCCGAGGTGAAAAACATTCCCGTAATTCAGTTTTTACCCATCTATAATTTTATGTTATGGATGGCCCCTAAAATCATCTTTCCCACCTTCAAGTACTGTGCTGGGGCAGAGGATAATGGCAGAGCTATACATAACATGCTGTCTCCTCGCTGACGCAAATGTGAAAAAATAAATATCTACTTGCGATCCTTAACCGAAACCTATTACCTTCCTTGCCTTCCTTCCCCCTCCTTCAGTTCTGCTTTCTGCTTTCAATCAAAGCATACAAGTGGAGCTGCGCTGACAGGCTCTCAGAGAGCCCCATCACTTGGCATGGAAGGCCTTAATGACATCACAACAGTTGGTAACCAGTTTTGTTATGTATGGCTCTCATAGAGAGTCTCTATGGTTTATTTCAGTTTCTGAAAGTCAACTCCTTGCTATGACATCACAACAGTTGATAACAAAACTGGTTGTCATAGCAAGGAGTTATGACTTTCAGAATCTGAAATAAACGATAGAGGCTCTCTATGAGAGCCATACATAACAGTAGGATTATTACACAGTAACACAGTTACTGGTTGCGTCCTCTCAATATATATTGTATTTCAGCTTCTTTAGAGAGTGATTTGTGCAAGGAAAGCTGCTGCACCAAACTTGCTAACTCGCCAATTCATTCTTCAAAAAAGTGATGGAATCTTCCAGTTTTCCTATGAATCAGCGGCCATATTTATCAAGGGTTGTGCCGCTTTTGGATTCCCTTGCCTCCAGTGGGTTACCGAGGATCGACTATTATGCCGTTGCTCTGCTTATCAGCCTAATTCAAGTCTGCCCCGTATCCAGTCCGAGGGGCACCCGGGGTCTCTTTCCTTATCTCATCCCGACGCTGACGGACACTCGGATTATTTGCACACGCCTGGCTCCATTGGTTTTCGTGCCAGACAAGCACGTCCTATTTTCAGTGTCCTGCTGCCGTCTACAGAAATCCGGCCCGCAGCACAATACCTGCATCTTGAGTCCTGCCGCTATTCCAGTCCCGGCTTTACTCCACTGCAGCTCCTCCAGTGAACCACGTTGAGCTTTGCTGTACGGCACCTTGGCCTGTTTAATTAGAAGTCCTTCTGACTCTGAGAATCTCCCCACCACTCCACCGCTCTGTTACCCACGCCCTGAGGAAGGTGTTTGGCCATATCCGGTCTTCACACCGAAACGCGCGTCGGCGTTTGTGACACTCTAAACTTTGTTAGAGATTTGCTTTACTCTTTTTCCTCTCCTTGAAATTATAACTGTATTTGCCAATATATTTCTTCTATCATTGTTTTAATGTATATACTTATGACATATATTGAGCACATCGGTGTCTCTTAGATATTTTGTTCTACATTCCTGAGGAAATTGGGGGTTACATTAGTGTTCATATTGTTTTGTTTAAACTGCTTGAGATATTGCATGAGTGTGTTGAGTCTGAATGTAAGAGGTATGATAGCATGTTTGTTTGTGCGAATGCTTTTGTCTGAGTGGTGGGATTGCTCTTTTCTGTATTACATTTGTATATTTTTTCATTTTATTGTAATAATAAATCTATTTTGTGACATCTCTGTTTTCTCTATTCTTTAGCACTGCTTAGCTTATTAATACTCATGATGTGATGCACATTGTAAAATAAATAGGTAGGGACTTGTCCTTGTTTTACTGCTTTGTTTTTTCCCCTATCATTTCCCTACCTCCATCCGCCTAAATAGGGGCCCCCTCTGTTTGAGTGGTTGTGCCGCTTTTGCACCACACAGCGGGGTGCAAAAGCGACACAACCCTTGAGGTGCGATTTATCAAGCCACCCAAGGCCACTTTGCGTGGCCCTGAGTGGCTTGATAAATCCAGAGTAACGCAGCGCAAATCACTGTGTTGCTTTACTCTGCCCCAGGGAGGCGTTCCATGGGTGGTGCATGGGTGTTTCCACACAAAACCCATGGATTTTGACGCATTCCTAGATTTACCATAAGTGGTAGACCTGGCAATGCGTCAAAACAGCTACGCTTCCCCAGGTGAGGCGTAACCAGGAGAAATATGTTTATTTCTCCTCGTTTTTTCCTCTTTCTATGTGTGCTGCGTTCTGCAGCACACATAGTGCTGCGTTCTGCAGCACACATAGAACGAGGAAAATGCCTCAGGGGATTGGTTTTGTGCAGGAAGGTGCTCGTGCCTGCACAAAAACAAGTCTGCTAAAAACGCAGGCACCCTTGCACCATGGTGCAAGAGTGGCTGCATTGGCGCTAGGGAGCACATTGTACACCAGTGCTGGGAAAAGGCAGCAATGCGCCTTACAATAAGTACAGCGCATTCCTGCCCTTTCCCTGTCACGCAGCCCAGCAAGGTGACCTGCTGCGTTGCATAATATAATGATAAATATGCTCCCAGGTGTCTTGATCATCTAATCCTGGTGCAGTGGATTCCAACTCGGCTAAACTTTTACCGCATAATTGTTCTCACTAAAGCTTATGATGCCCAACAGCTAACAGCCACTTGTGTTCTTCGTCTTCAGGTGACAGATACCTCGATCCCAGTGAACGGATTCAGCCCGTCCCATCACCTGCAGACCTTTTTCCAGCACTGGATGCAGTCCAGCGGCAAGAAGAAACTGAAGATGGCGTACGACTTTAACCGAAGTTTACTAGTCTAACTTTTGCGGAGAGAGAAAGAGAGAGAGGCGAAATACCAGAGCGATTTAGTTTGCTTTGGTTATAACTTGCTACTCGAACAGTTAATTTTTTGGGCAGAAAGTATATTTTCTAAAATAAATTATAACTGAGAAAAGTGATTCTTCAGATACAAAAACGTTTTTTATGCCGTAAAATAGGATTCCCAGACAGCGGTGGACCAAGCAATAATGCCTCCCTGTTCGCATTTACTGGCAGATAAAGCCTTGGTGGGCGGGCTGGAGTTGTGGCTAGAGAGGAAGGGGTATCCACATAGTCTGACACAGGCAGACCTTTTTCGTACTCTCCTTCCTGCTGCCATATGTTTTTTTAATTACAAAAACAGTTGTAAAGAGAATGATGGCGTCACAGTGGCTTGGACTGTAAAGTGCTGGTCCGTTACAATGCTGCTGCTGTTAAAGTTTGAGTTGCTTCCCAAATTGAGGTGGTGCATGGGAAAATATTCTGAAATAAACACTGGCTATCCCGCTTCAACAGTTCAAACCCACAGATTGAGGCCTACAGGGTCAACGATCAGGTCACCTGGGACGGCCATAGCCAGAGTCTACTTGCCGCATTCTCAGCTGTGGCTAGTAGACTCTGGAACTCCCTCCCGCAAAGCCTCAGGGTTATCCCTCAGCTGATGTCTTTCAGGAAAGCACTCAAGACCTGGCTGTATTCACTATAGACTATTCCCCCTGAACATCTATAGGCGAAGCAGGGTTTCTCCGGGTTTCTCCGGACTGTCGTTCACAGTGCCCTGATGCCTTTGGGTAATTTTTGCGCTTTACAAATTCAAATCAAATCAAATCATAGCAGTCACTGCCAAACGTCTATGAGGCCTAGTTGACACCAGGGCCCAGGGGTACAAAGGGCCCACTGGACCTCCAATATATATATTTTTTCTTTACTACTACACCAGGGATGTGGGGCAATTTCTCTAGCTTGCATTAGGGCCGATGGCACCTCTACTAAGCTAATGGACAGGTGCAGAACTTTCGGAAGCCCCCCCCAGTTTAAATCTCCTTACCCTGAAGGGCCTCACAATTTACTTGTGTTGGCATTGTGTGTGGTAATAGCTGTGTTTGTGTGTTTAAGTCTGCTTCAGGCGCCATTTTGGATCTGTGTAGCTTATGGTCAAATATTATGTCAACTTAATGCAGTGGGTGCAAATCTTTTCCAGGCTTGTACACAATCAGAATTACTGTACAGCAGCTGATCCTTTAAATTGCACAAAAGGATCTGGTGGCAATGGTTTACATCGCAGTATACTGATCTTTGTGTAAAAATGTGTACGTTTAATAACCCTGCTCTCTGAACATGCGATCCGGGGTCTGAATGTAGACAGACACTGACCTGATCTCTGGCCCTGTAGATCAGGGTTGACAGGCGGCCCCACATTTTAGACTCCTTAGTATTCAATTTATTTGACAGTTTGTAGGTTGACTTCACTGACCTCCTTCTCTCCCAGTGGATAAAGGTGGGATGACTGCTTCTGAGAACCCCCCACCCCCCGCTTAAGAATGACACAATTCTCTTCATAGACCTAATTTTCCAATATCTCAGACAGAGAGGAAGGACCACTTCAAAGGCTCTTTACTCTTATTGTGGGCCATCGTCCAAAGATCCTGTCCCTAGATTTCCGTTTTCAGAATTTATATGGAAATAATTCACTTAAGACTTCAAGCATTGTTGGTTTTAATCTGACCAGTGGAGTGATGTGCCAGGGTACCAGAATTAAGAGGGAAGGGAGGCTGACAGATCACCTACTTCCTTAAAAAGCCTTATCTTGAAGGATTGGGTAAAGGTGAACACATCTGTACTTAGTTATTGCAAGAATATGTTCCAGAATACTAAAATGGACTTACAGCTGAATAGAATGGAATCCAAGGGGGCAATTCAATGCACCCAGTATTGCTGGTGCAGGAATGCCGTACCCAGTATATCCAATATCAGTGATATCGATAATACAGGGTTGCAGTATTACTGTGGGAACAAAAATGAATTCCCTATTGGCATGTTAGAGTTAAAAGACCAGAGTGCCCTGCTGCTTCATTCTTAAAGAGTGGGGTGTTTTACTAGGTTTAGCTACAGCAACATCAAGCACAGCGGGAAAAATGAATACTTGTCTCACTTCTATTCCCTGTTCCACCACATTAGGCCCTGCAGTCACCCTCATACATTACAAGTGGGTTGACATTTGACAGGGTGTAACAAGCTTATGCCTGGTAGACATTGCAGACTTCACAGTGTTTTTCTTCTAACCTGTACCGAGGCACTCTAAAGACAAGTCCTGAATTTGCCAGTTAGAGGTGGGAGCGATTGTATTTTCCCTTTTGGATCCTGTCCATAAAGGGTCGTTTTAATGTGCATGCCTTACTAAAAATGCTGAAACTCCATGTTAGGCGCGTAAGGAGATACTTATAGAGGGGCGAGCCACCAGACTCAGAGAGTTCAGCAAAAAAAACCAGATTTCTAGCTTGGCCTGAAGAGTCAGAGCACAAGCAAAGCCATTGAAGACACACAATATAAATTACTTAATAGAAGACTTAAAAACAAAACTACAAGTTCAGTGGAAGGAGAAATATGCATTTTGTTGTATTATATCCATCCTCATACTGTGTTGCAGCAGCTGTCCTCCAAATTGTAGGATGCTCCTTGTTTAATGTTGTGCTGCAAAACTGCCCAAATGAGGGCGAGAGAAGATAGCAGCCTGGCTCGTCTCTGTTCCCTTTTATTTAATTGTGGCCTAGAGCCAAGCTAGAGTCTTCCACGGCTCGCCCACCCACAAAGGGAATCAACAAATCACCTCTGCTGTATGTTTAGGACAATATTTTGACATTCCTTCTGAAAAGGGCTGATTTAAAGCTAATTTAAATTTGCTTGAGTGATGTAAACTAAGGTTTTGAAAAAACATAGTGGCCTGCCTCAGGGGGGTTAATAAGGGAAATGCTCCCCAAAAATTACCGATTTAATAAACATAGCATATTTTTTCGATTTTGAGTGTGGGACTCTGTCTGTTTTGCAAGATGCATGAACAAATCAGTCAACATGTTGGCTGATCGACTGGCAAATAAAGTTCCCGACCTACCACCATGTCCGGCTCACTCACCTCGCCAGATTCTGTCATGCAGGGTGGGTGGACTTTTATTTGAAGGGAAGCATAGTGTCCTTAAAATTCTGGGACCCACTTCGCCCCCAAGCAACCATGTTAGAGACATCAGTGTGTGGATACTGACAAAACATCTCTAAATAGAGATTATAATTCCAGTGGCCCGCATTTTGCTGGCAGACGATGCTCCAGCAGTGACTGGCATTCGTGAATATTTTGACAGAATTTTCTCCTCCAGTGGACTGAACTCTCCCAACGACTGATTTGGCCGCTCGGGCGGAGAAACCTTGGTAGAACATCCAAATATGCCTTACCAGACATGGTAAATCTGCTGCAAGGGTGGAGAGAAATTCCACCACCCAAACTGTGTTAGACCCCTTGCACGCATTCGCAGAACACATATTTTTATACTTGTTTTTCATAAAAAACAATATCACCGTTTTGAGTGAAGCCAAGAAAAAAATACATCTGCGGTTGCCAAATGTCGGCCCTTAATGCAAATAGGATGTCATCATCGTGTCACAACTTTAAAATGATGAAAACGTGCCACCATATTTTAAGGAAACCAAAGCCGAAAATCGTATTTTTTATTACTAAAGAACAGGCAAAAAATGTTCCAGGACAATAATTTCATAAAGAAATTCACTTATATGGGAAACTTTGTTTATTTTGTAATCGTAACATGTTTTTTCGCCTAACTGAGGAGTGGTGAATACACTGTACCAGACAATAAAAATCCCAAACTGGAAACTCGTAGTGACAAACATTTTTTTCATCAGGTTCTATGTTCGCTGTGGCCCTCCTAGAATGGTTTCCCACCACGTGCAGTCTGTTTGTTTTTTCTTTTGGTTTATGTGAAGTGTACATATAGCTCTGCACTACTTGATCCGAAATGTTACTTTATTTCTTACAAGGTAGTAGTTATGGGTTACAGAAATAGGGGCTCTATATACACTGTTTTTCGGAAGGTCAGTTTTTATTACAATAATTTCTTTCCTGTTGTTCTCAAGGATAAGATCTGAATGTATATATTGGAATGGTGCATGTCTGTGAACTAAATCGCCTCAGGGCACTTCCTTGAATGAGCAGAAATAAGCATTAGCAATGCAATAGGTATTGCCTTTGAAAGGTATTAGCCCATCTTTTGACTTTGCCTATGGTTGTTGCTGATGCAGAACAGCATCAACAAAAGAAAAACAAGCATTGGCAAAGCCAATAGGCCAATAGGTCTCGCCTGTGCAAGAGCTATTGGCTTTGCCAATGTGTTTTAGCCATGTTGTACATCAGCGTGGCTGATGTTCAGCATGGCTAAAAGTTAATGGTGTAAAGAAGAGTGGCGTAGAGTGGATTGGAGTAGAGTTGTGTAGAGTGTTGTGGCGTGGCGTATAGTGGAGCGGAGTGACACAAAGGGCCATGTAGTAGAGATGAGTAAAGTGGAGTAGAGTGGTGTCCAGTGGAATGATGTAGAGGGCATACAATGGCGTAGAGTGGAGAGGCGTAAAGGGGAGAGACATAGAGTGGAGTAGAGTGTGGTAGAGTGGAGGAGCATGCAGTGGTGTAGAGTTTTGTAGATTGGAGGTAAGTGGAGTAAAGTGTCATAGAGTGGAGTGGCATAGAATGGAGTAGAGTGGGGTAGAGTAGAGTGGACTAGAGTGGCGTAGAATGGAGTGTCATAGATTGAAGTGGAGTGTCACAGAGTGGAGGGTCATGAGTGTTGTAGAGTGTAGTAGAGTGGCCTAGAGTGGCGTGGCATAGGGTGAGTGTTGTAAAGTGTTGTGGAGGGTCATAGAGTGGATTGTCGTAGAGTGTCGTGGAATAGCGTAGAGTGGAGTACAGTGGGAGGGCATAGAATGGAGGGGCATAGAGTGTCGTGGAGTGGTGTAGAGTGGAGTAGAGGGGCGTAGAGTGGAGTGGATTAGAGTGGAGTGTCGTATAGTGCCATAGAGTGGAGTGCTGTAGGGTGGGGTGGAGTGGCACAGAATGGAATGTTGTAGAGTGAAGTGGCATAGAGGGGAGTAGAGTGTTGCAAAGTGAAGTGGCATAGAGTAGGGTGGAGGAAAGTGGCCCAGAATGTCATAGAATGTTGTACAGTGCAGTATAGTAGAGTAGAGTGGTATAGAGTGTCGTGGAGTGTCATAGAGTGGAGTGTCGTAGGATGGAGTGGCATAGAGTGGCTTTGACTGAACTGGCGTAGAGTGGCCTAGAGTTTTGTAGAGTGAAGTGGAGTCGTTTCGTATGGTGGAGTAGAGTGAAATAGAGTAGAGTATAGTTTCAGTGAGTGGAGTGTCATAGAGTGGTGTGGAGTGGAGTGTTGTAGAGTGGAGTAGAGTGGCCTAGAGTGAAGGGAGGGGCTTAGAGTGACATAGAGTGGAGTAGTATAAAGTTGAGTCGAGTCGAGTGTCCTGGAGTGGTGTGGAGTGTCCTGGAGTGATGTAGAGTGTTGTGGAGTTGAGTGGCATAGAGTTGAGTGGCATGGAGTGACATAGAGCGGTGTGATTTAGCGTAGATGGGAGTAGAGTGGAGTATGCATGGTGTGGTAGTGCACTGCCATTACAGACAACACATTTTCAATTGAATTGACCATTACATTTGCACAGATATGCAGTTTTACTGATAAAACTATACAGCGCACTAACGATAATGTGTGGAGATTGCATCACCTAGTGCATTCATTTGTTTTTTTGGGGGTTTTTTTTGCAGAGTTTTATATAGCGCGAACTTGACCCGCAACCGAATCGGGTATCAGAGCGCTTTACATAGCACCAGTTATGTTACATGAGGACACACATTCATTTTTGTTAGGCACGGGGAGATTAAGTGATTTGCCCAGAATCACAGGATGTTCAGCGTCATTACCGAGACTTGAACCCAGTTCCCCAGGTCCGAGGTCGAACGCCCTAGCCGTTAGGCCAACTCCTCACCACACTTCAGATTTACAAAAAATGTGCTTCATTAGTGCTTTCTTAATTCTGATATATTCTGAAATAGTTGTACAGTTTATTTACAGACATTGACATTTTGTTGTGTGCTAGAAAAAAATATCATCATGTAGGCTTCCTTCATCACATCCCAGTAGCCAGCATGATTGTCACATAAATCCTCTTACTTTGAAGTCAGAGAAAGAAAAGTAAACACCAAGCTTCCTCGGAAGACAGAGTCCGACATTTGAATGCACAGCAAATGCAGCAAGATAAGAACAAAATTTAAAGGCCTGTTTACAGAAAGTGAGCACTCGTGGAAGAATACAGTAAACAGGCTATACTCCACGAGAGGGACAAAGACATACTGGACAGCCTAAAACAAATGAAAACCAGCAAATAGAAAGCAAGCAAATGTGAGCCACAAACCACAAAGTCAATGATAAGCAATGGGCGGAATTAATTCCCAGGGAAACTTTCCGAATGTCCCCAAGAAGTCTTTGCAAACCAGACAGCTCTGCTGCTGGTAGGCTTCCGCCAAAAAACGGCTTGTTGCCTGATGCTAAACATTATTGGTAAAAAAAAGCCAAAATCACTGCCCCTGGCCTGATGACGTATGTGAGCACATGTATCACCATGCAGGCGTAAGTATGCATCACGAAGCTGCAGCCGCCATTTTTTTTTAACTTTATTTTACCATTCCAGGATGACAGATGCCCATTTTGGACTGGTTAACTAAAAACATAAAAAGTGTGTGAAAGTGCATTATCCAGGAATGAGTGTGTCTGCCAGGCACTCCAAAAAATAAAAAAGTACAAATAAAGCAAGCATTGGCAAAGCCAATAGGTCTTACCTATGCGAGACCTACTGGCTTTGTATTGGCTTTGTCAGTATTTTAGCCATGTTGTACAGCAGCGGGGCTGAATGTGAAAAAAAAAAACAACAAGCTCTATAATCCTGGAAACAAGGGCAGGTGGGGGCAAGTAACATGGTCAATAACTTTGGTAAGTCAACACAGTGAGGGGAGGCAACATGGAGGGTGGATGGGGGAAAAAAACGCTATGACAGCCAACGGTGTCCTCATCATAGCGCTTTTTTTGTTATGGCGGGGCAGAGGGGGCAACCGAGGGAAGGGTAAGCAACACGAACAACGGCTGGAGCGAGGGTGGATGCAGGCAAGCAACACGGACAAGAACGGAGTAAGGGTGGCTGGGGGCAAGCAACACAGACAACAGTGGAGTAAAGGAGGGTAACACCCTTGGTTGCCTTGGCAGAGAGGTCTATAAAATAAAATTAGATGAATACATCTCAGCTGGAAGAAAACGATAAAGACATTAATGGTGCTGGTCCTTTAAGAGGTGCTTAGGGTAACAAGGCATAATACCAGAGTTTTTTTTTTTTTGCAGATTTATATAGCGCGAACTCGACCCAAAGGTATTGGAGCGCTTCACTTGAGCACCAGTTACGTTACACAAGGAAACATTTCATTTTTTGGTAGGCACGGGGAGATTAAGTGATTTGCCCAGAATCGCAGGATGTGGAGTCGACCCCGAGGCTCGAACCTTGGTTTCTCAGCTCCAAGGTCAGCAGTCTAGCCGTGGGACCACATCCTCTCCCCAGAGTTCTTAAAATATCCATGGAACGGGGACTAAAGGAAAAGAGATTCAGACCCTGCGCTTTCTCTAGTCATATAATCACTAGTATTGGGTTGCTGTCCTGTCAATTGCATCAGATTCAGAGCCACCTACCCTTTGGACGAGAAAAAGGGGTGCTGGAAACAACAAAACCATTAATGATGGGCATAAGCAAACCAGACGCTCTCTCCCATTTGATTCAGCTCTAAAATATGAAACTAAGGTGTATTGTTTATTTTAAGCTCCATTACTTAATATGCACAGCAATCAAGGGATTTTTTTTTGGGAGGGTGTAAAACAAAAATAAAAGTAATGCCGCCACACTTCAATACTTCTGTAGGTCGCGCAGAAACATTGAGAACTAGTGAACTGGGAACCAACAATATTTAAACAAGCAACAACGATAGTGGGGAGGAAAAGACACCAGGAAGGATGGGGGCAAGCAACAACAACGGGTTAGGGGGGGTTAAACAGCAATGAGGAGGTGCGGGGGGGCTGCAAGCAACAATGGGAAAGCAACGACGACAAGGAAGCAAGACTACAGGGGCAGCAGGAAGAAACAGGCACTGGCAAAGTCAATAGGTTTCGCCTATGCGAGAGCTATTGGCTTTGGCAATGTGTTTTAGCCATGTTATATACCAGTGTGGCTGCTGTTCAGCATGGCTAAATGTTATAGGCATTGGGTGGGGTGAGTTGGGGTAGATTGGAGTGGGGTAGATTGCCGTAAATTGGAGTGGGGGTAGAGTGGTGTAGAATGGAGTGGGGTGGAATGGGATAGATTGGGGCTGATTGGAGTGGGGTAGACTGAGGTAGACTGGAGTGGGGGACTTGGGTAGATTAGTGTGGTAGATTGGAGTGAGGTAGGTTGAATTGGGGTGGAGTGGGATACATTGGAGTGGAGTAGATAGGGGTAGACTGGAGTGGGGTAGATAGGAGTAGGGTAGATTGGGGTAGAGTTGAGTTATATATAATGGGTGGAGTGGGGTAGATTGGGGAAGAGTGGCTTGGGGTAGATTGGGGTGGAATGAGGTAGAATGGATTTGAGTGGAGTGGGGTATATTGGAGTGGGGTTGATTGGGAGGAAGATTGGGAGGAAGATTGGAGTGATGTGGGGTAGATTGGGGAGGGGTGGGGTAGATTGAAGAGGGTGGGAGTGGGTTAGATTGGAGTGGAGTGGAGTAGTTTGGAGTGGATTAGATTGGGGTATATTGGAGTGGGGCAGATTGGAGTGGGGTAGATTGAATATGTGTTGGATAGGGGTGGAGTGGGGTAGATTTGGGATAGAGTGGAGTGGGATATATTGGGATACATTGGAGTGGAGCTGGTTAGATTGGGGAAGAGTGGAGCGCAGTGGATTGGACTAGATGTAGTGGAGTTGGGTAGATGGGAAGGGAGTGGGGTAGAGTGGAGTGGGGTAGACCAGGCTGGTGTGGGGTAGATTGAAATGGGATAGATTGGGTGGATTATGCTAGGGGAGACGAGTGAAGTGGTGTAGATTGGAGTGAAGTTGGATAGAGTGGTACAGGAAAGATTGGGATGGGTTGGGGTAGATTGGAGTAGGGTAGATTGGGTTAGGGTGGGGTAGAATGGAGTGGAATGAATTGGGGTAGATTTGAGTGGAGTGGGGTAGATTGGAGTGGAGTGAGGTTGGGTGGGGAGATCGCAGTGGGGTTAGATGGAGCGGGATGGAGTGGGTAGGTTGGGGAAGATTGGAGTGGAATGGAGTAGATTAGAGTGGAGTAAATAGGGGTAGATTGGAGTGGGGTGGATGGGGTAGATTGGATTGTGGTAGTGTGGGGTGGAGTGGGTTAGACAGGAGTGGGTTGGGGTAGATTTGAGTGGAGTGGGGTAGGTTGAAGAGGAGTGTGGTAGATTTGGGTAGAGTGGAGTGTGGAATGGGGTAGATTGGAGCGAAGTGGAATGGGGTAGATTGGGTGGATTGGAGTGTAGTGGAGTGGAGTAGATTGGTAGATGGGAGTGGGGTAGATTAGAGTGGAGATGAGTTGGATAGATTGCAGTGGAATTTGGAGTGGAGTGGGGTAAATTGAAATGGAGTGGGGTAAAACGGACAGGAGTAGATTGAAGTGGAGTGGGATAGATCGGAGTGGGTTTAATTGGGGTACATTGGAGTGGGGTGGATTGGGGTAGAATGGAGTGGGGTAGATTGTGGTGCAGTGGGGTAGATTAGAGTGGAGAGGCTAGATTGCAGTGGAATGTGGAGTGGAGTGGGGTAAACTGGAATGGAATGGGGTAAATCGGACGGGTGGATTGAAGTGGAGTGGGGTAGATTGGAATGGGTTGGATTCGGGTACATTGAAGTGGGGTGGATTGGAGTAGATTGGAGCGGAGTGGGGTAGACTGGGGTAGATTGGAGCAGAGTGAGATAGATTTGAGTGAAGTGCAGAAGATTGGGATAGATTGGAGTGGAGTGTGGTAGAGTGGAGCTGGGTGGAGTAGATTGTACCGGAATGCGGTAGATTGGATCGTAGTGTAGTGGATTGGGGTAGACTGGAATGGGGTGGGATAGATTGGAGTGGAGTGCCTTAGATTGGATGGAGTGGAGTGGGATAGATTGGAGTGGAGTAGATTGGGATAGATTGTAGCGAAGTGGGGTGGGGTAGCTTGGGGTACATTGGAGTGGAATTAAATAGATTGCAGTGGAGTGGGGTAGAGTGGAGTGGGTTATGTGGTGTAGAGTAGAGGGGTGTAGAGTGGAGTGTTGTGTTGTGGAGTGAGTGTGTGTTAAGAAAAACAATGGTCCCATACAAGGTAAATTGGAAAGTTAAAGAGTTTTATTAACAATTAAATTCAACGCAAAAATTATTATACGAAAAGGTGAGTGAGCAGGACGTGACAGGGTAATGGGAAATCAGCCAATTTCCTTACCACAGGCAAGTGACTTAAAAAGTGACTTTTCAATTTGTGAGAATGTAGGTAAGCAAAAAGTCACAATCAGAATTACATCTCATACTCCACAATTAGATACAAATTACAGTATAGAGTTGAAGATGTTTGTGTCAACGACGTTTCGATCCCAGCTAGGTATTGGGATCTCATCAGGACTAAGTGATAAAGCAAGTGCCTGGGAAGTTGCCTGGATAAGTATAGGTGGAGAAAGGTAGGGAAAGGGGGTGGAGAGAAAACACGGGGAGGAAATTAGATTAAAAAATATATATCGCAAGGGGCAAGGTCATATATGGTTATTATAGTCAATATACAATTATCAAGAGAAAAGACTAGGGAGGCATAATTGCGTGATATATGGCGCACGAGGCATAGTAGCAATCAAGGAATAGTAGTGAGCGCTGGCTAGTGGAAGAATGAGACCTGGTCAACTACTGCAATTAAAAATACGTTAAGGCAGTGCGGGGTCATGAGCAAGGCACGGTGATATGGCAAGTGTGAGTGATCCCGATTGATAACAAAGTGAAATTACGCAAGAGAGTAGAGCTGTCGGAATCGCGCAAGGACCTGTAGTAAGAGGATTACAATTGGCTGTGCCCAAGTGAAGAGAGGAGTAATAGTAAACTAGGCGTGAGCGCGCAGTTTGCAAAAGCGGGGGAGGCCAAAAAGTTGTAAATGACCGGGCCGGGTAACACCGTGCAATGGGACCAAAAAGAATGACGGGGTCAGGTACATCAGTGCGGTGCGTATGGGCAGAGAAAGCGCTATAGTGCAAGGCAAATTGAGCAAGGACTTACTGAAAGGGTAAGTCGATTGTAGCCTGGGGGAATCCCGATGAATTAAGGCAACTAGGAGGCGAGCGGCCTAGAATTAAGGGGAGAATTCAATTTAGACCTAAGGGAGATAAGAGTTGCTAAAGGGGGCAAAATTACGAAATGAGAACCCAAGATCTTACCAGAGAAGTAATTGAGGTGGGGGGGAGCCTGGACCGACGGCAGGTAGGAGGCAGGGGAGAGGAGGTCATGTCCCGTCCGGGACCGATAGGGCACAAGGCCAGTAAGGAATTATTCATCCAAGCCTGAGGGAGGGGAGTAAGTAAATTGGTGGGTGAAGGTACGAGTAACTACCAATTGGGTCGGTAAATAATGGGGGGCGCTTACCTGAATAGGCGGTATTGTAACGAAGTGGGGTGGGGTAGCTTGGGGTACATTGGAGTGGAATTAAATAGATTGCAGTGGAGTGGGGTATGTGGTGTAGAGTAGAGGGGTGTAGAGTGGCGTGTTGTGTTGTGGAGTGAGTGAGTGAGTGGCGTAGATTGGTGTGGTGTGGAGTCGATTGGCGCGGCTTGTCATAAAGTGGAAGGGCATAGAGTGGAATGGCACGTCGTAGAGTGGAGTGAGGTGTTGTAGAATGAAGTGGCATGGCATAGAGTAGAAGGGCATAAAGTGGAGTGGCATAGTGTGGAGTATGCATGGTGTAGTAGTTCATTGCCATTACAGACAACACATTTTCAATTGAAATGAGCATTACATTTGCACCAAAATAGGGTTTTACAGCACACAAACAAATAATGTGTGCAAACGTCATCACCTAGTGTATTGATGTGTTTTGATCATATTCAAATATTGGTTTCCACCACACTTTAGAATTACAAAAAAAATTGCTTCATTTGTACTCATTTTTATATATTCTGTAACATCAGCACAGTTCATTTTTTTGTGTGCTAGGAAAAAAACATCCTTCACCCTATCTTACATGGGTACTCAGCAGGATTGTCACATAAATTCTCTCACATTGAAGTCACAGAAAGAAAAGTAAACACCAAGCTCCCTCGGAAGACAGAGCTTGACATTTGACCTCTGTCTTTGAATGCACAGCAAATGTGACAAGATTAGAACAATATTTAAAGGCCTGTTTACAGAAAGCAAGTTTGTGGAAGAATACAGTAAGCAAGGTTTGGGCAATGGAAGGCATGAACTCAAACTGGACAGCCTAAAGCAATTAAAGCTGGCAAATAGAAAGTCAGAAAATGTGATTTACAAACCACAAAGCCAATGGCAAGCAACGGGCAGAATGCATTCCTAGGTCAGATTTCTGAATGTCCCCATGATGTCTTTAGCAAACCAGATAGGTGCGCTGTCTGGTAGTCTTCGACCTAAAAAAGTACTTGAATCCTAGTGCGATTATCCACATGACAATAATAAAGCAATAAACCAGTTACTTATCCATGTTCCATCACTGGGACAAACACACGAGAAAGTGAAACTGGTACGCAGTGACCAATAAGCAAGTAAATGAGAGTGACAACGAAGCCAAGTGATAAGTAATGGGCAGGCGCTAGGCCTCATCTGCTTGTTTACTCTTGACTTTCTTCGTTTTCTTCAGTTTCTCCCCATTTGGCTGCTCTTCACTGGCTTCAGGTGGCCTAGAGGTTGAATGTCTTCATCTGCCATTCAAATAGAGTTCTCAACAAATACTTGAGTCTTAGTGTCCTTCTAGAGTCCTAGACTCTTGTTTGACTCTAAATGGTCTATCTTTTAAATCTAAATCAGGTGTTTGTAAAGCGCAAACTACTCACCCCTAAGGTTCTCAAGGTGCTGGGGCTGTCGGGCAGATTGTCCTGAGCCACATGGTGCTGAGCTGCTGCCGCCGGGGATCGAACCGTGAGCCCTGCACTCGAGTGAGCTGCCCTGGCCGCTGCGCCACATCTCTCCCACTTTAAAGATCACTAGGATCTTCAAGTCTAGATATAGTGGCTATTCGTTTTCCTATATAGGGGCAAGCACTGGAATTCTTTGCTTGTGCCTATTTTAACTGTGCTTAAACTGCCATAGGTTTTGTATACTCTTGAATCGTATTTTCCCACCAGTAAAGGCAATACTTTGTCTTTTTCCTGTTCTAGCCCTAGGAATTCAATTGTTTCTCCTTTCACCAAAGGACGTGTAGTTTAAACCTAGAAACAGGCCCCTCTTCAATTTGTTGACCCTAGCCCAGAAAATACGTCTGACTTTCCTGCTGGTGATGCTCAAATTGAAGGTAGAAATAAGAATAATAGTCTGAGGAACACAGAACTTCCTACAGGCCAGACGTTTGGAAATTTGCTCTTTCTTAGCCACAATGGGTTCTTAATTTGTGAAAGAAAGAGTGCCGGTGCCCGAATCTCTGCTCAGAAGCCTGTGGCTGGAGCAATTAAACAATGGTGCGCCAAATACCAAGACTGGTAATGATGTCTGTATTTTTCCCTCTTTTGCACTCAGTAAATATCTAATACAGAAAAATAAGTGCTGGTCTCCAAAAATAAGTGCTGGTCTCCAAAAATAAGTGCTGGTGCCCTCCACCGTCATCGGGGATCAATGTATGTCCCTTCAGGCGCTCTAAGCACTTGAGTCAAAATAGGAAGCAAAATAAGTCTTCCATGGAGAAAGAAAATAGGTAGCTAAGGCGTCTGGTATCATCTACTGAAATAGCAATGCAAGCTGCCTCACTGTTCATATGGACAGGCAAGTCTGATTTAATGTAATTCAATATATATTAATGTATTTTGTTATAGGATTGTGGAGCCTTGAAAAGCATATGGCTGGGTTCATGCTGCCCTCTTTGCGACATCTTTAAGTAAAGGGCCTGGCAATTCTGTGACGCTCAGTGTGGAGACGGAAAAGTCCTCTGCATAGTTAAAGACTCCTACCCTCCCCCAGGTGCCAGACCACGGGCAGTCATCGCGCGGATACTCAACTTTCACGATAGAGATACTATTCTTCGACAGGCCAAGTCACAAGAATCCCTCACCTACGAATCCCATCATATAATGATATTTCCTGATTATACTAGGATAGTACAACAACAGCGTCAATCTTTCACCGCGGCAAAAGCACGCCTCCGAGAACTCCAAATCCTATATATGCTACTGTTCCCAGCACGCTTGAGAATCTGCTGCAAAAACTGTACCTTGTTCTTCGATACACCGGAGGAGGTATTCCAGTGGTCAGATTAACTCCGTCCAGTGAAGCCACACACACCGCCACCCCGAGACTCGGACTCATCATCTGGAGACCCACGTCACAGCATGCCAAGAAAGACAAACGAAGACAGATCAAGATCATCCTGGAGCTCAAGATCACGGGGGGACAAACAGACTGAGACCCTTGGAAATTGAACATAGTCTGTGCCACATGTAACATAATTTTAGAACCACTAAACACGCCAATATTAAGCTTATCAGAGACGATTCTAAATATGTCAGCATGAATCGAGGCCTACAACACCTGAGTGAACAATCTAGAACTTCTTGGGACATCTGTTCTGATTGGACGTTTGAGAAAACCATTGGATGGGTTCTGCGCTCGCCACCTGTTGGGGTGGGCGTGGTATTCCATCTGCGAAAGATGCTTCAAAGTTTACTGAGGTATTGGGGTGGGAGCAGGTGGGCAGAGAAAGTTCAGATCCAGGTTTGGTTTAATATACTTGTTAACAAGCAGCATCCACCATATCGACATAGTTGTTCCCTCATAGGATACACCCCGATCACATACACTGCCCATTCCAATGACAACACTGAGCGGACAGACTCCAGTCGGCAAGCTCAATATGATAACATGGAATGTCCGAGGCCTAATCGATAAGATAAAGCATGGTGTTGTTCTTAAACAAGTGAAACGCATGGGAGCTGATATTGTGATCCTACAAGAGACTCACCTCATGGGGACTAAGGACCCATGCTTGACCCGCTATGGTTTTATGCACATATTCCACTCAGGATTCGTAAGAGGATCCAGAGGGACTGCTATATTGATTGAACAGAAAAACCCCCTTCGTTCACATTCGTACATGGGCAGATACACAGGGCAGGTATATCTTTGTGCAAGGCAAAGTGGGAGAAGAATCTATAGTGCTGGGCAGTGTTTATGCCTCTCCACCCCTAAACCAAACATTCATCGAACGCATACTAGATATCTGGGGGACCATACCAGAATGCCTCACAACGGTCGGGGGAGACTGGAATGATGTGATTCATTCAGAACATGACCGGTGGAGAGACACAACCCCACATGGGACACCAAGGAAATCTAAGTTGGGCCTCATGACAGAGATGCTGTGGTGGAGGGACATTCAGAGAGCCCAATTCCCCACGACTGCAGGGTATACATACTTCTCAGCAGTCATGTCTCATTCTCTAGATTAGACTATATATTCATTACACGCGAACATGCCCACAGAATACCTATAGCAGAGATCTTGCCTAGAGGTCTGTCAGACCATTCCCCAGTGAAATTACAACTGTTAATTGGCCCTAAACAACCTTCCTTCCATTGGCGCCTCTCTCTCTGGCACATGCATAATCCACTATATAAAACGGGTATACATAAAGCTATACTAGATTACTTCTCCTTCAATGAGGGGACGACTTTGTCCGCTATAACCCTATGGGAAGCAATGAAGCCAACTTTATGGGGATTCGACATTAGTTATTGCGCAGTAGAGCGACACCGCAAAAAACAGACGCTGTTACAAACAATAACGGGGTACTGCTAGATGAGGCCAAACTTGCATGGCAGGCCACTCAAAGCAGGATATAATAATGGGGGGACAAATCAGGTAAACTCCTACACAGACTGTGTCAACACACCCTGAAACCAGTTCAGATACCGCGATTAAATCACAAGACAATACGATCCTCACAGACCCAGATGAGGTTGCCCACTGCTTAGCCGAATTCTATCAAACCATATATACAGAACACGAAGTCCTAACACAGTCCCAGATCGAAGATTTCTTTTTGGATATACCGCCAAAGACACTCCCTAGAAACCCCCATTACCCTAGAGGAATTAATCAAAGCCATAAGAGAAATGAAGCCTGGGAAAGCACCAGTACCCAATGGATTTCCATGCAAATTGTTTAAAGCATACATGCCTATACTAGAACCTTGTTATCTGGCCACAGTCCGCAGCGCCCTGAAAGATAAATGTATGCCACCCGATTGGAGACAAGCAGAAATTGTAGTTTTCCCGAAGCCAGGGCGTCCACCCAAACTCTGTTCATCATACCAACCGATCTCACTTCTAAATCTTGAAGCCAAAATACTGGCAAAAGTACTTGCGAATAGATTGTTACCACACATGCCAGATCTGGTTCATCCGGATCAGGCCGGTTTCATGCCACATAGAGCGACGCGACACAACATACGTCGGGCTCACAACGCATTAGCAGCGGTAGATCGCTTAGGCCGACCATCAGCCCTACTCCTTGCAGACATAGATAAGACATTTGATTTGGTCAGCTGGACATACATGTTTATACTGTTGGCGCAGTGGCGTAGCTGGGGGGGCGGTCCGTCCCGGGCAGCGGCCTCCCCCCGCTATCACCTGCCGTCTCGGGGCAGCAACAGCCCCCCCTGCTCCTCAATGCGTGCTCCTCAATGCGTTCGTCGCGTGGGGGCGGCAAACAGAGAAACTCGCCAGCACCCCCCCCCCGGTCTTCACTGCAAACGCAGAGATCGGCACAGGCGCCACTGTGTTGGCGTATCTGAATATAGGACCCAAATTCATAGTACATATACAATTGTTATATACAGCCCTCACAGCTTCTGTTTAGGTGG
Organism: Calotriton arnoldi; assembly: GCA_963921515.1. Taxonomy (NCBI): domain Eukaryota; kingdom Metazoa; phylum Chordata; class Amphibia; order Caudata; family Salamandridae; genus Calotriton; species Calotriton arnoldi. The sequence goes on along the minus strand of CAWUFW010002431.1, from coordinate 886,022 downwards.
CAGGCGGGGTATTCGGCCAATTCCCAATTGGCCGCGGTAGCAGCCAAGGTTGCTCTCTCTCCCCCCCTCTTATTCGCTCTCACCATAGAACCCCTGGCCACATGGGTCAGACGTGATGTTATGTTATGTTAACTAGGTACTTATAAAGCTCACAGCTACTCAATAGAGTGTCCTGGCGCTGTAAGACCTCATGACAGGGCTGACAGTGTGCTGATGTACGCTCGATTCATGTTCTATTGCTGGAATACCCATGTTTTCAGTGACTTTCTAAAAGTGAGAAGGTCCTGCACCTGTCTAAGTGCCAAAGGCAGGCTGTTCTAAAGTGGAGCGGCTTGCACCTGAAAGGAGCGTCTGCCTATACGAGTGCGGAAGAACTTGGGGGTGAGCGCCTGCTGCAGTGATGAGGACCTCAAGGTTCGGTGCGGATTGTAATACTGGACTCTTTTCTTGATATAAGAAGCACCTGTACCATGGAGAGCTTTAAAGGCCAGAACCAAAGCTTTGAAACGGATCCTCTTGCGGATTGGTAGCCAGTGAAGGGATTTCAAATGGGAGGACATCCGTGTTCTAGGGCCAAGCATAAGTATCGCCCTAGCCGCTGCGTTCTGGACCACCTGCAGACGTGTCAATAAATATTCCGGTAGACCCAGGTACAGAACGTTTACGTAGTCCAGCCTAGATACAATTAAAGCCTGGACCACCGTTTTCTTGTGTGCAAACGGAAGAAGGGGCAAAAAAGTTTCAGCATTTTGAGCATGCCGAAGCAGGACCCCACTACAGCTTGAATCTGGGCATTCATGGATAAATTATCCTCCAGCTTAACCCCTAGATTCTTGACTGTCTTTACCAAAGCAGTAGGGGGGGACAAGTCCAAGGGCCACCATTTGCGCCAAACATCGCTATGGGGGAGACCAAAGAAAATGATCTCCGATTTCTCGGAGTTACACTTGAGTTGATTCAATTGAAGCCAGGAGAACACCTCTGATAGGCAGGTGTTAATCATATCTCCTCTAAAATCCGCGTCCTTATCACAAGTGAAGAGCAACTGCGTATCGTCCGCATATGATACTATTTTTCCTCCATGGGCCGCGGTCAAATGCGCAAGGGGGTCATATAAAGGTTAAAGAGTGTCGGGCTCAAGATCGAGCACTGCGGGACCCCCACCTTCATGGGGGGAATGGGAGCAGCAAAGGGCGAGGACCAAACCGTTTGCTGACGGTCCTTCAAAAAGGAGGAGAACCACTTGAGTACCGTGCCCCCAAAACCGCACTCCTGGAGTCTCTGCAGAAGCCGGTCATGGGGCACGGTATCGAAGGCTGCAGATAAGTCCAATAATATCAGCACGGCCTTGCCTCCCTTGTCTAAAGTCCCCTTAATAACCTCAGAGACTTCCAGAAGCGCTAAAGTTTGCCCTGAAGCAGGACTGGCTCTGGTGAAGCACTTGATTGGCTTCAACATATGTGGTGGTGACGAGATTCACATATTTTTCCAGCGCTTTAGAAAAGAAGGGGAGCAAGAAAATTGGCCTGTAATTTGAGGCTATCTCGGGATCAGATAAAGGCTTTTTTAATAGGGGGAGAATTTTTGCCTTCTTCCACCTGTCAGGGACCTGCCCATTCTGCAGTGAAGCGTTAAGAATCAGATTCACCGCAGGATTGATTGTCTCCGCAATAGATGTCAAAACTTTGGCTGGGCACAGATCAGAAGGTGAGCCTGATTTAAGGGCTCTCATAATTTCCAAGGATTTATCCATGGGGATAGGGGGGAACTGCGTGAGAGACGGTCCCTTTACCCGAGTGGAAGGGGACAAAAACTCCAAACATTCACCCCGAACTGGGGGCTGCTCAGGGAAAGTATCTTGTATATTTTTAATTTTTTTCATGGAAGTAAGAGGCCAAGTGCCTAGTCCATACTTCAGTGGAGGTGAATGGTCTGACAGCCGCACTCGGAGATGAGAACTCTCTTACTATTTTAAAAATTTCTGTACTTTTGTTTTCTGCCAATTCAATTTTAGAGGAGATGAAAAGTTTTTTCTCCTCACAAATTTTATCATAATGAGCCTTCAGCGCCTGTTTATAAATTATTTAATCATTAAGATCAAAATTCTTCCGCCAAGCCCTCTCCAGACGTTTGCAGGCACTCTTGCTTTTCCTGAGAGCTTCGGTAAACCAAGGGGCCGAGGCTCGAGCAGCCTTAGCGGAACGTGAGGACGAGGGTGCAAGCTCCCATGCGCAGAGCTGGAGCCAGTTCTCAAGACAATCTACATCGTCCTCAAGATTACCACTGAAGGGAATCGGATGATTACTGAGGGCAGTGCTCAGGGCGTCTGACGTAATTTGGTGGAATGGTCTGAAACTACTAGTGCGGGCCTTCCCATAAAATTTGGGGTAATTAGGTTCTTTCCTAATTGTAAAACCAAGGAGGAAATGATCAGACCACACAAGGGGCCAGGGTATGGCAGTTTCTATTGTTACATTGTAGAAAATCTGATCCAAAATATGTCCCTTCTCATGAGTAGGACGATGGACATATGGGGTCAACTTGAAAATATCCAAGGATTCTCGTAGTCTAATGGACTCCTGTTCAGCAGGTTTGTCCATGTGGATATTGAAATCTCCTAGCACCAAACAGTGTTTATATTTGGTAACAAAGGGAGAAACCCCGTTGCTGACAGACTCAAGGAAAATGCCAGCGGGGCCAGGGGGTCTATAAATTAAAATGCCAGCAAACGATTGATGCGCAGACACCCCCACATGGAACCCAAGGCTTTCGGCTCCTGCTACCTCTTCTGTAGGTACTATAATACATGAAAATTGATTTTTAAAAATTATAGCAATGCCACCACCAGTACCCTCGAGCCGGTCCTTCCTAATAATCTGATAACCGGGAGGGATGGCACTATCAATGGTAGGATTCGATCCTTTACCAAGCCATGTCTCCGTTAAGAACAGTAAATCCGGGCTGGTGTCCACTAATAGATCATAAATGTGAAGTACATGTTTTTTCAGGGACCGAGTGTTTAGAAGCATGGCACATAGTTGGCCCTTCTCCCGGTACAACAGGTCCTCTGGGAGTTCCGGGTTGGCCTTGGCCTCCTTTTCTGACATTGGCTCTAACTTGATGATGGAGGCAGCCCAGCTGCACTGTGAGCAAACCAGGGCCTTAGTCTCCGAGTACGGAGGGAAGTGGGAGCGGCAGCTCACACACTTACCGATTTCCAGTAGCATCCGTCTGCTGAAGCATAAGCGTTTACCATAATCGGGAGTCCTACTGGCAGCTTGGCCGACGCCGGCCGCCTCCGGGACGCTGACGGGCGCAGACGAGTTTGCCTTAGGCGTGCTGCTGGCGCGCCCGCTGCGCGAGAGCGCAGCGTTCCTCCTTATATTTGCTAGGATTCAGCTACTAGACCGCTCACTACCCACAATGGCGGCTCTTAGTTCCCCGCGTCAAAAAACCAGCCCACTCAGGGTTCGATCCCCGCCCTCACCCACCACAATTCAAATTCAGGCAATAACAATTTTAAAAATAACGTTTCCACTAAGATAGATTAGTATTTGCTCCTGCTAAAACTGCTGAATAAAAACAAGGTGTAGATAAAACAATTCCTGTGCAAAATGCGAGCGAGCGAGCCGGTTACGATCTAAAAAGCAGCAGGCAACGCTGTCTTGAGTCCAACCGAGTGCGCGCAGCGCCCCTCCTTATATTTGCCAGGATTCAGCTACTAGACCGCTCACTATCCACAATGGCGGCTCTTAGTTCCCCGCGTCAAAAAACCAGCCCACTCAGGGTTCGATCCCCGCCCTCACCCACCACAATTCAAATTCAGGCAATAACAATTTTAAAAATAACGTTTCCACTAAGATAGGTTAGTATTTGCTCCTGCTAAAACTGCTGAATAAAAACAAGGTGTAGATAAAACAATTCCTGTGCAAAATGCGAGCGAGCGAGCCGGTTACGATCTAAAAAGCAGCAGGCAACGCTGTCTTGAGTCCACTTGTGATGCACTTGTGCGAGGCTTTGTGTGGATGCCAGAGATATCAGATCGCATAGCCCCATATGCTGATGACGTCCAACAAGATGAAGGGAGATTCCTACACACGATTTGGTCTTGCACGACACTAGATCGCTTTTGACGTGGTGTGCTGATTTGCCTAGAAGAGGTACTGGCATGGTATCTCCCCAGATCCCACAAAATTACATTGCACAGAGGGGATAGAGGAAAATGGATATAAACGCCATCTTCTATTTCTCGGCCTCACACTAGCCAAACGAGATATCGCTAGACAGTGGAAAGCAAATACTCCACCCCGCATTGGGACCTGGAAAAAGGGCGTGGATTTCAATATAGGACTGGCACTCCCAGTTTTCACAGCTCGCGGATGCCCTCAGAAACACACCAAAATATGGCAAAGATGGGCCGAGTTCAGAGGCCTACCACTGGAAACACATACTACAATGGGCCAACGACTGGAAAACGAAATAATATCTTACGGGCAAGATCAGAATAATACAGCACAGGTCTAGGCCTCGAATTAATGGGGATGTCGGGAGGGAACAGAATATGGAATTCAGAACATGGATGCGCAATGTTTTCTATAGTTTTTGTTACTTTACGTTCTCATGTATGCTTATGTTTCTCCGTACCCACTGTAACCTTAGTGTGGCACTTGGAGAAACAATGATATGCTTTTGGCACGTTTTTACACAGTTCTTTATTGTGTTGTTTTATACAGGGGTAGTATGTATCTTTTTCCCGGTGATCGTCACAGGCGGAACCGTCTGACTTGATTCTCTTCTTTCTGGTCTCAAGTCGTTCCTCGGGAAAAGAAAACAGGAATGTATGAGGATTTCGCCCCCTTCTCTTTTAGTGTAGGGAAAAGGAGTGAGGGGATGCGTTAGAGTCACTTATTGCCACCACTACTGTCGCTGCTCTGCAGGGCTTTACGCGGGCGCCAAATACTCGATCTGCTACAATATTTGGCCTTTCCCCCTTGCTGTTAGAGAAACTCTAACTCCCTCCCTGCTGCACCGGAGGACCATCCGTCTCTCTTGAACCCCTTTGGACGATAACCCGGAAACAGGCACGCACCTCCGATAGCCACGCTCCTCCTGGAGCGCGGCGGGTCAATCCGTGGTGCCGGATGGGATCCGGCTCCCTCTCTTGTTCGATTCTCGGGGAACTGGATTCTGCTGCGTGGGTCTCTGCTCGGGACGCGACGGGGTTCTCTCTTCCTGCGTCTGCTTCAGCGTTTTTCTCCACCCTGGATGTGTAGTCCTTCTTCGCTCTCTAGGCAATTCCTCTTTCGTCACGGGGGACGCTGCCTATCAAGGCCGTCTCGGTAGTTTCATCGTCGGCAATTGGTTCTCGTGACGACGTCACATGAGGGTTCTCGTTACCCAGGAAGCCGCTGTAGTGAAAGGCGCCATCCCGATCTCTCCAGGCTGGATCCTGTGAAGTTGAAAGATAGAGGAGAGGAGAGACGTAAGGGGGGAATATGTCCTCACCGTCTCCCTCTCTCGTGGCGTCCTCAGGTACGTCGTGACACTTAGCCAATAGACTATTAGGAATTATTGCTGTACCTCAAAATGGTTGTTTGTTTCACTTTGTCCAGATCCTTCCGGGCTGTGTGGTCGAAAAGTCAATTAAATATGTTGTGTAAAAAAAAAAAAGACTCCTACCCTGAGTGCCCAACTGTACTGTTGTCTGGATCCCTAATGCAGATTTTTTTGTCATAGGTAAACACGGACCATACTTGTGCACCATGACTTAGTCTTGTCTCACGGATTACGCTCTTGTTGGACCAGGACGGGTGCCCAAAGCGCTTCACTAAAAGTGGTGAACGACTACGGCCTTCACCAGGGGTTAAGCAGCACAAGCGCGGTGGTGGCAGCATACCGTGTAGTGATCAGTAGTAGTGAACAGGACCTTTTTACCCTGTGTCACTGGAGTGAGGCGTACAGGCTCACTCACCGTTTTAAAAGTTCAGCTGATGTGTGCTTAACTCACCCTTGGCCTACATCTGGTAGATGTGGAGTGCTGTGCAGCGCAGGGGAGGTGACCCTACGCTGGATGTAGGTGTGCCAGGTAAGAGTAGAGTAAAGGGACAGAACAGTACTGTGCAGTGCATGTATGGATAGTGTATGTACTGGGTGTATGTATGCCTTTGAAGCATACATTACATGAGAGATATAGTGGTGTGCAGCGCAGCACATGTAGAATGAAAGCATGTCCTGGGTGTATGTGTGCTTGTGTGAAGTACAGTACATGAAGGGTGAAGTAATGTGCAGCACGCACATGATGAGTGTATGTGCTGACAGTGTGTCTGTTTGCAAATAGCACACTCTGGTACAGTATAGAAAATCTTCAGTGCTGAACAGTGCACGCATACTGTATGTCTGTACTGAATGTATGTGTACTTGTAGAGTGGCTGGCATCCAGGTGTGAACTCTGGTCACTCCCATGAATGTTGTGGATCAATCAGCTTCGGAGTCTTGCCTGCTGTGACAGGAATCCTTTCAGGAGAAAAGAAGAAAAAGAGAAATATACACTTCAAAAGAAGCAGAACCCCAACATAAAACTTCAGTCTGAGACCCTAAATCACATTTGGTGTCTGGAAAAGGACTATATGAAGGGACGATTGAGCAGCCAGAAGGACTGTGTGAGAAAGGGGATTCCTGTGACCAGGACTAGGGGCAAAGACCTCCTAGTCTCCCTGCTGGATGAGGAGACATCACCCAGGAAAACCAAGACCACCTACCCTGGAGCCTGGAGGACTAGTGCCTGCCTGCTTGCCAAGACCAGTGTGCCTTGTGAGGAAGAGGAGGGAGCGAAGTCCAGTGGGGAGCCCTGTTGAGCGGACTCCCTGAGTGAGGTGTGAGGGAACAGCTGGGTACCAATCAAGTTTTTGCCCTGTGTGGTGTCTGGCAACTCCTATATGCCAGGAGAGGGTCGCTGTGGAGCGAGCTGTGTGTTAAGCCTTGTGTGGGTCTTTCTAAGCCCGTATCACTGCGCTTCGGTGAGCCCATATACCAGGAGGGGCCATCGGTAAAGTTGCTATGGAAGGAGGGCTGAGACCCGTAACCGCCGTGGTGGAGGCGTTTACACTGGAGGAGTCTGCTCCCAATTTACAAAGTACCTCGGCAACCCCGCATGCCAGAAGGGGCTGCTGGTAGCAACGTTGCCAAGTTTTTCGGCCGTCACCTGAGGAAAAGACTGAGGCTGCATTTGGTGGGATGATCCCGCACAGAGAGAGAACTGCCCCTGACTGACCCCCGAGGAGTGCAGAGGACACAGTGGAGAGGTGTGGTGCAGCGGCCAGGGCAGCTGACTTCGGAGCACAGGGTTCACGGTTCGATCCCCGGCTCCGGCGGCAGCTCAGCTCAGCACCATGTGACTCTGGGCAATAGCTCACTTAATTTCCACTCCGGCCCCCAGCGCCTTGAGACCCGTAAGGGTGAGTAGCTGCGCTATATAAAAACGGACTTACATTTACACAGCGGATGATGTCGCACCCTTGCTGGGCTCCAGTTGTGAGCGGATGAAAGGATTTCCCTCTGCTCCCCACCAGGGAAGGCTGACTTACAGCGTCTGCGCAACCTGGGAGCTACTCTGATAACTGGAGGAGCTGACAGCACCGCTCAAGAGAGAGAGCCTGCAGTGTGGGCCACAAGCAGCCTGACTGTTTTTGAGCAGAATCAGAACTCGCAGGTGCCCACACTAGGGCCACCCTCTGCATTGCTGAATGTTCCTGTGCTGCAGGGGCGGGTAAGATGTGAACTTTGCCTTTTAGGCCTCCAGGGACACGCTGCTAAGGGTGCTATGGCACCATAGATACTTTTGACTAATCCTGAAGAGTCAAAGAGGAGCTCTTCAGTAAGGCCTGTTAGTGAGCACTCCCTGGATGCGGCCACCAGTGAATGGGGAATAACCCCAAGCACATTACAAGGAAGATGATGGGACAGGGATTTGCCTAACAACTACCAGATCCCCGACCTCAAGGGGACTGTGTTATTGCTTGTGCATATTGTTATTCCGTTGCATGTGCAGAGTTAGAAACAAAATACTTATTTTTCATATAAAAGCAAGTATTTGACTAGACATTGATTTATTGTTTGTACTGTTTATACTTTGAGTTATGAGTCACGTTCACTTACCTGTATCTACACCTCCTCCCCAGGGGGAGCCTTTGGCTGCTTGTCCACAGATACCACTGAGAGTCAAGTGCAGAAGGAGTACTTTGCCCAGTTGCTCAGGATCCATAGGAGGTCGGGCCCTGGGATATCATTGGTAAAAGGCCTCAACCACCACGGCTGTGCCCAGTAGCCCCTGCATGCCATGTGGCCCTCTGAAAGGGGTTCTGCCACTCAAGTTATTTTACTATCTTGGCCTCAACCTCGTACTGCCTATTAATTGGGGTGGTTATAATGAATTAAATGGTAACATCGTGTCCTTTAGTACTAGCCCAACTCAGAATGCAGGCCATTATTGACAAAAACAGTATCAAGCATCCTAGCACTGACACAAATTGGGCTTCACCAGCTACCTGAAAATAATAAGTGATGGTGCTGCATGCGTATTCCACAATATAGCGACATGGATGGCATGGGATCTAACACGTTGTCTGGAAAAGGTTCCAGAATGCTTAGTATTTTTCCACCACAGTTTCCTTAATCAAGCTTAGTAAAACTCCCATACCTTGGTTACAGTGCTTGGAAGTCATTGTTAATTACGGGGCGGAGGAGGGGGGGGGGGTGGTAGCAAGTGGACAGACGACAAGATAGGGAAAGTAAGATAAAAAAATTAATAAAGCCACTTACCTTGCACTCGCTGCATCGCCGAGTGGTAAGTGGTTTTATTTACTTTTTTATTTTACTTTCCCTATCCCGTTGTCTGTCCACTTCTCCCCCACCCTCCTCACCTCACCCCCGCCCCACTGATGTTACCTGTGCCGACCACACCTGCATGACGCCCTACATATGACCAGCACCAATTACAATTGCTAATTTCAAAGAAGGTAAAATCTGCAAATGCTTTGATAAAGGATAAAAGCCACCAAAGTGCAAGGAAAGTTACTAATATGAGGGAGAAGAGATGCTATTGATTTGACATTGGCTGGTGGTACCAGAAACAAGTTTATGAAATGGACGACTAAAATGTGCTTTGTGAGACAATGCAGTGGCGTAACTTGGTTAGCAAGATTGGGGGGGGAGGGTGAGATTCAGATTTTCCAACTGTCATATAATGTTTAAATACATTATACGACAAGCAGGGTGCATGAGAGGGACCTAAGGGGCAGTGAAAAGGGAGAGGAATGCTGATTGGTAGGAGTACTAAGAGAGAAAACACAATATTTTGTAAAATAACCAATATTTGTGAGGATTGTGTGTGCGTTTTTGTCTGAGTGTATGTAAACATTCCGGGTGAAATCCGACTGACATCTCACAATACCCAACTGAAAGCACCTGTACCCAACTATTTATCAGAAAATACATATATTGGGGGGGAGGTAACATCCCAAACATCCCGCCGGAAACTATGCCCCTGATTGCATGACACAATGTCTTGAGGATTGAGCTATCGATATACAAAAATAATACATTGACAATATCGACTGCCACGATCTCGTTAAGATAAGAAAATACAGAGAAGTATAGGTTTACTATTCTTAGCTCCATATCTGCTTACTGTGCTGATACAGTGGTCGTTGATATTGCAGATTTAGTAATTTTGTGGCTGATATTTTGACCATATAGTATATAGTCATTCTGTACCACTTCTTTTTGAACAATTTAATCATGTTAAAGTTAACAAGACAGTTGCGTAATGCAGAGCCAGTCCAGAGATCTTGCTAATGTATGGAGTGTTACCCTCCTCCTGTCTAAGGACACCCCTATGTTTCTATAGCTATTCTCTACCTGCCCTTGTGCACTGTCCTACTAGAATGTATGCACTGATGCACATTTATACTGTCCAGCTGGTTGTAAGGAATAGGCTAACAATCTATTCTACTGGACTTTGCTGTTATAGGAACCAAAGGGGCAATAGAAACATTTAGGACGGACAGAATTTGGTATTCTGTATGGAGTAATTTAAAGGAAAAGCCCACAGTGAGCGTTTCATTTCATGATGAAATTAGGGTGAAGTCAAACATACGGTCCCTGCTAATGTACTCATTCCAAATTTAAAGTATTCCAGGTTCAGAAAGTACCAGAAATTACTATGCACTGAGATTGTACATTGTGCAGGAAGAGCTGCACCTTCCAGTCCTCTCCCCTCTAACATCGTGCCTCTCCATTTCACCCTCTCTCCACAGGGCACACTTTGCCTGGTAAAAGCAAATGGAACTTATACGGCCAGGATGAAGTCACAAAATATGGCAATCAGTGCTGAGAAGACTGGACTAGACTGGGATGCGGCCTTGTATGATCACCAGCTGCTGAGATTCATTCAAGCATTCCATCCATTACTTTTTTGTATACTTTAGTGTAACACCCTATGTGCAACGGGTACTCTCAGAGGTGGATCCCGTGGTCATTGAGCCTCTGGAAGCAAACTGCACCCAACTGACGAGCCCCAGTGAGGGCAAAACCGGTCTTAGGTTGCTTGTGTTCTGGTTCAAGTAGGACCTGGCCTGGTAGTTCCAGCTGGAATGTTCCTATTGGAACAGAGTCAAGACTGAGATGCATAAAGCTGGGCCCAAACTCAGGTGGCATGGTGTGCACAGTGTCATAACAAAGGCCCCCGAGGTGCCGGGGCCCCCTCAGCACAGTACCCTGGCCTGAGAGCTCCTGAGTGAGTTGGGAGGGGTCCCCTCCATATACTTTGCAGGGGGCCCCCCTCAAGTTTCGTCACGCCACTGGGTGTGCAAAATAACGATGGACTGGTATGCGACCCAGAATAATCACCAGTGGCTGAGATTAATCCAAACATTCCATCCATCACTGTTTTTGTATACTTCAGTGCGTAGGATTTTATATCATAAGTGCAGACGTCAAAATGTTTGACGCAGTGGACTATGCAACAGTGATGGAATATACCCTAAGCAAAACCTCCTTACCAAATGTTATAAGCCTTGAACCTTTGTGCTTCAGAACACTGCCCTTGAAGCAAATGTGATGCCCTAGCTGGCATCATATATTAGTACCACTGTATATCACCGTTGTGACTTGTTTTGCGAAGCATAATAATTTAGTTCTTCTCAATCGCAGAAGCAGTTGTGATGCTTCTGTGCAAGTGACTCCTGGGTCCTTTATGTGTGTCTTTATGGAACCAGTTCTGTAGAAAAACCACATACCTTGCAGACTGATGGAACCTATCTAAAATAACCCGTAGAGTCGGAGAGAAAGACCTGCCTGTTTTTAACATTGTGAGCTTGGGGCACTAATAAGTTTCTACCAGTTTGGTAGCCCACCTCTACACAATTTTATACTGTAATGGTCTCTTTTTAGACACACTGACTACACTGACACATGGAGCACTTTACCCTCATTACAGCATCTCCCCGATGGTTCATAAAACAATAGGACTGCTGCGGGATGTTTCCCATTGCTAGATGGGTAATTTGTTGTATGTATGTATGTCTATGGTGTTTTTATAGCACAAACCTAGCCAAAAGGCAGTGGAGCAATGATGAAACTTGCTGTATTAGGTGGTTGATGGGTCTTCTTCATTCTACAGATCTACTATAGGCTACTTCACTTGACTAGTGGTTATAATGTTCACTGGGCAACCTGGTCTTTGCGTGTTTATAAAAAAAAATGGATGGAAATTGTAAATAAGTAACATGTGGTGGTAACTTTAAGAGAACACTGAAAGTATTGCAGGGACCACATCGAACAGATGTTGTTAGTAGATACGGAGGAAATAGACATTAGATATGACTACAGGATAATATTGAATAGACATTAAGTGTATGTAATAATGTAGGCCATACACAAATAATTGAATTAAGGATAATCTCTCAATGAAGTTTAGGTAAACATCGTACAGATACATTTTAAATTAGGTTCAGAGAATAACATATAATTAAAACATGATGTGGTGAGTAGATAAATGTTGAAGAAATTCTTCGTCAATAACCTTTTAATTTCTTTTAGGTACAAATATATAAAACGTTATAGAAGGGCAGATCCTTAATAAAGATCCTTATGTTTGGCATGCTCCCCCTTACAATAATGCTCTCTGTTATACTCTCTGCTGTTTCTTGGAGGTAGGACAGATAATATCAAATAACTAACAAACAAAAAATATATAGTTTGATAGGATTCGGGAAAATGTGAAACAGAGATAAAGCAGGAGGCTGGCATGCAGGGCGCTTAGTTAAGTAAGGAGGCTGGTCACTCATAGGAGAGTTGCCGAAGACGCATAACTAGGAGTTCATTAAAGAGGTATGGCCAATGTACGCAGGGCGTGGCCAATGTACGAAGGGTGTGGCCAATGTACGAAGGGCGTGGCCAATGTACATAGGGCGTGGCCAGTGTACGAAGGGTGTGGCCAATGTACGAAGGGCGTGGCCAATGTACGAAGGGCGTGGCCAATGTATTAAGGTATGGCCAATGTACTAAGATATGCTCAATGTACTAAGGGCGTGGCCAATGTACTAAGGTATGGCCAATGTACGCAGGGCGTGGCCAATGTACTGAGGTATGGTCAATGTACTAAGGGCGTGGCCAATGTACTAAGGTATGGCCAATGTACTAAGGGCATGGCCAGTGTACGCAGGGCGTGGCCAATATACAAAGGGTGTGGCCAATGTACGAATGGCGTAGCCAATGTACGAAGGGCGTGGCCAATGTACGAAGGGCGTGGCCAATGTATTAAGGTATGGCCAATGTACTAAGGGCGTGGCCAGTGTACGCGGGGCGTGGCCAATGTACTAAGGTATGGTCAATGTACTAAGGGCGTGGCCAATGTACTAAGGTATGGCCAATGTACGAAGGGAGTGGCCAATGCATTAAGGTATGGCCAATGTACTAAGATATGTTCAATGTACTAAGGGCGTGGCCAGTGTATGCAGGGCGTGGCCAATGTACTAAGGTATGGTCAATGTACTAAGGGCGTGGCCAATGTACGCAGGGTATGGCCAATGTACGAAGGGCGTGACCAATGTATTAAGGTATGGCCAATGTACTAAGATATGTTCAATGTACTAAGGGCGTGGTCAGTGTACGCAGGGCGTGGCCAATGTACTAAGGTATGGTCAATGTACTAAGGTATGGCCAATGTACGTAGAGTGTGGCCAATGTACTAAGGTATGGCCAATGTACGTAGGGCGTGGCCTATTACATGCAAGCTAGAATCCTGTGCTTGACAAATTCATAAAGTGCCTTAATGGGCACAGAATAATTTTGTTCACCCACGGCACACACACGTCATACTCATATATACATTCAGGTGTAAAATATGTGTTTACCAGTGCTGGGATCCAGACCCAGATACCAGAGAATGCTGGACCTTAGCTCATGGCAGTGCCTTAGACCACTTAGCAACTGGCATCACATGAAGTTTATCTCAGTTCAAAATCACTGATATTGTTGGCTGAGACAAACTTTATATTGCTGGAATTTGACATGCTTTGGGGTTGTTAAGTCCCCACTCCACAACATAGACAGAGTTTTGATTCTGACCAGCCATTCAAAGGTGCAACATTATGAAAACTCAATTAAAACTTTTTTGTTTTCAAATAGCCTCATTTTTTATTTTAGGTTACTTTAGTTTAGTTCAGTTTAGTTTGCTTGTAAGTAAAGGACAGAAGAAGGGAAAGTAGGAATCTGCATTTCTTTTTTACCAGTGCTCACCGCATTTAAAACTCTTGGGACAGGTGAGCGAGACAGTGTGAAAAAAACGGGAGATACAGGGATTGATATTTGCATTGTGAAGATCCTGAGAAACCAAGTTTTAATTGTGTAGTGCAGCGGCCTTAATCCAGCGCTTGCATTTACTCTTCTGGATTCAGAAGGATGATAAGGGCAAAGGTGCCAAGAAAGGGGCCGGCAGGGGAAACAACCTTTACCCCGTAGGCAAAACCACGGCCTGCCTTTACTCTGCAGTCACTACCCCGACTGTCATGCTACCATGTGTTCCTTTACCACGCAAGTCATTACAACGACTTGCTTTAGGGGGCGTGTAGTTGGACTGGTGTTGGATTTGAAGCCCAACACCGCTTCTGATACACTGACTGGAGTTGAAATAGTAATTTATACTATTCCAAAGTCTAGTGCCCTGCTACGGCAAGTCGTTGTAACGACATGCGTGGTAAAGGAACGCGTGGTAACGTCGCAGTCGGGGTAGTGACTGCGGTTAAAGGCATGCGTGAGAAATGCATGCGGGGTTCCGTCATACATCCCCTCGTTCATCACTCTGCCTCTTTACCCTTAAATCCCCTTTTTCCTCTTTGTGCTTTCTTGTCCCGTTAGTTGGCTTGCTGGTCGGCATTTGGATAATCGTGAGTTTTCTTTAGCTTCTCCTTTTTCCACCCTCTAGATTGGAAAGTGGATGCCCTTTTTTATACCTTCTGGGAAAAGGGTATTTAGAGGTAAAGAGGCATTCAGAGTGATGAACCAGGGACTCAGGTGTCTCGATGCACTACGCACTGAGGGGGGCGCTTCCAGGAATTAATGGGTGATATGCTCCTGAACAGTATAGGCACTTGATCTTAGAATGGGGTCAATTCTTCTGGTTAGCCACCAGGTGTCACCCTAGGCTCTGTAAGCTTCTTTTCTCAAATCATGACGAGACATTCTAGACACAGCAACGGCTACCGTCGAGACAGCTCTATTCCTTCAACTCTATGATGCAACCTCACGCTCCAGCACCCACAAGCTAAGGTGCAACCCAGATGCCAATCCAGAATCTTAACCCGTCCTCTTAATCATAAATACGAGTTTGTGGATTCACAAAGTTTGAGATTTAAGAGTTTAGGAATTCACAAAAACCATTATCTGTGGTATGTTAGGAAAGCTACTAAACCAGTCACTTTTTTCAAGGGGCACTACTGGAAACGTCAACTTATATTTGGTATTTCTCCAGGCAGCGTTGCCTGCACTATACAACTGTGCACTAGGGGCATGCACTCAGCTGTGCAAATACATTTACAGTTCTTTCCCTTTTTTTCCCAATGGGGAAAACAATTATTCCTGTGGAATAATACCTTCCACTTCAACTGCACCCTTATGACGCTTTGGGGGCATTTCATTCTGTGTTTCACCCCAGAAGGGGTTCCTCCTCACTTTGATGGAGTACATCTCTGATCATTTCCAGGGTGGGAAAGTGTTAGCGAAAGCCAAAAAAACTAAAATTTGTGGTGCTCAGATACTCTCAAGTCAAACCACACATTAATACTCCAACACTCCATTCCTTGTGTGCAGCAGCGGCTGCCATAAACAAAGGGCAGTGGGGCTGGGCGGGAGGCTTCGCACGGGGGTAAGGGGAATACCATATTAAATAAATAAAAAAATATCTTTTGGCGCCGGCTGCTTCCAGCGTCTCGTCACGTTCGCCGCCTCTCCTCTTCCTGGGTCCCAGCAGCCCCTGGGACCCAGACTCCCATCCAATCCCTGTGCTGCAGAGCAGCGTGGGGATTGGTCTGAGCAGGCAGGAAAGACGCCCTGCTCAGACCAGGGAGTCTGTGGGGTTTCTCCAGCACAGCTGCATAGCTGCCAAGGTTTCAGATTGCTATGTGTGACATTTTCATAATTTCAATGTAATTATGAGTGACATTTCAACAACTATGAGTGACACTTTCTTGCGAGGGAAAAATCAAGCAATGAAGATGAGGGAAACATAAAAATATCAGAAACAAGACCCATTTGAGCAACGAGAAACTCTAAAAGACCTTAAAACTGGTGCAAACGAATGTGGCGGCTGACTCAATAATTACAATGAAATTACGAAACTGTCACACATAGCAATCTGAAACCTTGGCAGCTATGCCACTACAGACCGTGTTTCAATAAGTAGCAGGATACGATACAGCTCACGGTAAAGATCAGAAATGAAAACAAAAGTGAGGCAAGCAGCGAATTAATGCAAGAACCAACAATGAATCAGCGCGTGTACACAGAGGAGAAAGTGCTGACTTGGCCTGCACAAAACAGTACATCCAGCAGCCGAAGCCCATGCTCCGTGGACTCAAGAAAATGTCAACAATAAGCATTGTCGTGTGGTTTGTGGCCTCCTGGTCTACCTTGCTACGTTGGCCTGGGCCTGGCTGCCATGAGGCCCTCTTTTTTTGCGCACGTTCCTTTGTGCCGTTGTTTTTCGAGCCTCTGATGCTGCCCGGCTATCTTAGCACTGTCTGCATTTCTGACTTTCACCTTGTCTCCTGTTCCCTTTTGGGCTACTGTCTGCACACCATGTACAAGGTCGATAAACAACGTTCCTTGTTCCTGCTGATTTGGCCAGTCCCTCAACCTTAGACATAACACTCTATTTACAGCTGCCTTGGAGAAATGTGTGTGCTTTTAATAGTGTGTTTTTTCACTGTTGGAAGCACTTGGAGAACAACCTTTCCAGAGAGAAGAGCTGTTTGTATCTGATGATGTAAACTTTGCATCTAGATATTGAGGTATGGGGGTTCGCTAGTCAAAGCCCAGAGGTCTTCTATTTTTATAATAAACTAGCTACTAGCACGGGGAGGGTGGTAAGTTCATTTAGACTTACATACACTGCTTTATGAAATGCTTTCCCCGTTTGTATTCTATGGAGTTGTAACTATGCTGCTTATGTTATCATTATGCATTATGCTGATAGTACTGGCACATGTACTGTATCTTAGAGCACGTTAGTTGAAATAAACACTTTAAACTATACAGTGTCTCTTTTTACGCACGTTGTGGACAGGTATGTGAGTTATGAAAGGGTGTTCTTGCTACTGCGAGTCCTGAGAGAGAGATACCGTGTTCTGGGTTGTCTAATCATTGGTAGCATTGTTGCTAATGAGACGCTACAGCTAGTCGGATTAGGGTTTTAGGTGCTAAGGTTTATAGTAGGCTCACCACTATATTCCGAGGTCCTATTATCCTGTGCATAGCTCTGTATATGTGCAGAATCCCTATAACATGGCGCAACCAACGAGTGGGGCCACTTATCTGCGAGACGCTTGAGTAATATTTGTGCTTGTCCACAACTACCTTCACAGGCGCTTCCGGAAGCTTGTGTGACGGTGATACCTCCTATATTGACGTTTTTATAGGTTCTTTCAAGCTTGAAGTTGTTAAAAGGTTTTCTAAAAAGAATACCCTCTATTGTGCTGCCATACATTAGGTTGTCCAGACCTTTTAGCCTGAAATGGCTGTTCAAATTGCGGCACATAGCCGCGCAGCGCTCCGGGCTCACTTAACAGTGTATGGAGTGCCTGACGCGGGTGTCGACTTGATCTTTGTGGTACAAGCAGATCCAGCTTACCACTTTGAGGTGTTTTACTCTTGGGTCACCTTTCCAGCGGTGGATGGGGCAGATAATCTGTTCCATGAATATGAAGCCACCGTTGTTCCTATGCACTATAGACCGTATATGAATCTTGAAGTACCGCTCACGGCTTGGCAACACCGTGTTTGGTTTGATGGCGCCCTCCCCCAACCGGTTACCGCGGTTCGTTTAGGCCCATTATCAATTGATGGGGCCACTTGGCCAGTCTTGGCCGGGTATACACCACATCCGCGTTATATGACGGTGACAGTCGCTGAACTGCGACATATGCATTCGTCTTTGATACGAGTACATAGAGCTTTAGTACAATATGTTACAGGCAACATCCAGGGAGCCCCGCCTGGAGTTGCGGCCCATCCAGCTGGTGCAGGCGGTGTAACCATAAGTCCTGTCATGGTGAATTCGGTGATGGGCATGCGCCCACAGCATAAGGATGATTTTCCTTATTGGCTTGCAGAAAAATTTGACCAGCTGGAGGCAGTTTTCCCAAATACTTCTCCACTGGAAAAACATAGGATTTTGACGATTAGTTTGCCAAAAGACTTAGTACCCGAGTTGGCAGAATGCAACAACTGGGGTAGGGTATTCGCTGCAGTGTATTCAAAGTGTTTCGGCACTCCTTCCATGACAGTTCTCCCCTCTGTGATTAAACGAGTACAGGATGAACATGGCCCTGAAGCGGCTGTGGAATTAGGGATGAGACTGGTGGGAGTGTTCGACGTAGTAGCTGAGTTGATCCTTGCGAATGTCAAGGGCGATGCAGTGAACTTTCAAGTAGCTAATGCTTTGGCTTTAGTCCCAGAATTGGACAGGCCTCGCGAATTACCGAAAATTATTGCTCAGGCTTACAAAACCATTGGTCGCAATAGCCTGGGAGTTAAGCCTTTTGCTAAAACGCAAACACAATCGCAACAACAACCAAAAACTCAGTCTGAGAAAGATGAGAAACCAGTTTTTACTAAAAAGAGCTGGAGGTTGAAAAACAGGGTAAGCAACAGAAGAAGCCGGGGTCGCGAGGTGCATCCCCGGTTTCCGTCTCTTCTGAACGCACTTATGATTTGCGTGATAGGGCGAGAATTAAATCTCCAGAGAGATTTCAAGTCCCTGATTCGCGTTCTCCTCGTTCTTCACAGGCACCAACATCTTCGCAGGCTGGTGGAGGAGATCGCCAGGATAGAGGAAGGGGTCGAGAGGATCCACAGGGACGAGACCAACCTCGACAACAGGTCAGAGGGAAACCAGACGATTTTCAACGTTCTCGCCCACAATTTCAGAAGAAAAAGTTGCCGCTGTAACAGCGAAATATGCCACAGACGGTGAGAACGAGACTCCTGGATTGGACGTGGGCAGTGACCCTCCTAGACAGCGCCGCGGAAGTTACCATAGTGCGGGAGGCGCTACGTCCTCATGTGGAGGCGACAGCAACTGAAACATTCATTACTGTCGAGACAGCAGACACCAGAGTGGCTCCCCTGACAGACTATATAATATTGTAATCCAAATCGAAGGTGATATACAGCGTGTTATAAAAGGGATTTTTGGGGAAAATCTGACCTCTTCGTATGACATTTTGTTAGCGGAGGCGGATTGGCCGCCCCCATTCGTACTTGCTGCGCGTAAAGGGGAGGAGATAATCCTTCTGAGCTTTTCTCGACACGTCCCAAAAGACAAAGCAGAGGCTCTTGCAGCTGAATGGGCTGTGTCCCTTGCTCCAGCGTTATACCGCAACCATGTGGGCTGGGATGAAGAATCACCACCCCATGAAATACCTCTGCGGTCTCTACCACAGTCACAACCCCAATATCCCATCAAACGGGAAGCTAAAGGTCCCGTTTCCGAAATTCTGACCCAGTTAGAATATCAGGGAGTGATTGAAACATGCGAGTCACCGATGAATAATCCCCTTTTCGCGGTTTCTAAACCCGATGGATCGTACCGCTTAGTTTTGGATTACCGGCATTTGAACTCTCATTGTCGGACCTTTGCGGTGCAAAACACACATAGTTCTGCGCTAGTAGACAGTCTTGTTCGTAAAAAATATAAAACGACACTTGACCTATCCAATGGATTCTACACGCACAACTTAGCCCCGGAGAGTGGCCAATGGAGCGCTTTTACCTCCGGTGGTAAATTATTCAAATTCCGGCGTCTACCTATGGGCTACAAAACAGTCCAGGTGTATTCGCTGCCCGTGTTGTCTCTTTACTAGACAGCATAGACCCGGATGCATGTTCGTACGTCGAAGATATTTATCTGACAGACGACGAATTGTTCCAGCATCTTTCCCGAGTGGACCGCATTATTTTAGAATTTGCGGTTCTAGGCTATAAGTTTAACTTTGCCAAATCTCACATTGCTGAATTTACCGTTTTTGTTTTTGGGCTATGAGCTCAACAATGAAGGTAAGGGCTTAGCCCCCCATTTCCTGGAGAAATGTGCACTTCTGTGCCCTCCTACTACTCTGAAGAAACTTCAGTCTTTGCTGGGTTTTTTTAACTTTGGGCGTACTTACATTCCCGAATATGCCCAGCGTATCAAGCCATTGTATTCCTTGATACAACCTAACTTTTCAAAGTCATGCTGGCTTCCGGAGCATTCCTCCATTCTGCAGTCTTTGCAGACAGACTTACTTGAGTCTAAATACTTGTTGACTCGTGATAACCACACCAACCTGGTGATTAGAATCATTCCAGGGGCAGTGGGTTTCACGTACTTGACCTTTAACGAAGGTGACACAGTACCAATAGCATACAAGTCACATCTATACACCTCTGCAGAAATGCGCTTTTCCTCGGTGGAAAAAGTTTTGACCGCAGTGCAAATGGCGATTCTAAAGGAACGCGCACTGGCCCAGGGAAAACGCATTTTGGTGGTCACACCATATCCTGCCCTTGAGGCAGTGACGAAAGCAAGTGTGCCGAACTCTAAAGCTTTGCACCCCCGTTGGATACAATGGGCAACATCTTTGACGTCTCCGGATGTCACTTTTATCTTTGATTCTTCACTACAGACTCAGGAGTTTTTGCAGTATGAATTTGTTCATCCTCCTCCTCTGTCTTTGCTACCGCTTGAGGATTACGAATGTATTATCTATACCGATGGTTCGGCGCAGCCGGCCACGGGTTCCAAGCATGCTTATTCAGCAGCATGTGCTATTGTTGCAGGTTCCTTTGTGAACGGAAAATTTAAATCTACTGTAGTGCATACTCAAGCACTGGGAGACAGTACTGCACAATTGGCCGAGCAGCGTGCATTGGTGCTAGCACTCGAGTTCGCTAATCCTGATGTGACCACTCTTATTGTATGCGATTCTTATTACTGTGTCCAGTCATACAATGACAATCTATTCTTTTGGTCACAAAATGACTATAGAGATGCAAAAGGCAGCACAATTAAGCATAAAATGCTTTGGGTTCGAGTGGCAGATTTACAACAACGTCTGCCTCTCACACAGGTGGTACACACTCTTGGCCATCAGCGTGTGGGCGCACATGCTGTCGGTAACGGTTTGGCAGACGAAGCTGCCAAATCAGCAGTAGCCACGTGCTCAGTCGCAGCAGTTACCAGATCCATGTCTAAAATAGATTCTGATATTCTAGCAGCTATTGCTGCAACAAAGGAAGGTGCTAATTACCCTAGGGGTTTCCCTTCCAAATACTCTTATCAGTTAGGTCCCGAACAAGCTCCTTATGTACGAATTCCAAACGTTGGTGATCGGCTGATTCCCAACCCGGATCGCAGACTTTCCTTGATAACGGCGGCACACGAAGGCTTGGCATCAGCTCATGCTGGAGTGTCTGCGACGGTTTCCATCTTGCAGCAGCGTTACTGGTGGCGTGGGTTATACAAACAAACCCGTACTTATGTGCTTTCTTGTGACGTTTGTCAACAGATTAAGCCTTCCACGGTTGCACGGCCACCACAGACCTCGCTCTGCATTTCTAACAGACCTTTTGGGTGTGTTTACCTGGATCACTGCGGTCCATTCTCATCAGACACTGCATATAAATATATCTTAGTTGCAGTAGACTCGTGCACACGTTTCATCTGGGTCTGGCCACAACGGAGTGCTGACGCTCGAAATGTCATAAGGGATTTGCGTGTCTTTGTGGGAATTTTCGCCTGCGGCACCTTCTATTCTGACCAAGGTCCAGCGTTTGCCTCTAAGGCTTACAAGGACGCAATGGGTTCACTGGTGGTGCGGGTGAAATTTTCGTCTCCGTATCGGCCTGAGGGCAATTCGATTGTTGAACGAATGAACCGTGACTTAAAGCAATCCTTGACAGCTAGAGTCTTAGGCACTGGCAGGAACTGGCTGGCCCACTTGTATACGGTACAACGTGCACTTAATAATCTCCCGAGAAGACCTCTGGGTGGGCGGACCCCATACGAAATGCTCTTTGGCATAAGAATGTTTGTGCCTGACCTTGATGGTCTAGACATGGCGGCGCAATCCGCCATCTTTGATGTAGATAACCATTCTACTATGTTACAGGACTTACAAGAAGCCTGAGACAAACTTGCGATTGCACATTTACCTTCAGCCACAGACGCTGCATTGCAGATTCCGGTTGCTGGCTGGCTTCCGAAGATTGGAGATCTGGTTCGAGAGAAGGTGGAGAACAAAAAAGAATTCGGCCCCTCTTATCGTGCACCGGTTCCAGTCCTTGGCTTGAAGGGAACTCGTACAGTCATCTTACCACCGCTTCCTGGTCGCAAGGAGAACAGATACATCTCAGTGGAAAATGTCAAGCTACAACATCTGGCCGATCCTGAATAGTGTTACACCAGCGGTCTCTTGTCCTGTCATTTCCCGGACGAATGTTCGTGGCCCTCTTGCCCGAACGGTCACTGATGTTGCCATCGAGATGGTAGATTTGCCTGAACGCTTACTCGATTACCCGGACTCCCCCTGCAATGAGGAGAACGAGTATACCAACCCCGCAACCGAGTCCGTGGCTCATCTACCAACAACGCCACTGAGCCCAACATGTTATTCCTTTGACTCGGATTCCATTTCATCACTTGTCCCATCCAAATTTAGTATTTTTGTATCCTGGTTCAGAGACAATTTTTTGATCCCCCCATGGACATACATTTGGTTGGTGCTTTTCCTGATTTTTTTGTTCATGTCTATTGGCTTTGTCACCGTGTTTTTTCTGCTCATCAATGGACACTATTTGCCAGAACGCTCTGCGGTGAACTCTGTCGCTGGAACTTTGGCTCCACATTCTTCATCGCACATCATGAAGCGAGACCACACATTTGTGGACATTTCAGCGTTTCCAGTTGCTGATGGCATTGTTTGGGATGCGGTGAACTTCCAAATTCATGGTCCAACCGAAATTATTAATGTACCAAATGTCCTTCGTGTTTCAATGGGTGATGTCGTAAAAAGTAATATTCATTCTGATGATTGGGATGTGCATGCAGTTGAAGCATTATTTACTGATTTGAAATATTATGCTGCTTTTCATGCTGAAGATCTGTACATGAATTCTGCAAATTATGCTGATTTGTATTGTTACCAGCATTGGGGCAACCATTTTCTCCATAAACCCAGTACCCTTCGGGGTCTTTTAATTACACCCAATGGGAACATTGTCCGACCCCTTTGACAGGTAGCTCCCAGACTCTGAGAAATAAGTTTACTTATTTTACAGATTTTAATAGATCGAACCCTGGGTCCTATTTCTTTAAATTAAACACTTCCTTTACTGAAAAAATCATGTTAACCCATACTAAATTACTATATTCCGGCTCCTTTTTAAACGCCTTAGCTTTGGGTGGGTATGAACATTGGCGTGACACCATTGATTTGAAGTCTATTTGGGGCTCCAAAGCATGGCAGGTGCAGGGCACAGAAGCCTTGCACCGTGCTTGCCTCATCCCGGCCCAAATTCTATTTTTAAATCAGACCATATATCAAACGACATGTTGGGGTTTGGCTATGTCCAAACAATTGAATGCACCATCCTTTCCTGTTTTGTCTTCCACTCCCAACGAAAGTTTGTACTTTAATATGTCCCTTACCGTATTGCAGGTTTTATTTCAGAACAATTCGTTTAATTTCTCTGCGTTTGTTCAGTCGCCCTGGTTGGCTTGGCCCATTGCATCCAATGCCTGCCAACTACGTTTTCATAACACGGATACTGGCTACAAACAGGATAGGCCAGATCCAAGGTTTTCTGGTTCTCGTACTGTTACAACTTATTCTGTTGGTAAATTGTGTAAACAGTGGTTGCAGCACTCTTCCTTGGATTCTGTCAAACAACATTTATCCCTCCTATCAGGCAACATTGATCTGTCCGACTTTGTTCTAGGGCCTCGTGGTCCTCGACCGAAGAGATTCATATATGAGACTTACAATGAACTCTGGAAGCTTTCGCAAATTGAAGCTGCTTCCCGTCTTCGGGAAATCGATCAAGCTAATTTAGAAAAAGTGCTTGCTGTTGTTGACAATAGTATTAATACCCTGTCTTCCCGCATTTACACGTTAGAGAATATTATTTCCTCTGTTGTTGATATTGTACAGGATGATGTTTCTATGTTGTATCATGGTCAAAATCAATTACGTTCGGTAATGCAGTTTGCATGGACTTTGCAAACACTTAAGATGGGGAAGGTTCCTTGGCAATTTTTAAACACCACTGCCTTATTCTTACCTTTTAATTTGACTGAGAAACAGCGGTTTATGTCCATGAAGGATGCAGCATACACTCTGTTACATATCGAAAAAATAGAGCCCTTACCATTCTCTGTAGCAGAATTGGATTCTGCTGTGTGGCTAGTACACGGGGTTATCGCTTTGCCTTTTTCATTGTTTGAATTTAGTTCTTGTATGAAGCATTATCCTGTAGGCCGTTTTCAGCCTTTGGGCAGTGCCTTCCTGCATGAACTTTGGTCCCTGCCTTTCATGTTTAAATGCCTTAGAGACGGGAGGGAAGTTTTTCTCACGGGGGAGTCATGCGATTCCACTGTGGGTCATTCCCTTGTTTGCAAACACATTCAGTTGCACGGGGCTTGTAACGTTTCCGCTCCGAATCTTGCTTGTGTGTTAAAGGGCATTCCTGCTCCTGCTATTTCTCCTACTTTCACTGTGCTTGCCAATGGTAGCTATCTGCTTTTAAATAACCAAGACTGCTGTGGCATGCTGTCCGGCATACCATATATTGTTACAGTTTCCCACTGGGTTGTTTGCTGCAAAAATGTGCTTTTTCCTCCCCCGCACGACATCATAGATAGTTCAGTGTGGCCTTCCATTCCTACTCTGAAGGCAGATTTCAATCAATTGAGCAGAATAAAGGCACTATTATTGAACCAGGAGGTTATGCTCACATCTGCCCGGGAGACGTTCATTCTCCAGGTGGCAAGTACCCACAGTGAAATACAGGCCCTTTTGAACACTAACCTCCCACAACATTTCGGTGAACTGATTCACCGTGTTTTTAATGCGTCCCGCACTGAAGGTCTAGTGCACTTTTTTAAAGTAGTGGGCTCTGGCCTTGTAACCTCTTTTCAAACTATTTTTGGTGTAATACCGGCTTTTATTCATTTCATCTTTTCCAGCGTCTTTGGTGGCTTTCCACTGATCCTCGCCTTGGTGGCTGGTGTCCTGCTGTTAGTCTGTTTCCTACGCAATGGATGCACCTCCATGGGCCCTTCTCGAGCCAGGTCGGCTCCAGATGCTCCGTGAACGCCTCCTCGCTGGCTTCGGCGTCCTGCCATTGGCGACAATGAGTGTGTCCTATACACTTTCTTTTCGCTTTGCGTATTTCACTTGCGTGCAACCTGTGATGTCTTGCATCAGATGTCCATTCTCGTGGGCCATGGATTATTGCCTCTCCAATACGTCTTTGTCTGTTCCGGATTTTGTTCAGTTGGTGGGTCCTCTAGAGGCCCATGAACGAGACTGTTCCGCTGCAGGCTACATGGCGAGTGCGGCTGCACTGGGGATTTTGGCACAATGGGATATCGGGGCGGCTGCTCAGAATCTCCTACAACAGAGTTATATTGAGTATCACGCAAGTTGTCCCGCATTGCTGTTTGCTGCTCCATTTTGCGCGGATCATGCCTGCAGTTTTGATATACTTGACTGGATGGCATCGCTTTTTTCTGATGATTCCAATGATGTCCTCTTGGAAAGTGTGGCGTTTTTTTGCACGTACACTCTTTTGGATTGAGAGGGTTTTTTCATTTTCTGTGACCTGTCTCACTGGATGTGTGTCCCTTTTTTGTTTTTGATTTTTTGTCCATGCCTCACAACATTCGTTCTGTTCTGCTCAGTTTATTTGGACTCTGTCGTCTTCTTGAACGTTGGACTGCCCAGGGGAGGGTGTCGTGTGGTTTGTGGCCTCCTGGTCTACCTTGCTACGTTGGCCTGGGCCTGGCTGCCATGAGGCCCTCTTTTTGCGCACGTTCCTTTGTGCCGTTGTTTTTCGAGCCTCTGATGCTGCCCGGCTATCTTAGCACTGTCTGCATTTCTGACTTTCACCTTGTCTCCTGTTCCCTTTTGGGCTACTGTGAAAAGTTGGCCTGGTATATGCTGTTCACTAATTAAAGTGGACACCTTGCACCAGGGCAAATCGACTCTTATGGTAGATAGGTTTAAGACAACCTTTTAAAGAAAGCTATCCTAGTGGTAGCTGTGGAGAGCAGCCTTCAGGCTAAGTCTCGGAGGAATGTAAAGCAGCTTGTTTTACCATATAATCTCTTGAATCACCAAATGAAAAGACACCACACCGGTATATATATCAAATATATATGTATTTATTTCTAAATAACTCTCTACTAATCTCTTTATGAGATTAGAAGACAAACATATGCACAAATCAACGTTTCACAATAAGTTAAGCACAAAATATGGCTGGGGCCCTAGGGGCGTACCAGACCATATACTAAGTAAGAGACTTAGGGACAACGACTTGCAGGGAGACAAGGCCTAGGGCCTTCAGAAGTGCAGGGGCCTCACGAAACCACCCAAGGCAGGTAAGTAAAGGACCCACGGGGACGCGTGCAGTGTGGATACACAGGCGCGGATCGCCGTTAACTTCAATGGGGCAAGTCGCGGTTGGAAATAAAGAGTTTTAGGATACTTCGGGAGAACCTACAAGCAAGTCACTTACAGGGTAAGTAGTTCTAGGGCCCACACCCACAGGAGCACCGTAGTGCTGGAGTTACCTCACCCAGGGAAGCCGGGTGCATAGGTGTCCTTTGGTGTCGGGTCGCGGCGTCGTTTTCAATGGCGAACAAAGAAGACTTGCTGCTTGCGGGAGCTGAAGAAGTGTCCGGTGGAATCCAAGCCTGGATTCTGAAGAAGGATGACCTGAAAGCAGAGGGGACAGTGTTCAAAGTCACTTGGCAGTGACCTGGGGCAAGGAAGATGGATGCCCACCGTCGTCGGTTGATTCAGGTCGGTTGCGGGTGCCTTGACTCTTCAGCCACGTGGTCCAGACGACGACCAGGAGCTGGATTCGGTGGGTCCCTTGACGTCTGCAGCTGACTGCGGTGTCGGCAACTCGATTGGAGCCAACAAGCCTTGGCAGCAGCAAGTCTCGGGGAGATGAAGAAAAGTCGATGGCGCAGACCAGCAAGGTCTGAGGGACTCACCCAGCGAGGGTAAGTCAGGGCAGGCCTGGAGCAACCAGGGGAGCCCTTTGGTTTCTTTAAGAAGTCTTCTGGGGACCCACAAGCCGGCGGGCAAGGGATCGCGAAGACACCTCGGGCGGAATCACTCAACAGGGGCCCACGGTCACTCGGGACGGTGTAGGCCTCTGATCTTCGGAGGGATTCCTGTTGGAGGTCGGGACCACACGTGGTCCAAAGCACAAGTTCGTAGAACGTTGTGAAGGGGTTGCACTCGACAATAGTGCACGGTACCCAGGGGTCGCGGTTCCTCGTTACTCGTGGGGTCCACTTGCCTCAGCTTCGCTGGGGATTCACGATGGCCTGGGAGAGGTCAGGAAATCCACTTCTTGGGCTGCAGGGACTTCGGACTCCGGCGGGAGCGGCGTAGTTTGCGACCGTCGTTGTCGTTTTTGGTGCCTGCCAAGCAGGGGAGTCACTCCTTGACTCCAAGGGAGATTCTTCTGTCTTCCAAAGGTAGTGGAACGTCGAAGGGCCAGGATTCTTCTGTAGAGCGTCGTCCAGGGGTTATCTGCTTTGCAATGGCAAGGTTCCCCCTCTTATACTAAAAAGAGGGGATGGACTAGCTCTATGACCCCACCTATGGGAGGGTCAAGGGAGGGGGTGGCTACACCCACTTCCCTTTGTCCAGTTTCGCGCCAGAGCAGGGGCAGGTAGCCCCTGAGCTGGTTTGAACTGGCATATGCACAGAGGAGCCTTTTGCTCCCCCAGTGCAGGACTTCAAAGCACTCTAAGAGTGCACCCACCCAGCCCCAATACACATGATCCTGTCTGGGGAGGTGGTCACACCTCCCTGCAACAGGAAACCTATTGTCCAGGCCTCCCCTGCCGGAGTTTCGTCCAGCAGCAGGAGGCCAGACTTGTGTCTGTGGCAGCAGCATCCATTTTGTGATGCCAGGGCTTCAGAAAGAAGTTACCGGGTAAGCCAGAGTTAACATGTCTTTCCCTCTAGAAGGGTGGAATGCTACCCCCGCCACCAGGATTGGCGGGGGGTAGTATTCCAAGATGTTTGACACCAAACACGACATGTTTAGGTGCAGCCATTCCAAAGTTAGCATTTTACCGCGAGGATATAATGCGCTTAAGAGTATATGGTCAGGCTGCACTACAAACAGCATCAGAGATGGTCTCCGAACGCTGCAGAGGGGCCCTGCTCATGCAGGGGCACCCTCTCACATAGGAACCATGCACTCTGCCTTTAGGATTGATAAGGCCTGCCTTAGGAGTGACTTATAGGTTTATATGTGTGTATGTATTTAGTGATATAGGTAACCTATATCACAGTAAGGGGTGCATGCACCACCCTACCCAGGCTGCAGTAGCAGACCTGTGGTGTCAGTTTGGATGGCCTTCCAGGGGTGGCATAATACATGCTGCAGCCCCTGGTAGGCCTCTGAGGTACCTATGCCCTTGGTACATAGTATACCATATACTAGGGACTTATAAGGGCACTCCAGATTCCAATCAGAGATGTGCCTAAGGCACATGGAAACCTTTTTACAGAGAAAGCAGATAGACTGGGGCCCTGAATAGCAGGATCCCAGTCCAACTAAGTCATAAACCAGCAAAACACCATAAAAAAGTGGGGGCAACCATATAGTCAGATTCCACCTTCCTACATAACCCCCCCAAACGAAAGGAGATAAGGCTAACCTTGGCCAGTTGAGCCTTCATTGACTAAGTGGTCATATAAGGAAGCACCTGCACTAGCATGGTTGCCCCCTGTCTTATGGTCCACTAAGCAATCCCTCACCCTAAGGGTATGAGAGGGTCTCCACCATGGGGAATCACTACCTGTGGTGTGCTTAGGTAAAGTACAAGGCTGGTGAGGTGTCTGAGTAGGGAAGTGAGGCCCTAGGAATGTTGGCCTCAGCTTCCTCAGATCACTGGTCACCATGTATGCCTGTCTTTCCATGACTGAGTTGCACTTTGCTCTAAGGGTCAACCTTTGGCTGCCTACAGCTGTGGGTTGGGTCCCTTTGGATGGACTACTGGAGGGACATGGCAGGTTTGGAACCTTCTGGTCCCAGGTTTGCCCTTGCCTACCAGAGTCCTTCTGGGGGAGGTCCCTACATAAAGGTATGGGGGATCCCTCAGTGTGTAGAGGAATTTTCACCTGGCTAGGGCTACTAGACTGGGTGCCCCTAATCTGCTGATGGGGGCTTCCTCTGGACAGGGGGCCCTGGGGGTCCACTGACCTCCCTGACCTCTGCAGCCCTGGGCTGACTGAGGCAGGGTAGAGAGGGGCAGGTTACCTGCTCCAGACGGGGTACCACCTTGGAAGGGTCCTCTGCCATCAGGGGTGTGGCCAGGCCAGGCCTGACTACCTCTGTGGCAGTTCCTTCACTAGGGGTAGGGTCAGTTCCCTGAGGAGGCTGACCCTTACCTACTGTCTGGGGGAAGAAGACTTTTCTTCAACCCTTGTGCTCTCTTTGGGGGAGAGTGGGCCATTCTTTCAGGCTCCATCTCTCCAAATTCTTGGGCTGGGGCTGTGGCCATCACAGCCCCACTAACCTTTACAGGGACGCCCAACATCCTAAGATGGGTTTGGTGTTCCACTTCAGCCCAGGCTGAAATTTCCAGATCATTGCCCATCAGGCAATCTACAGGTAGGGTTGGGGACACTGCCACTCTTTTGGGCCTGTGACCCCCTCCCAGCTGAGATTGACTATGGCCATGGGGTGATCTGTTCTGACACCATCAATGTTGGTCACCTGGTATTTAAACTCAGGTAAAAGCTGGTGAGGGGGACTAGTTTCCCTGCCACCATGGTGACACTAGCCCCTGTGTCCCTAAATGCCACAGCTTTCTGACCATTAATTATTGGCTCCAATCTGTACCTGCCCAATGCTATGGGACCCATGGTAAAGGTGGCAAATCCTATACCACCATCAGAGTCAGAGGAGTCTGTTGAGGGGTCCCTGTCTAAACTAGGGCCCACCTCTGTTCCTCTTGCAAAAGCACCTAACTTTTGGGTGCACTACTCCCAACTGGAGGATTACTACTGGTAGTACCAGGAGGGGTGGTAGTAGTTGTGGGAGGAACATTTTCTTTATTGCCAATCCTGGGGCAACTGGGATCAGTTTTCCAGTGCCCAGGCTTTTACAGACATGGCAATAGGGTTTCTTTTCAGGAGAGGAAGGAGTTTGGGACCCACCCCCAGAAGAGGAATTTTGGGGCCCTGTAGGGGACTTATCCTTAGATTTATCCCCACCTTTCTCTTGGGACTTAGTAGAATCTTTCTTCTGGTCACCACCCTGATTTCTAGTTTTTACTCTGGTTCTGACCCACTTGTCTGCCTTCTTTCCCAATTCTTGGGGAGAGGTCAGATCAGAGTCCACCAGATACTGGTGCAAAAGCTGGTTTTGACAATTATTAAGGATCTGCTCCCTCATAATCAAATTGTACAATCCTAAAAAGTCCTGCACTTTGTTGCCATGTATCCAACCTTCCAGAGCCTTTGTAGCACAATCTACAAAATCAACCCAGTCTTGAGTCTGAGCTTTTGGGTGTCTCTGAACTTCAACCTATACTGTTCAGTGGTTAGGCCAAACCCATCTATCAGAGCACTCTTCAAGACTGTGTAATTGTCAGCATCCTCTTCTCTTACAGTGAGGAGCTTGTCTCTACCTTTGTCTGCAAAGGAGAGCCACAAGATTGCTGCCCACTGCCTCTGGGGGACCTTCTGAACTTTACAGGCCCTCTCCAGTGCAGTTATCCATTTGTGGATGTCATCCCCACTCTGGTAGGGAGGGACAATCTTGTTTAGGTTTCTATGGTCATAAGACCTGTCCCTATCTCTAGGGATATTGCTGCCACCATGGGACTCTAGTCCCAACTTTCTTCTCTCCCTGAGGAGATCTAGGGATTCCCTATCTAAAGCCAGTTGCTTTTTTCTGATTTCCAGCTGAGTTTCCTCATACCGGACCAGCCTGGCTCTCCTCTCATGAGAGGATTCCCTCCTGTGAGAGGAGACAGAGCTCCCTATAGAGGTGCCAGAGTGGTTAGACTCCTGAGAAGGAGATCTAGACTTCCTGGGCACACTCTTAATCCTTCCTGGGGGACAAAGAGGGCATCATTTTGATCATCCTCATCATCATCCACAGGAGGGATTGGGTTTTCCAGGTCAGGGTCATTGTCACCCTCCTGGCCAGTTTCAGAGGGGGCTGGGGGTATTGGTACCCCTGGCCTCCTCCTCTTCTTCTGCCCCACCCTCAGCTCCTACCCCTTCAGTCCCTACAGGCTTACTAAGGTCATAAGCCACCAACAACTCCTTGAGGTGTTGGGTGGTGGGGCTTTGGCCTGTCCTTATTTTTCTCAAGTTGCATAAAGCTCTCAATTCCAAGAATGGGAGTGTATCATACTTGGAGGGTGGAAGCTCAATGGCTTCCTGCAAGGATTCTTTGGATCCTCCCCTTAAAGACATTCTAGTGTTGTGCAGTGTTGTACTACCTACACTAGTTTGTGGCCTACTGATCCTAGCTTGAGCTGTGGAAAGGGTGTGCTATCCCTTGGCACCCAGCTCTAAGTTCAGTAGAACTTATTGATACTAAGCTTGACTTTATATGTACCTTGAGTACCTATAATGGTTTTCAGTTAGTAATTCAAATAGAGATTTTCTGGTAAAACAATGGCAAGCTGGAATCCCACACGCTGCCCACCAATGTGAGAAGTTGGCCTGGTATATGCTGTTCACTAATTAAAGTGGACACCTTGCACCAGGGCAAATCGACTCTTATGGTAGATAGGTTTAAGACAACCTTTAAAGAAAGCTATCCTAGTGGTAGCTGTGGAGAGCAGCCTTCAGGCTAAGTCTCGGAGGAATGTAAAGCAGCTTGTTTTACCATATAATCTCTTGAATCACCAAATGAAAAGACACCACACAGGTATATATATCAAATATATATGTATTTATTTCTAAATAACTCTCTACTAATCTCTTTATGAGATTAGAAGACAAACATATGCACAAATCAACGTTTCACAATAAGTTAAGCACAAAATATGGCTGGGGCCCTAGGGGCGTACCAGACCATATACTAAGTAAGAGACTTAGGGACAACGACTTGCAGGGAGACAAGGCCTAGGGCCTTCAGAAGTGCAGGGGCCTCACGAAACCACCCAAGGCAGGTAAGTAAAGGACCCACGGGGGACGTGTGCAGTGTGGATACACAGGCGCGGATCGCCGTTAACTTCAATGGGGCAAGTCGCGGTTGGAAATAAAGAGTTTTAGGATACTTCGGGAGAACCTACAAGCAAGTCACTTACAGGGTAAGTAGTTCTAGGGCCCACACCCACAGGAGCACCGTAGTGCTGGAGTTACCTCACCCAGGGAAGCCGGGTGCATAGGTGTCCTTTGGTGTCGGGTCGCGGCGTCGTTTTCAATGGCGAACAAAGAAGACTTGCTGCTTGCGGGAGCTGAAGAAGTGTCCGGTGGAATCCAAGCCTGGATTCTGAAGAAGGATGACCTGAAAGCAGAGGGGACAGTGTTCAAAGTCACTTGGCAGTGACCTGGGGCAAGGAAGATGGATGCCCACCGTCGTCGGTTGATTCAGGTCGGTTGCGGGTGCCTTGACTCTTCAGCCACGTGGTCCAGACGACGACCAGGAGCTGGATTCGGTGGGTCCCTTGACGTCTGCAGCTGACTGCAGTGTCGGCAACTCGATTGGAGCCAACAAGCCTTGGCAGCAGCAAGTCTCGGGGAGATGAAGAAAAGTCGATGGCGCAGACCAGCAAGGTCTGAGGGACTCACCCAGCGAGGGTAAGTCAGGGCAGGCCTGGAGCAACCAGGGGAGCCCTTTGGTTTCTTTAAGAAGTCTTCTGGGGACCCACAAGCCGGCGGGCAAGGGATCGCGAAGACACCTCGGGCGGAATCACTCAACAGGGGCCCACGGTCACTCGGGACGGTGTAGGCCTCTGATCTTCGGAGGGATTCCTGCTGGAGGTCGGGACCACACGTGGTCCAAAGCACACTAGTTCGTAGAACGTTGTAAAGGGGTTGCACTCGACAATAGTGCACGGTACCCAGGGGTCGCGGTTCCTCGTTACTCGTGGGGTCCACTTGCCTCAGCTTCGCTGGGGACTCACGATGGCCTGGGAGAGGTCAGGAAATCCACTTCTTGGGCTGCAGGGACTTCGGACTCCGGCGGGAGCGGCGTAGTTTGCGACCGTCGTTGTCGTTTTTGGTGCCTGCCAAGCAGGGGAGTCACTCCTTGACTCCAAGGGAGATTCTTCTGTCTTCCAAAGGTAGTGGAACGTCGAAGGGCCAGGATTCTTCTGTAGAGCGTCGTCCAGGGGTTATCTGCTTTGCAATGGCAAGGATCCCCTCTTATACTAAAAAGAGGGAATGGACTAGCTCTATGACCCCACCTATGGGAGGGTCAAGGGAGGGGTGGCTACACCCACTTCCCTTTGTCCAGTTTCGCGCAGGGGCAGGTAGCCCCTGAGCTGGTTTGAACTGGCATATGCACAGAGGAGCCTTTTGCTCCCCCAGTGCAGGACTTCAAAGCACTCTAAGAGTGCACCCACCCAGCCCCAATACACATTATCCTGTCTGGGGAGGTGGTCACACCTCCCTGCAACAGGAAACCTATTGTCCAGGCCTCCCCTGCCGGAGTTTCGTCCAGCAGCAGGAGGCCAGACTTGTGTCTGTGGCAGCAGCATCCATTTTGTGATGCCAGGGCTTCAGAAAGAAGTTACCGGGTAAGCCAGAGTTAACATGTCTTTCCCTCTAGAAGGGTGGAATGCTACCCCCGCCGCCAGGATTGGCGGGGGGTAGTATTCCAAGATGTTTGACACCAAACACGACATGTTTAGGTGCAGCCATTCCAAAGTTAGCATTTTACCGCGAGGATATAATGCGCTTAAGAGTATATGGTCAGGCTGCACTACAAACAGCATCAGAGATGGTCTCCGAACGCTGCAGAGGGGCCCTGCTCATGCAGGGGCACCCTCTCACATAGGAACCATGCACTCTGCCTTTAGGATTGATAAGGCCTGCCTTAGGAGTGACTTATAGGTTTATATGTGTGTATGTATTTAGTGATATAGGTAACCTATATCACAGTAAGGGGTGCATGCACCACCCTACCCAGGCTGCAGTAGCAGACCTGTGGTGTCAGTTTGGATGGCCTTCCAGGGGTGGCATAATACATGCTGCAGCCCCTGGTAGGCCTCTGAGGTACCTATGCCCTTGGTACATAGTATACCATATACTAGGGACTTATAAGGGCACTCCAGATTCCAATCAGAGATGTGCCTAAGGCACATGGAAACCTTTTACAGAGAAAGCAGATAGACTGGGGCCCTGAATAGCAGGATCCCAGTCCAACTAAGTCATAAACCAGCAAAACACCATAAAAAAAGTGGGGGCAACCATATAGTCAGATTCCACCTTCCTACAGCTACTGTCTGCACACCATGTACAAGGTCGATAAACAACGTTCCTTGTTCCTGCTGATTTGGCCAGTCCCTCGACCTTAGACATAACACTCTATTTACAGCTGCCTTGGAGAAATTCGTGTGCTTTTAATATTGTGTTTTTTCACTGTTGGAAGCACTTGGAGAACAACCTTTCCAGAGAGAAGAGCTGTTTGTATCTGATGATGTAAACTTTGCATCTAGATATTGAGGTATGGGGGTTCGCTAGTCAAAGCCCAGAGGTCTTCTATTTTTATAATAAACTAGCTACCAGCACAGGGAGGGTGGTAAGGTCATTTAGACTTACATACACTGCTTTATGAAATGCTTTCCCCGTTTGTATTCTATGGAGTTGTAACTATGCTGCTTATGTTATCATTATGCATTATGCTGATAGTACTGGCACGTGTACTGTATCTTAGAGCACGTTAGTTGAAATAAACATTTTAAACTATACAGTGTCTCTTTTTACGCACGTTGTGGACAGGTATGTGAGTTATGAAAGGGTGTTCTTGCTACTGCGAGTCCTGAGAGAGAGATACCGTGTTCTGGGTTGTCTAATCATCGGTAGCATTGTTGCTAATGAGACGCTACAGCTAGTCGGATTAGGGTTTTAGGTGCTAAGGTTTATAGTAGGCTCACCACTATATTCCGAGGTCCTATTATCCTGTGCATAGCTCTGTATATGTGCAGAATCCCTATAACAGCATGCTTGCATAACAGTGTGTGATTGTTTCTTTTTGACTATTTCACTTCATTATTAAATTGCATCCATTCCTGATTTAAATGCGTATTTTTGCTGAGATAGCTGTGGGATCTTGATGCCTGGTATTAGAACAAGAGAGGGCAGCGCCAATCATTTTGACTTGTGAGTATGAAATCGACTTGATTAATAAACAAAAGAGGCAGCGTGTGGGTAGTAGTGAAGAACATGCGTTTCCCACACACAGTTTTGCACTGCTGCTGTCCGTGTGCTTCTGTTGCGCGGGGGCGGAAGCATACTTTACTCCCACCCAGAGTTAGAAAGGTTTACTCTTCCGCCAACAATGCCGCACTGACTGATGCACGTCCAAACAACTTTGCCCTGCAATTTCAAAGTGCAGGAGGATTTCAAGAGAGAAGGAAGGCGGGTTGGGGTGCACGGGGATTCATAGTTTAAAGGGGGCATGCAGGGTGCAAGTTGCCAAAATGCCTGCCGGTCCAGAAGACAAAAAGAAACACTTCACTTACTCTGTGTCAGCACCGACCCCATTGATGGTACAGGTGCGACGATTGCCCTGGCACAGTCCTGGGCAGCGCTGCGGCAGCAGTCCAGATCAGACGCTTCTCAGTCTCCGACCGACTGGACTGTAGGCGGCAGCTGAGGCAGTAGTCATGCTCATGCACCACCACCACCGCCGAATCATTACGCCGGCCGGGCCGCATTTTGAGAGCTGCAGCGGAAGCCCCAAAGCCTGCTGGCTGTGAAAGAACTGAAACTATATCGCGCATCGGCGCCGCCCGCCCATGGCACCTATGGTGATTGGGCAAATTTAATCATGGGACAGACTCGTGACGTTACCTCAGTGAATGCGCGGTATCGGGTGAAACATTACATTGTAGCCAGCTGCGAGCTGAGCCAGCCCCCAAGCTAAGAGCTTTGGCAGTCAGTGGAGACTGGAGGTGCCAAATAGCAGCGCAGCTGCAGACAGCTGAGGACTATAAATGCGTGACAATGCATTTCAGTGCGGAGATGCGGACCACCACACTGAAATGTGTTAGTATCACGCCTGACGCGTGGTACTTGGCAGGGCTGCAGCTGCTCACTGCAGCTGGGCTGGAGAAAACCTAAGTGTGCATGTGTGTTTTGGTCGGCCTGAGATGGCTGGCTAAAACACACATGCGCACTTAGGGAGTGGAGTGCTCGTAGCACTCCTTCTCCCCGCTCCCATGCCTCGTCCCCGCCCCTTCCAACACCGCTGGCTAAGAGCCGGTAAATGTAAAATAAAACGATGCAAGAACATCATTTTATTTTACATTTGCTGGCTCTGAGCCAGGCAGTGGGGCGACGCTCCTCCGCCATTGCAGAGGAGCCGCCACTGCTTATGCGTGGTTTACTACTGTATAGAAAAGTGGTTGCAAGCAAGGAACACACAGCAAGCAATCCATAGCGCCAAATAGTTGCCATAGAACATCAATGGCAAGCACAGACAACTAGAAACATAGATGGATGCAGTATGTAATACTACTGAAAGATGGTTTAGGGTTAGACATGGATCTGTTATGACAATTTTTCTCTGGTATCAGCATAAAAAAAAATGATTGAAGGAACTATGGCATGGGATGACTCAAACGGGCGCCAAAGGGATTGACTGCTGCTCAGCTGATACTGCTAAAGTGGAAAATGTGGCATCAATGACTCCCAAGAAATGGTTACAGAGAAAAGGAATGAAGATTCACATAGTAGAAAGGTGGCTTTGGCAATGTTGTGGGGCATCGATCCCGAAGACACAGAGGGGCATATTTACAAGCCCCTATCACCACAGGAATGTCATTTTTTGCAATGTTTCTGTGGCGATAGGGCTTTCGCTTTACTTACAAGGCGGCGTTAAGCCACTTAACGTGGCTTAACGCCGCCTTGTAATAAGGCCCCTTTCACGCTACACTTAGCGTGAAAGGGATGGGAAATGGGTGTTACGGTGGGCGTTCCACCGGGACACCCATTGATTTTGACGCTGCCCTCTATTTACAAGGGTGGCATAAATAGAAGGCCGCGCCAAAATTAAGACCAGGAAAAACCTGGTCTTAACATGGTGAAACGAGGAGAAATGCTTTATTTCTCCTAGTTTTTGCTGTTTCTATGTGTGCTGCATTGTGCTGCACACATAGAAACAGCAAATTGCCATGAATGATTTTTTATGTGCAGGAAAGTGTCCCTTCCTGCACATAAACAATCATTAAAAAAATGACGATTTGCAACTTCTATGTGTGCTGCACAATGCAGCACTCATAGGAGTTGCAAATCGCCAGTCTGGATTGTTTATGTGCAGGAAGGGACACCTTCATGCACATAAACAGTCATTCCCTCAACGCAGGTGCAAGGGTGCCTGCATTTGCGCTAGGCAGCTGAATTTAGCGCCAGCGCAGGGAGAAACGCAGGGAAGTGCCGTATTATTGTAAATACGGCGTATCCCTGCGTTTCTTAAGTGAAGGAGCACGGTTTTAGCAATTTTGGAACTAACCCGTTCTCCGCCACTTTCTTGTAAATATGCCCCAGAGAGTGTTCTGAACAACTGAAGAAATGTCAATAAATACACAACATGCACAAGTTCGAAAATCTGGTTCACTGGCACTATACATCTTTTCTCTGTTTTTTCGCTCTTATAGCTTTCAAATAAAAATAGGGAGTGGCAGTGGTGATTAGCAAGGTGTTGCAGTGACGCTGGGTCTTTTTATTGTGCATTGCCATATTTAACAATAAACATGCTTCTGCAGAAGTTAATGTTCTTCTCGTCCACAAAGTCACTGCACAAAGAAAAGCTCACCGAAATATAAATTTGTGTAGGACAAATTCTGCAAACATTTTGCGGCCTAGAATTGTGAAACTAATATGTGATTCATGCTACCTAGGTAGCATGAATCACACTCCGCAAGTCACATTTGGCTTGACTGGTTTCTAATAGCATGAAAATAAATCTAACTAAAGTGCCAAGTGCAGAGGAAACATTTTGCATGGGTGAAGGAAAACTAAGAAATTGCAAAGCTTGCAACAAACTATCTACCTTGCGCTCGCTGCATCGCCAACTCGGCGATGCAGCAAGCGCAATGTAAATAGTTTTATTTATTTAATTACTTGCCTTACTCCTGTCCGTTGTATGTCGGACTCCACTACCCCCCTACCATGCCCTCCCCAGCCTCACCGCCCCGCAGCACTCCCTCGACGAGCCGCCACTGTTACAAAGCCTTAAGCCACTCTCAAGCCAGTGGCTGAAAGGGGCGAATCAAAAAAAGCCAATAGCAGGAAGGGGTGGACCCAAAACCCACTCTATGGGGCAGATTTACGAGCCCCTTGCGCCACTTTTGCGCCGCCGTTGCGTCATTTATGTGACACAGCGGCGACGCAAAACATGCGCCACGTTGCGCAATATTTACAACGTGACGCATCTAGGGAGATGCGTCACGTTGTAAACCCCTGCGCCACATGAAACCTGCGTCAGGTTTCATGTGGGCGTTCCGGTGCAGGGTGGGCGTTCCCTCGCAGGTACGCCTCGTAAAAGTGACGCAGTGAAATCTACAAGATTTCACTGAGTCACTTTTACGCCCATGCTGAGTCAAAACCCTGCGCCTGCTTGAAGCAGGCGTAAGGATTGACGCAGCATGTTAGGCATAGGGCACCCCCAAGCCTTGCTGGAGCCGCGTCGCACTTGCGACGCGACTCCAGCAATGCGCCGCCTTTCCGTCGGGGGATGCGACATGCATCTGCCCATCCGTGCGCGACAGCGCGCCGCATTGTAAATGCGGCGCATCGGCGGTGGCGCAAGGGCAAACTTGCGTGACACATCATCCCTGGCGCATTCCTGCTGATTTGCAGGGATGCGCCAGGTAACGTAAATATGCCCCTCTGTATATAGTAAGCGGTAGGTCTGTTTGACAGCTGCACTGTCGAGGCTCAGAGGTAAAATGCCACCTCTCCAAGGCACCAGAGGCAATAAAGTGGAGACTGAGATTTGTGAACATCCAAGATTCTTTATTTCCCCTATCGAATTGGTGATACACACCCTTGCAGCCCAGAAGCAGGAAACAGTTTACTTCTCAGGACTGGTGACCTACAAAGTCTGAACGTCGCCCACAGGTGGAAATTCGTCTCTGTTCCAAGATCTGGGGGATGAACTGTGAGCTACAAG
This sequence comes from Calotriton arnoldi, assembly GCA_963921515.1. Taxonomy (NCBI): domain Eukaryota; kingdom Metazoa; phylum Chordata; class Amphibia; order Caudata; family Salamandridae; genus Calotriton; species Calotriton arnoldi. Next base: position 846,647 of record CAWUFW010002431.1, on the reverse strand, counting down.
CAGTCATTGGAAATGTTTTCATGCCTGCCTCATATGGAATCGAATGAGGGGTGTAAAACACACATGCGCACTTAGGGAGTGGAGTGCTCGTAGCACTCCTTCTCCCCGCTCCCATGCCTCGTCCCCGCCCCTTCCAACACCGCTGGCTAAGAGCCGGTAAATGTAAAATAAAACGATGCAAGAACATCATTTTATTTTACATTTGCTGGCTCTGAGCCAGGCAATGGGGCGACGCTCCTCCGCCATTGCAGAGGAGCCGCCACTGCTTATGCGTGTTTTACTACTGTATAGAAAAGTGGTTGCAAGCAAGGAACACACAGCAAGCAATCCATAGCGCCAAATAGTTGCCATAGAACATCAATGGCAAGCACAGACAACTAGAAACATAGATGGATGCAGTATGTAATACTACTGAAAGATGGTTTAGGGTTAGACATGGATCTGTTATAACAATTTTTCTCTGGTATCAGCATAAAAAAAAATGATTGAAGGAACTATGGCATGGGATGACTCAAACGGGCGCCAAAGGGATTGACTGCTGCTCAGCTGATACTGCTGAAGTGGAAAATGTGGCATCAATGACTCCCAAGAAATGGTTACAGAGAAAAGGAATGAAGATTCACATAGTAGAAAGGTGGCTTTGGCAATGTTGTGGGGCATCGATCCCGAAGACACAGAGGGGCATATTTACAAGCCCCTATCACCACAGGAATGTCACTTTTTGCAATGTTTCTGTGGCGATAGGGCCTTCGCCTTATTTACAAGGCGGCGTTAAGCCACTTAACGTGGCTTAACGCCGCCTTGTAAATAAGGCCCCCTTTCACGCTACACTTAGCGTGAATGGGGTGGGAAATGGGTGTTACGGTGGGCGTTCCACCGGGACACCCATTGATTTTGACGCTGCCCTCTATTTACAAGGGTGGCATAAATAGAAGGCCGCGCCAAAATTAAGACCAGGAAAAACCTGGTCTTAACATGGTGAAACAAGGAGAAATGCTTTATTTCTCCTAGTTTTTGCTGTTTCTATGTGTGCTGCATTGTGCTGCACACACATAGAAACAGCAGATTGCCATTAATGATTGTTTATGTGCAGGAAAGTGTCCCTTCCTGCACATAAACAATCATTTAAAAAATGATGATTTGCAACTTCTATGTGTGCTGCACAATGCAGCACTCATAGGAGTTGCAAATCGCCAGTCTGGATTGTTTATGTGCAGGAAGGGACACCTTCATGCACATAAACAGTCATTCCCTCAACGCAGGTGCAAGGGTGCCTGCATTTGCGCTAGGCAGCTGAATTTAGCGCCAGCGCAGGGAGAAACGCAGGGAAGTGCCGTATTATTGTAAATACGGCGTATCCCTGCGTTTCTTAAGTGAAGGAGCACGGTTTTAGCAATTTTGGAACTAACCCGTTCTCCGCCACTTTCTTGTAAATATGCCCCAGAGAGTGTTCTGAACAACTGAAGAAATGTCAATAAATACACAACATGCACAAGTTCGAAAATCTGGTTCACTGGCACTATACATCTTTTCTCAGTTTTTTCGCTCTTATAGCTTTCAAATAAAAATAGGGAGTGGCAGTGGTGATTAGCAAGGTGTTGCAGTGACGCTGGGTCTTTTTATTGTGCATTGCCATATTTAACAATAAACATGCTTCTGCAGAAGTTAATGTTCTTCTCGTCCACAAAGTCACTGCACAAAGAAAAGCTCACCGAAATATAAATTTGTGTAGGACAAATTCTGCAAACATTTTGTGGCCTAGAATTGTGATACTAATATGTGATTCATGCTACCTAGGTAGCATGAATCACACTCCGCAAGTCACATTTGGCTTGACTGGTTTCTAATAGCATGAAAATAAATCTAACTAAAGTGCCAAGTGCAGAGGAAACATTTTGCATGGGTGAAGGAAAACTAAGAAATTGCAAAGCTTGCAACAAACTATCTACCTTGTGCTCGCTGCATCGCCAACTCGGCGATGCAGCAAGCGCAATGTAAATAGTTTTATTTATTTAATTACTTGCCTTACTCCTGTCCGTTGTATGTCGGACTCCACTACCCCCCTACCATGCCCTCCCCCGCCTCACCGCCTCGCAGCACTCCCTCGACGAGCCGCCACTGTTACAAAGCCTTAAGCCACTCTCAAGCCAGTGGCTGAAAGGGGCGAATCAAAAAAAGCCAATAGCAGGAAGGGGTGGACCCAAAACCCACTCTATGGGGCAGATTTACGAGCCCCTTGCGCCACTTTTGCGCCGCCGTTGCATCATTTATGTGACGCAGCGGCGACGCAAAACATGCGCCACGTTGCGCAATATTTACAACGTGACGCATCTAGGGAGATGCGTCACGTTGTAAACCCCTGCGCCACATGAAACCTGCGTCAGGTTTCATGTGGGCGTTCCGGTGCAGGGTGGGCGTTCCCTCGCAGGTACGCCTCGTAAAAGTGACGCAGTGAAATCTACAAGATTTCACTGAGTCACTTTTACGCCCATGCTGCGTCAAAACCCTGCGCCTGCTTGAAGCAGGCGTAAGGATTGACGCAGCATGTTAGGCATAGAGCACCCCCGAGCCTTGCTGGAGCCGCGTCGCACTTGCGACGCGACTCCAGCAATGCGCCGCCTTTCCGTCGGGGGATGCGACACGCATCTGCCCATCCGTGCGCCACGGCGCGCCGCATTGTAAATGCGGCGCATCGGCGGTGGCGCAAGGGCAAACTTGCGTGACACATCATCCCTGGCGCATTCCTGCTGATTTGCAGGGATGCGCCAGGTAACGTAAATATGCCCCTCTGTATATAGTAAGCGGTAGGTCTGTTTGACAGCTGCACTGTCGAGGCTCAGAGGTAAAATGCCACCTCTCCAAGGCACCAGAGGCAATAAAGTGGAGACTGAGATTTGTGAACATCCAAGATTCTTTATTTCCCCTATCGAATTGGTGATACACACCCTTGCAGCCCAGAAGCAGGAAAGTTTACTTCTCAGGACTGGTGACCTACAAAGTCTGAACGTCGCCCACAGGTGGAAATTCGTCTCTGTTCCAAGATCTGGGGGATGAACTGTGAGCTACAAGCAGTCATTGGAAATGTTTTCATGCCTGCCTCATATTGAATCGAATGAGGGGTGTAGTGAGCAAGTATGGCCATCTTAAGGAGGGTTTTGGGTTCTTTGAGCGGCGCCCTAAGAATCTAATATTAGAAACTGGCTAAAAAACAATGTGTAGCCCAGTTTCCAAATGGTCTGGTTAAAAAGCCTTATGTTTAAGAGGCAGTTCTGTCTGAAATGTATAGGTCAGTCACATTTCTTGACCCTCGCTGTCCTTCGCAGTTGCAGCCATTTCTACTGACAAGATCAAAGTGTGGAGCTAGTGGGACTAGGATATCCACATTTTCAAAACCAAATATGTCAACATAGAAATAAAACTAAATGTTGGCATTGATCATGGACTCTCAAGGACTAGAAAGACAACACCCAATGACACAGAATAAAGATTACACATCCACATCCCACTACAATGTATAAAGGAAAAGAACGGCGTTTCAAATGTTGCACGCTTTGCTCTAGCTAGCAAAAGTTTTCGCTAGCCAATGGAAGAGAACTGAGAATGAGATTTCAAATTGCCTCATGTTCCAAATGAGCAGCTCGATGAGTCTGGTTTTCTTTGCCTTCTGGGACTCATAGGACCCATCATCGTGTATTTATAATAGTAAAACAAGGCTACAAGTACCAGAAAGCAAATGAAAAACACAACAAGGCTTGCTAAGTTTCAGTCAGTGTTTCTACGAGGGGAAGTGGACTGTGATGGAGAGAGGCAGATAGACGAGTGATAGGAATTATTTGTATTCTGCAGAGCAATATTCTGGGCCCCCTTTCCACAGAAAAGTGCAAACCTCAGATGCAAACATCCCCTTCCCCATGAGTCCCATGAGCAGACTGGTGATCCTGGCCCTGGCTGTGGCGCTCCTCTGATCTTAGCAAACACAAGGAGAACTGAGGTGGCGAAGTGAGCTAAAGAATGATGATGGATTCAACCCAGATCTGTGACTGGGGGTGAGTGTCTGAAAAGTTTCAGTGCTCCGTCCATCATCTCCTTGTGTTTGCTCCTCTGATCTTAGTTCACCCCTCCTCAAAGCCTGTTTCCCCAGGTAAATGAGGCGAGGCAGAACAGCGGGTAACTGGAACTCCATGGTTTAATGAGAGATATGGCGTATGTGTGAGTTTTACTTAATGTGCACAGGGGCATGTGTACTTTATCAAAAGTGTCAGTTCACTGGGACAGCCTTGAGGAACCGGTTCTGTTCAGGCTAACCCGGGACATTTTGTCACCTTACGATGAACTCTTATTAAGGGTTCAGTAGCGGCGGCCAGCATAGGTAAGCGTGGTGGGCGGAGCAGTGCGTGGCAGGGGGGGAAGTCGACAGACGACGGAGTAGGAATTATTTATTTATTTAATTACACCTATTCCGTTGTCTGTCGACTTCCCCCCCCCCCCACCCCGTCTCACCGATTTTACCTGTGCCAGCCGCCGCTGGGGTTCAGACCTTTGAGCAGTCACAGAGGATGCATCTCGGCTGCAGCTGCGGCAGGGTGTCGGCCACAGCATGGGCTGTGAGTCGTTTGCAGTTGTTCCTTTACCAGCGGTGACTATTTCTGACATGGTGTGAGTTGCCGCAGGTGAAAAACCTCATCCATGATAACGGACTCCTCCCTTGTGACTCCTTCCTTTTGTCTATCCCACCATTATTTAACTCCATATTTTCTTGCTGGTGTTTCAGCCACCTGCACCACAGCCACCCACTCAATTCTTAGTTTGTAATGGAATGAGTGCAGGTGCCCAAAACTATGCTCAGAAACCCTCAGCCGGTGTTTTTAAATGTCAGTGCACCGAATTCCAAGGTTATGTTGTCTTGACCTCATGCCTCTTCCATCCACTATCATCATATCATTATCTTACTCTTGCAGGTTCATGCTTTCTCCCTTTGGAACAGTTTTCCCTCTTTCTCCTCCTACTTCTTTCCACTTTTTTATGTTTTTCCCTCTCTTGCTCACGGTCAATGTCTGATGAGGAAAATAAGTGCAGATTCCCAAAAATGAGTGCTGGTGGGCCCCACCAGCAAATACCGGCTCAAATTAAGCACTGCACCCACCATGAACTGTCCTTCGTGTCTCCCACTCACTCCAGTGACTCGATACCCGTAGTGCTGCTCGCCCACCCCTCAGATTAAATATGCATTAGGAAATGTACCTTCAAAGTGGGGGTACATTTACAGGAACCACAGTCGAAATGTTGCTGAAGTCCTGGGAATTTTCCCCAGCACTTCAGTTTGCCATACATCACATGGTAGACTGTCACAGAGGTGACACCACTGGAAATGGTGATGGACAGTAACTCTAGAACAGTGGTTCTAAATCTTTTTAATTCTGTGGACCCTCACTGAATCACTACTGGAAACGAAGGATCCCAGCCTGAGCAGTTTGTACAATTTGAACCTCAAAACAACACAAGTGTACATCAAACAAATACAAAAACGACATACTTTATTTAATTCTCAAAGAAAAAATACAAAAATCAGAATTGAAATTTTAGTGGGAAGGTTGGAGCTTTTCAATATTTGGTTTTATTTCAAATAAATGAAGTGATATGCTAGAGTCTAGCATATCACGTTGTCTTTTTTTCTTTTAATTCATTCTCTCTTTTTGTCAGAGTGCACCCATGCTTTACTTGAGACACCAATCGTCCATACTAGATTCTGTTTGCTATACTTGCGCTGCCGCTGCGAATCAAATTAAGGATACCAACTCAATTTTTAGCTCCCAGTTTCACATTACTTCAAATTTACAGACCATTTTAAATTTAAAATTTAGCATTTTGCTTTATTATCTATATATACTTTATTAAATTGCTAAAATTACTTAATGTTCGAAACAGCTAGGGACACCCTGAGTAAGTATTGTGGACGCCAGGTTAAGAACCACTGCCCAGTCCAAGATCAACCAAAAATCCTTACTCTCGGTGTCACAACCGCCTGACTGGCTCTCACCATGGGGGCGCCAGCAACTTCTCCACCAACAGGAACATTGCCTTCTACTGCAGTCAAAATGACGTGGTGCAATGGAGAGGTTGTTGTACACCTTTTTGTCTGATGTCGCATTACTTTCCACCTCTGAGTTACACAGACCACAGGAGCACAGGCAGACCTAGCCACGGGTCTCTAAGAACTCAGTGCAACACACTTTCCCCTGCACTAGAAGGAATCCCACTTCACGCTAGTAGTACATGGTGTGACCAAATAACCAATGGCACAAGCTAAACTCCATGCTGCATGATAGCACACAGGTACAAGAACGCGCTTATGGTGTGAGAACCGAACGTGAACCAGATTAAAAGTAAACTGGCGATGGATATGTTACACTCGCAATCTCAGTGCTGGGCACTACTTAAAAACTGTATATTTACAATATATTGTCAGAATGCACTCCTGGGATAGGTCATCAGTCCCCAGCAATCCTGAGCTCTCCCCTGTTTGGTGTGAGTAGCTCATTGAATGCTGTTCTTTTAGTTAATGTTCTGTTACTCATTCCCTTATAATGGTAAAATCACAACCACAAGGAACAGAATGCAAACAAAAACGGACTGACATGACAACTTGCCATCTCTGACCACCCCGTACCACCCAGCAGAGCTGTGAAGTGGATCCTTAGCACCAGCGATGCGTTCAGTCAGTTAACCAGCTCTGATATATTTTATCAGCACCATCATGTATGCTGAGTCTACTAAGACTATACTTGCAATGCAGAAAGCTAGATTATAAGACCCCTAATCCAAAGTGATGTTGGCTAAAAAGTGCTGTGGGCGTATGACATAGGGCCACTTGTCAACCATGAGCCCGCGTTTTGTGCAGCCTACAGACTGCTCAAGCAGGTTTCCCTGATGCGCTCACTTCAGAATAGCTCCCAGATCCATTGGCATCTTTTCAGTCGGACAAGAGCTTGCTGAATGGGTGCCTGGATGTGGGATCACTACTTTCTTGCGGGCCCTTTCAGCTCCCATATGACTTAACAATCCAGGGGCTCATTTACCTGTCAAGAGTGTTGCCCATGTTTGAGCCACCCCTTTATAGGGCACCTAGCAAAGTCTAGGACAGCATATCCATTATGAATGATTACTGTTAGAAATGGGATCTCTGGTTGGCTAAGGCTTGCGCCAAAGCCAGGCAGAGACCACCACTCTAGTCAGGGCGAGGGAGTTACACGCCAAAGATAACCCCTGCTCACCCCCTTGGTAGCATGGCACGAGCAGTCAGGCTTATCCCGGAGGCAGTGTGTAAAGCGTTTGCGCACGCGCACAGCAACAACATCCCAGGCACCCACAAAAGGAACTCCACACAAGGTTATATATAAAAATAGCCTTTGTATTGTCATAAAACACATTAGAATAGTAATCACATAAGATACACTGTGCCAACTGGCACTGGGCAATATTTACAGGGGATTATGTACACATGACAGGGCCACGTGGGCCACTGTCAGAACCATCACTTAGTAAAGATAATAAATGTAGAACATATCATAAACGTACAACCAGTAATCACTGGTAACCACTGTACTCAGCATCCTCCTGTAACATAAACCACATTATGCACAGTATCACATTAGGCGCAAAATACCTTATACGCCAACCTCATAAGCCTAAACACATTAGACCAGAACCTCCTAAGCATAACTCACATTAGGGGCATAACTCACAGTAGAGAATAACTCACAACCTAAACGCATTAGGTAATAATAAAATCACAAGCATAAACACATTATGCAAAACCTCATAATCATGAAAGTACATTAGAGGCATAAAACAGGGTGCGTAAATCATAGTAAATGCATCACATTTCCTAGCACCACATAACCCGCATTAGCACATAATCTCCTAGTAAAAAGAATCATAGCAGAGGCGTAAATCACATTAGGGCCTGGCGCCCTACAAACCTAACAGTCCCCCTGGCCAACTGGCCATCTCAAAGGGGCTCACATGCCCTATATCCAAAAGTCAGGGCGGCTGCCAAGGCAGCAGGAGTCAAGGGTGCGCAATTGCGCAGACCTAAACGTGGCAGCTGCCCACTACTTGCTGGGAAGATATGGGGCAAAGGAGTGCATCTCACTCCTAACTTTAAAAAGACGTGCCCCCAAAGGAAAGAATGGCCTAAATGATGCAGCTGCCCACTACTTGCTGGGCAGCTGTGAAGCAATTAGAATGAGGCCTGGACACTCACGGGGCCCTTTGGGTGGACCAATATGCAAAGCCTTGCAGCTGCCCGCGCTGGTGCGGCGCAGCTGGGGATAAACAAAACGAAGGGGCCCTGGCACATCTGTGCCCTCCAAACCAATGTCTCACTGGGGCCCTCGGGGCCTATAACTAAATGAAATTGTCCCCAATCTTGCAGCTGCCCCCTAGCAAGCGGGGCAGCTGTAAAATGTATCTTAGGAAGTAGGCACGGGCACCACAGGATCCCCTCTGGGGCCCTGAAAACTCCTGTGCCCATCGTTGGAGCGGCCCGCAACGGCGGGACCGCTCGGGTACTACCCGTGTGCACCTGGGGCCCCCACTTGGACTCCTAACTAACCAAATGCCTCACGATCGGCCCTACTCACCGGTCTCCTCTGGACTCAGGACAGGCGCCGGGGATCCTCCTCACTTCACCGGGGTTCTCGGTGGAGTGCATCAGGAGAGCCCCCACTCCTCGGGGGCTCTCTCGATCATCGCTGCTGACACCGCGGGGCTCTCCCTTTCCCATGGGAGCCCCGCCGAACCACTGCGGCACTTCTCCTCACTGCCGGGACCTCTCCCTCCGTGCGGCGGGCGGAAGTGGAGCCCTCGAGGCTCCAAGACGTAGGCAGGCCCCGCCCACAGTCAGGCGGACGCGCCTGGCTTCCGGGTCGCCGCGCGATCGCGGCGGCCGTTTCTTTTGGCGACTTCTCCTTCTCTTGGCGGCAATGAGGGGTAGGCTCCCTCGTCATTTAAACTATAAAGCGGGGTAGGCTCCCGCAATTTACATATAAAAATAAGCGGGGTGGCACCCGCAGTAAAAGTAAACATCATAAAGCGGGGTGGGCTCCCGCTCGATCACAGCAATTTTGGGGGAATCCCTTTGCTGGGGATTCCCTCAAGGCAACATGCCGCTCCGCGCTGCAAAGCTCTAGCGCTCCTCCAGGAGCCGGATTTCAGCGCTCACAGGGCGCAAGATGCAGGCAAAAGTCCTGTAGGCAAAAAGAAATGCAGAGCGAGCTCCTCCAAGGTCCTGGAGGATCAAAAGCAAAGTAAAGGGTCCCAAGCACAAAGTCCTTTGGGCATCAAGGGGCAATGCAGGGCCCAGGAAGGCAAGCCCTTATGGTAGCCCCCCCCTGGGCCCCAGCAGCAGCACGCCCCAGCAGGAACAGCAACCAAGCACTGAACAAATTCATGGGATCACAGCCCCTATATTTATACTCAAAATCCCTTTGTGTCACAGCACAGGGCTTGGGGATACCAGTCAGAACTGGTTTAGGGGGGATTTGGAGTACTTTGTTTTGGGCAAGCTCCTCTTCCCTTTCAGAATGTAGGCTAGGGACATCAGACGCACCACAGGAGGTGGAGCCAGCATTGTAGAGGGAAGGCACAGCCCTATTCAGGTCCCAGGTGCAACTCCTCCCACCCATCTACATGGAGATCTCTCCATTCAGCCCTGCGCTGACTCACCCTGCCCCTCCTGGAGCCACACACACCTCCCAGCCCCTGTCACTCACAAGCCAGACATGCAATTCACATCAGGCAGGCAGGCAGACACAGAGCACACATAAATGCCAACTTCTAGAAGTGGCATTTCTCTACCAGTCACCATAAATCTGCGCATACCATTGCGCAGCATTTATTCTCACGAAATCAGACATACTAAACTTGACCACACTGCTCCTCTCATAACAGGAATTACCACTGACACACTCATCCTCAATGCATAATTCCTATGGGAGGGCAGGCCAGTCTCACCACACACGCACACCGCGCGCACGCACTGTACACTGGACCACAGTGCTAAAGTGCTCAGAGACTTAAAACTACTAACACTAAGTTACATACAAGGCAAAAAGTTTAGGGGTGAACCAGCCAAAAAGGGCCAAGTCCAACAATTACTAGTTACTATTATGATGGCCGCAGTGCGAGTGTCGGTACCTTGTGAATCTGTAGAACAGATTCAATATCGAGAATTGGAACGTAACAAACTTATATCAGACAGCCAACATCAAGAAGCCATTTAAACTTCTTAAGCACCCAAGAACTGACAAGATTCTGTGGTGAACACAATGGTCTGATGTTCGGGTTAAGAGGATCATCTTGGAGAAATCTGGGTTGTTATAATGCAGCTCTAAGAGGAGCTGCTTCAATGAGATTTTTCAGGCCGTGACTGAAAAAGACCATCCTGTACGGAAGGAGTTTACCTGTTGTGCGACAAGCTAGGCCAGGACTGGAAAGGAGATCGTAGTCCTACCTGAGAACTGAAAGTGGACCTCTAGTAATTGCCAGCTGTGGAGAGTAGCATTGGCATTCTGCAGAAAAGTGGTGGGTGGATGGTTATGCCCCGAATTAAAGAACTTTATGCAGCTAAATGCATGTTTTTGAAGTTAAGTCTTTAAATAATATTGCTTTTGAACATTCTCATCTGCTCATTAACCCCTAGCAGTTCGAATTGTTCTAGTTGTTTACTCACGTGTACGGGGTTTGAGTTTCATTGGAGGAAGAATAGGGTTAATTCAATTGCCTGGGATTCTAAACTAGAAGAATGGAAGACAAACTAGAAGATGTGGCTTTCGTAGGTTGGCATTCAACCACAGTTGGTTTTTAAGACATCCACAAGGACTGGGGACTCGAACTTCTGTGATATATAGTTTCAAGTGTTTCCTGGACGTAGCGTTGCACACCACTGATATCGCTGGACATTGTAGGTCCGAACGCACAAGGATAGATATACATATGTAAATTTACTAAGGTATATATTTACAGGTCATCATTTCTAAGTGTAGATTTATAACTAGATGTAGACTCACACATGTCCACGCCCTTAGATGAGAAAATAGAGACTCCTACAACAAAATTTATGGGTGGAAAGGTTACGCCAAGCAACTTTTCATCCTGTTGGCAGAGATCTCCACCACTGAGGTGGACATCGACTATGGGCAAATATACACATGTATATTTACTTATGTATATATTTACTCCTACACCTAGGTAAAATGCCCCATTTCTTTGCTGTTAAACCAAAGAGGGGGGACAGTGGGCTTCTTTAAGGTCCAGCATACATGCCCAGACAATTCCAACAACCAAAAAGGGTATGCAGTTCCTATGTAGGTCAGTGAGAGAGGAAGGGAGAGCGTGAATCATAGAACGAGAGAGTGTCCTGTTGCGAAAAGGGGGAAAGGGGAATCCCTCCTTTCGGAATTAGGGCCTTCAAGCACCTAGCCCGCTGGGTGTCATGCTTCATCATAGGGCATGCTCCTCGTCAGGTCGGCGCTGCAAAACCTGACGGGCACCCTATGAGGGGCTCTTTAGCGGAGATCTTTTATTCCTTGCCGTATGGTGCCGTGGGTGTGAGGGACCTACTGAGTGTAGATGTGTAGAGTGAGTTAAAACAGGGAAGGAAGTCCAGACAAATTAAATTTTAATGGAACTGGCTCCCAACCTGGTTAAAATAAGAGTGGTGACTACCTGATGCTATGTGTAAGGGTATTGCGCTCAGCCTCATGTGGTCAACATGTTTCTTGCCTTAGTGTCAGAGTGATCTAACGGCAATTCTTCAGGACCTAGACGTAAGTTGTAAATCTACACTAACCGTGGTGTTCTGATGCTACTAACCAAGATTAACCCCACAGTACACCTAGAGGTGGAGTACCTGTAGATGTGATGGACAACCTATAGGGAAACAAACAAAAAGGTAAAGCAATGGTCATAGTTTGTATTCCTGTATTAGACATCACTCTCCCTTGCGAAAACCCAAGTGGATGCACGTGATAAGTGAAGTGCCCCACATGGTGAATTGTGGTGAATAAAAACTAACATCATAATCTGTATGATGTTTGCATGGCAACCGGTAATTTCAAAGTGCTAAAAACACTACAAATTGCAGCCAGGACGGATATCCTTTATATAAAATGGTATCTTACGTGTATCACCAGCCTTTTGACTCACCTAGAAGCTAAAATAGCCTGGCCCCATCAGAGTCCGACAGGTCAAGACACGTGGAATTTCCAGTGTCCTAAGAGAAGTAATGGTAAAACGAGAGTGTGATGCTGAAGGTTCTAGTATCACATATAATTGGTGCGTAAGGAACGAATATCCCCAAAGGCGCCAGCAAGTCAGGCGCTCACATGTAGTGAGGAGAGCCAGTAAACCAGCGAGGTTAGTCAGGGGGACGCTGTTAACAGACCGAGAACCCAGTCCCAGCCAGCCCAAATGCATACACGCGTCTCGTCCCCGCATCCCACCCGTCCCATGCCATAATAGTGTGTTGGGGCATCGTTGGAGGTGATGTCAGGGGGCGGACCGCGCGCCCACACTCTACGGCGGGTCCAGCAGGGGAGGGTCCCCTGGTGATCTAGCGTATGTCTGCCACTGCGGTAGAAGGCCTCGTCATGCTGGTCATCTTTTCAGAGAGGAGATTTACACCTAGGTGTGGACTTACATTTCTCCAACCCGTTAAATGAGGGCATTGATCGTGCTATCACAGAATTTATAAGCGTAAAAGGTACTTCTAACAATGTTTCACCTGTTGGTGGAGATCTCCTCCACCACGGTAGAGATCATCGTATGAGAAAATTACTAAAGTTCAATTTTCTTTAAAAATGTATAATCTAAACTTAAATTAATTCAAAATATACATTATTAACCTACAAACAATTAAATAAATGTTACGACACATTAACTCATCAAATTAACTGTGTATTGCATAATACAATAATGTAAATACATTATTTTAATTTAGAAATCATTTTAATCAATAATTAAAAAAGTTCTCTCACTAACATTTTTGTTTTTATTTAATGTTTAGTAAATTCAGTTAAAAGTTCTATATTTATTCATTTTAAAGAGTATTACATGTTGTAAAAAAGAAAGTTTAAAAGTTGCATTTTTTTAATTAAGTTTCTTTTTCAATAAAAAACAATACATATATATTTTTAGCAATTTAAAATATATAAATATACTTTTAAATGTCAAACTAATTTAATTTATTTAACATTATTTCCTATGGGGTATTGTTTTATTTACCTATCTCAACTTTTCTCTACGGAAGTGTGTTGCAGGACCAGTGATTGACCATGTGTGGTGTTTGGCTTACTCCAAGGCTGGAATACATCTGAGCCGGTTTTGACATCTTTAGGGCTGTAGTAACTTCAAAGGTGTATTTTGTGAACTGCAATTGTCTAACACTTTTGTGAGTTTCTCTAAACCCTTTCCATTTAGTAGTAATTTTCCCCAATTGTTTCACTATACTCTCTTGTCCCTTCCACATTTACTACTAATTCGTACACATATGTATGCAGATATCGCTGCTGCCATAGCGGGGATCTTCACACATAAAAGATGGGAGTGGCAGAGGTCACCAGTCATGGGTTTGTGAATTGCATTTTGTAGTATTTGGTTAGTTCTACTGTAGTATGAATTTAAGTGCCACAAAATGCGGTTCGGGAATTGGGCCTTATGTTGTTCACTGGTACTCTAGTGCTTAACATAAAGTTAATAATGTTATAGTGCCAGTGCTTAATTTGAGCCGGAGCTTTCAGGTGCTGAGCACCGGCACTTAATTGGTTTCCGGTGCTCGGCGCCGGCACCTAATTGTCAACACCACACTTAGGGCAGTCTGCCACAAGGTGGCGCTGCTCATGTAATTTAGAGATGAGCAGTATAACAGTTGTTTAGGCAAACAATATACATTAAAAAATTACTAATACCTGCCTCCCCAGCCATTCCTTTACCTTTGGGGACCTGGAATAATCTGAACTGTCGCATTTATATTCGAGAGAGATGGTTAGTAGTTGTTTTGGCAGCGATGACCGTGGTGATGGATGGTGCAAGCTGCAGTGGCCTCCTGGTCAGAGCCCTGGTACGTAATATTTTACAAATTAAGCACTGTATAGTGCGTGTTCTGGAATGTAGTTTGAGATCGAGAATGGAATATGAGGGGTTGTGCCATAGCCCATTGAAACAGACAGCTTGAGGTTGCTGAAATAAATTCCTTTTGAGAAGATTAATGTAAGAGTATCACAGAAAAATGGCGATGGTTAGGTGAGCAGCCCTGGACAAACACAACAGAATCTACAACACACGTGTATATGTGTCTAACAGGATTGAATTTCAGGAAATCCTCCAGCTAACTAAGATTAAAATCTCTAATGAAAAGCAGGAACGTTATGAGTCCACAATATCATGTGTATACAACACGTTTGTGTATAAATGCAAAACAAATACAAATCTCGGATTAAATCGTTTCTTACCATTAATAGCACAAGCCGTTGCACAGTAACAGCGATTGTATCATCAGTGAGCACGTCATTCTGATCTTAGTGCATAGAGTTACAAGCACAGTCAACATGGACTGAACAGTATATGAAGTGCACAGCATACAAGACTGTGCCATGCGGTTGGAATGTTGCCCTACCGCCTGGAATGTCATATGTTGAGCTCCAGTCCTAGTGTGCGGGACCCATGTCAGCACCATCTTGTGTGCAACCTTTGTATGAAGTTACATCTTTTCAAAGATTCTTCTTGACTAATTAAAAAATAAAGAATGAGAACTGAGTGGAACTTGTGCATATTATGCAGGGTCACGAGAATTATGCGGCAGAGGAGAACCAAGTGATGTGGCAGGATTGACTAAGAATCAGTGCTTAGTTCGCAACAAAAAAAAAAAAGTGCAGGGGCTCTCGTCAGGAGGCCACCGCAGCTTAAACCACACATTGCCCCTGCTATGCTGCCAATGACTGTACCAACACAACTACTAACCATCACAGTCCTACAAGTGTGACAATTCGAACTATTTCAGGTACCCAAAGCTATAAGAATGGCTTGGGCGGCAGGTTATAGTCATTTTTATTGTATATTGAATTAATAATTGACTATTGTTGTGGTCATCTCTAAATTAGCCAGACGGAACCACCTTGCGGCAGACTTTCACAAGCCCCAGTGTTGACAATTAAGTGCCGGTACCGAGCACCGGAAACCACAAGCTCAACAGCCGCGGCCCGTGCAGGTAAGAGTGGTGGGGCGGTGGGGGGGATTTCAACAGATGACCACGAGGGGAAATTAAATAAATAATTCATTTTCCCTCATCGTCGTCTGTTGAAATCCACCCCCACCCGGCCCTACCGCCCTACCGCCCCACCGCTCTTACCTGCATGGGCCGCGGCTGAGGCTCAGCTTAAGCACTGACTAAGTTATGCAGCAGGAACAGGCAATTTATGCGGCGTAATGTGGGACGTTTTGTGATAGTATTTCTTCATTATTTTGTTATGTTTATCATATATGTTAACACTGTCTGGGCAAAGGTTGCATCTCATTAATACCAGTTTAATACTAAAAAACAGCAATAAGCACAGAAAGGTAACCAGTAAACTTCTGGGAAGGGCCTCCTACTGCACAGCAACACGTGTCATCACTTTTTTAATAACTTTTTTGTCTTAATATATTTATTGACCATTTTACTTTTTGCACTTCTCATTTGTTGTACACATCGAGGATAATTAAACAACAGTGTATATCATTCACATCCACAGTACATGGATCAAGCTGTTTTATATCCTCACCGTTGTTACATTGTGTGCAATGTTCGTTACAGTGGATTTCGTATGCTCTAGTTGATGGCCAGTGATAACACAAACACTGGAACGATAACAGCGGTCCTCAGGCCCAGATCTTGTCATTATACATGACAAAGCATTGTGGGGGAGATTAGGGGGTGGGGTTTCGTTGGGAGTCTCAGGAATACTCGTGTGTTTATTGTGCAGGTACTCGTTTTGTGGTGAGTTGTGCATTTTCAGATCCTGGCATGCATCTCTTGTATGTCAACTACATGCGACGCACCCTCTAGTGTAGAGTTTTCAGATCAAGTCGTTTCATTGGTTCGTAGCATTGATAGCGCGGAAGCGGCTGCCAGGGAGTAAGCTAAGGGGGATCTCGTCAGTTTTGGCCTGTACCGTGTAGTGTCCTGCTGGACACGTTCTAGTGTCTCAGCAGACACTGAGTTAGTAGCCACTCCCCTATGGGAGTGGGCACACTTGCACCCCCACACGCATCCCTCACAGGCGTCACGAGTGACGTGAGCCTGTCAATAAAAGGGCCCGGGTGCACGTGCTCGAGGCGAGTTACTGCACTATACCACTTGGTGTCGGCGTCAGTTATTGTCATCATGTGGGCCTGAGGCCCGACACCACATACCGCTTCCAGCAGTGTTTCCCATCGATCGAGTTCTATAGCGCCTTGTCGGCCCTCTACTGTCTCTTAAGCATCTCAATCTCAGCCCTGGTCCATTTCTCTACATCCCTCAGGCACTTCTCAGCGTCTGGGGATGGCCGCGCCCTTCACGCCATAGCTATGGTGCGTTTAGCCAGGACAAGCTCAGATGTATAAACTTGGCTGTGTGTGTTTCGACGGATGTGGTAGGAGGCCCAGCAGGCACGCCCTGACATCTTGAGCTATCTGTCTGCCCATGAGTTCCCCCAAGGTGGTCGTGATGTGCAACCAGTAGAGTGTTATCATGTTACAGGCCCACACCATATCAGAAAAGCCAAGTCGGAACCTATCTTCCGGAAGGATTTGAAGACTTGGCTCTTCAGCCTCCTTTAGCAAACTAGGACTCGACAACTTTAACTTGCCCTCACCCCCCACTGTATCCGCAAGCGCCGGGACACCCCCGTTGGGGGTAGCTGAGCGCTATGTAAGCTTAAATACATACATACACCATCAGCGGCGGCAAGTACCCTTGGATTAAGTAATTGAATTGGGTGCACTTGAAGCAAGGGTTTCCCGTCACACTTTTGTGTTGTGTTGTCTCAGTCGTCAGTAATCTCGCTATTTAGTGGTTCTTCCCATTTTTGTTTGAGCAATTCAAGGCTCTTGCATAGCGATGTGGAAACTGACCCTTGAAGGATTGTGACAGCTCGCCCTTTGATCCTGTGTGTACGGTTTTAATAACTTTAGATCCGTATGAATCAGAAACAAATTTTCATTTGTTAAAACCTTCAGATTAAGCAGCATATGATGGATTATGTAGCAAATGTGGCAAATCCATAATTATGCGGAAAATGCCACAGCTGCAAAATTGCATAATTCTAGGGCCCCTGACATTACGGACCAACCTTGATAGGTTACTTACCAATATTATGCCAACCTTTAAGAATTATTTTTCTTGTGATTATTTATGAGTATATTTTCAATACAATGCAGAGACAATGTATAATATGTGCATACCACTCTCTTGTGCTTCAGTTAGATCTGGTTAATGTGGGACAGAATAGCAAGCTGACGAATGCACACCTGAGAACTAGTCTGCCCACAGTTTTACACGTAATTAATAAAAATGTTAAAAGTATTGCTTCAAAGTTATTACCATGTACATAAAACCAAGAAGTTATAGAGGGGATTCAATAGATAGGGTGGGTTATCATAACTTGTTTTTCGGATTTAAAAATCAGAAAACGGGTAGGAAAATTATTTGTAGCCGAAAAGGGTCCATCTGTGTTAGGGTGGAAAGATCAGAGGAACTTTCACAATGTGGTTGATCCAAATAGCGTACCGCAGGTTATAATAGTCAAAGATTGCAAACACACTGGAAAAGCTTTGTTGAAGAACGTACCTAAAGTGTTAATTGGGAAGATAGGAACGTGGTAGGGTTTTACATAAAATAAGAGTAAAGGGAAAGATTCATAAAATGAAGAATGTTCCTTTTAATATTAGGAATATGGTGGCAGAATTACAAAGAGGTTGAAAAAAGTCATCCAATTAGTTGGCCCTTTTTGCCATGTCCAGGCATGCCAATGGAAACATAAGATTATGTGTCTATTTAAGAGACCTTAACGATAATATTGTGGTTGATAAGCTGCCATTACCCAAAATTCGAGAAATGTTATCATAGGTGAGGAATGTTAATTGAGTTTCTACAGCTAACGTATCAGCAGCGTATCATCGAATGGATTTACATTTGAGCAGCAAGGGGTTACCCACATTTATTAAACCTGCTAGGTGCTTCTGGTTTCGACTCAGACCTTTTAGAATGGCCTCTGTGATTGCTGTTTTCCAAAGGTTAATACATCATTCCTGAGAGGTACTGATGGTATTATGTATTTCCAATATGATACCATTATGGAAAACACCAAATAAGAATATTATTCCAGATTAATAGTGCTATTGACAATTCTAGAGAAAGAAATGATTAACAATGGAATCCTCAAAATGCAAGTTTGATCCACAGGATAAGAGCATTATTAAGACTGATGCCAGTGGAGAGGGTTGAGGGGGAGATTATATTACAAGTTGTAGATAATGGAAATTCAAGGATCATAGTATTTACTTCATGCTCTCTTACATCAGTTGAAGACAATTATTCAGTTATTGCGCAACACACACTCACTGGTCTGAGTGCAACCAATCATTTATAGGCCATTTGCTTCAACAATTTATTTTACTTTACGGTGCAGTCACTAACCCTTAACAAAATTACTTTCACCGGATGGAATACTAAAGGTCTCACCAACTTTGCCCAGGCTGTCAATCAAAAAACAAGATTGAATATAAATCATTCATTATGTGTCAGATGTAAAACAATGTGGTTGTTGAGTACTTCTTGAGATGACCTGCTCCTCATGAAGAGGTTAAAGAGGATCCATGGGATGCTGTAGTGTAGCTTTGGTGTGTGATGACAAGGGTGATGCTACAATAAGAAATTCAGAATGGATTGGAAGGATTGCTACAGTAAGGGAATGGTGCTAGAGAAAATCAAGGAATACTTCAGGGAAAGATGGGCAATGAAGTTTAAATTAAGTGCTGAAGAATGGACACTTGGGGAGCTTAAGGAGGAAATAACTGAGGAAGAAGAATTCATTTTGGGGAGTGGTGAAATTATTCTGCCCCAGGAAATGAAAAGAAAATCTTTAATACATGTCAAGAAGCTCCCGTGGGGATTATACATACAAAAACAGTGTGAGAAAGAGGTATTGGCGACAAGGTATGAATCTGGAAATAGAAATATTTGGGCAGAAGTGTGCTAAATCTGACATTGCTGATGGAACAAACAGAACCAGGTCCTCTATTGTAA
This sequence comes from Calotriton arnoldi, assembly GCA_963921515.1. Taxonomy (NCBI): domain Eukaryota; kingdom Metazoa; phylum Chordata; class Amphibia; order Caudata; family Salamandridae; genus Calotriton; species Calotriton arnoldi. The sequence goes on along the minus strand of CAWUFW010002431.1, from coordinate 827,323 downwards.
ACAATGTTATTCCCCAAGCAGCAGGGGGAAATAATAGCACTTAAATATAGAGGGCCCTATCCAAACAGAGTATGAAGTTAGAAAATCTATTCTGGTTATGGGTGATAAGTTTTCAAAGTGGCTTGACATAGGAGTCATAAAAAAGTAGATACTGATATAGTGTTGGGAGTCGATGAAGGTATTTGCTGAGAGAAGGGACACTATCTGTTTTGGTGTACAAGGGAGACTATGGAAAATTAAGACATATTTGTATAAATTAGGTATTGAGAATAAATTAACAGTATTATATCACGCTTGCAGTAATGGACCTAATGAGAGGGTCAAGCGGGTGAGTAAAGGTACTGTTCAACTTTTCTTATCAGCAGGAGTGAATTGGCAAAAGAAAGTGAAAAAATGTTATGGTCTTATTGGGTGACAACAAATGATGCAGCAAGCTTCAGCCCATTTAAGATTATGAGCGGTGGGGTAGGGAAGCCATTTCAAAGGTAATGGTTGGATGTCTCAAGCAAAGTTGGTCAAGTGGACACCAAGATGAGTGCAGGAGAAAGTAATGCTTAGAATAAGTATAAGTTGTATGATGATAGGAGAACTGGAGCAAAACTGAAGGAAGTACAGATTGAACAATGGATAAGGATTAATAAAAGGTTTATGGTGGCAACAAGTGAGTCAGGATTGTATAAGCCTGAGAACATGAAGATTTCTGTAACTGTCAACCTAAATGATAGAAAAGTATGGAATTTAAATTGAGTTACATTGTGTAATGAAGACGTAGTTGTGGAGAATTAAAATGTTTTGGAAAGTGAAGATAGAATGTGAAATGATCTATTAGCTACTGGATTTGAAAATTAATTGGATGTTAATGATGATTCTTGCATTAGTGTTCTGAGAAATGCGAAGAGCTGTGATGTGAGAGTAGGTACAACAAAAGGAAGTGATGATGAAGTGAAAGACTGTGATCAATTAAGTGGAGATAGAAGGAAACTAATTCTTTGTGTAGAGGTGATGGAGTGTTTTCTGCAGCTGTAGGGAAGATGGATTGTAATATAAAGAATAATGGAGTGTCTTGCCGTAATGTCCTCCTTTTATGCGCAACCATATTCTGCGACTATATCACCGGACCCACTAGCGCTTTCCAAATATCTCGACACCATCAAGCTGCTCTGGCTTGATAATGCACTTTGTGCTTATCTGGATGAGCACTTCACAACTGAGGATATAGTTCAAGTGATTAGAAGCCTACCAGGTGATAAGGCACCTGGCCTGGATGGCCTTACAACTGCTTTTTATAAAGAATATGCCCCATATTGGCCCACATTTACTTGCTGTGTTTCAAGACTCCCTGGACACTGGTGCTTTGCCACCTTCACTGAGGGAGGCAGCCATTATCACAGTACTTAAGCCAGGAAACCAGCTAGCATATGCGACTCCTATCGGCCCCTCTCATTAATCAATGTGGATAGTAAAATCCTTGCCAAGCTGCTTGCTAACCGACTGCAGCCTCTATTGCCCATAATTGTCCGCCCAACCAATTGAGATTTATCCATGGCCATTCTACCACTCACAACTTGCGAACTATATTTGCAGTCATGCACCATCTAGACCCTCAAATACCAGGGGTAGATGCCTTATTAGACGCTACTAAGGCCTTTGATTCATTGGAATGGAGCTATCACTTTACCCTTCTGGGTTGTCTGGGTCTAAGCGCTAACTTTATGAAACAGGTGCAACTTCTCCATTCCTTTCCAACGGCAGGAGTGCGCTTGAGCAGACTCATATCAGGACTCCATCCCAATTGGTCGAGGCACAAGGCAGGGATGCTCATTATCCTCGCTCCTATTTGCTATAGCGATGGAGCCATTGGCAGCATGGCTGCGTCAACACCAGGCGAACAGGGGAATCGGATTTACCACCATGGGACTTGTGATTTCATTGTACGCCAATGACCTCACTCTCTATATTCATAAGCCAGCAGAGAACCTCGCTCCTATGACTTGTGAAGTGGTGAGATTTGGAGGTTATTCAAGGAGACACATAAATTGGGCAAAATCTATTATATATGTTCCCTCTCACTGACAACATGTATCAATTCGCTACAGATTATCCCTTAAAATGGGCCCTTGAACCAGTTTGCTATCTCGGAATATGGCTAAGTCGTGACATAGAAGGACTTTGGCGGGCGAATTATGGCTGTGCCATGTCCTGGTTGGAAGACAGGATGGCCACCTGGACCAAACTCCCTCTATCCCTTACGGGTCGTATCGTGATAGCAAAAATGATAGTTCTCCCTAAATTCTTATATCTATTTGCTAATATTTCGCTCCCACTAACAACCAGATTCCTCGGTCGACTGAAATCAAACATGGTGAGATTAATATGGGCAGGTAAAAAGCCTAGGGTTTCATGAGATCTTCTCACTCTCCCACTTACACAGGGAGGCATGGGTGCATAGGATTTAACACTATACGCATACTGTGCCCAAGCTCAATTCCTCCATTTTTGGTTATATCCGACCCCATTCCAAACAAGTATCGCCGTTGAGGTAGATCCTGCTGCTCCAGATACACTTTCAGTGGCACTGAACTGTCCCTACAAACATCCCAGAAAAGAGATTAATACTGTTGAGTGTTTTTGCTGGGCAATGGGAATGTCTGAGGAAGAGAGTGAAAGTGCCACATCTCTATGCCCCATCTATTCTACTATCTAATAGCTCTCAGCTGCCACCATTATTGGACAAGGCAGCTGCTCTTCGTGCACACAACCACAAGCTTAGGATATTCTCCAACCTCTATCCACGAGGCAATTCCTCCCTCCTTTTCAGCCAACAGATACGCCACCTCCTACATTCCTGGATATCCTCTTACATTACCAACTCCAGGCCACATGTCTTGATGCCCACACAACTTTTCCTACAGCGCCCCCAGCCCTCCAGGCACTAGAACACATCCTCACCAATCCGTCCCCACGTAAATTAGTTACATGCTTATATAACACTATGCAACACTCTTTCCCGATTATAGTACAGAGGGCGCGGTGTAGGAAAGTGCCCCTTATTGCATGGTTACCCCCACTTTTTGCCTGATATCTGATGCACTTTGACTGAGTGTGCACTGGGTCCCTACCAATCAGGTTCCCAGTGCCTGTGTTCTTTCCCAAAACTGTACCTTTGTTTTCACAATTGGCACACCTCTGGCTCACCCGTAAGTCCGTTGTAAAAGGTACCAGTGATACCAAGGGCCTTGTTACCAGAGAGAGTCTCTAAGGGCTACAACATGTATTGCGCCACCCTCAGAGGCCCCTCCCCAAACACATACACACTGCCATTGCAGACTGTGTGTTTTGGTGCAGACAAGACTTAAGAGTCGTCATGGCACACAACCCTGTGTGCCATGCCTACCAAACACTGCCTGTGGCATAGGTTAGTCACCCCTCTAGCTGGACTCACAGCTCTAAGGCAGGGTGCACTATACCACAGGCGAGGGCACAGCTGCAGGAGCAATGTGCCCCTACAGTGTCTGTGCCATTCATAAGTGCAGTGGAGCCATATTGAGTACATGGGCTGGGAGCTTGAAATTATGAACTCCACTGCTCCATGATGGCTTTACTGAATGCTAAGGAGTTTGGAATCAAACTCCTCAGCATAATAAACCCACACTGATGCCAGTGTTGGATTTTTTGCAAAATGCACTCAGAGGGTATCCTAGAGATGCCCCCTGAAAAACGACCAACTCCCTCGTGTCCAGATGACTGGGGTGCACTAGCCTGCCACACACAGACATGTTTCTGACCCCCTGAGGTGGGAGTCCTTGTGCTCTTGTGGGTCAGGGACAAAGGCTGCTTGGGGTGGAGGTGCTTCACACCTACCCCCAAGCAGGAACAGCTTTCAGGGTGGTGAGCCTCAAAGGCTTTCTGCCCTTTGATATACTAGCCTGGGCCTCTCTAGCTAGTGGAGATACCCGCCCCTTTGACCGAGCCCCACTTTTGGCAGCAAGGTCAGTGGGAAAATTAGTAGTCAGGAGAGGTGTGTCTCCTCTCTGCCAGGACCACCCCTAAGGTGCCCTGGACCGAAGCTGACCCCCTCCTTAGGAAATCCTCCATCTTGAATGGAAGGATTCAACCCAATCAGGTTAGGGAAATGTCCCCTCCCCAAAGGGAGGGGACATTCTAAGGGTGTAGTCACCCTAAAGGCAAGTAGCCTGGCTACCATCTGCCAGTATATGCACACAAAAGGGAGGAGAGGGTCCGAGGAGGAAAATTTAAGACTTGCGAGGGTTAACTCCCCAATCTTTAACCTTAACACTATTTAGAACCCTGAGTTCTAAGATGAAAACAAAGAAAAGAGAGAAAACATCCAAGGTGAGCCTTAAGTGTCCCTTGGGGAATCCCTTTATTAGGACGAAATCCCTCACCCACCATAGGTGGCATGCTTCATCATTAGGATTCTCCTCGTGATGGGAAAACCTAGTCCCGCCACGGGCTACAACCCCCCCCTCTGAGAGGGAGGAGCTCAGGGATGTTTTGTTCCTAGTTTTGGATGTACTAAATCCGACAGTGATGAGTGGAAAACTAGGTTGGGTGAGATACGCGGCGCAAAGAAATATAATGATCGTGAGATAAAACTGGCTACCAGGCATGTAATATACTTTTAGTAGCTCGTCCTGGGGCCAGGATTAAAACCAAACCACTAGCAGGGGTAACATATAACTGCGAGTTGGTAACAAACTAGTTTTCCACTCATCACTGTCGGATTTAGTACATCCAAGACTAGGAATACTCCAAGGGACACTAAAGGCTCACCTTGGATGTTTTCTCTCTTTTCTTTGTTTTCATCTTAGACCCGAGGGTTCTATATAGTGTTATGGTACCATCTGTCAGTACCTGTAACACCCCTAAATTCAGTATTTCGGGGCACCCCTGAACCTTGATCCTCAGATTCCTGTGACCCAAGAAGAAGAGGATGAAGAAAACGCTGTGCAGCCGAGCCTGGAAGACGACTAATGGTTTGGTCCCAGCCCTACCGGTCTGTCTCCTGCTCAATGATCCTGCGAAGACGACGACGCCTATCCCGTGGCCAGCAACTTCCAAGAAACCCAGGAAGACTGTGCTCTTCAGCCAAGCCCAGATCTCCCGAGGACAGCTGCCCTGTCCAGAAAAACACCCTCTTCAAGGATTCCAGATCCAGGAGGATCCGCGACCCTTGCCCACTCTGCACCCGACGCCCACGGTCCGAGTTCGAGAGGCTTACCTGTTCTGTGAAATCTCCCCAGCAATCCTGACTCCTCTCCATAGGTGGCTGACCTCTCCAGGACCCCATGAAGTTGCCTGCAGCCTCAACAGGAAGGATCCTCTCGACTGCAACTGGCTCCGGTAAAGTAAAACCTGACACCAAAAGGCACCCCTACATCCTCTGCCCCGACTTTAGGCAGCCCAACCGACGGTGTCCAGGTGTCCCTCAACTCTCCAACTTACCTGCCCAGCCGGTGGTCACCTTCTTCCAGCCTCCTGGCTGGCCCGAGCCTGCAGCCTCTTTCTGCAACCGAGATTTCCCATTGAAACGCACTGGGCGACCAATGCTGATTTTGCACCCAGCTGCCCCGGTGCCGCTGGTGGTGTAGGTTTAGTGCTGCCTTGTGGCCCCCCCTGTGCTGATCTTAACCCCCGGGGCCTGTGCCCTGAAACCGCAGGTACCTACCTTCAAACCGCGCCTCCTTGAGGTATCCTCAGTCACCATTGACTAACATTGGGCCCAGTGACCTCTGCACCCGGCTGCCCCAGTGCCGCTGGTGGTGCAGTACCTATCTTGAACTGACCCTTGCCCAGTGTTAGTCCAAACCCCCAAAGACTGGAATTGTAAGTCGAGTACTTACCTGCTATTGATTGCATAACACTGTTTTCCTTCACAGGATTGCATTGCATTCTTCTCTCTATTGCCTACTGTAAAACATTCTTTACTGCCTTGCCAAACAATTCCTACTGCATTTGAAAAGTATTGCTACTTTTAAACTGTTACCTGCAACTGAGTTTCTCTTGGTTCTAAGAATAAAATAACAAAGTAATAACTTTTACTACAAACAAATTGGTCTGGATTCAGTCTTTGAGTGTGTGCAATCATTTCTTGACTGAGTATGTACAATAAGTGCTTAACAAAGCCCTCTGATAAGCCTAACTGCTCGACCATACTACCACAAATAGAGCTTTTAGTATTATCTACTTTAGCCCCTGTAAGCCTCTGGGGATCCACTGGACCCTGTGCACACTATACCTTATTTTGGTATAGTATACATAGCCAGCTTCCTACACGAGGACAACGAGGGAGCCAGATATTGATCCCCCAATAACAGAAGACCAATGGGCTTATTGTTGTGGACAATTGAAATTTTTGTCCCCGAATTATTGATTGAGACTTATTCATTTCAAATTTTTACATCAGGTTTATCGCAAACCCCAACAACTATTTCGAATAGGATTGGCAGCTGGTTCATCTTGCATGCGCTGCAGAGCACCACAGGTGTCCTTTTTGCACTTAGCTTGGCTGTGCCCGAGGGTTGCATCCCTTTGGGAGGAGGTGTTTATACACATACAGATGATTAGTGGCGACATAGCCCCACGGTCTCCATTGTTGGGTTTATTGGGTTATGTTAAGGATTCGCCTAAATCACATTGTCGCCTTATTGTCATGCTGCTGTTATTGGCGAAAAGAAGAGTGGCCATCCATTGGGTTCAGGGAACTTGCCACTACAGTCAAGGCATGGCTACATGATATCACGTATTGCCAAGATCAACTGTCATCTTTTGGGAACTAATGCTCATTCGCTCCAGACCTGTAGTTATATAGGAACCGTTTCATACCTGGCTCCATCATAAGAGACTCGAATATCCCAGACCTTAATCCGACAGTATCATTGTCCGCACAGGTTGGGTCCACATCCTATTACCCCTTTAAAATTGTGGGAAATAGGTGGCTACTGCTTACATTGATATGTTCATTTGTTATTGCAAAGATGTTTATCATACAGGTATATGTTCTTTCAAATGTCTCTTTTATATTTGTGGCTATCACCAGGTAAATGCTGTGGTATGTACTATGCACAATATTTTCTATGAGTATGTCCTGGAGAGTTTTTGCAACATCGCCTTCTGTACTAGTCCCCGTGTCTTCCCTTTTTCCCTCTCTACCCTTCCTTCCTTTCCCCCCTGTTGTGCTGGTGATGTTGTTTCATTGTATGATGTTTATTGACAAATGCTAATAAAAAAGAATAAAAAAAGAAATTGGAGGTTCATGTAATCCGAAACACCTTTAGGACCCACTGGCAAGCACTGTGAGAAATAGGAACTGCATTCTGCCTTAACTCCAGAGCTCTCGATCATATCCCATCGTAATCACACATCAGCAGTTTCTACTCAAGAAGACACCTGGATGGACTCAGCTCACAACATGTACTGTACAAGAGTCATATATTGCATAAAAAAACTGCAACTACACAACTAATCCTCTCAGGTAAGGCATGAACAAATAATACTTAAAAGCTGGGAAAATGGCCCATTTGACTGCTGTTGGGATAATAAAATACACCAATTCACATGGTTCAATGGGGCCTGGTGCCACTGTACCTGCTGCATCAATGGTAGCTACACTCCTAGTAATAACATCAGCTCATGTACAGTACATGAAAGCAGCGGGTGCCTCTAAAATACAATGCTGCAATTAGTGCTGTGCCGATACATAGCTTCAATTGGTGGAGCACGTGCAGTGACACTGGGGCCCAGAGGGGACCACTGAAAGCTGAATAGTGCTGTATTTCACAGTTCAAACAGAGGCCAAGGGGCCCATTTTTAGGTCTCGCCTGAGCCAGCGCATGAGTTGCTCTGGCGAGACTTTTAGTAAGTGGGCTTCAAAAAGCCGACCACAGCTTTTTGTGTGGCCTAGAGCGTACGGTTACGCGCACAGTTACGAGCACAGGCGCCATCTGGCTTTCCTGTCTCGTCATGGCTCATTAAGTGCATCGCTCGCGGGCACCCTTACAGCCCGCGATCGCGATCACTTTCACGGCCTCGCGGCCAATGCTTGTTTTTATTTCCTTTTAGCGCGCGCGCGCCTCCTCGCTCGCACCTCTGCCCGTCATTGCTTCCATCCTTCCGGCGCCTGTCACTCCGTCTGAGCACACTCCCTGAGAGTAATGGGCATCCGCTTTTAAGCAATGCTTGTTTTATTTGCCTATTGCTTTGGTGTTAAAATAAAAAAAGAACATTGTCATTGTATATGTGGCAACATGCTCCATAATTTGTATTTTCTTGTCCCATAATTTTGCCATTCTTGCCACACAATATGTTTTTTAAATGCCGCAAACTTTGTGTGGGGCCCTTATCACACTTTTGGGCACACTCAAAAGGGGGATGTTACGGAGACAAGTTACCATCCCCAAACTAATTTCTGGACGTGGTCGCCTATCGCCACCTGCAGGCCAAAACTATAATTTGTGTGCTGTAATCATATGTAATCGCCACAAGAAAGATCTGAATGGCGTCTGTTGATAGGGTTGAACGTGTGATTTTAAGGAGTTCTGCCTACAAAAGGTATTCCCTGTTCTTGTTTCCAAACATTCTCTCTTCATTCTTCCCTGGTTTATGTCACCCTTCCATGTTCCATTCCTTCGTTCCTTCTTACATGTTCGCTCCCTCGCTTTCTAACACTCTTCTCCGTCGCCACCGCGTTTCTTAATTTCCAGCCTGTCGTTCCCCTTTCTCATTTTCTATCCTGCTCTCTCAGTCACCATCTCTCTTCCCCCTTAGACCTACCATCCTATCTTCTCTGTTTCATCCCTTTCTTTATCGGGGTATCTCTTCTTTTTCTTTGATGCTCTCCCGAACTATTTTCTGTCCCTGTCGACCCAATCTACCGCTCTTTCACACACTCGCATGAAGCGCCTTTTCTCACCCTCTCCTGCTCCCTTGACATCTCTTTCTCTACCCTCTTAGACCCCTTGTTCTTGCTGGTCTTTTTCATTCCAGACTCTCTTCCCTTGCTCACGGACTCTCCCCACTTTTCCTCCCCTCACTCTCCCAGAATCTCCGCTCCATACGTGAACGAGCCAGGACATCATACATGGTCTCACTAGCTCCTCCTTTTCTCATTGCTTTCCCTATCTTCTCAACCTCAGCACTCTTCATACTTTGCCCCATCTCCACCTTTTGTCTTTTTCATTCCAGTTTCCCGCCACTCTGTCCCCCTTTACATCTCCTGCTCATCACTCTTCTGAACCCTTCTTCTCCCTGGTCCTGTTTCTACTTTGTGCTTTCTTCACCCCCTTTTCTCCCTCACTTCACCATCTTCTCGGACCCTCATCTTCTCCTCTTTCCCTTTCCTATTTTTATATCTGCATTATCCTTTTCCATCACTCACTCCCTTACGTTGTCGCCTACCTCTCTCCCACTTTATATGTCTACCCTCTTCTGACCGCTCCTTTCGTCACACCTTTCTTCCCCTTTATAGCCCATCTCTTTATCCCGTCCGTCTTTCATATTCTGCCATATTTTTCCTTTTTTACATTACCTTCCCATGCTCCCATCATTCTCCCTTCATAAATTCCTTATTGTCTTGCACACTCTCCAGCCCCCTCTGCCCTTACCAATCCCACCTCTCTTTCATCTCTCTTTGCACCTCGCCATGAAACTTATCTCCCACCGACTCCATCTTCAATGACGTCACTTCATTTCAAGAACTTTTGATGTTCCTAAACACACCATGCCCTCAGCCCACTCCCTCACCCAACCCCCCTCGCTCTCTCTCTACACACTCTTACTTCACTTCCTGTCACTCTCTCCCTCCTGCTCCTTCTCGCCTTCCTCTGACTCTCCATCTGTCTTGTTCTCTGCCTGCCCCGCCCTCTCTAGCCTCTCTTCAACAGTCAAAGCCTTCTCTTTCTCCCCCCTCTCTCGCGCTTGAACCCCCACCCCCCCAGCCCTTCTCACTCACACAGATATCTAAGCCTCAGAAATCCATTTCTGGGGAACCTTGGTAAATTGTAATTGCATTTATATAACACTTACTACCCCTGACGAGGTGCTGAAGCGCTTTACCCTGGGCAGCATGCTGCTACCGAACCCAAGGTTAGTGGCTAGTCATGTTATTGGTGTTAGTTTAGTGACTCAAGCAACTATTCCATGCACTCACTAGAATTTCCTTGGGGTAGATGAAATAAATAGCAGTTGGGTGTTAACATTAGTGGGGTGGGGGTGTGGTTGAGGTATGTGGGTTGATGCAGATGTTTATTGGGATTCTTCATGCTGATGTTTGGTGGGATTAATAAAATACAGATGAATGCAGATATTCTGAACCCTTTCCATGTTACAAGCAATAGGCAGTTCTCGGGCACAGCCTCCTTGTCCTAGCCTCATCGCAGCCCTGGGCCCTTTGTGCAGCAAACCACTCACTGGTGTTGTTTGAAGACCTAAACCTTTCCATCAAATAGAAAACAAGCATTGGCATAGCCAATAGGTCTCGCCTTTGGGACCTTATAAGTGTTTAGCCATGCAACAGTTGATGTTGTTGCACCAAGGATATTGTGCTGCATAACTAAATACTTATAAGGTCCCAAAAGCGAAACCTATTGGCTATGCCAATGCTTGTTGTCCTTGCACTAGGGTCCATGCCTCACTGGCTACGCCACTGGTGCTGTGTATCAAAGTAAATTACTCGCACATTCTAAGATAACGGTAGCGAAACAATTAGCAATAATGCTGAAAATGTGGGGTATTTAACTATTACCTTTCAATACAAGCTGGGACAAATAAGTTAGCATGATGGAAGGAGACAGCACGCTTGTCTCTCAAGTGCTTGATAAGCAAAGTGGAAAATTTGCACAAAGAGATAAAAACATAGCATTAACATTCAGGGTAAAAAGGAGAGACAAAAAGGCATTTAGTGGCTGATTTATATCAAATAGACTAAAAAAAACTGGGATTTATCCCGGCTTCCCCGCTTAACCAAACTATGTGACCGTAGGCAAATATTTTATTTCAGCCGTCCTCCATTTTCTTCGTTAGTCCATATGAATCTCCTTCAAATAGGTGAGTTCACAAAACAAGTGCAATTGCCAAAAGAACAAAACAAACTGCCTGTAAATGTTTTTAATTGGCTAAATATCTCACCATACTTCAAGGATGCTTACCAAGTCATCGCGGAGTCTTAGTGTGTAATTATATATCTAACACAATAACATTAATAAAACCTATAAAGAGTCATCAATACCTTCATACAGAATTTTATCAAAAATATATGTTATTTATTATAATCATCATCATATGAAAATACATATATCTATACATATCACAGTGCAAAACATTACAAAAATTACATAAATAGCAAAGAACTGGTGTAGCTTACATTTAAGCATCATGGAGCTACCCTCACTAATACCCAAATTCAAAACCCATACAACTCTCACCACATTCATTCAACAGGTATTCGCAACACATATCAACAACCTACAGCTAAACAAGAAAACAATGAAACAGAAGCCAATATTCAACAGAGTGCACTGATGGACAAACAGAAATAACCAAAATAGAAAAAGAGAAAAAGAATTTCAAAATTCAATTATTTTACATGCACATATGTAGCGAATAATTTCTTTAAAACATAATTGATTGACATTTTATACATTCTACTAATCGAGTCTTGTTATCTAGAGATGTGCTGATGCGCGTTTCGTTGGAGACCTACAATTTTGGTCACACCTTCTTCAGGGCGCTAACAACATTGAGTACTAGGGCGACAAGTGGTGCATCCAATGCGAAATCTGTCTTCTAGCCTAACGCTAACCGATAAAGGCAAGGCTTCCCTCAAGCTTAAGGATGAGGAAGAAACTCAATTAAACTACTATGTCCACTGCTCCAGCATATATCCTTAGTAATACAAGAGACCCCCACTCCGGCCCTACGGCGTGAGGAATGAGGTAGGGGCGATTTGAAGCAAAAAACGCTGCGCACGCAGTACAAATGCACATTTAAACTGAGTCAGTCACGGTACATCTGGGACAGCACTTGAATAGTGCACCACTTGCCAAGTTATAACAGCGGGGCAGAGATAAACTCCTGAAGCAATGGATTGTGGCAGCCGCCACACTCAAATTCACAATAAAAGTCAACAAATGTGCTTGATTTAATAAACTATAATCAGGGCCACTGGAATTATGCAGCATGGGAGGACCAAATTATGCAGCAGTATTGAGTAAATTATGTGCCAAGAAAAGGCTAATTATGTGGCGTTATGCTGCACATTTTGTAATAGTTTTAATTCTTTAATTTGTCATTTCTACACTGTCTGTGCATTGGTTGCACCACTTAGTACGAGTTTAACACCCAAATATAGCAATAAGCAACAGAAATGTGAGCAGTCAACCTTTGGAAAGGGCTTTCCACTGCGCTGCAGCAGGTGACGCTGCATTTTTTAATTACTTTTGAACCATTTGAGCTAGAAACAGATTTTGTTACGTTAAAATCTCCAAATTATGCAGAAGATGATGGATTATGTGGAAAATACTGAAAATCTATAACTATGCGAAAAAGGCAGCGGCCACACAAACACATAATTCCAGTGACCCTGACTATAATATTGCTCTATCTATAATAATGTGGGCCACATACAACCTACTTGCCTCTTAGTTCACAAACATATTGCCAGGGCTGGACAGGAATGGTCCTAAATTTATGTTTAAAAACTCTTTCTTTGAATAAGTGCTTCTCAGTGCAGTGATATAATGTGACATATTAATATCAAAGCTTCCGCATATTTAATGATAGGTGCTTTTTTAACTTTGAAGAGACTTCATCATATTTTACCTGATGTTTGTTGCATGATTTAGATAGTTAACATTTCAGGGCTCAGCTCATACGAAGGCTAAAACTGCCAGGACCGCTGGGCTTGTGCACTGAGGCAGGAAGACTGGTGATTCTTATCTTTTTAATTATCACACCCAGGAGCGGAATGTGTGAGCCAAGAACATCAGAAGCGTCCCTGCAGCATTGACTACCTGCTCCTAAATACGAACAATCACCACAGAACAGACTTTAAAGGAAACATCACTGCTGCTGTAACCGTGTGACTGCTGCTGCTAGCTCCAAAACGAATGCAACATGTTGTGACCCTCTGCAGCCCCAGTGCTGTGGAAGAGGAATGCTAAACTGCTGTTTCCTCTTCCACGGTGGTCTGCTTCTCCACATAAGATCACTGCCACTGCTCCCTGTGCTTGTACAACACGTAAATTACCATTTTTTCGCGCTGCTTGCATTTTCAAAAGCAGTGGTGGCTCCTCCGCCAAGGCGGAGGAGCGTTGCCCCACTGCTGTGCAGCAGTGAAATAAAGGAAAAATAAAATGATAATAACTTGAGGTTATTATAATTCTAATGTGTTCTGCTGCAGCAGCTTTTCAGGGCGGGGCTGCTCTGACACAGGAGCAGGGGGAGTGGTGAGCACGCTTTGCAAGTGCGCATGAATGTTTGGCCGGCCGTCACGGGCCGGCCAAACATACATGCACACTTAGCATGTTCTCCACCCAGGCTGCCTTACAGCCTGGGTGGAGAACATGCCCAGGCTCCCATTCCTTGGCTGAGCACCGAATCGCAGCGCTCAGACCAATCACAACGTGATTGGCATAGGGGAGCCTAGGTCCTTACCAATCACAACGCTGCATTGCAGCATTGTGATTGGCTTGGGGAGCCTGGGTGTGCTTCCTGTTGTGTTCCGGCGGTGCCGAGGGACGAGTAGGAGAAACAGAAGAGAGACGCAGCGGTACGGTAAGTTTTATTTAAATTCGTTTTTATTATTTTGACTCTCCTTAACACCTTAGCATAATGTGACAACCGCAAGTCGTAGAAAAGTTCAGATAAATCGAGAAGAAATAGCTCAGAGTTCATTTTCATCAACAACACAATTTTTCTGAATACTTCTCTGTATTCCCAATGTCCATGAATACAAATCTTTAAGAAGCAACAGGTCTTGGTAAGTCAAAACAGAGTACTGAGTTGCGTGAGCCTGGCTACAATACACTGTATTGTGATTGCCTAGTAAACATGAGGTAAGTTATAACCAATAATCGAAGATGGCTGCCTCCTCTTCTGCATATGTGAGAGTTCATAGTCTGCTGTAAATGGAGTTCTTTGCAAACATGCTGCCACATAGTGCATTCTCCACGCAGACAACCCCATCCAGTCAGCACCAACAATCCATAATGACCGCCAGCCTTTCCTTCATTGAAGCGAACTTAGCACAAGCAGGTTTGAAATACTACTTCCAGCGCGTGAGCTGTACTAAGCACTAAACAGTTTCTCCAGCCAGATTTTCTGACATATAGACGGAAACAAATTACCCCCCAAGCTCCCCCATCCTTTCTGTAATCTAAAGCTCTCCTCTCGGGTAAATTATGTTTTGTGGAGAAAACCCAATTGAACATTACGTCTTTTCAGGTGTGAGTGGATTTGTTATGTTTAGCGGCATTATTCATACCACAAACTTTTTAAATTATGAATTTATACTGCTGCCAATTGGATATCATTTGAGCCTATACACTGTGGAGTCAGCATTACAGCCAGTGTGCTAAATAGCTTCAATCATCTCTCCTCATCCCCTGAGGACCTAACCCCGAAGTCCACTACGAATTTGCAGCAAGATGTATCCACAAACCCATCTACACGTTACTACAATTACCCCTTCCCAAGTCAGTAAAAAAATGACCCCCCCCCAAGAAGTATATGCAAAACATTTTGCAAACACCCAGTCTCTATATGACTGGTATAAAAAGCATAAAATGGGGGGAGCAAAATCACTTCAAAAAAGCTCCCTGCCAGCTAACATCCAGTATACTGAATCAGCCACAGCTAGCCACGGTCCACTGTCCTAGTTTGTTGCGATGCGCCAGGTTCCAAAGTAATCATAGTATGCCATCTGCAGATGTGTGCGATGTTTTACGTAGCTTATTGTCAGTTACCTGATGACTGAGCTGAGGTGGTGCCTCCTCTATTCTATTCTATGAGAATTTATAAAGCGCATAGCTACCCATGGGCATCCCGGCGCTGATAGTTCGGCAGAGAATAAAAGGAGGATAGACTGAGAGCCCTACTGGAATAGCCATGTTTTCATTTTTTTCTGAAATGAAAGTTCGTTCTCTTCTGCTTGGAGAGCAAGAGGAAGGTTGTTCCACAATCTGGCCTCCTGTAGATTCTATTTATTTATATAGCGCCTGAATCGACCCCCGGAGGGGTATCTCTGCGCTTTGGACGGGCAGCATGGATGTAGTGCAACTACAGCTGAATCAGAAACAGAAAAGAGTTGTCTTGAGCAACTTCCTAAATTGAAAATGATCAGGGCATTGTCTCAAGAGTAGGGGGAGCTCGTTCCAATAGCGGGGACCAAGATGAGAAAGGGCCCTTCCCCCTAATCTGGCCTTCCTAACTCGGGGAACCACAAGAAGATGTTTGGAGCCAGAGCGGAGGGATCTGGAAGGTAGGTACGGTGTAAATTTCTCCGAAAGATAGGTGGGACCAAGACTAAACAACGCCTTAT
Organism: Calotriton arnoldi; assembly: GCA_963921515.1. Taxonomy (NCBI): domain Eukaryota; kingdom Metazoa; phylum Chordata; class Amphibia; order Caudata; family Salamandridae; genus Calotriton; species Calotriton arnoldi. The sequence continues at coordinate 811,767 of CAWUFW010002431.1, read as the reverse complement.
GGATGGTACAGCAAACTTTTAATCTTACCCGTTGGCGTACAGGAAGCCAATGAAGTTGCAAGAGAAGAGGGCGGGAGGCAGTCCTAGGGGGGGCATTGAGGACCAATCGCGCCGCCGTGTTCTGGACTACCTGCAGTCTGCTGAGCGAGGCCTCATTGGCGGAGATCAGCAGACCGTTGCAGTAGTCCAGACGGCTTAATACAAGTGCCTGAGTCAGAGTCTTCAGAGTTGAGTCGGGAAGCAGAGGAAAGACTCGGCGGAGTAGGCCCAGTGTATGGAAACAGGAGCCAGCTGTCTGAGCAGCATGCTCCTTCAGAGTAAGGGCTTGATCCAGACGGATGCCTAAGTTCTTAACAGTAGATTTGGGGGCAGGAGGGGCACCCAAATCGACCGGCCACCATTCAGGCGTCCATAGTAAAGGGGCCTCTCCGAAAAGCAGAATCTCTGTTTTCCCAACATTGCACTGGAGGAAATTACTCTTCATCCAGTGTGAGATGGCTCTCATACCAGAGGAGAAGGCCATCTGTACAGATGGAGTAAGTTTGTCAAATGGAAAGAGCAGCTGTGTATCGTCGGCGTAGGATATGGGGGTGAACCCATACATCCTCAGGAGATTGGCCAAGGGTGCAACATAAATGTTAAACAATGTAGGGCTCAAACATGAGCCCTGGGGTATTCCCTTGGACAATTCCATAGGTGCCGAACAATACGGGCCTAAGTTGACGGTCTGGGAGCGAGCAGATAGAAAGCTCGTCATCCACTGCAAGGCAGAGATTCTTAATCCAATCTCCTTTAATCTTCTGAGAAGTATCTGTTGTGAGACCGTGTGGAACGCGGCAGATAGGTCCAACAGCACCAATATCGTAGAATGACCCTTATCTAGGGTCATCCTGATGTTATCCGTGACCGCTAGCAGAGCTGATTCAGTGCTGTATTTGGGTCTAAAGCCTGACTGGGAAGGGTCTAAACAGCCAGTGAGTTCGACATGGTTGGAGAGATGTTTGTTGATATGTTGTTCCAATAGTTTGCTCAGAAACGGAAGAAGCGAGATGGGGCGGAGATTGGAAATTTGAGTTAGGGGTGCCTCTCTCTCTGATATTCTGTCCATTGTAGCATAAGCCACCTTTTGCTGGACCCTTGTCTCGCCATGCTTTTGTCAGAAGTCAGTAATCTTGTAGTCTGGATCCAACTGGAGTGATGAATGTTTCTGCACCTCTCTGAATCCACAGCCAACACCTCTCTGAATCCACAGCCAACCGTACACAAGATAAAGTGTTGGTAAGCAGTGGACCCAAGGACCGGGGAATGGGATAAGAGACAAAACAGAGACGTCGGATAGCGGCACTCTGAGTCATCATTCAGCTGGGCATTCACTTCAGCTGGTTCACACAGGATATCTAAAGACAAGATTAAGATCTTTAGTATCTTATCAATGTGATACAGCCTCTGGTACGTTCTATTAAAAATGATATAAATTCATAATAACTCAAAGTTCCTAGTACTCTAGGTTCTGGTGGAACTCTGGAGTTCTTGAAAACTAAAACTAAATAATCTCTATGAAACTAAGGTCATATGGTTATGAAATGAACTCACTTCTTTCACTGATAAAGTAACTAAATATTTTATGACAACACACACTCTGGTTCAAAATTATATACAAAGTTGTTTCCTTAACCCTTTCGGTGCTCAGGACGGCCGGGAGCCGTCCTGAGACACGGTGGGCGTATGCTCAGGACGGCTCCCGGCCGTCCTAGCACCCACCCAAGGGGGAAGCGCTGGCGCTCCCCCCGTGGACCGCTGATCATGCTGCCCCCACCGGGGAGGACAGCGGAAGCCCTTCCGCTGCCCCCCGCCCCTCCTCCACGTCATCTAATGACGTCAGTGCGCATCGCGCGCCGACATCATTAGATGAAACTGGACGCGGTGGAAGCCATTTGCTTCCAGCACGTCCAGGAGGAGAAGGTGAGTTTCTCCTCAGGGAGGGGGGAATTTTAGAAACAAAGAGGCATCGGGGGAAAGGAAAGGATTTTCCTTTCCTCCGATGTCTCTTTGAGCATTCCTGCTGCACGATCGCTCGATTGTGCAGCAGGAATGCCCACTAGACACCAGGGATTTTTTTTATTTTAGTTTATTTTTTTTAAATGTGCAATGTATTCGGGGAGCAGCCCCTTGGGGGACATATTATTTGGCCGTTTCTGCCCCGTGGGGGGGGGGCAGATCGGCCCAACTAATTTTTTAGATGGCCCACTGGGCCACCAGGGATTTTTTTGTTTTAGTTTGTTTTTTTATCGATTAGTAACGCATGCGGGGAGCAGCCCCTTGGGCAAGGGTCGCTCCCCTTTGGGGGACATATTGTTTGGCCGTTTCTGCCCCGTGGGGGGGCAGATCGGCCCAACTCATTTTTTAGATGGCCCACCAGGGATTTTTTTGTTTTAGTTTATTTTTTTGTAATGCATGCGGGGAGCGGCCCCTTGGGCAAGGGTCGCTCCCCTTTGGGGCACATATTGTTTGGCCATTTCTGAGATCGGTCCAAATCATTTTTTAGCTGGCCCACTAGGGATTTTTTTGTTTTAGTTTTTTTTTTTATACATTTTTAATGCATGGGGGAGCGGCCCCTTGGGCAAGGGTCGCTCCGATTTCGGGGACATATTGTTTGGCCGTTTCTGCCACCGGGGAGGGGGGGGGGCAGATCGGCCCAAATGAATTTTAGATGGACCACCAGGGATTTTTTTGTTTTAGTTTGGTTTTTTTCTATTACTAATGCATGCGGGGAGCGGCCCCTTGGGCAAGGGTCAATCCCCTTTGGGGGACATTTTGTCTGAGGGGGGGGTTGGCCCAAAATGATTTCAGATAGCCCACTAGGCCACCAGGGATTTATTTTTTTATATAGATGTTTGGGGGGAGCGGCCCCATGGACAAGGGTCGCTCCCCTTTATGGGGTTGAATATCTCAGCTGTTTCTGACCCCCTTGGGGTCGGCCTTTTGCTTTAGACACACCAGCTTGGCTGGTAGATTGTGCGTGGACTGGTTCATTATTTGCATATGTGATTGTAATGTTTTATTTCTCCTTTTATTCTAGTGCTTTTTGTTCTTGTTTGCGGTTTCTGCAGTTTTGCGTAGTTGCATTTATTTGGTAAGAAAAAATTTTTTTGTTGTGTTTACTCCAAATGAGTATTATTGTCATGCACAAGTGACTGTTTAGTAAGTGGTGTCAAAACAGCAGCATATTTAGTTTGTTTTTGGAGCGTGAAATTCTTTGCGATGTCTTTTGCGTTGTCTTATGTGTAATTTTCTTTTCTTTTTCTTTTTTAGTGGGATATTGTTGGTCCTTGCTGTGTCTGTGCAGAGTAGGTGGTGAGTCTATCTGCTTCTGACAAGTGAGTGGTATAGTTTTGGAGTATATAGGTCTTTGTGATAAAGCCACATTTTGTTTATTAGTTATTCTACAAAGTGTTTGTTGTTGTTGACTTGTTTGACAAGTTACCTTTGTTAGTAAGGATTATGGCTAGCCGCAGAATTACTGCTCAGCAGGTGGTTGGTATGTTTTTTGAATCTTCCTCTGACCATGATTATGAGACTGACAGTGCGTCTGAGGGAGAGGAGGAAGTGCAAGATTCAGGCAGTGAGTTTTCTGTCCACGAGGAATCATGTGATGATGAAGCTACTCTCGGTGCGGATGAAGCTACTCTCAGTGCGGATGAAGTGCCTGTTTTAGAGGAGGACACTGATGTGCCGATGGTGCAAGAGGCATCTGGATTGCAGCCTGAGGCTGCAAGGCTTCCCATTGGAAGTGCTGGACTCTGGGTTGATCCAAACATGGTGCAGCCGGTGTTGCCTGCCTTTAGTGGTGATGCAGGGTGTAGAGTGAATTGTGAATTTTTTTTGCCTATACATTTTTTTCAGTTGTTTATGGATGATGTATTTTTGGCTGAGATTGTTGAGCAGACTAATGTGTACGCTGAACAGTATTTGAGGGGCAACAGTGACAGACTTAGGCCCCACTCTAGAGCTACCCGGTCGACTCCCACAAATCTGGATGAGATGAAGAAGTTTTTGGGTTTGACTTTTTTGATGGGTTTGATAAGGAAGCAGTCCATTGCTTCATATTGGTCTACTAGTCCATTGATGGCAACGGCCATATTTCCTGCAATTATGAGTCGTGATCGGTATTTACTTGTGCTTCGGATGCTGCATTTTGTTGATAATGCTTCGGCGTTGCCACAAGATCACCCTGACTGTGACCGTCTTTTTAAAATTCGACCTGTACTGGATCACTTTGTAGATCGATTTTCAGAGATCTATACTCCAGGGAAAGAAATAGCTATTGATGAGTCTTTGGTCCTGTTCAAGGGTCGTTTGGTTTTTAGACAGTACATTCCTAGCAAGAGGGCACGTTATGGAATTAAGATGTATATGTTGTCTGAGAGTAGGACAGGATATGTCTATAATTTCCGGGTGTACACTGGTAGGGATTCCACTATTGTCCTCCCTGGTTGTCCGTCCACTTTAAGAGTTTCAGAGAAAATTGTGTGGGAACTTGCTGGAGGACTTTTTAACAAAGGTCACCATTTGTACCTAGATAACTTCTACACTGCTGTGCAATTGTTTAAGGAATTGTTCAAAGTGGACACTTTTGCTTGTGGCACAATCCGCTCTAACCGCAAAAAACTTCAGAGGGGACAGTGCAGTGCCTTGCATAGTGATGAACTGCTAGCTGTGAAATTTGTGGACAGGAGGGATGTGTACATGCTGACTACCATCCATGATGAGAGTACTTCACCTGTGGCTGTTTGGGGTCAGGTTGCTGAAGTGCACAAACCTGTGTGCATTGTAGACTACAATAAGCACATGGGTGGTGTTGATAGAGTAGATCAGAGGTTGGAACCTTACACTGCTATTCGTAAGGATTACATTTGGTTTAAGAAGTTGGCCATCCATCTTTTCAATTTAGCAACTTTTAATGCTTTTGTTGTGTTCAAGGAGTGTTCTCCAGCGTCAAAGATAATTTTTCGTCAGTTTCAAGAGTCTGTGATAGGCAGCCTTGTTGTAGTGGAACAGGCAAGTGTTCCTAGAGTTGGAGTGGGGGAGGATGTGGCTAGATTGAAAAATCGCCACTTTCCCGAATTAATTCCTCCCACGCCCCAAAAAAACAATCCCTGTAAGAGATGTAGAGTCTGTTTGTGAAGAGGTATGCGGAAGGAGAGTCGTATGCACTGTGCTGATTGTCCTTCTAATCCCGGGCTGTGTGTGCCCACATGTTTCAGATTGTATCACACTCAAAAGAAATTTTGGGAGCAACCGTGAGTCTAATAGTGTACTGCCTGGTCTGTATGGTTTTTTATTTGTTGATAAGTTTCACATTTGGCATTAGAATGATGTCTTTAGTTACCGCTGTTGTGTTTGTAGTTTTGTATCTAGTTCCAATTGGTTTCTAATTTCTTTCTTGTTAAAAAAAAAATTGACAGTGTGCGTGGACTGGCGCTTGGCTGGTGGTGAGCGTGGACTGGCGCTTGGCTGGTGGTGTGCGTGGACTGGCGCTTGGCTGGCGGTGTGCATGGACTGGCGCTTGGCTGGCGGTGTGCATGGACTGGCGCTTGGCTGGCGGTGTGTGTGGACTGGCGCTTGGCTGGTGGTGTGCGTGGACTGGCGCTTGGCTGGCGGTGTGCGTGGGCTGGCGCTTGGCTGGCAGTGTGGGTGGGATGGTGCTTGGCTGGCGGTGTGCGTGGGCTGGCGCTTGGCTGGCGGTGTGCGTGGGCTGGCATTTGGCTGGCAGTGTGTGAGTAGTGACTTGCTGCTGATCATTACACACTCTGCTAGTCAAACGCCACTGCAGACACTATGTCAACCACCAGCCGGTGTGATTGCTGTGTCAGTCATGTGGGCGTATGAAAGTGATGGGCCCTTGAATGGCGCTGTTTGTTGATGTGAATGTTGTAATGTGCTGGGCCCGCGGCTGGCGGTGTGAATGGTCTTGTGTGTCACATATGAAAGGTGTGTGAATGGCCTGTAAAGAGGTTGGTGCCTTGCCGTGGCTTTACAGCTCACGAGCTGTGAGTCATTGGTGAGTACTTAAGGAATTGTTCATTTTGAAGGAATATTTGTCTTTTCTGTCTCTCTCTGCCAGGGTGTTCATTGTCTCCACATTGTCTGTGGATGTGAGTGTTGCAATGTGCTGGGGCCGCAGCTGGTGGTGTGAAAGTGTGTGTCAAGTATGAAAGGTGTGTGAATGGCCTGTAAAGAGGTTGGTGCCTTGTCGTGGCTTTACAGCTCACGAGCTGTGAGTCATTGGTTCAGGTTTTTAACCTTTTAATTATTAACAGTGCATTTCCTTTTTGTGAAATCTCTTGTTAATAAAATATACATTTTGAACCTTTCACTCACCCTCGTGCCAAATTCAACCAGTATGAGTGTGTACTTGAGGAACAGGTCGTTAGGTAGTCATATTTGTCTCATTTGTCTTTCTGTGCCATGGTGTAGTCTGTCTCTAGGGAAAATTTGCCAACTTTAGATATTTCTGTAATGTTAAAAAAAATGGGGAGTGCTGGGTAGTGTGCCTCTCATGGATCCCAACAAGTTTTTTTACTCACAATGCCATGCAAACCTCAAAATGTGACTATAGTCACGCATTGTCCTTGCATTACTGTGTCATAATATACTGTTGTCAGAAAAACCACAAATTTCCTCCCACCCAGCGTTCCCCCAGGTCTCCCGATAAAAATGGTACCTCACTCGCGTGGGTGGGTCAAGTACCCGCGACAGGCAAGGGCCCAAAACCTATTGAGGCGACATCAAAATTACCTATCGCAAAACAACCTGGTTGTGCAAGGGGGGTCCCATGAGTTTTTGGCCCCGGGCTCGGCGGCCATTGAGGGAAACCTACCAAACCCACACATTTCTGAAAACTAGACACCCGGGGGAGTCCAGCGAGGTAAGGCTTGCGTGTGTCCCCCAACATTTTCCTACCCAGAATCCCCTGCAAACCTCAAATTTAGCTGAACAAATCACTTTTTTCTCAAATTTATGTGTGTGAAAGCTCTGGAATCTGCGTGGATCCACAAATTTCCTCCCACCCAGCGTTCCCCCAGGTCTCCCGATAAAAATGGTACCTCACTCGCATGGATGGGTCAAGTACCCGCGACAGGCAAGGGCCCAAAACCTATTGAGGCAACATCAAAATTACCTATCACAAAACAACCTGGTTTTGCAAGGAGGTCCCATGAGTTTTTGGCCCCGGGCTCGGCGGCCATCTAGGGAAACCTACCAAACCCACACATTTCTGAAAACTAGACACCCGGGAGAGTCCAGCGAGGTATGGCTTGCATGGGTCCCCCAACATTTTCCTACCCAGAATCCCCTGCAAACCTCAAATTTAGCTGAAAAAATCACTTTTTTCTCATATTTATGTGTGTGAAAGCTCTGGAATCTGCGTGGATCCACAAATTTCCTCCCACCCAGCGTTCCCCCAGGTCTCCCGATAAAAATGGTACCTCACTCGCGTGGGTGGGTCAAGTACCCGCGACAGGCAAGGGCCCAAAACCTATTGAGGCGACATCAAAATTACCTATCGCAAAACAACCTGGTTGTGCAAGGGGGGTCCCATGAGTTTTTGGCCCCGGGCTCGGCGGCCATTGAGGGAAACCTACCAAACCCACACATTTCTGAAAACTAGACACCCAGGGGAGTCCAGCGAGGTATGGCTTGCGTGTGTCCCCCAACATTTTCCTACCCAGAATCCCCTGCAAACCTCAAATTTAGCTGAAAAAAATCCCTTTTTTCTCAAATTTCTGTGTGGGAAAGTTCTGGAATCTGCGTGGATCCACAAATTTCCTCCCACCCAGCGTTCCCCAGGTCTCCCGATAAAATGGTACCTCACTTGTGTGGGTAGGCATAGTGGCTGCAACAGGAAATGGCCCAAATCGTACTGTGGAAACTTCAAAATTACCTATAACAAAACTACCTGGTTTGGGGGGGGGGGGCACCTGGGGTTTTAGCCCATGGCTCGCCGCCATCTAGGGAACCTACCAAACCCACACATTTCTGAAAACTAGACACCCTGGGGAGTTCAATGAGGTATGGCTTGCGTGGTTCCCCCAACGTTTCCCTACCCAGAATGCCCTGCAAACCTCAAATTTAGCTGAACAAGCCACATTTTCCACATATTTTTGTGTGGAATCACCATGCCGGCACAAATGTCCTACCCCACAGCGTTCTCCTTAGTGTCCCGAGTAAAATGATACCTCACTTGCATGGGTGTCCAATGCAGAATTGGCTAAAAACGTATTTTTAAAAAAATATAGCGCTTAGAATTCTCGATGCTATACCCTTAATCCCTATGTTTTGGGCTCTTCCCAGTCACAGGCCCTTGCCCCACCCACACAAGTGAGGTATCATTTTACTCGGGAGACTGAGGGAAACGCTGTGGGGTAGGACATTTGTGCCGGCACGGTGATTCCACCCAAAAATATGTGGGAAATGTGTTTTTTTCAGCTAAATCTGTAGTTTGCAGGGCATTCTGGGTAGGAAAACGTTGGGGGATCCACGCAAGCCATACCTCATTGGACTCCCCAGGGTGTATAGTTTTCAGAAATGTGTGGGTTTGGTAGGTTTCCCTAGATGGCGGAGAGCCCGGGGCCAAAAACTCATGGGACCCCCCCTTGCAAAACCAGGCTGTTTTGTGATAGGTAATTTTGATGTCGCCTCAATAGGTTTTGGGCCCTTGCCTGTCGCGGGCACTAGGCCTACCCACACAAGTGAGGTACCATTGTTTTCTGCAGACTTTGGGGAACGCGGGGTGGGTGGAATTTTGTGGATCCACGCAGATTCCAGACCTTTCCACCACAGAAATGTGAGGAAAATGTGTTTTTTTTTACAAATGTTTAGGTTTGGAAGGGATTCTGGGTAACAGAACCTGGTGAGAGCCAGTCAAGTCACCCCATCCTAAATTCCCCTGGGTGTGTAGTTTTCAAAAATGTATAGGTTTGCTAGGTTTCCTGTAGAGGTCGGTCTCTCCAAAGAAGATATCCAGAGGCAGTAGGTTTAGGAGAGAGAGTCTTTATTATGCAGTACAAGTCACTGAGACCCCATCCAGCAGAAAGACAAGGATAACTGACACTAACAGTTTAAACGGTACCAGGCAACCTTCACCAAGTTCTAGAACTTGGTGACAGTGGATGACATGGAAGCCTGCCATGAGTGCTGAGGACACCACATCACCTCCCCCTCCATATACAAACAGAACAATAACATGGAAGGAGAATGCTACTGGGTGAGGAGATGTTGAGGGAACAGGGAGGAGGAAAAATAACATTGCATAAGGGAAGCGTAGCAAAATGCAATACAATTTCATATCTCAAGCAACAAAGTCACGCAAATGAAGTGGAGCACGCTTTGAACGTACCGGTCTATTACCGCTTCCAGACTCTCCTGACTCTTGAGCCTCTTGTCTTGGTAAGAGCGGAGGAGAACAACCAGTGGGATGGGCATAGGAAGACGACGAACACTTCGCCACCCTGTTCAAATTCCAAATCCTGTGATCACTTGTCTGTACGGCATTCTTAAAGAGCTTAATCGCACGTATGGGTTGACTGAACTTAGATGTGCTCGAACCTTTCCTAGGTAGCCTAACCTTGATCCAGTCACCAACTTTGACCACAGTGCTCTTCACAGCCTTCCTCTCATCATAATGAACCTTCCTCTCATTCATCTTCTTTCTCTCCCTCTCTTCCCAACCATCTGTGCTGTCCACATTCTCGTCAACCAACACCCTCTTGGATGAGATCCACTGTGGACTAGTCTCAATATTGGCTACTCTCCCTTTAAAGAGACGAAAGGGAGAAATTCCTGTCGAAGAATGAGGGGTGAAACGATACTCCCTTACCTTCTTTTTTAAGGCAGATTCCCAGCTGTCACCACAAGATCTTGCTTGTTGCAACGTTTCTTTAAGAACCTTTACAAACCTTTCTGCAACCCCATTGCTTTGTGGATGATATAAGGAGGATTTCTTGTGAAAGATTCCTCTTGAGGTTAGAAATTCCTCCATCAAGTGAGACGTAAATTGGACACCGTTATCTGACAAGATGGTTAGAGGGAAGCCCTCCCGCTCAAAAACTTCATCTAAAAAATTCACCACAACAGAAGATTCAACGGAATTGACAATCTTGATCTCTGGCCATCGTGAAAACATGTCCAGACAGACTATTACATAACGATCCTGTGAGTTTAATCTCACTGGTCCCAAGATATCTATACAAATATCCGACCACGGAGAAGTGGCTTGATCCCTAATCACCATGGGTTGGGTCCTGCATTTCAATGACTTGTCACAATTCACACATTCCACATTCCACACATCCACGAACAAGTCTTTCAACACAGACATCCATACCGGGCCACCAGTACACTCCCCTAACCTTCTCTTTAGTTTTGGCGATGCCCATGTGAGAGGCGTGAGCACAATTGATTATTTTTTCCCTCAAGGTTAGAGGTGGAACTAGCTTACTGCCACGCAACAGTAACCCATCAACTACCGACAAGTCGTCTTTGACATTCCAGAAACCCTTGAGGGAATCTTCACAATCCTTCTTCTCACACCACGCTCCTTTGACCATGGCAATTACGTTTTGTAAAGTCTTATCTCCCACAAGTTCATCCTTCCACTCATCTTCCCTAATGATACCTTCACTTATTAGGCACACATTTACTTCCTCTTCAAATTCTTCACCACCAAACCACTCAGCATCAGCACACGTTTCATCGTTCTCGGTGCCCAGCCTAGAGAGGCAGTCTGCCAATACATTGTTGGCACCAGGGAGATATCTTAGATCAAACTCAAATTCTTGAAGGGCTACCACCCACTTGCGTATCCTGTGACTAACAAAATCGATCCCCTTTTTTAAAAGACTTCCTTGAGTGGTTTGTGGTCAGACAAAATCACAAATTTCTTACCCCACAAAAATTTCCGCAGTTTGCGTACCGCCCAGAACACCCCCAGTGCTTCCTTCTCTATGACAGAGTAATTACATTCGGCGCCTCTTAGAGGCCTGGAGATAAACAAGATCGTTTTCTCAATTCCATCAATCTTCTGTAACAAAACCGCCCCAACCCCAGTGGAGCTGGCATCTGTCATGAGATATGAAGGCTTAGAAGGGTCATAGCTCTTCAGAGAGGGTGCATTGTCGAGCATATGTTTAATGTCTGTGAATTCCTTTTCGCAAACCTCTGACCACTCAAACTCGCACCCCTTTTTTAACAAAGATCTTAGTCCCAAGGTTCTACCAGCAAAATTTGGGACGAATTTATGGTAAAACTCAGCCATACCCAGGAATTTAATGAGTTCTTCTTTAGTCGAAGGCGAGCGCAAATTAAGTATAGAGTTTACCAGCCCAGCCTTCGGTTTGATACCTTCTGCTGAAATGAAATGCCCAAGGTACTCAATCTCCTTTACATTAAATTTACACTTATCAGCACGAAGGGTTAGCCCAGCATCTTGAAGTTTTCGTAACACTTCCCTAACTCTTGTGTCATGTTCTTGTTCATTGGAAGCGAAAATCAGCACATCGTCTTGATAGACTTTCACACCCTTTAGGCCCCCAAGGATACCCTCCATCACTCTCTGGAAGACAGATGCAGCAGAAATTAAACCGAAGGGCATCCTCAGGAACCTAAAGGTACCGAAGGGTGTCACAAATGCAGTCAGATCTTGGGACGATGGATGCAGCTTGACCTGGTGGTAAGCCGAGGTCAAGTCTAAGGAGGAGAAATGCTTCGCACCATCCAGAGAACACAACATCTCAGCAATATTTGGTAGTGGGTAGTGGTCCACAATCACGGCTCTGTTTAGCTCTCTTAAGTCAACACAGAGCCGGGCCTCTCCGTTGGCCTTACGTGCCATCACAACCGGAGAAACCCATTCTGTGGCTTCGACCTCTTGGATGATCCCTCTTTCTTTAAGTTTCTCTAACTCTGACTTCATGCTATTCCTTACTAATAGAGGTATATTCCTGACTTTTGCAACTTTGGGAATGGAATCGTGCTTCAACTTTATACAATGCAAATAGTTTTTTAAACACCCAAGCTCTTTATCAAAGACACCACTAAAATCTTTTAAGAGGTCATGAACAGGTTCATTAACCACCCTGACGAGTGGTAGCTCTTTCAGACGAACCTGTGGGTCTTCGTTGGGGTCGAGAAACACGTGCAACTCTTTTTGGTGAAACCAACTAATAAGTGAGTCCCCCTTACAGAAACATATATCTTCCCCGATACCTTTCTTCCCTTAAAATTGATCGTGCCACAAAAATAGCCACTCAATTCAATGGGAACCCCTCCATAACCCTTCGGTTTGACATCAGGTTTCAAAAGGGACACATGACTTCGTAAATTATTGTCATAAAACACCTTTGGTATTAAAGTAATCTTTGCCCCAGAGTCAAATAACATTTTGACAGAAGATCCATTGATTAGAACTTCTTCATAGGGACCGTCTGATCTATCATCCAAAATCTGACAAATTATAACCTCCTCTTCCTCATCATCATAGAGGTCAATCTCTTTCACAGATTTTTGGTTAAGCTCTGATCTACAACATTTCGAAACATGCCCCTTTTTTCCACATTTTTTGCAAATCACCTTCCACCCCGGACAACCTCTAAAATCAGCCATGTGACCTGAGTCACCACACCTATAACATTTCCCTTGAAACCCCTTTTGAATGATGGGTTTGCGGAGTGGAACAGCTTTGGACACAGCTTTCGACTTTGTCCATCGGTCAACGACAGCCTTAACTTCAGGTTGGTTTTTTTCTTCAGTGGGGTTCTCCTTTCTCATAACCTCAACGCAAGCTTTGGAATGTTCATGGGTCTTAGCGGTGGTAATTACCTCTTGAAGAGAGGGATTGTCCTTCTGCCATAGAGTGTCTCTAGTCTTTTCTAGGACACATCCCAACATAAACTGGTCTCTAAGACGTTCGTCTAAAGTTTGACCAAAGTTGCACGTGGATGCTAACTTGCGTAGGATAGAAACATACTCCTCCACAGATTCCACCGGTCTCTGCATTCTTCTACCAAAATGGTAGCGCTCGAGCACAGTGCTAATCTTAGGCAGGTAATGCAAATCTAATTTTTGTAAACATATTTCAAATTCATTGAGTGAAGAAGATTCGCCGTCGGGAAGGTCAGGAAGGTGTTCGAATACCTCTTGGCCCTCAGCACCTAGACAGTGCATGAGAAGAGAAGTTTTCCTTTCTGCGCTTAATGAGGTGCCACATACTCGAGCATAGTGAGAAAAAACCTTTTTCCACTTTTTCCAAGGAATGGGAGGTGGGCCAGGAGAGGAGAGAAAAACGGAGGAGCAGCCACATTTTGCATGATGCCAGGTAACGCGTAAAGGTAAAGGAGGCACCACGCTAAGAAGAATAGTGAACTGTGTGTGTCAGCGTGGTGGAAAAGAAGATGAGAATTGCGGACACACTGTTACACCACCAAAAAGCTGTGTGTCAGCGTTGTATAAAAGAAGATGAAGATTGCGGACACACTGTTACACCACCAAAATCTGTGTTGGTGTAGACAGAACTGCAGACAACCTGGTCGGAGATGTAGTAAACTGAGTGCAGATTTAAGTGTAGTAGCGTTACACTGACATGCCGTGATTGTAGGTAAAAACTGAACACGCTAAAATTTATTCAGAAGCTGTGCGTGTCAGCGTTGTGTGCAAACAAAGTGCACAGAGAATCTTCACAGCGTGAGCACCAAAGAATCTTGACAGGGTGAGCACCAAAGCTGTGTTGGCACATAAAGAGTGTAGGTTTTAGCTGTGCGTGTCAGCGTTGCGAGATATCCGACATGTGAGCACTGACACGCTGTGAATGTAAACGAAGAGCTGTGCGTGTCAGCGTTAGGCAGAATCGAGCCGTTGCCAAGCAACCACTGGTTGAGACGCTGTGGCGCAAGTATGCCGTCTTGATCCCCTGACGTCACAATGACTCCCACCAGTTAGGCGTACACAGCGCCGTGTGCGTGATGACGTTGGGGCTGAAGGGGTAGGCCCAAGGGGTCAGGCAGTGACGTCGAAGTCAGGCAAGACTCGGCGAGGAGAGTGCAACGCTTTAATGCGTTAAGTTAATTTGCGCTGCGGACATACCTGGCGGCAGAGGACCCACGGAACCAGCGGTGAAGAGAAGCCACTCGACGAACCTCCCTCGATGTGGGGAACTCAGACCATCGTCCAAACGTTCAGTGCATCGGCGAAACCTTCTTTTTACGCCGTGAGGGTCTAGCGGAAGGCGGGATCGGACAGGAACCACCACTGCTCTGCGAGGTGAAGAGAGGCTGCAGGCAGGTAGGCAAATCGTTAGTATACGATCTTGTAGCGGATTCTTTTTTAAAGCAAATGTTGGCTGTTGGGGTCTCAGGAGACGCGTAGGTAAATCGTCGCCAAAATGTAGAGGTCGGTCTCTCCAAAGAAGATATCCAGAGGCAGTAGGTTTAGGAGAGAGAGTCTTTATTATGCAGTACAAGTCACTGAGACCCCATCCAGCAGAAAGACAAGGATAACTGACACTAACAGTTTAAACGGTACCAGGCAACCTTCACCAAGTTCTAGAACTTGGTGACAGTGGATGACATGGAAGCCTGCCATGAGTGCTGAGGACACCACATTTCCCTAGGTGCCGGCAGAGCTAGGGTTCAAAATCTACAGCTAGGCACTTTGCAAAAAAGGGTCCGTTTTCACTGTGAGAATATGGCGTGTCCACTTTGCGTTTTGGGCCGTTTCCTGTCGCGGGCACTAGGCCTACCCACACAAGTGAGGTACCATTTTTCTCGGAAGGCTTTGGGGAACACGGGGTGGGTAGAATTTTGTGGATCCACGCAGATCCCAGAACTTTTCACCACAGAAATGTGAGGAAAATGTGTTTTATTTGACAGATTTTGAGGTTTGCAAGGGATTCTGGGTAACAGAACATGGTGAGAGCCAGTCACGTCACCCCATCCTGGATTCCCCTGGGTGTCTAGTTTTCAAAAATGTATAGGTTTGCTAGGTTTCCCTAGGTGCCGGCAGACCTAGGGTTCAAAATCTGCAGCTAGGCACTTTGCAAAAAAAGGGTCCGTTTTCACTGTGAAAATGTGGTGTGTCCAACTTGCGTTTTGGGCCGTTTCCTGTCGCGGGCACTAGGCCTACCCACACATGTGAGGGACCATTTTTCTCGGAAGACTTTGGGAAACGCGGGGTGGGTGGAATTTTGTGGATCCACGCAGATTCTAGAACTTTCCACCACAGAAATGTGAGGAAAATGTGTTTTTTTTGACAAATTTTTAGGTTTACAAGGGATTCTGGGTAACAGAACATGGTGAGAGCCAGTCAAGTCACCCCATCCTTGATTCCCCTGGGTGTCTAGTTTTCAGAAATGTATAGGTTTGCTAGGTTTCCCTAGGTGCCGGCAGAGCTAAGGTTCAAAATCTACAGCTAGGCACTTTGCAAAAAAAGGGTCCGTTTTCACTGTGAAAATGTTGTGTGTCCACGTTGCGTTTTGGGCAGTTTCCTGTCGCGGGCACTAGGCCTACCCACACAAGTGAGGTACCATTTTTCTCGGAAGACTTTGGGGAACGCGGGGTGGGTGGAATTTTGTGGATCCACGCAGATTCCAGAACTTTCCACCACAGAAATGTGAGGAAAATGTGTTTTATTTTACAGATTTTGAGGTTTGCAAGGGATTATGGGTAACAGAACATGGTGAGAGCCAGTCAAGTCACCCCATCCTGGATTCCCCTGGGTGTCTAGCTTTCAAAAATGTATAGGTTTGCTAGGTTTCCCTAGGTGCCGGCAGAGCTAGGGTTCAAAATCTCCAGCTAGGCACTTTGCAAAAAAAGGGTCCGTTTTCACTGTGAAAATGTGGTGTGTCCACGTTGCGTTTTGGGCCGTTTCCTGTCGCGGGCACTAGGCCTACCCACACAAGTGAGGTACCATTTTTCTTGGAAGACTTTGGGAAACGCGGGGTGGGTGGAATTTTGTGGATCCACGCAGTTTCCAGAACTTTCCACCACAGAAATGTGAGGAAAATGTGTTTTTTTTTACAAATTTGTAGGTTTACAAGGGATTCTGGGTAACAGACCCTGGTGAGAGCCAGTCAAGTCACCCCATCCTAAATTCCCCTGGGTGTGTAGGTTTAAAAAATGTATAGGTTTGCTAGGTTTCCCTAGGTGCCGGCAGAGCTAGGGTTCAAAATCTACAGCTAGGCACTTTGCAAAAAAAAGGGTCAGTTTTCACTATGAAAATGTGGTGAGTCCACGTTGCGTTTTGGGCCGTTTCCTGCCGCGGGCACTAGGCCTACCCACACAAGTGAGGTACCATTTTTCTCGGAAGACTTTGGGGGACGCGGGGTGGGTGGAATTCTGTGGATCCACGCAGATTCCAGAACTTTCCACCACAGAAATGTGAGGAAAATGTGGATTTTTGGACAAATTTTTAGGTTTGCAAGGGATTCTGGGTAACAGAACCTGAAAAGAGCCAGTCAAGTCACCCCATCCTGGATTCCCCTGGGTGTGTAGTTTTCAAAAATGTATAGGTTTGCTAGGTTTCCCTAGGTGCCGGCAGAGCTAGGGTTCAAAATCTACAGCTAGGTGCTTTGCAAAAAAAGGGTTTGTTTTCACTGTGAAAATGAGGTGTGTCCACGTTGCATTTTGGGCCGTTTCTTGTCGCGGGCACTAGGCCTACCCACACAAGTGAGGTACCATTTTTCTCAGAAAACTTTGGGGAACGCGGGGTGGGTGGAATTTTGTGGATCCACGCAGATTCCAGTACTTTCCACCACAGAAATGTGAGGAAAATGTGGTTTTTTGGACAAATTTTTAGGTTTGCAAGGGATTCTGGGTAACAGAACCTGGTGAGAGCCAGTCAAGTCACCCCATCCTAAATTCCCCTGGGTGTGTAGGTTTAAAAAATGTATAGGTTTGCTAGGTTTCCCTAGGTGCCGGCAGAGCTAGGGTTCAAAATCTACAGCTAGGCACTTTGCAAAAAAAAGGGTCAGTTTTCACTATGAAAATGTGGTGAGTCCACGTTGCGTTTTGGGCCGTTTCCTGCTGCGGGCACTAGGCCTAC
This sequence comes from Calotriton arnoldi, assembly GCA_963921515.1. Lineage (NCBI taxonomy): Eukaryota > Metazoa > Chordata > Amphibia > Caudata > Salamandridae > Calotriton > Calotriton arnoldi. The sequence goes on along the minus strand of CAWUFW010002431.1, from coordinate 794,676 downwards.
CCACACAAGTGAGGTACCATTTTTCTCGGAAGACTTTGGGGAACGCGGGGTGGGTGGAATTCTGTGGATCCACGCAGATTCCAGAACTTTCCACCACAGAAATGTGAGGAAAATGTGGATTTTTGGACAAATTTTTAGGTTTGCAAGGGATTCTGGGTAACAGAACCTGAAAAGAGCCAGTCAAGTCACCCCATCCTGGATTCCCCTGGGTGTGTAGTTTTCAAAAATGTATAGGTTTGCTAGGTTTCCCTAGGTGCCGGCAGAGCTAGGGTTCAAAATCTACAGCTAGGTGCTTTGCAAAAAAGGGTTCGTTTTCACTGTGAAAATGAGGTGTGTCCACGTTGCATTTTGGGCTGTTTCTTGTCGCGGGCACTAGGCCTACCCACACAAGTGAGGTACCATTTTTCTCGAAGACTTTGGGGAACGCGGGGTGGGTGGAATTTTGTGGATCCACGCAGATCCCAGAACTTTCCACCACAGAAATGTGAGGAAAATGTCGTTTTTTTTACAAATTTTTAGGTTTGAAAGGGATTCTGGGTAACAGACCCTGGTGAAAGCCAGTCGTCACCCCATCCTGGATTCCCCTGGGTGTGTAGTTTTTAAAAATGTATAGGTTTGCTAGGTTTCCCTAGGTGCCGGCAGAGCTAGGGTTCAAAATCTACAGCTAGGCACTTTGCAAAAAAAGGGTCAGTTTTCACTGTAAAACTAAAGTGTGTCCATGTTGCGTTTTGGGCCGTTTCCTGTCGCGGGCACTAGGCCTACCCACACAAGAGAGGTACCATTTTTATTGGGAGACTTAGGGTAATACAGAATTGTATAGCAACTGTTATTACCTATTGACTTTCGATGCATTTCTGCCTTCCAAATGAAAGACAATGTGTAAAAAAGAAGTCATTTTGAAAAATGACCTATAATTCTCATGCTAGTATGGGTACTCACAATTTCGGAAATTTGCAAATATCTACTGTTTCTAAACTCTATATTTTGTTCCAATTTCAGAAATACATAGGTGTCTTTCATACCGATTTTTCCATGTATATATTTTCCCAAATTAATTGCTATATACCCGGTACATAATGAAAAACTATTGCAAGACGCTGCTCAGTTATTGGCTCTGGGTTCGTCGGGTTCTTGGTGAACGTACAAGTCCTATATATCCCCACAACCAGAAAGGTCCAGCGGATGTAACGGTATATTGCTTTCAAACAGCTGTCACAATTACAAGAAGTTACAGGGGAAAACGCTGGCACAAATGGCTGTTTTTATCGACTAATTTTCAATTTTTCCTATATTTAACTGTTAGTTTCTATAAAGAAACATTGAAGGATCTACACAAATGACCCCTTGCTGAATTCAGAATTTTGTCTACTTTTCTAAAATGTATAGTTTTCCAGGATCCATTATTGCTGTCATACCCATTTCTACCATTAACTGGAAGAAGGTTGAAAGCACAAAAAATAGCAAAAATAGGCTATATCCCATTAAAATGCCAAAACTGTGTTAAAAATTTTGGTTTTCTGACAAAAGTCTGTCAGTCCCTAAAAGCTGGGAAATGGTGATTTCAGCCCCACAAACCCTTTGTTGATACCATTTGCAGGGAAAAAACCAGACGCTTTCATTTGCAGCACTTTTTTCCCAAAAAAAAACAAATTTAGCTGAATTTTAGCTCATTTCTGGGTCCTCTCCTGGGGAATCCACAAACCCTGGATACCTTTAGAATCCCCATGATGTTGGAAGAAAAGGACGCAAATTTGGCGTGGATACCTTATGTGGTCAAAAAGTTACAGGGGCCTAAGCGCGAACTACCCCAAATAGCCAAAAAAAGGCTTCGCACAGGGGGGGAAAAGGCCTAGCAGCGAAGGGGTTAAACTGCAATGCAACAAACAATCAATGGAATTATGAAGTTCACATGGAAACCAAATAATCACTTTGATAACCTATATCACTAACTTAATACAATATGTACATCTTGGGAAAAATATCAACGCCTTTTTAGTGATAAGAATCTTTCCTGTTCCTCACATAGATAAACAAGAGGTCAAAAGTACATATGAGTTTATACTCCTTTAAGAATAGCTCTGAAACAGCACTTTAACAATAGAATTTGTCTCCATATATGGCCCTTCCCAAAGCAGAAGTCTTCGACAATAAGCCCCTTGAAAATACCCCACTCCCTGAACTTCAAATGTCTGCAGCAGGAACTTGGCTTCAGTCTGGATCATAAACCAAACGTTGGCAAAGCCCAATAGGTCTCCTCTTTTGGCCACTAATACAGACTTATTGGTTTTGCCAATGCTTTTTGATAATGGTGTTCAGCATCAACAAAAATATATATATTTTTTTTCTATGCTATGCCCCATCGACAAAACATAAAAAGAAAGTTTTATATAGTACGAATGCGACCTGAAGGTATTGGAATGCTTTACTTGAGCACCAGTTACATTACACAACTACACATCAGAACGCAAATGGAGATCTCACCTTAAACCAGCAGACAAAGAAATGTATTCAACTAATTTGCAGACTTACAAAAAGATGATTTTAATTGCGAAAAAGAACTATTTTGCGACAAAAATAGAAGGAGCAATGAACTCCTCCAAGGAACTTTTCACAACAGTTAAAACTTCCTGACCCTAAAAACCCAGATATTAGTCAATAACTCTGTAACAAACTAGCACTTCACTTTCAGGATAAAGTTAAGTCTGTCTATAATTCCTTCCTAAACCTGAGCCAAACAGCTGATTTAGATTCTAGAGCTCCGAAAGGCACACATAATAGCAGTGTTCTATCCCACTTTGGACCTCTGACGGTCGATCAGACGCAAAGAATACTGATGCAGATTAAATCAGGCTCTCCACAGGACCCTTGTCTGGCCAGAACAATTCACTTAGCCCCAGAGGTGATAGCCTCACACCTCACGGCCATTTTTAACAATCTCCTTGAAGTAGGGTAGTTTCAAAAAGATTGGAAGGTACAGTCTATTCTGCCATTGTTAAAAAAGGCTAACTTAGACACTTGCGACCCCAACAACTATAGACCAATAACTCGATTACCATTCCCTGCCAAACTGGTTGAAAAAAATGTCAATAATGAATTGACCATCTTCTTAGAAAAAACCAAAAGTTTGGATTCTACACAGTTCTGTTTTCGTGGTCACCATAGCACCGAACTGGCGCTCATTACGGCCGCGGAAGAAATTAGGCAAACGATAGACAGCGGGGGAAATGCAGCTCTGATCCTTCTGGATCTATCCGCCGCATTTGATACGGTCAACCATGCTCTTCTCATTGATCGCCTTGAATCAATTGGAATCAAAGATAATGCACTCAAGTTCCTGACTTCTTTTCTGAGCGACCGCATCCCAACAGTCTCCTTAGGTGATTTCACCTCACCAGCTTTTTCTTTACCCTGTGGAGTCTCTCAGGGCTCATCCTTGAGCCCCACCTTGTTCAATCTTTATGTTACCACACTTGCAGCCTTAATTAAATCATTTGGTTTTTCCCTCGTTTCATTTGCGGATGACACAAAGATCATTGTCTCCGTTACCAACAATCCAGGATCCACGGCTGCCCAGTTCCACAACTGCATGCTCCATATCGGTAACTGGATGAGCAGCAATTGCCTGAAATTGAACTCCTCATAAACGGAGGTCCTACTGTTTGGCAACAACCCTTCTTTTTGGTCAAACAAGTGGTGACCCCAGGACCTAGGGAATCTGCCTACCCCCAGGGAAAAAGCAAAAAACCTGGGGGTGATTATTGATACTAAGCTATCCTTTGAAGGACAAATTAATCTTATTACTTCTTCGTGTTTCCTCATTTTGAAAATCTTAAGGAAAGTTTTACCTTTTATTCCACCTAGCCTGCAAAAGAGGGTAGTCACGACTTTAATTTCATTCAAAGTAGATTATGGCAATGCACTTTTTATTACCATTCAAAAACGTTTTTTACATAAGCTACAAACACTACAGAACGCCGCAGCCAGGCTACTGCTGGGCATTCCAAAACATACATCTGTTTCTCAAGCACTCATTCAACTACACTGGCTCCCCATTGACAAACGTATACAGCTTAAAGCACTCTGCATTGCCTTTAGGGCACAACATGCTGTCGGCCCAGACTACTTTATACAGCACTTTCATCGATATGTCCCAACGCGCTCACTGTAATCATCCACAAGTGGAAATCTTGTAATCCCCAGATTTAGGAAGGCCAACTGGGGTGGGAGAGGCTTCATTTTATGCACATCGAGATTATGGAATTCTCTTCCTGTAGAACTAAAATTACAAACAAACTTACTAGAGTTCAGGAAAGATCTAGAAACTTGCCTTTTTTCCAAATTATTCTGCCATCTTCTGGATCTTCTCAGCCTGTCAGATTCTGCTTAGCGCCTAGATACCCCCGGGTGATTGTCGCGCTTTACAAATTTTATTTTCATTTCACATTCATTAGGGTTGAGCCTGCGAGAGCATGTGCCAGCATATGCGTTTCGCTTGCAAGACATTGTTGTTAACAATAAAGGCTTGGAGCCCGCCCGTTGTTTAAAATTTGTTGGCTTTCCTGGCACTCTTTATACCAGCCTCGTAATTCATCAAGGCAGGCCTAACATAATTACTGTTCCTCTCTGTAGAACAGGTACCAAGCAAGGATTGATTCAACTTAATCAGTGCCCTTCAGCTGCTCCCGTTGTGATTGAGGTACTATTTTGTTCTGTTTAACTTCTAGTGCCCTGCAAACAGAAGGTGAATGACATGCAAAAATGTTTCCAGAAGGTCAAACAAAATTGCAAAGATTTATTTTCTATAGTTTTTTTACTTTACAGAGTTTTATATAGCGCGAACTTGAACCGAATCGGGTATCAGACCGCTTTACATAGCACCAGTTGCATTACATGAGGACACATTAATTTTTGTTAGGCACGGGGCGATTAAGTGATTTGCCCAGAATCACAGGATGTTCAGCGCCATTGCCGAGACTCGAACCTAGTTCCCCAGATTCGAGGTCGACCGTCCTAGCCGTTAGGCCAACTCCTCTCCCCAATTATCTTTCTTTTATTTAGCCAAGTCTTTTTTTCTCACTTTGCACTCATGTTTTCTTTTGTTTTTCCTCATGGGCGCTGTTCTCAAAAGATGCGGATTATATTATTGTAAAATGACATTGTTTCTTTCTTATGTGCAATTTCTGAAATGATGCTTTAACACATATTCGTGCAGTACATCCCAATCCACACCAATCCACCCCACCTCACCCCAGACCAATACGCCCCACTCAATCCAATCCACCCCAGATCAATCCAATCCACCTCACTCCAATACAAACCACACACCCCAATCCAAATACTCCAATCTACCACACTCCAATCCTCCCAATCCACCCCAAATCAATCTGCCCCACTCCAATCCAAAACAATGTGTCCCACTCCAAAACAATCTGCCACACTCCAATCTGCCTCACTCCAATCCAAAACAATCTTCCCCACTCCAATCTAAAATAATCGGCCTCACTTCAATCTGCCCCACTCCAATCTAAAAGAATCTGCTCAATTCCCCACTCTAAACCGAAACAATCTGCCCCACTCAATCCAAAACAATCTGCTCTACACCAATTTCCCCCACTCCAATCTAAAACAATCTGTCCAGACCAAAATCTGCCCCACTCTAATCCGTCCCACTCCAATCCCAAACAATCTGCCCCACTCCAATAAAAAACAATCTGCCCCACTTCAATCTGCCCAACTCTAATCTGCCCCACTCCAATCCAAAACAGTCTGCCTCACTCCGCTCTGCCTAACTTCAATCCAAAACAATTTGCCCCACTCCAATCCAAAATAATCTGCCCCACTCCAATCCAAAACAATCTGCCCACTCCAATCTGCCCCACTCCAATCCCAAAAAATCTGCCCCACTCCAATCTGCCCCACTCTAATCCACCCCACTCCAATCCAAAACAATCTGCCCACTCCAATCCGTCCCACTCCAATCCAAAACAATCTGCCCTATTCCAACCCATCCAACTCCAATCTGCCCCACTCCAATCCAAAACAATCTGCCCTACCCCAATCTGCCCTACCCCAATCTGCCCTGCCCCACTCCAATCCAAAACAGTCTGACCCTCTCCAATCTGCTCCACTCTAACCCAAAACAATTTGACCCACTCCAATCCAAAATAATCTGACCCACTCCAATCCAAAATAATGTGACCCACTCCAATCCTCCTAGATCTCTCTCGCTACTTAACTGTACGCTACCCTTTTGCTGTAAGTTTTAAGATTGATTCCTGAAATCTGATATGTTTTAAGATTGATTTCTGAAATCTGATCTGTTTTAATCTATTACCTGCACACTGTAATACTTCTAGCGTGTTTGCACATCTTGTTGGTGAATTTGAGGGGAACACAAGGAGGAGGGAGCAGCTAAAACGCAGTGGTTCCGCGATCATTCAGCCATTTTTCCTTCTTTGGGACGTGGAGAGGCTCCATTTTTAGTCGGTGCGCGTTCTAGTCCCTGACCACATCAATTTACAGAAAGGCGCTGCACGGACGTGAGCAGTGGGCGCACCGCTGGCGCGCCAAAGGCGTACCTAAGGCAACCCTGTCTGTGCCCATCAGCGTCCCGGAAGCGGCCAGCGCCAGCCACTATACCAGTTTTCCTCTAGAGAGCAAGCACAGATTAGCATATGATGGTGCTACTCTAGGGAAGCTGGCTCCAGAGGTATCCTGCCTGTCCTCTTCCCTCTCTTGGGCTGGGAATGAAGACCCACGCTGTCCGCATTGCCATTGGGCCCCCACAGCCGTACATGAGAATAGCACCCAACATACCCTCTACCATAAAATCCGATCCAGGTCAGGAGTATTCTCGGCAATGCTGTTAAATACTCGCTCCCTGCGGAAAAATGACCTGCAAGTCTTTGACCTACTTCAGGACACCAAACCAGAGCTGATATTTTTAATGGAAATATGGCTCAGTGAGTCCTCCAATCCCACCTTGGCAACGGCCATTCCTCAAGGGTATAAAATCCTTAGAACTGACTGTTCAATAGGTAAAGGAGGGGGGGTGGCAGTCATTTTTAAACATGAATTTGACTGCATCCCCATCACTCTGGGCAAGCTTGATGGAGTCGAGTGTCTGGGTTTCTGCGGCTGATTATCGCCTCATCAGTCTCTAGAAGGAGCCCTAATTTATAGGCCGCCTGGCTCCGCGGGGGCCTTCTTGAAATCCTTAAACCACATTCTGGCACCCTGGTCTCTTAAATTTTCTCACTTCCAAGTTCTTGGTGACCTGAACCTCCATATGGACAAGCTTCTGGAGGCGGAAGTGATTTCTCTTACGGACACTCACTCTGCTCTTAGCCTAACCTCATATAGGCTCAAAACCACTCATAGGGCAGGACATATTTTAGACCAAATCTATTCCAATGTCACACTTAAAGTAGATGACCCACTACCACTAACTTGGTCGGACCACTATTTAGTGAGTTTTAATTGGCCCATATCCCCAAAAAGAAGACAGACGCATCCCATAGACACTGGAATAGCGTCCAGAGCTTTCCAAAGAATTTCTCCAATCGATTTGGGCGAAGCCCTTGAATCTTCTATTCCCTTACTCTCTGGAAATCCAGAGGCAGACGCCTCCCAGTTAGATGCTTGGATCTCTCAGAGTACAAATGAGCTAGCTCCCACTGTGGCACGACACTCTCATAAATTGAAGCAATCTGCCCCCTGGTTTAATGAGATGCTAGAGACAAGTAAAAAAGCATGTAAGCGCCTGGAAAAGAGATGGCAGAGAAAATATAGCCCGGAGGACAAACTCAATTATCAAATGGCTTTGAAGGCTCACTACGCAAAAGTCAGCATAGTGAAAAGAGCCTTTTTTGAGGAAAAAAATTGAGGAATCAGAGAATAAATCTAAGGAGACTTTTAAAATTGTTAAATCTTTTCTGATTCCTGATGCCACCAACAGACATCTTCAACCTTCGGCGGAATGGACCACCCAGTTGGCAGAGTTCTTTCATGATAAAATAGCGACTACACAAAGCTCTCTGGCAACTATGTCCCAAAGTGATAATCACGCCATGCTGTAGCCTGGCCCGAGAATGATCAACGGCATAGCCCGCATGCTTCTTCTGAAGTCGGGCTCTTCTGTCGATCCTTGTCCAGCTCAGCTTTTGGCCAAGGTGGCTCCGGCCATTAATTTAGTGGTCAATAAAGTTCTAAACGCCTCTCTAACCTCTGGAATAATGCCCTCTGCATGGAAGCATGTCAAAATTCTTCCGCTACTCAAGAAGCCATCAGCCGATCATAAAGTTCTAGCCAACTACCGACCTATATCTCTACTTCCAGCATTTTCTAAAGTGCTGGAAAAACATGTTAATTCCATCATCTCAGGCTACCTTGAAAATAACAATTTGCTGCACTCCAGTCAATCTGGTTTTAGAGCTAGTTGCAGCATGGAAACAGCCTTGTTAAAGGTCACTGAGCACATTAAAGATCGTGGGGGAAGGGCCATCTTGTTTATGCTGGATCTCTATGCTGCCTTTGATACTGTTCCGCACGACAGACTATTGAAGAGGCTACAGAGTATCGGAATTGGCGGCATGTCCCTAAAGTGGCTGACCTCTTTCCTGGATAATAGAAGTCAGGAAGTCTGGATCCCTCTGTATACTTCTCCCATTCAGAATCTGAAGGTGGGTGTCCCACAGGACTCAGTTTCGAGCCCTACACTCTTTAATATGTACCTGACTCCGCTCGCGGATTTGGCCAAATCATGCGGAGCCAAAGTAATATCCTACACGGACGACACTCAGCTTCTCTCTGCCAAATTGTAGATTGTTTTCTCCAGAACTCCACCTTCTGAGGTCTGGAGGTCATGGTGACCCAGAATACGCCTCCGCCGGCAACTCTCCAAAATTTGGTAAAAAACCTGGGTAGTCAAATTGATAATGCTTCATCTATGAAACCCCAAATTCAAGCTCTGGTAGGCAACTGTTTCGGGCTGCTATGAGCCTTGAGAAAAAGTCTTCCCCTTCTGTCAATTGATACAAGAAAACATTGATCCAGGCACTAATCGCTTCCAGACTTGATTATGGAAATGTACTATACTTGGGTCTGCCTGACTATGTCTTGAACCGCTTGCAAGTGGTTCAAAATGCGGCGGCTAAACTAATCCTTATTCTGGCTCCTCAAATTCACATGTACTTATATCTCAGGGCCCTGCATTGCCTACCGGTGAAACAGAGGATTAAATCAAGGCACTGGTTTTGTTACATTAAGCCGTACATGGTAATGGCTCCATCTACATCAGGAGTAGGATGTTGCACCAAAGCCCTTGCAGGACTCTGCCGTCATCCTCCAGCCATCTGGCTACCATTCCCAAGGTTCGCAGGGTTAGCACCAGCGGTAGATCTTTCGCGTACCTGGGTGCCCAAGCCTGGAATCAACTCCCACTGGCTCTTTGAGGCAAGGTGGAATTGTCCTCTTTCAGGAAGCAACTAAAAACCTGGCTATTTTGCAGCTAAAGTGCTCCTAGCTGTTAAGTGTGGAGGTGCCCTGCTAGCGCTGGGACACTCTACGGAGTAGCTGCACGCTCTACTAATGCTGTTTCAATCATTCATTCATTCATCCACAAAAGTCCACCCCTACTCCAATCCAATCCACCACAATCTAGCTGAATCCAATCCACCCCACTCCCTCCCCAATCCACCCCTCTCCAAATTAATCCACCCCACTCCAATCCAAATCAATCTGCCCCACACCATTCTTTCCCACTTCAATCCAAACAATCTGCCCCACTCAATCCAAAACAATCTGCTCCAATCCAACACAATCTGCCCCACTCCAATCCAAAACAATATGCCCTACTACAATCCAAAACAATCTGCCCCACTCCAATTCAGAACAATGTGCTCCACTCCAATCAGCCCCACTCCAATCCAAAACAATCTGCCCCACTCCAATCTAAAACAATCTGCCCCACTCCAATCCAAAACAATCTGCCCCACTTCAATATGCCCCACTCCAATACAAACCAATCCGCCCCACTGCAGTCCACCCCATCCAATCCAATCTACCTCACCCCAATCCAATCCACCCCACCCAAATCCAGCCAAATCCTATCTACCCCACTCAAATCTACCCCTCCCCACTCCAATCCACCCACCCCAATCCTGTTCAACCCACCCCAATCCAATCCATCCCAGTGCAATCCAATCTACTCCACTCCAATCCACCCCATGCCAATCCAATTCACGTCACTTCACTCCACCCCAATCCACGCCACTTCAGTCCACACAAACCCCAATCCAATCCACCACACTCCAATCCACCCACTCCACTGCAGTCCAATCCACCTCACTCTACGCCAATCCAATCCTCCCCACCCCAGTTCAGTCCGCCCCACTCAATCCAGTCCACCACTTTCCAATCCACCCCATACAAGTTTAGTCCAATCCACCCGCTCCAATCCACCCCACACACTCCAATCCAATCCACCACCAACAGTCCAATCCACCCCTCCACTCTAATTCACCCCACTCCAAACCATCCTACTTTAATCCAATCCACTCTACCTCAATCCAATCCACCCCACCCCAAAGCAATCTAATCCACCCCACTCCAATCCACCTCACCCCATTTCAATCCACCCCATCCACTCAATCCAACCCACTCTACCCCAATCCAATCCACCCCAATCTTCTCCAATCCAATCCACCCCACTACCTCAATCCACTTCAACCCATTCCACTCATTCCATCTCACTCCACTCTACGACACTCTCTGCCAATGAACCACTGAACTCTACTCAACTCTACAACAATCTACTCCCCCTACCCCACTCTACGACACTCGACTCCAACAAATCCAGTCCATGACACTCTACTCCCCCCACTCCACTTTAGGACACTACACGCCACTAACTTTCAGTCATGCTGAACAGTAGCCACAGTGGTGTACAACATGACAAAAACACATTGCAAAGCGAAATCCCAAACCTCATTTTACTACTATGATCTCCCTAACCCCTTTCTAGAGACTCTTCCCTCCTCCATCTCTCCTTTTACTCCACCCAAACCTCATCTTACTACTATGATCTCCCAAATAACGCTTTCTAGACTCTTCCCTCTTCTATTCCTCCGTTATCCTATTTAATGTAACTAACAGATTCACATGCCCACCACTTAAATGAACTCCTATTTCCCTATATTAATCCACCACTATTCCTTTTGGGTTCTGGATTAGCAAGCTATTCGCCGAAAAGCACTTCGATGCCTCATCAGGGCTAGTAAGCACAATATAAATACAATAGCTCTTGTATAGGTGAGACATATTTGCTTTGACAATGCTTGTTTTTTGTCGGCACAGCGAGATTAAATGATTTGCCCAGAATCACACAGGATGTTGAACCAACATCAAGAATCGAACCTGGTTCCCTTATCGGCAACTCTAGTTGTATCGCCGCATCCTCGTCAGGATGCTCTGGCTGCCCAATCTAATGACATGTGCACGCAAGCATTACTATGCATATGGTACGATACAGCTGCCTTTTTTGGGTCGATCCTGCGATAGCATGCACCAGTGCATGAGTATCGCGTGCGAGACGCTGTAGTTAACAAAAAGGACTTGGATCGCACCTTGTTGCTTACAATTTGTTGGCCTGTGTGGCACTCTTCTTTACAGCCTTGTAACTGGTCACTGCAAGCCTAACATCATTTCCGTTCCTTTGTGTGGAGCAGAGACCAAGCACCAATTGATTCAACCCGATTAGTGCCCATTCGCCTCTCCCGATGTGACTGAGGTAATATTGTGTGCTTTTTACCTTCCAGTGCCCTGCAAACAGAAGGTGTACGACTGGCAAAAACATACCTAGCAGGGCAAACAAAATTGCGAAGTTTTATTTTCTATAGTTAACTTTCTTTTTTGCCAATTCTTCTTTTCTCACTTTGCACTCATGTTTTGTTTTGCTTGTGGGTGCCGGTTATCTTGTCCTACATATTGCAAAGTTACATTTTTTCTTTCTTATGTGTAATTTTCAAAATTATGCAGTTCAGTACACCCCAATCCACCCCACTCCAATCCGATCCGCCCCACTCCAATTCACCCCACCTCACTCCACTCAATCTAATCCACCCCATGCAATCCAATCCTCCCAACCTACCCACTCCAATCTGCCCCACTTTAGTCCGAAACAAACTGTCCCACTCCATAGCAAAACAAACTGCCTCACTCCAGTCCAAAACAAACTGCCCCACTCCAATCCAAAACAATCTGCCCCACTCCAATCCAAAACATTCTGCCCCACTCCAATCCAAAACCATTTACCCCACTCAATCCAAAACATCCTGCCCCACTTCCATCCAAAATAATCTGCCCCACTCCAATCCAAAACAATCTGATACACTCCAATCCAAAACAATCTGATACACTCCAATCCAAAACAATCTGCTCCACTACAATCTGCCCCACTCCAATCCAAAACAATCTGCCCCACTCCAATCCAAAACATTCTGCCCCACTCCAATCCAAAACCATTTGCCCCACTCAATCCAAAACATCCTGCCCCACTTCCATCCAAAATAATCTGCCCCACTCCAATCCAAAACAATCTGATACACTCCAATCCAAAACAATCTGCTCCACTCCAATCAAAAACAATCTGCTCCACTACAATCTGCCCCACTCCAATCCAAAACAATCTCCCCTACTCCAATCCGCCCACGCCAATCCAAAACAATCTGCCCCACTCTAAACCACCAATCTGCCCCACTCCAATCAAAAATAAACTGCCCTATTCCAATCCGCCCCACTCCAATCCAATCCACCCCACACCAATTCAGCCCAATCCAATCTACCACCCTCCAATCCAATCCACCTCACTTCAATCTGCCCCATTCCAATCGCCTCAAATCTAATCTGCCCCACTCCAGTCCAAAACAATCTGCACCACTCCAATTCAAAACAATCTGGCCCACTCCAATCCAAAACAATCTGTCACACTCCAAATCCAAAACAATTGGCCCCACTCCAATTCAAAGCAATATGCCCCACTGCAGTCCAAAACAATCTTCCCCACTCCAGTCCAAAATATTCTGCACCTTTCCAATCCAAATCAATCTGCCCCATTCCAATGCAAAAGAATTCGCCCCACTCCAAATATTTTATTGCAAAATAACAGTTTCTTTCTTATGTGTAATTTCTGAAATTATGCTTTAACTCATAATCGTGCAGTACACCCTAATCCATGCCAATCCACCCCACCCCACACCAATCCACCCTATTCAATCCAATACACCCCAGACTAATCAAATCCACCCCACTTCAATTCAAACCACTCACCCCAATCCAAATACTCCAATCTACCACACTCCAATCCTCCCAACCCACTCCACACCAATATACCCCACTCCAATGTGTCCCACTCCAATCCAAAACAATCTGCCTCACTCCAATCCAAAAAAAAATCTGCCCCACTCCAATGCAATCTGCCCCACTCCAATCCAAAACAATCTGACCACTTCAATAGAAAACAATCTGACTCACTCCAATCCAAAACAATCTGATCCACTCCAATCCAGCAATCCAAAACAATCTGCCCACTCCAATCTGCCCCACTCCAATCCAAAACAATCTGACCCACTCCAATCCCAAACAGTCTGCCCCACTCCAATCCAAAACAATCTGACCCACTCCAAAATAATCTGTCCCACTCCAATCTAAAACAATATGGCCCACTCCAATCCAAAACAATCTGGGCCACTCCAATCCAAAACAATCTGGGCCACTCCAATCCAAAACAATCCGATCCCTTCCAATCTGCCCAGTCCAATCTGCCCCATCAAATCCAAAACAATCTGCCCCACTCTAATCCAAAACAATCTGCCCCACTCCATACAAAACATTCTGCACCACTCCAATCCAAAACAAACTGTCCCACTCCAATCCAAAACAATCTGCCCCACTCCAATCCAAAACAATCTGCCCCACTCCAATCCAAAACAATCTGCCCCACTCCAATCCTCCAATCCAAAACAATCCGCCCACTCTAATCCAATCTGCCCCGCTCCAATCCAATCCGCCCCACTCCAATACAATCATCTCCAATCCAATCCGTCCCACCCCAATCCAATCAATCTCACCTTACCCCAATCCACCCCACTCCATTCCAAACGAGCCCACTCTCATCCAATCCACACCAATCCAATCTACCCCACTCCGATCCACCTTACCCAAATCCAATCCACCCGAGCCACTCCAATCTAATCCATTTTAATCCACCCCAGGCAAATCCACTCCAATCCACCCACCCCACCCCAATCCAACCCACCTCACCCCAAACCACCATAATCTACCCCACCCCAATTCACACCACTCCACAGCAATCCAATCCACCCCCGTTTCAGTCAAATACACTCCAATCCTCCCCACCCCACCCCAATCTACTTCACCCCAATCCAATCTACCCCACTCAATCCAATCCACCTCACTCTATCCAATCCACTTTACTCCACTCCAGTCCACCTCACTCCACCCCACTCAATCCAATTCACCCACTCAATGCAATCCACCCCACCCCAATCCAACCCACCTCAATGCAGTCCACACAACCCCAATCCAACCCACCCCAATCCACCCCACCCTATTTCAATCCACCCCACTCCAATCCACTCCGTCAAATCCACCCCACACCAACCCACTCTACTCCAATCCATTCCACCCCAATCCAATCCACCCCACTTCAGTCCACCCCACTCTATCCCAATCTAAACCATCCAGCCCACCCCACTCCAATCCTCCCACTCCAATACAATCCACACATCCCACTCAGTCCATTCCAGTCCACTTTAATCCACCTTACTTCAATCCACCCCACTACAAACCACCTTAATCCACCCCACCCAAACCACCTTAATACACTCCACCCCACCCAAATCCACCCCACTCCTCACCAATCCAATTCCCCCCACTCCAACCCTCCCCACTCCAGTCAATCCACCCCACTCAAATCCAGTCCACTCCAATCTAATCTACCCCACTGCAACTCACTCCAAAAATCTATCCCACTCAAATCCACCCCATCCCACTCCAATCCTCCTCAATCCAATCCACCCCACTCAATCCGGTACACCCCACCTAGCCCACCCAACTCAATCCAGTCCACCCCACCTAGCCCACCCAACTCAATCCAGTCCACCCCACCTAACCCAATTCACCCCACTCAAATGCACCCCACCTCAACACACCCCACTCAAATCCACCCCACCTCACCCCAATCTAACCCACCCCACCACAATCCAACCTACCACATCCCACCCCAATCCATACAACCCTACTCCAATCCACCCCACTCCAGTCCACTCACCCAATCCACCCACTCTAATCCACCTCACTCCAATTCACCCCACTCTACCCCAATCCACCCCACCCCAATTCAGTCCACCCACTCCAATCCATCCAGCCCAGGCCACTCCAATCCACCCCACTCAAGTCCAATTTAATCACCCTACTCCAAACCACTCCACTGCAATCCAATCCACCCCACCCTAGTCCTATCACTTCAATCCAATGGCCCCACCTCAATCCATTCTAATCCATCTCACTCCAATCCACCTCACCCTATTTCAATCTACCCCACCCCAATCCACCCACTCTGCTGCAATCCAATCCACTCCAACCCACTCCCCCCTATTCCACCCCTCGCCACTGCACTCTACACCACTGCACTCTACGACCCTCTCTGCCTCTGGAGAGGTGTGGTGCAGCGGCCAGGGCAGCTGACTTCGGAGCACAGGGTTCACAGTTCGATCTCCGGCGGCAGCTCAGCTCAGCACCATGTGACTCTGGGCAATAGCTCACTTAATTTCCACTCCGGCCCCCAGCGCCTTGAGACCCGTAAGGGTGAGTAGCTGCGCTATATAAAAACGGACTTACATTTTTTTACTTAACCACTGAACTCTACTCCCCCACTCCACTCTGTGACACTGTACTCCAACAAATCTCCTCTACGACTCTCTATTTCCCCACTCCACTCTATGACACTCTACGCTAGTAGCTTTTAGCCATGCTGAACAGCAGCCACACTGGTGTACATCACAGAAACACATTGCCAAAGCCAATAGCTCTTGTATAGGTGAGACCTATTGGCTGTGCCAATGCTTGTCATTTTTATTTAGACTTCCAAGATGGCTGCTGGCTATCTTGATGCAGTAAATAAAAAGAAAGAAACAATAATTTAAAGTGTGCAAAAAGTGCATTTTGTAAAAGGAGAAGGCTGACAGCACATTGTTGGCCAACAGACAGATCATCAAAAAAACACTTTAAACTTTAATACATAAATAAAAACAGGAGGGGCAAGGGAACAAGGGATGAGAAGTCAAAAGAGGGAGAGAAAGTAGGGGTGGTAACGGCAGTGCAACAAAGGGAACATGGGGGCGGGGTTAAAAAAAATAAAAGGCCAACAAAAACTAAAAGCATAGGTGAGACCTAAAATTTGGGTAGTCTACGTCAAGGAGGCTTATTCATTTACGGCGCTTCTGTAGCGCTACCGCCACTTCAAAGTAATGGACTACTTGCAGCGGATTTAATGAAACGACTTTTAGTGGATGAAGCATACAGTTAACAAACATTGGATTTCACTTCGATGAGCTTTGTAACAACTGTATCAATGCCACCGAGGGCTGGAACGAGCAGTGTGGAAGATTGTTTGTCCTTCAACGGGTTTTGAACTGTCAGGAGCCATTTCGTTTCTTCTATTCCTCCGTTTAAGGTAGCCACGCGCCTCTCTTTTTTCTAACCCAGCCAGATACCTTTGCAAATTGGCGCTAATTACCAAATATTTACTTCGTACGCAGCACAACCCGCCTCTCTTCCCGCCCTCTCTCCTTCTCCCAAGACCCGCACCCCCTCCACCCCTTCCCTGTAGCGGCGCTGGGCGCCCACTCCTTCCTCCTCCGGCCGGCACATCCACTTCCTCCTAGGAGGGTTTTCGTGAAACCTCCCTGGTCGGTCTCTTCAAGGCTTACTCACTCTCACAGCGACAGCCTCTTACGCCCCTTCCCCTTCTCGCAGCTAGAAGCGCGAGACAGCCGTCAGTCACTCCGACACCGGAAGACGCACGTTTTCACGTATGTTATTTCGACGCAAAATATTTAAACCCAGGAACTCTCGGTGTCTGGCACCTCTCAAGTGTCACAGGGCTATGCCCCAGGAAGCCATTCAATCTACATAACTTCAACTCCTTAACTCAAAACACGGGAGACGTCAGGCTTTTAAGAGACTCATCCCATTAAGGGGAATAAGAGGGTGGCTGCCTCAAAATGCGGGTGAGATGACGGATATGAGGCTAGGCTTTTTTTCTCTGCATTCTAGTAAAGTGCTGCTCAATTTATAAAGGTATGATTTGTAAAAAAAAAAAAATAGGAAGTGTGGTGAGTTAGCCTCTGGTAGGTTGGAGGAATGTGGACAGTAGATCGTAAAGTGGGACTTGAGGGCGTACAGCAAAAAGTGGATTGTGAGAGTGTAGAGCAGTGGTCTTCAAACTTTTTATGCCCCCCACACCCCCCCAGTAAAAAAAAAAAAATCACCAGGTCCCCGCCTTAGAATTGTTTAAAATCATTCTAATAAATAGACAATGTTTAAATATGTCTAGGCTCATTTAAACATTATAGTTAAGTTCTCTTACCGTTTTAAAAATGAAATCAAATACATGATTGCCAAACATACTATTCTGGTCATATTCTGGTCAGGCAGGTCTTACAAATGTGTAAAAGTATCCACAGCGTGATTATTAGAAATGGGAGTGAGAGTTTTGAAGGATATTTGGGGTCCTTTCCCTCTTGACACATACTCCAAGCTAGGATATAAATGACAAAAGATGTTCGTGATGGCCCATTCCCGAATGGCTTACTGCAGCTCATTTTTTTCCGCTTAAAACAAAGCACTGTTATCACCACAATGCTTCTTTTGGCCAGAGCCTGGTGCCCCCCTTGGAAGCACTTCAGGCCCCTCTAGGGGTGCCCGCCCCCCCAGTTTGAAGACACCTGGTGTAGAGTGTGGAGGGGTGGTTGTTGATGAAGGTGGAGCGGAGTGCTAGCTGTGTCTCGTTACTCCTGACGTTAGCCCATTTACCAATAAATCATCTCAAGTTGCCAGGCGTTGGTATCTTCTTCCACTACAAACAGCCATGATTGGAACATGGAGTGCCTAACGACCAGGAGTCACCCGGTAGCATTACTTAATCAGGAAAACAGTCACAGGAATGCACAGGAAAATCCTGGATGGAATCAGGGGAAGAAGAGCTATAAGATGGAGTGCCCAATTTTCAAGTCACAGGATATCATGTTGTTCACATATACGTAGCACTGGTCCATTTCCAATGCATCTTAGCACATACATCCAAAAATATAGAATCTCTGCTGTAGAGCCCCATGTCCTATGTTGTAAAATAGTTAGAACATTCCCCTTACTAGCTACAAGTGGGAATATTTTTTCAATAGACTGCATAGCTTATGGTTCGGGCAAACATTTTTGGAGGCAAGATAACTCACACAAAGTCAGCCCAAATTACATCTGCTCTGTTCTGCGTTATTTCTGGCCTTGTCCTAGGCCTGGACACACTGTAAAGGCCATGCAGCGTGATACATTTTAGAGATAATTACGTGTTCAACCAAGTACCTGGGTAGGAGTCCCGTGCAGATTAACTTCTCTTTTTATTCTCCCTGCGGGATGGTGCTACAGCCTTGGCATTTGGCATCTAGCATCAGCATAGCTACCAAGGGGCCCCACGCAATGTGTGCTGTCTTCTGCTCGGTCCCTGATTGGTTACCCAAGAAGGGTAAACCCCAAACTAGTCTCTGGGACCTGGGTAAAGGACAGTACATAGGAGCAATGGTCCCAGAAAGGGATAATACACTATACAAAACACAACGTAAATACACATTCAAAACTGAGACAGAAAAAATTCGTTGCTCATGGTGTTTAATTCACACTGAGCATTGGTCTGTTGTTGACATTATTCACATGATACTATATACATTTGAATCCCTAGGTGGGGATGAATGGGAAAGATAGGGTAGGGTGATTGTGATTCAGGTGAGGGTAAGGTAGTGATTGAAAATTTGTGGTGTACATCAGAACAGTATAGCACCTAGGAAGTACCTGGCTCATAAGTCGAGCCTATTAACCACAGTTTACACCAATAAACGTTATATAGCCATGATCTCAATTGTTAAACACAGTACAGAATCTCTGTTGTTCAAGCTGGCTTGGTTGAAAAATGTCGACGTTTCGACCCCAATAAATCAGTAGGCTATTGCAATCCTTACGTGGGGTCTTCATCAGGACTGTGGTGTGGGGGTGGGTGAGGGGATCATAGGTCGCCTCTAGAAAGAGGCTGCGATTGTGTAGGGGCACGTGTGGCTCCTCATACACGAGAGCAGAAAGACGGCACTACAAAGGAAAAAAGTCTCTGTGTCATGCCGGGTTAGTCGGTAATCAATGACATATAGAGCGACCTGCGTTGTAGCAGAGCTTGCTGGAACTTTCAAGTTTCCTGCGTGTCGCTGCTCTGAAGGGAAGAATCCGTGTGAACGGTCCCTGATTGGGGCCAGATGAAGGTAATTCAGTCTTCCCCTCCCTCTTGGATACTCATTTTGAGGTCAGGCACACTGTTCTCCCAGCTTCCAGGGTCATCAGTTTGCTTACCAAGCCCACTTCCAGCCACCATGGTAGGATGCCCTTTTAGCTGCTTGAACATGGACATGTAACAGATCACACTTTCTTCCCCTTTCATGGCTTTGGCCATTGTACCTTTCCTGCTACTGTCTGTGGACAAACTCAACTTGTATTGTGAATAGTCCACCAAGATGTCTGCCTTGAACCAGTACTTGGTAACCCATGTCTATGACTGAGTGGAGGCTTTTTTTTCTGCTGATCCAGTCGTTGTTGGAATGCTTCCAACATTCACTGTCTTCAATGGAGACATGGTTGGAGATCATCCAGGAGAAGTGGAATTATGTCTCAGAAGCCGAGCAAACTGGACGCCGGATCACATTTGTTGCACAGCGATGAGTATTGCAGTAGGCACAGAGAAAGTTGTAAATGGCATACTCTGTGGCCATTTGTTCTCAATTCCAACTCACAAGGACTTTTTAGGTTTCAGTTGTAGCCCTCTCACTGTTCTACTTTTTCTGACTTGTGTATATTTTTCCCCTCAGTAGACTCCATGGAAGTGCCTTGGGGGCAGGACTTACATTAGCACACTTAAATGTTATTGGGCTCCACATATTTAATCCCTTCTGTCCAGGCTGAACTATTTTAGGGCTGTTCAGCCACACTGTATGACGTATGAATTATCTTTTTAGGCCACACACCCAAATGTCTCCCCATATCCATTGTCAAGTGTGCCTCCTCGTCCATACCTCTAGTGGGATTGGCTATATATATATATATATATATATATATTCTCCGCTGCCAACCAGTTCTGTACCAGTTCCACTTTCGTGTTGTGTTAGATATCACCTATCAACCAGGAGGCCTTGGGTGACATCTATTTCAGGGCAAAGCCAGTACACATTACCTTGACCACTTTATGCCACGTAACTTAACATTCTATTCTTAATAAAGCTCAGAAAGATGCACCCTGCACTGATTGGGAGGGAGTTAAAATGATGACATTATGAATCAAACTTGTGCTTTGGTTGGGCCTCGTCTGTTGCCAATGCCCCAAAGGAGGAAATACTGTATATAGCAGTCAAATTCAGCCAATAGACGGAATTTGCCCGGGTTCCCGAAGGAGACTGTGCACGAGCCAAAAGAGGCATTTGCCTGTAAACTGACACTGCTGGTTGCTGTTAAGTTCAACACTTTGAGCAGGCCCAGGACTCGGAGAAGCTCAGCTGTTGCGACCTACCTTTGAGAATAAGGAAGCCGTACAGCCTGCTGGATAGAGAGGAGCAAGCCCCTGACTAGAAAAATTAAACAGAAGCTTAACCAACAAATTCTACCTAAGGCAGTCCTGAGAATGTCAGGAAAGGTAGCAGAAGATGATACACTGACAATGTGGTAAAGATAGACTAGAGTAAGGGGCCTTGAAGAGGAAGTGGGTGGAGGGCTTTAAAGCTGAAGTTAAGCCTACCTATGTTTGCTCCAGAGATGTAACCAGATGAGTTGGGCAACAATAAAAGACTTCTTTGGAAAAAGGCGTTTGGAGTCCACAGCTCCACAGAAGACAGTGTGGAAAAATATGTGGAAAATGTATAACCTGATAGCCAAATCACAGTTCTCAAAACTATCTCATAAGCTTTGAGTACCATCACTGTCCCCTTTAATCAGGAAAGTATGTACATCTCCAAGAAAATCTAGTTTAGAATGTCAGAAAGGACACATGATATCTCCATCACAACCTTAATAGGTGGGAAGGAGAGTTTAGGGTCCGATGCGCAGAGTATGATTCACGTAGAAAAGAGCAATTAAGGACCTTCACAACTAAGGGTAATGCCAGGACTACCGAAGGCTGTGTTATGCCGTTCAATCCATCTATTTAATTCACCTTCCTTCTGTGTCCTGAGAATGATTAAACATGACATACCTAAAATGCACTTTATGTGGTATTTGTTTGAGTATAAATTTGTGTCTGATGTTCAACTAGTCCCAATTCGCCCATATGCTCCAGGTCTCAAATTAAGATTAGCTAAATGTAGGCTTTCACAAAGTAACTTAATTTTAAGTAAAAGTGAATTTACAGTGTACTCGTCGAGATTTAAACAGGGATGTGTCTTATCAATCTCTGAACAACCAGTCAAATAATTTTTTGTATGGAACTGTCGTGCTAAATTATGCCCAATATATTTACTATTTTGGAATTCACATGGGCATGGTGGGTGGGCAAATGTGTAGAGATGCTTAAAATAATCCAAAAAGAATACATGTTGTGCCTGTTGATACACTATACTACGGGTTAGCAAACACATTTTAGTTGATGAAGTTTGGATCAGGACCTGGACACAAAACAAATTGTCCTTATATTGGAAATGTTTTGTTGGGTACTTACCTGATGTTAGAAGACCCTAGACATGTAGTGTACCCCTGTTTCCTATTTTGAAAATATGTTTACAAGCAATAACTTTAAATATCAAAATACAAGAGGGTGCATGTCCCTTCTCCATTTTTATTCGTTTGACATGTTTTCTTTAGTCCCTCAAAATGTCACCATGTGGTAACTTCATAGCACTTTATTGTACATTATCACTTGGGTAAAATGCATTGGTACCCAAAGGACGATATTTGGTATCCTGTGAATTTTTTCTTGATGAATTAAATTTCAGAGCAGCCAATTCAGCTTCTTGTGCAAGTAGTAGCTTTGCTGATAGGAACATGTTGGGCTGTGTGATGTGCCAAAAAGGGACATGACTCAGGTGGAACCTGTATTTCATACTTACAATGCCCGCTATTTTGTCTATGCTGATGACCCACATCAGACTATCCAAGGATTTGGGTACATGATGTGGTGCCATGGAGTTCCTCGTGCACAATGAACAATGAATGTTGATGAAATGGCTCTGCTGAAGAAGATCGGAACTGAAGATCATGTTACTTAATTTCTCTCGATTAGTCTCCTCCTACACACACCCTAAAAGTTACTAGCTATGTCTGCCACCTGGACATCATCTTTAACTTCAAGTTGGCATTAATTTTGCCCATTAGTTACATGACCAAGAATGTGCTTTTTCACCCCCACCTCATAACAGGACCTACCCTCTACAACTCACAATTCACTGCATTAAACACATCCCGTCAGTGCCCATCTGCAGTTTTAATTATTATAGTGGTAGCTATGCAGCCCTACAAGATACAACGACTGGGAATTTCTTAAGGGCAAACACTATGTGATTCAATCCTTGGATTAAGTGAAACTAATCACAACGAGCCAGCATTAGAGTCTCTCCATTGGCTATCGGCCAAATCATAGGGGCAAATTCATAATCCATTTCCTCACAAAGCTGTTGCTTCCATACCACCTGATCTGACACGCAAGGTCTGCATTGGCCTCACTCGGCAAGATATTTCTCCCTTAGGGCTGTACCCCATTTTAACAGAAAGGACATATTAAAACAGATTTACTGAAGTTGGATATGTGGTAATACAGCAATCATTGCCAAGATAATACATTTTTTCATCTTAGAGCACATCTTAGAGCGACCCTTGACCTTGCCAGGTAGGTCGCTCCCCCACCACACAGCTCCGCCTGTGTTGTCTGCCCGCTGCTCCTGTAGGTAAGATCGCCCTCCGCTTGTGGCCCCGGTGCCCGTTTTTGTCTGCTCTCCCCCTGTTTTTCCTTTCTGTGCCCCTCGCTGCCCCACTGTTGTTGTGCCCGTGATTTTGTCTGCTGTCCCCCTGTTTTTCCTTTCTGTACCCCTCGCTGCCCCACTGTTGTTGTGCCCGTGATTTTGCCTGCTCTCCCCCTGTTTTTCCTTTCTGTGCCCCTCGCTGCCCCACTGTTGTTGTGCCCGTGATTTTGCCTGCTCTCCCCCTGTTTTTCCTTTCTGTGCCCCTCGCTGCCCCACTGTTGTTGTGCCCGTGATTTTGCCTGCTCTCCCCCTGTTTTTCCTTTCTGTGCCCCTCGCTGCCCCACTGTTGTTGTGCCCGTGATTTTGTCTGCTGTCCCCCTGTTTTTCCTTTCTGTGCCCCTCGCTGCCCCACTGTTGTTGTGCCCGTGATTTTGTCTGCTGTCCCCCTGTTTTTCCTTTCTGTACCCCTCGCTGCCCCACTGTTGTTGTGCCCGTGATTTTGTCTGCTGTCCCCCTGTTTTTCCTTTCTGTGCCCCCGCTGCCTCTCGCCACTCCCCGCCGCTGCGTTCCCTGCGGCCCCGCCCCCTGACTGCCCATTCGCTGCCCCTGCCTCCCGCCTCCCAGCTGCTCCTCCCTCCCACCTCCCCATAAATGGCGGCCGCTGCACGGCCGCGCAGCGGACGTGCGCAGCGGGCGTGCGCAGCGGGCGCGCCGCTGGCGCGCCGAAGGCACGCCTAAGGCAAGCCCGTCTGCGCCCGTCCGCGACTGGACCGCGCCCAGCGCCAGAACCCCTGGAACCCACCAACGCAACACTACTCGACGGACCTACGACGCCGCCACACTCACCGCACTCAATGCCGGCCGGAACCCTGCCTGCTACCGAGCCTCACCGAGACGCACCCACGGACCCTTCGCCTGCCAAGCCTGCCGATTCACCTGCCCCCGGACGTGCACCACCTCCGCCAAGTCGAGCAACAGCAGCAACCACCTGAAATGCATCCTGCTGAACACCCGCTCCGTCCACAGGCACGCCGTGGAACTCTGGGACCTGCTCGACGCAACAGCACCGGACATCGCCTTCCTCACCGAGACCTGGATGAACGCCTCCTCAGCACCCGACATCGCCATAGCCATCCCGGATGGATACAAGATCACCCGGAAGGACCGCGTCAACCAGACGGGAGGAGGCATCGCCATCGTACACAAGAACACCATCCGCATCTCGACTAACTCCGACCGAGACCCTCTCCGCCGCCGAACACCTACACTTCCAGATACACACTGACCCCAAGACCACCCTCCGAGGCACCCTCATCTACAGACCCCCGGGACCACGCACACTATTCAGCGAAGACATCGCAGACTTCATCAGCCCGCACGCCATGCCCTCAGCCGACTACATCCTCCTAGGGGACCTCAACTTCCACCTGGAGAACAACAACGACAGAAACACCACCGCCCTGCTGGACAACCTCGCCAACCTCGGACTCAAGCAACTGGTGAACACGCCCACCCACTACGCCGGCCACACGCTTGACCCCGTCTTCTCGTCCAGCAAGCACATCTCCTTCAGCCACGCCACCGGACTCCACTGGACCGACCACAGCTGCGTCCACTTCAGCTTCAGAAAGACTGCGACCCACCACCACCCGCAACAGGCTCCCCGCCGGAGCTGGAGCAAGATCACCGCCGAGCAGCTCACCGCCTCCCTCAGCCAGAACACACCCACCAACACAACGGACCCAAACGAAGCAGCCAGCAACCTCGCCAAGTGGCTGACCGCCTGCGCCGACGACCTCGCACCACTAAAAACCCTCCCAGCAGACCCGGAAGCAAGAAAACCCCTTGGTTCACCAACGAACTCAAGGAATCCAAGAAGAACTGCCGCACTCTCGAGAAAACCTGGCGACTCGACCAGACCACAGACAACAGGACCGCCCTCAAGCACGCCACCCGCAAACACCACCAGCTGATCCGTGCCACCAAGAAGTCGGCACTCAAAGAACGACTGGACAACAACGCCCATGACAGCAAGGAACTTTTCAGCATCGTCAAAGAGTTCTCCAACCCCAGCGCCGGAAACAACGACATCACCCCTCGCAAGACCTCTGCAACTCACTCTCCGCGTTCTTCCACCGCAAGATCACCGACATACACAACAGCTTCGACGCACAAACAACGCACCCTACCGCCGAACCAACGCCCGCCACCACCACCCTCTGCAACTGGACCCCGATCAGCACCGAAGACACCACCCGCACGATGAACTCCATCCACTCCGGATCACCAACCGACCCCTGCCCACACCACGTCTTCAACAAAGCCGACGCCACCATCGCACCCCATCTCCGGGACATCATCAACTCCTCCTTCCACACCGCCACCTTCCCGGAGAGCTGGAAGCACGCCGAGCTTACCGCCCTCCTGAAGAAACCAACGGCGGACCCCACCGACCTCAAGAACTACCGTCCCATCTCGCTCCTTCCGTTTCCGGCCAAAGTCATCGAGAAGACCGTCAACAGACAGCTTGCCGCCTTCCTCGAGACGAATGGATCCCTCGACCCCTCGCAGTCCGGGTTTTGGGCCAACCACAGCACCGAGACCGCCCTTATCGCAGCCACCGACGACATCAGAACCCTAACCGACAACGG
The DNA here is from genome assembly GCA_963921515.1 of Calotriton arnoldi. Classification (NCBI taxonomy): domain Eukaryota; kingdom Metazoa; phylum Chordata; class Amphibia; order Caudata; family Salamandridae; genus Calotriton; species Calotriton arnoldi. The sequence goes on along the minus strand of CAWUFW010002431.1, from coordinate 768,752 downwards.
GAAACAGCTGCCCTCATCCTCTTGGACCTCTCTGCGGCGTTCGACACCGTCTGCCACCGCACCCTAGTGAAGCGCCTCAGCAACATCGGAATCCGAGAGAAAGCACTGGAATGGATCATCTCGTTCCTCGCCGGAAGAACCCAGAGAGTCCGCCTCCCCCGTTCAGATCCGAAGCCACCGAAGTCATCTGCGGCGTTCCACAAGGATCCTCACTCAGCCCAACCCTCTTCAACGTCTACATGAGCCCCCTCGCAGCCATCGCACGCCGACACAACCTCAACATCATCTCCTACGCCGACGACACCCAGCTGATCCTCTCCCTCACCAACGACCCCACCACCGCCAGAGCCAACCTACACGACGGGATGAGAGACGTCGCCGACTGGATGAGGAACAGCCGCCTTAAACTGAACTCAGATAAGACGGAAGTCCTCATCCTGGGCTCATCACCCTCCGCCTGGGACGACTCCTGGTGGCCCCGGCCCTGGGCACCGCGCCCAAGCCAACGGACCACGCACGCAACCTGGGCTTCATCCTGGACTCCTCCCTGTCGATGACCAGACAAGTCAACGCCGTCTCATCTTCATGCTTCAACACCCTGCGCATGCTCCGCAAGATCTTCAGATGGATCCCCACTGAAACCAGGAAGACCGTCACCCAGGCACTCGTCACCAGCCGACTGGACTATGGGAACACCCTCTACGCCGGAACCACAGCCAAACTTCAAAAGAGACTCCAGCGCATCCAGAACGCCTCCGCACGACTCATCCTGGACATCCCCCGACACAGCCACATCACCGTGCACCTGAAAGACCTGCACTGGCTCCCCGTCAGCAAGAGAATCACGTTCAGACTCCTCACCCACGCACACAAGGCCCTCCACGACCTGGGCCCAAAGTACCTCAACGACCGCATGACCTTCTACACGCCCACACGCCAGCTACGATCAACCAGCCACGCCCTCGCCACCGTACCACGCATCCGCAGAACCACCGCCGGAGGAAGATCCTTCTCCTACCTGGCAGCCAAGACCTGGAACTCCCTCCCCACTCACCTTCGGCGAACCCAGGACCATCTCTCCTTCAGGAAGCAGCTCAAGACCTGGCTGTTCGAGCAGTAACTTACCCCCTCCCCCAGCGCCTTGAGACCCTCCCGGGTGAGTAGCGCGCTCTATAAATGCCGTGATTGATTGATTGATTGATCTTGATGGCACAACAACCTTTCAATAGTTGCAGGTAAAAAATAGCAAATTATGCCACACAATAACTGTATTAATGATCAATTATATTCAGGTTTGACTGCAATTAACCTGATTTACAATACTATTATTTGGGAAGCAGGATACCATGAATATCCCTACACTGCAAAATCACTTCAGTACAGTTGAACGGTGTGACGTGATCTACAGCAATATCATAATTTGCATGGGGATATTTAAACCACAAGGAAGAAACACAATCCATGTTATAATATGTTTACGCTTAACATCATGCCATTAAAAAAACTGAACTATACTGAAGACATTAGTGCTTATTGTATCACATATTTCATTGAAGAAAGAAGCTTTACACATGTCATGGTTAAGGACTACAAACTTATTTGTCAGATGTGAATAAATATATTAACAATTTTTATCTCCCACAGAAATGCCATTCACACCTTTATTAATTGAGAGCCCTATTTACCTTCTTTAGTCCTGTCACTCTCACAGTTCCACTGTCTCACACTTGGCGAATCACTGAGTTTTGGATAGAAAAGCCTCAGTTGGCCCAGCCTTCAGAAACTCCAAGCCAGCAGCAAAGCCACTGCAGGGCCACCTGCTTTTACATGTCTGCAAGCCTGCTGAATTTAAAGCATGACGTTTGGCACTGTCGCAAACAGGAAAAATGGTCAAAAGTCCCCGAGAAGCATGGATAATTGACTTTTTGTTTTCCAACAATAAATCCCTACATTTCGGGCTTGTTTCTGAAAAACAGAAATAATGCCAAGGTTGCTAATATAGCATACTGCGATTGCTATTCATGATGAATAAAGGATCACCCATGTTCATTATCTAGACATCACCAGAAGCTACACGATCTAGAGTCCAAGGACAACAAAAAGGCAGATTTCCACGGCGTCTGGGAAAAGCAAACCTTATTGGCTTAGGAGAAGGCTTAATTCATTCCCTCCATAGGCCACTATCAACCAAATTCATGGGATACCCAGAGTTGTGCATACAGTCAGGAGTATGAATAGTGGTAGTAAGCTGTGACTTGCTACTCCGCCTTGATGCTGTTTTTGATTTATGGACTGGTGCTTTATTTACCCCCTTGTGTTTCTGTAATTGTCCTTTTGATTATACACAACTTATTAATGTATTATACACATTTGCAAATACTGTTTCATATTTGTTAATTGTTTTGTATTTCCTATGTTGAAAAATGTCATCAGTTTTTGTTGTCCTTAATGTTTGACATGAATTGAATGTTGTTGCATTTAAGGAATAACCCAGAAAAATTGTGAAATAAATCACAAGAGCCTATGAATTTATTCCATTGGCTCTTTTCTTGATTAAACTTTAAATAGTAGCTACTGGATACTCTCAAGTATATAATTATTAGTGGTCTAATCCAGTTAGCTTAGGACCCCAGCCTTCCTTAGGTTACAAGGTTGCTAATGTAGCATACTGCGATTGCTATTCATGATGAATAAAGGATCAGACATGTTCATTATCTAGACATCACCAGAAGCTACACAATCTAGAGTCCAAGGACAACAAAAAGGCAGATTTCCACGGCTGAACAGTGCTAGCTGTAATTTTGTATCTAAGAATAACAAAGATCTTCACCTCAAAATGGGGGAGGCAATGCATATTAAACACTTTGCAGAATGCTTGATGGATTCAGTGATTTACACTACATGCTGCTAATTTGAAATATATCATGTCGGACAGACCAGTAGACTGGTTAACTCAGGCGGAATTATCATCGCTCAAATATAAAATAATCTTAACAGTGGTAAGACACTCTGCAGAAAAGAAACCGTATCACTGATAAAATTTCAAATAGTCGTTCACATAAGACCTCTGGAAAGAAGGGGACATTGACAAAACATGTTAACTCAAAATTAAACCTGGGGGATTAGTGCATTCGAGTCATTAAGCCTAAAGGCGATAAATAAGCACCGAGACTTTATTTGATGTTTATAGATAAAGGTGATATAAAAGTATCAATATACAAACGTAGAAAAGATTTAAATTTTGGTCAATTTAAACAGTCAATATGAGAATGAAATGAAGTCCACTCGGCCAAGATGGATGTAATTAGGTCACAGCATTGGCGCTGCCTACTGACTATTGTGTGAAATTAATGAGCAGCAACTGTCGATTCTGAAAGTCAATAACAAGGAATTGATTTAATGTAACTCAAGTGATTAACACTCATAATAAGTTGATAATAACAAACACTCATAATAATTCCCAAATAACAATGATACAATAAACATAGAAAGGAAGAGAATACATTGAAACAGAAGGATTTCCGAATAAAAATTAGCAGATGAGCACAAGTTGACGAGCACAATTCAGGTGGTGCCTTGCTTGAACTGATACAAATACATCAACAGGTCTTACACGATAAGGCATATTTTGACCAACCTGTGGAAAATTACGTTTCCAAAGTGGGCCAATTGCCAATAAGATATTGAATTGATCATGGGATCTTACCTCAACTTCTGTTACTAATTGACTGATAATTCAGTGTGCAGTAAATTGTTTGTTTTTAAGCTATTTTATGAGGAGATTATTACAAGATTACACAGGTAATTGTTATATGTAATTTGCCTCATGGTAGAAGTTGGTGTTGCTAAAAAGAAGCAATAAGTCAATTTTTGTATTTTGTTGTGATTGTGAAACCCACTGATTGAAACAGTGTGATCCCTTAGGAAGGGATACTTAATTACTCCCTAAAAACATAGTAAGGTAGAAGTAATCGGCAATTAAATTTTATATTTGTTTATCATAAAAGTTGAAAAAGAAGGAAGCGGAAGAGAATGAAAAAAGCATATGGAGTAACATCAGTATTGCAAAGTTTTTTCCTATTTTAAACATTTGATATCATAGGAATAATTTTTTTGATCGTTGAAACTATAAAATAAGAAGAAAACTGATTATACAAGCAATTAAATGGATTTCAAGTACATTCTTTTAAATGTTTAACTGAATAATAGGTGCCTGGAAAGCCAATAATACCAGAGCACAAATACCACCCAGAGTGGTCCAGCTGACATGGTTAAAAAATTTGCAGAAGGTGGGGCGTGGCCTGCAGTCGAGCAAACATGGTGCGCGTCTGCTCAGCTCTGGGACCGAACTCCCCATCTAGGCTCCCTGGCGCTCCTCGAGACCACGAAGGAGGCCGCTGATGATGAGGGGAAGGCAGCTGAAACCCGTCCATGAGTATTTGGCAGCTGAGCTGGCTGCCTAGTGCCTGAAAATTGCGGCCACGCTTCCCAAGATGACAGTGAGCTCCGGCGGCCATTCTGCGCCTACCTTGAGGCCAGCGTAACCAGAACGAGGCCGCACTCGAGTTTTGGGTGTCCCTGCGTGAGCAGTGAGCCGGTCGAGAGACCCGGAACGCCTGCCCCCTGAGGGGATCGTGCAATGTCCCGCACACAAGAGGTAGCCGGAGTGCTGGAGGTCGTCCCCCGGGGCCTGGAGGAAACAGCAGAGAGGGGCACTTTTGCTGCCACTGGAGAGCACTGCACACTTTTCTGTGAGCCTATGCTGCCATAGGCCTGCCCACCGGCTTTGGCCTCCTGCTGGTAGAGACTTCCTCTGGGGTACCTCTCCAGCGCACACTGTGACGCTTTCCATATTGGCGGTCGCAGGGCTAGAGGATAACCGGCGAACCACTGTCCACCTCTTGGCGGTCGGAGCATCCCGTCCTAACGACCTGCATTACTGACTGAGAGCGGGAAGCCTGGCTTATTAAACAGCAGAACAGGCTTCAGAAAGGGATTTTGAACTGTTAGGAGCATCCCACTCAGGTCGTACTGCCAGAACCCATAATGTCATCTAAAAAAGGATAGGGAGCCCCCCTCATATAACAAAGGAGGACCTGCTTACACACCTCAATGAGCTACATAGCAAGCTATCCAACATGCTAACCACCCTAATGCAGGCCCTGAAGTCTGACTTGGCTTCTGGTTTGGCTGGGCTCTCGAAGGAGATCCACACACTGGGTAAGCAGGTTGCAACAAATGAGGATGATATCTTCACTATGAGCAAGGATATAGAAAAACGATAAAAGGCAGAGTCCAAAACTGAAACTAGACTCTGGGAGTGCACTGACCTGGAAGACAGACCAAGAAGGGACGACATACAAATTAATCACATCCGTTTAGCGGAGGAGGGAGAAGATTTAACTACACTTCTGTAAGAATCTGTTTTGTGCCATACTTAAGGATGATCAAGAGGGAAATGTACCCATCATACGGGCACACAAAGTGGGGGCCCCCTGATCGGTGGCAAACTCTAGACTGAGGGACATCATTGTAAAACTTGGCTCATCTGAAAGATATGATCACGGCGGCGGCCAGGAAGCTAGACCAAAGCTAGACCAGATTCCCATGTTGGATTATCTATTGAAACTGTACCATGATCTCTCCCAAACCACGCTAAACAAACGCAGTGCATTGGCCACTGTCACAGCAGAATTGCACAAACACCAGTTCCATTACTGTTGGATGTTACCCTTTCCTTTGAGGTTCCGAATTGACTCTAAAACGTCTACTGTTTGTACACCTGAGGAGGAGCAAGATATCCTGGGCCCACCATGGAAGGGTCCCAAAAACCCAACCTGGCAGTGACACAGAACAATGTACAGAACTACACGTAAATAACCCACTTTCTAGTCTAGGCCTTTTCCATAAGTGTTATATTTAGGTACGCTCTGCTGGGAGCCTTATGATGCTTTCTGATCCTTGTGGCCGCCAGGGCCTGCGGACATCTGAGACACTAAGGGTCTAATATTGTGTTCTGGAATGCAGCCTGAGCTTGTTACTTGTTTGTTTGCTTGCATGATTGTCTACTGAGCTCCTTCAGCATGCTATTTCTTGACATTGCCACGAAGATGGGCTAGACACTGAGTATTATGGACCTCAGGTCATAGCTTTGACGTGGGAGGTGTGTTTGGGGGACCTGTGAGGGTTTGGGAGTTGGACGGTGGCCACTGAGTGCAATAGTTGCACTGGGAGCACTTGAGTTCCCTCCCTTGTTACTTTTGGGAATTCAGCAAGGGTTGGGTATTGGGGGCACAAAGGGGAAACAAGGGGGAAAGTTACTATGTCCTACATACATATACCACAACTTATAGCCATGCTGGATTCTGATTCCCAAAGCCACCGCACCATGATCTTAAACCATTGCATTGACAGGAGTGGCAGGCGAAGGCCTCCGCCACAACAGCAGAGTTCACTCAACTTACTAGATGGCGAGTGTGCTATCATGGAAAGTAAATGGATTAAATGTCCCTATTAAGCGTCACAGAATGTGGAGGGAAATTAGGGAAGCAGCCTAGCATATAGTGTGCCTCCAAAGGACACATTTTAGGACCTCTGGCACCAAACTAATGAGACACAAACACTACCCCACACAGCTTTTTGCCTCTACTACTGGAAAGAAACAGGGAATAATGATTGCTACACGCAAGGATTTTCCCTATGAAATAGCACACATCGTCAAACACACTACTGAGGGCTGCTATATCTACCTTCACGGCTCATACCGGGGGAAACCTTGTAGCATACCCAATGTTTATGCCCTCAACCAAGGTCAATACACTTACTTAGCACAGATGCTTAAGCTGCTAGAAGAGTGGGCCCCTACCTCGTTACTATGGGTTAGAGATTTCCATACAGTGCCCGATCCCCACTCAGACATCCATATGATAGGTACTTCCAGGGCGCCATGTCGCCAATACTACTAGAAAATCTGAAGGATTTCGGTATGGTAGGACTATGGAGGCAGAATAACCCTGCAGTATGGGACTACACATTTTCCATGCACGTACATAGATTATTTTCTCGGATTGACCTTATTTGAGGCACTCCAGGTGCTGTGGAGAGCACTAAAACTGTCACACATAATATGGGATAGCAGTATCTGACCACGCCCTGTTGCTGTTGCTGTGGGAAGGAAGGGAATCAGATCGGGTAGGTAAATGACCGACTTGGAGGTTTGATAGATCCCTACTCCAGGACAGACTGGATCGACAACCCCTGAGGCAAATGATACAGAGATACTTTGAGGATAAAATTAAGTGGGAGCAATACAACCCAATATAAGATGGGATGCATTTAAAGCAGTCCATCAGGAGCAGTGTCTGGCGGAGAGAGCCAGGCAACGCAAAATCTACACGGACCACAAAGCCTACTTGGTGGCAGACCACAAAGCCGCCTCGGATCAACACAGAGCAACGGGCTCCTTAAGGGACTTGCAGGAGGCCATTGCCATAAAAGGGAAGCTAGATCTACTTACCACAGAAAAATAAGAAAAGGTGCTGTTGTGCCTTTGACAAAATGTTAAGGCTAAGAAAACAGGCACATTGTTGGCACGGAGACTTAGAAATTAGACTCTTACTACGCAAATCCCTGCCCTTCGGGGAAAGGGCCCACAGTATTAGATGGTACTCGTAAAAAGTGGAATGCGTTTGAAGATTTCTATGCAGAACTATACCGCAAGGAACCCACAGATTGAATCTTAGCACAGGCCTTTAATGCAGAAGCACAGCTTCCGCGCCTCAGCAAATCTAATGCTGACAAGTTGGAGGAATTAATAACCGCTCTCCACCCTAATAGGGCCCCAAGGTCTGATGGCCTCACAATAGGCTTTATAAACATTTCAAGGAAACCCTGATTCCACATCTACCGGCCCTTTATAATTCCTTTCTGTCCTCCCATTCAGTGACACCATCCATGGCAGAGGCACCTATAACCCTAGTGCCGAAGCAGGGCAAAGCAGCATCCGAATGCTGCTCCTACCGCCCTATTGCGTTGCTGAATATGGATGTAAAGATATTTACAAAGATTCTAGCAAATAAGCTCCTACCACACATGCCATACCTGATCGATCCAGACCAGTCAGGGATTTTCCCTTATTGAAAGGCAGCAGATAATATTAGGAGGGTACTACATCTGGTGGAAAAGGCCGCTTCCGGTCTATCCCCATGGCAATACTGTCGCTAGATGCGGAAAAAGCATTTGACAGAGTCAATTGGACCTACCTCTTCCAGGTTCTGGAGGCTGTGGTCTTTGGACCTAACATGCTGACCTGGATAGTGGCCAGTTATAAATCACCTAGTGCTGGAGTACTGGTTAAAGATGAGACATGGAGGAATGCCCCTGTATTGAGGTACACGACAGGGATGCCCACTCTCCCCGCTACTATTTGTTCTTGCAGTAGAACCTCTGGCTGCAACAATCTGAAGACACGCAGGGATAGAGAGGATGCCTTTTGGGAGGGAGCACCATAGTGTGCATCTATTACAGATAATATTCTCCTCACACTGACGAACCCCCACACTTGATTCAGTGGGTGATGAAGGTCATAGATACATATGCTAAAATATCTGGGTTCAAAGTAAACCTAGAAAAATCAGAAATGTAGAGTATGGGTATTTGCCAGAAACGAATACAGAGATGACCACTTGCTCCCACTCCGGTGGGCTGCAGGCAAAAACTTATATCTGGGAGTGTATATCACCCCACACCACCACCAATTGTACACGGTAAACTACCAACATCTTCTTACTGCCATCAAAGCTGACCTGTCTTCCTCTAGGTCTCTTTATGTCTCCTGGACGGGGAGACTGTCAGCTATCAAGCAAAATATCCTCCTGTATTTGCTTGACCTTTTTCAGTCGCAACCCACCAAGATCCAGTGGAGTGATTTAAAACTGCTACAGAAAGCCATTGATCACTTTATGGGGGGGAGTGAGCGCGGGTGTCGAGAGTAGTCCTGCGAGCTGCTAATAGACGGGGGGACTAACGCTTCCGGATATTAAAAAATATGACCATGCAGCCCAACTTTGGATATTCTCTGAATGGTCCCTATATGAAACATAACGTCACTGGGTCCATATGGATGCAGCGGTTATGGGGTGGGCACCTAAGGCTGTGTCGTGGCTCCTGAGGCAAGGGAGTCCTGCAGTTTGCTATGTCTCCAAAATACTCAAAACTTCCTTTGAGATTTCGGATTCCTTGACCAAAACCCCCACACTTACTTACTACATTTCCGTCCCCATTCACACCTTTGCAAGGCAACATAGATTTTAACGAAGGGTCTCTTATCCAATATCAATACTTTCCTTATGGAGGGAGCTGAGACCCAGGTTTGGTCTCATATGACGCGCTGGTCTCAATACTTACACCGCCCAATCCAATTGAAACAATGGCAAAAACTATGGGATGGTACCCCATCCCTGTGTAAAAGAATACAACAGAGGAAATCCCAATACAAGATAATAATGTTGTGGCATACCACACCGCGCCATCTAAAGCACATGTACAATAAGTCAGAAGGCTTGTGCTGGAGAGGGTGTGGCCATTAAGGGGATGTGGTCGACGTGTGGTGGAGAGCCCCAAGCTGACTCTCTAGTGTAAAGAGGCCCTAAGCTACATTAGGGGGTGGGATGGCTATCCGTTGCTACTGGATCCGGGAACTATAATTCTGGGCCTTCGACCGGAGGGTTATGATCACATGTCACAGGGTAATTGGAGAATTATCTTTAATATGCTGCTCACAACAAAAGAACTGATAGCACAGGCATGAAAATCGCCCAGGGTCCCTACCATGCATGAATGGGTAAGCAAGTTGTGGGCTTTGATAGCAATGGAAAAACTTACATGTGGACTTTCTGATATGGATCATAAATTTGAAACTCACAGGTAGATCCTAGTTGAATACTTGTCGAAAGCTGGCCGGAACTGGGATGCCTCAGATCGTTACTCTCCCTCCAACTGCCTGCTGGAAGGGGGCATCGCAAAACTCTTGTACAAAGAGGAATTGACTCTCTCTGAGCCTCTATAGCAGCGTAAGACAATAGCCCTATATCATGTGAACATGCTTATTGTGAACTGGATGGCTGCGGAGGATGAACAGGCATGAAAAGAAGGACAAGGTGGGGGGTGATTTAAAAAACAAAAATTGAAATAACTATCTGTTTGCTAGGTCCTGTCAAAGTTTTGTAGCTGCTATAATATCCATCATACTTTGTTCTAATTACTTTGTTGTTTGATGTTTCAATAAACTATCTTTGGGGAAAAAATAGCTAAAAAATCCCAGCCACAATGGCGGCGATCTCTAAGTATGGTGATTTGCCGAGCAGAGGCAGGACCTCCCCAGCATTTTGTCAGACCGTCCGCCATATTCGAAATACAAGTGGGGATGGTATTGGGGCTTTGTGTCTAAAGCAATACATGAGAATGATGGCCAAAATATTTGATGGGGTACATGTAAAAGGGAAGGTTATACAGGGTTTTAGAGGTTAGGTCTTTGCATGTAAATATGGATTTAGTATGGCTATACATCTGCTTGATGAGACTGCACTGGGCATTTGAAACTGCATGTTCATGAGGAGGCTGTAGTGAGCGTTTGACACAATGGGCCTCCTTTATAATTTGGTGTCCCGGCCACTGAGCCACCTTTGTGGTAATGACAGAACCCCTACCATGCCAGAATTGGCTATCACATCAAATGTAAGCAATTCTGTCATGCAGGTGGTTGTTCTTCTCCTGATATCAGCTTTGGGGGTGCCAGTTGGGGACAAAAAAAAAATCCTTGAAAACAGGTCCATCTGAGTGGTGGACATGTTGCAACATATGCTATTTTTGAATATAAACTCCCACACCTTTTCAGGGCCGTTGTTGCCTTAGCCAGATAGGTATCTAACGATGTCACGGTTACCTCCTCAGCAGAAAGCGTCTTTTTCTTGCCCATGTTTAATCCAGGAATTTGGGGCGATGATGTTTGAGGGGGGCCCAGCCTCCGACGGGCATGGACGGGCCTGCCCTTGGCCCGGACTTCGCCCAGGCGCGTCGCGGGACCGCAGCGTTGTTTAAATGCACCTCCGGGCGCGCAGGTAGGCTGATGGGAGACCGGGGAGTCTGGGATATCGAGTCCTTTCCCCTAACCCGGTCTCCGCTGTGCAGGAACAGAGTCGGCGTTACCCCCCACAACAGACCTCAGTGCACACATTATCAATGTGCTGGTCAAGCCAAAATAGTCAACAATTTCAGAGGCTCACTTTGTGGGTGTAGGAAAAGACCTCTTTTTGTATGATCACTCATCCTCCCTGCCCAACCCCTCAAGTTTTTTGAATGATGTTGCTGGTGTTTCGACTCTGTAGTTCACTGGGCCCTGGTGTCCAAACCCCAGTACATGTATTCTGACCACTTAAGTAAATGTACAATTGGTAATACCTGATTGGCTTATTTAACTTGCTATAATTCCCTAGTATATGGTACAGGAGGTACCCAGGGCTAGTAAGTTAAATGTCACTAGTGGACTGCAGCACTTAATTGTGCCATCTGTGCAGTGACAAAGTGAAAACGGGATTACAGGCCCGCCACTGCAGCATAGTCGTACAGCTTGAAAACTGACAACATGGCAAAATAAACCCTTTTGCCAGGTCAAATCCTCCCTTTTTAATATTAATAACCCCCCCTACCCCCCGCCTTAGTTGCCCACGAGGCAGGGTGATTAATGTTAAAAGGAGAGGCATGTACATTTTGTCTTTAACATGCACTGACAGTGAAAACACGAAATTGCCTTCTACTGTAGTAAGACCAGTGGTCCCATTGGCTAACATGGAGTTTCAGTTACTACGCTAAGTGCTAACTTCCATTTGGGACCACCAAAGATATTACTCCAAGGTATCAAATTAATCCTTACATTAATCCTGACTGCTGTAATCGGATTTAAGGTAATGTTTAATAGAAACAGTGACTTTAGAAAGTCACCACTTTTTGTCCAAACCTCTGGTAGCCTTTCCTGTCAATCTGCAGCAGTTGTCACACAAGCAAGTTGCTGCCCTCCTGCTAGGAAGTGTGAAGCGAACCCTGTAACAGGGAAGAAAGATAATTGCTGGTGAGAAGAGGTGTGCCCTCCTCAAGCAGGGTGACTACCGGGCGGTGGCCACAGACGGCTCAGTGTCAAAGAGGCTACCGCGTAAGTGAGGCAAATGGCGATCACACCTTTGCCTGTCTGCTCCTTTGTGTAGACAGACAGCCTGGCATTTCCCCCAGAGGGGGAAAACCCATTGCAGAACTGGTTTTCCAAGAGGATTGCTAATTATGCTGAGTACACCCCGGCGGTGTGTCCAGGGACCCCCATAGGGAAAGAAGACTTGTGTCATCATGGATTGAGGTAGAGAATGGTATCCTGGGACTGTTTGGGGGACAGACCCCCAGAAGGTTATGTAAAGTGGGAAGGATTGCCTTGTGTGAACTATTGCCCCATTGGCTAGTGAGACCTCTACTCCTACAAACTAGCAGATGGCATAAAAGTGGCACCCAGACCCATTGTCCTCAAATCAGTACTGGACTGGCAAGGCAGAAGAAAGTTTGCCCTGCTGCTCCCTGAACCCAGCAAAGAGAGGCTGCACCAAAGACTGGACTACACCTGCTTTACCTGAGTGACCCACATAGAGAGCTCTACTTGTGCCAGGATGGAAGAAGTGACTCCAAGTGCTAGTTGGCTAGCCTTCTGTTAAGCTTTAGGACCACCAGAAACTAAGGATCTCTGCACTCCTTGAGAGCCCAGCTGCCCAGGAACGCCAGTCTGTTGCTGGACACTGAAGTGCCCGAGGTGCCCCTAAACCGTGGGACCCATAGCCGAGGTCAAAGGAGACTCTGGTCCCCAAAGAAAAGGATTTACCTACCTCTAAGGGACCACTGAGACTGCTGTAACCAAGGACCAGTGGCAACTGGGCCTGCACAGGACACCCCAGCTGTAATGGGGAGAGTATGTAGCCTTACGGCTAGAGCGGTCGACCTTGAAGCTAGGGAACCAGGTTTGAGTCTCGGCAGGGACGCTCAACATTCTGTGATTCTGGGCAAATCACTTAATCTCCCTGTGCCTAACAAAAATGAATGTGTCTATCTGTAACGAAACTGGTGCTCATGTAAAGCGCTCTGATACCTGATATCTTCGGGTCAAGTTTGCCCTATATAATACTCTAAACAAAACAACAACAAAAACAGGGTTCATGTTAAGGGCACTGGCACAATTTTTTGGGAAGTGGGACCATAATTTATTTTTTATCATCACACTTTGACCTGGAGCAAGAGAGAGGAAGGCAGAAATAGGAGGAAGAAGAGTAAGAGAAATATAGGAAAACAGTGATAAAGGAAGAAAGCAGATATAAAAAATAACCTTCAAGATTGAGATAGAAACAGGATGCTTACGGTCGTGGAAGAAACCAGCATGAATTGTAATTAACACTACCAAGTCTTGGTACTCATCAGCCCTAGCATTCGGTAGCACCATAGCAGGCAACTAAAGAAAAACGTGAACTTCTGCATTGCATTCTAAGGCAGATCAGTGAAGCCTAACATTTTGAATGGAAATGTACAGAATGTATAGGAAGAGTCTTATTTATTCATTAAATGAGCTCTTATAATATGATTAAAATATTGCATACAGAAATCTGGTCAATATAATTAATAATATATCATTAGTAACTTCTGGGAAATAATTCCTGAATCATGCAGGATATATTATAGTTTGGCGGACAGGGTACTGTCGCAAACGTTCCCCTGTTTTGAAATCACTGACTTCGAAGACACCACTGAAGAGCCCTCCCGTGCCAGTGGGCATACGTGGCCAACAAAATGCAAAAAGGTAGCAATCTTAGCAGGTGAAGGACACACAGGACTGGAATCTGGCCCCTTATTGGAACCAGGGAAGCAGTGCATGATTGTTTCGCACTCTCTGCTTTGGTGGAAAGGCTCGGCCCAAGGTGATATTCACTACTCGTCCTATGAACAGGAGGCACTATGAGGGCTCCAGGTGAGATTTGGGCTCATTGATAGAAAACCCAAGTCATGCAGCAGGGATGCTGTTGACTTTAAATGTAACTGCACCTTATCTGGAGTCCTGGCCTTCAGAAGCCAGTCATCTAGATAGGGAAAAACCAGAATCCACAACCTCCTGAGAAGGGCCGCCACAATTGCCATCACTTTTGTGAAGACTCGTGGTGCCGATGTCAGACCAAAGAAAAGATCGGTAAATTGGTTGAGCCCACAATAAAATGCAGGTACCTCATGTGCAACTTTAAGATCAGTATATGTAAGTCGAGAGATCACCAACACATCCTGCGCAAGGGACAGTCTCTTGAACTTTTCTTAGCAAAGAATGAGATTTAAGGCCCTGAGGTTCTAGAATCGGATGAAGACTGCTGTCCTTCTTTGGTACAAAGAAGTGTCGAGAATGGAATCCCTAACCAATCGCCTGCTCTTGCTCCAACTCCCTACTTTCTTCTGAAGCAAGGCTGCCAGTTGTAGTTGCAGAAGGAGGAATGGTTCCTGGGAAAGTTCTGACCGGGTGGGGAGGGATCAGAGGAGGAGACTACAAGAAGGGTAGGGTATGCCCCTTTCCACAATTTGTAAGACCCCCTGGTCCAAAATTATGGCCTTCCAGGCCCGTGGAAAAATGGAAGCCAGCTCTCTCACTGGTCTCAAATGAACTGATTAGGGGGAACTAGAGCTCCTTCCCTGCGGTGCCTGGGGAGGAGGTTATGGAGGAAAGAGTGACTGTTTGGGTGCATGGGCATACTCTACCTTTTCCATGGCCCCTGTACTGGCATCATATGGGGTTCTGGGTCTGATGCTGACCGATGGCAGCTTGGTGTTGGTGGAAGCTGAGCCTCTCCCAAAGCCACAGCACTTCTAAAACCACTGGAAGCGTTTCTTTTGGGGTTGCAGACCAAGGGAACAGGCTGTGGCGGAACTCACCTTAAAACGTCCCAAAGCCAAATTGGCCTTCTCCCCAAATAGTCTGGTGTCTTTGAAAGGGAGGTTGATGAGGCAGGACTGGAAAACCCAGACGTTCCTAGCAAGGTTAGTCTGCAAACAGCAATGTATGTCGCCATAGACCTGGCAACCGAATCGTCCACATCCAGTGAAGACTGGATTACTTGTCCAGATACTGCCTGACCATCTCTGATGAGGTCTTGAAAGTGAACCTTTAGTTCCTGGGAGAGATTAGGGATGAGTGCCCGTCTTATGCCACCGCAGTGCACATAGAGTCCTCGCAGGCATATAGCATTCAGAGACTTAGGTGTTAGGCTTCCAGCAGCACACGTTTTCTTGTCCCCAACCTACATTTATTTTCGATTCCCTATCCACTGAGGCAGAGAGGAAAGTACCAGGGGACCGACGAGAAGAGGATGAAGCCTGAAAAACAAGGCTTTCTAGGGAAGAGTGCTCAGAAAAAAATGAAGGACTTCCCAGCGCCAGTCTATATCTTCCAGCAACAGACCTATGGATGTCAGCAGCTGAGGATGGCGAGGTCAATACAGCTAATACAGGGTATAAAAGAGCCTCATTAAATGAAAGAAGTGGCTCCGAGGTGTGGATTTTGGGGCTGTAGGACCTTTGAGAGGAGGTTTGATTTAATTTCTACAGTAGGAAGAGCTAACTCAAGAAAGTCTGCAGCTTTTCCTATTATGGAATGGTGGGAAGATGTACATGGGGAAGGGGTCCCGCTGGGTCCAAAAATCCTCGCTCTGGGGAGGTGTCAGTGCCACTGGCCTCTTCCAGGCCCTGAAACATATGCAGTAGCTCTTGAGGATCTTCTTGATCTGAGTCCATACCAAAATAAGTCAAACAAAGAAGGGTGTTCTCAAGCTTTTTTACCCTCCAGGGATGTTATGCCTCCATTCTGGACTGATGCACACGTGTGAACGAGTAGTGGTCTGCTTTGGAGCGGGTGTTGGCGCTGACACCGTCTAGGCTACAATCGGGGTCAGCGTCTATGGCACCACAGGAGAAGGTCATTGTGGAAACGGTGCCAGAGTCAATTGTGGTGTCGATGGCGCTGGAGTGGTAGAAAAAGGGCAAATGGCAACGGTGGCAAGCCCAACGTTATTGGATTATATTTCAACCTGATGTCTATTTAGTTTTTATTCTCTATTGGAATGATCTCTTTTAGTTATGCAGTGGGTTTTCACTCATTTAGGACTTTTAAGCTTCTGGCCATTCTTTTCTTTTGATGTTGTTGTTATTGTTTTTTTACCTTTCCAGATCTGTCACTTTGTTATATTCTTTCAGTCTTTGTGGGAAGGGAGCATAGCTGGGAAGTTTTCATGCAGGTTATGTGTAACATTTTTACAGTTTGTGTGTATGAGTGACATTCTACTGCCAAATGTATGACACTTTGAGTGACACTTTCTCACAAGTAAATCAATGACCAGTATTTGGGTACCTCTCAGTGAGATTTCTGCTGTTGAATCCAAATATATTACACAGCAATGAACATAAACCGAATAAAGCAAACCTACTGGTGTTGCCAGTGTTTCTTAGCACTATCAACCAAATGAGTAATAAAGTCCTTTCTACTGGTGAACCACCGCTGCTCAAAAACTGTATCAGTGAACTAACTTATACAACTACTTAACGTTTCATGTAGTTTTCTTACTTTTTGTAAATGCTGAGCCAAGACACTGCCACAGCAACACGGCTGCCAGTTGGTGCGAGTGTTCGTTCTAGCACAACAGCACCTGGAGGCTCAGGCTTGGTGACAGTCAGGCTTCTGATGGTCAGTTGGGCTCCCCGTTAGCGGTGGGCAGGCTGGTGAGCTCTGCAGGGAGAGGGCCTGCCAGGGACAGAGATATGGTGAACTCCACAGATCACACGAAGCACTGGCAAGCTTCACAGTTTCAAAGTCTTTTAGAGTCTCTCTGCGCTTTCCAAGGCTTTGTGCCTGCATTAGCCAGTGCCCACACTGCCCGCTTGACCACCTGCCTGAGATGTCTGTCACTAGCAGACCACAATCATGGATCGTGTGTGTGGTGCCACAATTTCTTGGTTAGGTGCTGCCGCATACAGGCAACAATCTGCTCATACAGGCTGGCACCTGCCGGGACCAGTGATGATGCAGCAGGCCAGCAGGAAAACATTGGGGGCAACTTTAAGGCACATTGTTATGCGACAATTCTATTTTGTTCTGTATAATAATTTGGATTTCTTATGATGAGTCGAGTAACTAGTAAACAATGAGCAAGTCCTCTTTTTATATCTATGAACTACTGTGCATTTCACATATGAATTCTTTCACTGGTAATAATCAATGCTAATCAAAAAATAATCAAGACTCCACAAAGGCCTAACATTACGGAAATATAAAAAAACAGTATGACTTTGTGTTGATGATTTACCATGACGATAAGTGCAAATAATGTTTGTTCAAGCAGTGGCCCCGCCCAATGGATGAGCAGCAGCCATACGTGTAGGGAAGCTGGGTGGGGCCACCTCAGAGTACAGTTTCTTTTTTGCTACTCTCCACAGAGGGAATTGAAACATTGTACTCCACTGACTGTCTACGTCGGGGATCACAATCGCAATGAGCTCTCATGCAGGCCGAGGCAAAGCCACAGTACATATACTAAGCGCTGCGCTCAGGCTGCTTTTGGAGTACCTAATGATCATTGATCATCCCTACAGTGTCAGGAAGTTCTGTATGCGTGATTAATGTATTTTAGTGCGGTGATGTGGACACCAGCACTAAAATGCGTTAGTCTAACCCCTGATGCGTGGTACCTGGCAAGGCTGAAGGAGGATGTATGGTATTCTAGAATGCAGTGACGTCAGGAACGGATGTGTGGAGGTGGGATTTAAGACTGGCAGTTGTGTGAACAGTTTCCCTCCCCATGGTTTGGACTGACGAGGCTGAGGGGGAAAAAAAGATATTACTTGCCATTTCACTGGATTTGTGTTTCTTCACTGTGCTCATCGAAACAATGTGAGGATCCATAATGCTGACAAGGAAGAAGAAGAAAAACATCAGCAAGAGGGGTATGTTGAAGCACGCTTCCGATCTGTCGAAGATGAGACACAGCAGGTAAATTCAAAATACACAGAACACAATGTGTGCGGAGAAGAAGGAAGGGAGCAGATATAGACATGCATTGACAATAAAAACGCAAAAATATCCTCTCAAAAAGCCTTTAATTAAATCATTTTGAGACCAAAGAGACTACACGTTTCACGTTGTGAAAGTTCTTGTACTTCAAGATCTTTCACAAACAATCTTGAACACGAGATGACTGAAGACACCAAACGCAGCCCATCGTACCTGCTAGAAGACCTTAGTCAGATAAACATAACCATTCGGCCTGGCCTTTTTAATAGAGGAAAAGGCACTTCTGATTTCCGCTATTTGGGAGTGAAAACAAAATTAAAATTGAAAACACAGAGCGATCAGAGAACTTCCAGACAGAAGACCGCAAAGACAGTGAGGTGGCTGTGGAAAAGTCCCTCAAACTAGGAAGACACCTGAAAAGAAGAGAGGGTTGGAGAAAGAATCTAACGATGAAGAAACTCTTGTGGAGCGGACATGAAATAAAGGGTCTTGAACCTCGAGGTCCAGGCAGAGAGATTGAACCCAAGGTTTTGATGCCTACGCTGAATCTTTAGACATAAGGGGGATGGACATGCTTGTCTACCTAAGAAATTGTCGATAGTCAAAAGGTAAAGGGATTGATATGCGGCAGCCATGACATATGGGCTGCCTAGGGTGCACGGACAACAGATGTACTTAGGACCCACATTGTTTTGTTTTCCAGGCAACCTGAGGGAGCATTGGTAGAGTTTTATTAGTATTGTGTTTTTTCATGTTTCTTTGTTACAGAGATGGGGTGGATACTGGTAGAACATGAGGGGAAGGTATGAAATAGAGGACACATTGCTGGTATTGCTCCGGGAAGACATGGAAAAGAACATGTGAAAAAGCAGGGCTAGAAGCTAGCTAAAAAACTAACAAGGTCTTCTGCCATTTGGATATGTATATTGTGAGAAGCGGAGGTAGATTATTCAGAAGCAATATGCAACCTGATTGTTGTTTTCAGAGCTAAATTTCAGCCCTGTTCTTCAAGAAATTCCTCTTTTGATTAAATTCTTGAAAGAGAAAACAAGCATTATGGTTGACTCCTTCTACAAAGGTTGCTACCTTCTCCCTTATGCAGATGAAGATTCCAGTATAATTTGTTGAGCTCCAGGGTCAGAATATTGATGGTAACATTGTTTTGGACTGTTATGAATTATATACATATATAGAGGTTTAAGGTTCAACGTAGTCACTGCTCCGTCCATTATTGTAATTGTAATTGCATTTATATAGCGCTTACTACCCCTGACGAGGCGTCAAAGCGCTTTTTCGGCGAGTAGCACGCTACTCCGGAACCCATAATGGATTAGTGTTGATTTAGTATAGTGAAATATGAAAGTAATTTGAGTGGTGGATAGGTTAGTCAGTTATTTGGATTCAGAAGGATAGCGGAGGGATAGAAGAGGGAAAAAGGTTTGCATTTATATACCGCTTGTTACCCCTTATGGGGTGTTGAAGCGCTTTTTTTGGCGAGTAGCACACTACTCCGGAACCCATTAAAGGATTAGTGGTGAATTAGTATAGTGAAATATGAAAGTAATTTGAGTGGTGGAGATTAGTCAGTTATTTGGATTGAGAAGGATAGCGGAGGGATAGAAGAGGGAAAAGGTTTGCATTTATATAGCGCTTGTTACCCCTAATGAGGTGTTGAAGTGCTTTTTTCGGCGAGTAGCACGCTCCTCTGGAACCCATAAAGGATTAGTGGTGAATTAGTATAGTGAAATATGAAATTTGAGAAGTGGACATGTTAGTCTGTTATTTAGATTGAAAAGGATAGTGGAGGGATAGAGGAGTGAATGATTTAGACTTTTTTTTTTGGGAGGTCATAGCAGTAGTGGGAGGCTTGGGATGAGTAAAAAGGGATGTGGAGGGGAAGAGTCAGAGGGAAGAGTTTAGAAAGGCTTGTTTTGGGGATCATTATAGTAAAAGAGGTGTCAGGTGGTGCAAGGAGGGGTAGAGTAGGGAGAGTCTAGAAAGGGCTATTTTGGGGATCATAGTAGTGGTATGGGGTTTGGGATGAATAAGAGAGTGGAGGTAATGGATATATTGATAGAGGTATAGGGTGAGAAATAGGCTAGTGCATTGGAAAGAGTAGTAGAAAGAGGTTTGGGATGAGTCAGAGAGTTGAGGTAGAAGATATATTGAGAGAGGTATAGGGTGAAAAATAGGGTAGTGCTTTGGATATGCTGAATTAGAAGAAAGTAATAAATATATAGATCAATAAGTACATGGAAAGTTTATAGATGCATAAAAGAAGTAAATATATGTAGATTAAAGATATTGATAGAGAGAGGTATAGGGTGAGAAATAGGGTATTGCATATAATATGTTTTGTTTTGTTTTTTGGAGGAAAGTAATAAATATATAGATCCAAGCACATGGAAGGTATATAGATGCATAAAGGAAGTAAGTATAAGTAGATTAAAGATGCATTCGATAAACTCTGGTTTTCAAGTGTTGTACTTAAAAAATATTTATTTATTTCTTTTTTTAAACATTACTATTCTACATGTTTATATAAAGGAATACACATATATTGCTACATATTTATAGTACAAATAAATGCTTATATACAGAGGGTTATGCTGTATATTTCTGTTAGCGTATGGTGTTAATGTGGGGAAGAGCCAATTCTTGAGTAGTTTTCTGAAGATAAGGTGGTTGTCGGTGGATCTTATGTTGGGGATAAAGAGTTCCATATTTTGGCTGCTTGAACAGAGAAGGATGTGCCACTCATGGTTTTTTTCTTGTATCTTGGGATTTTGAGGCGAGGTGCCACTCTAGAGCGGAGGTTCCTATGATGAATGTGTTTGGTGATTTCATTCCTGATGAAGAGCGGTCCCACTCCATGTATGGCCTTGTGGGTGACACAAAGCAGCTTGAATGTGGATC
Organism: Calotriton arnoldi; assembly: GCA_963921515.1. Classification (NCBI taxonomy): domain Eukaryota; kingdom Metazoa; phylum Chordata; class Amphibia; order Caudata; family Salamandridae; genus Calotriton; species Calotriton arnoldi. The sequence goes on along the minus strand of CAWUFW010002431.1, from coordinate 747,718 downwards.
TTCTGGCAACCGGTAACCAATGCAGGGCTTTCAAGGCAGGGGAGATGTGGTCTTGTGGTTTGATATGCAAGAGTAGTCTGGCAGCCGAGTTCTGAATCCGTTGTAGTCTTTTCATAGTCGCTGAAGGAGGCTATTGGCGTAATCGAGTTTGGACAGAACAAGGGAGATGGTAGCTTGGACCTTGTGTGGGAATCCCAAATGGGGGAAGATTCGTCGCAGAGTTTTTATAGTAACAAAGCTTGATCTTGCTAGTTTGTCCACTTGGGCATTCATCGATAGCTTGGAGTCCATGGTCATTCCGAGGTTTCTTACTTCCTTCGATACTTTAGGCGGTGATCCCAGTTCATCAGGCGGCAAGCAGGTCATAATGTTTCCAATCGCCACACGTGAGTATTTCCGTTTTGGAAGCATTCAATTTGAGATGGCTCCAAGAAATCCATTGATCGACGGCTCTGAGACAACTGAAAATTGGTGAGTTTCCAATGTCTTTGGGGCATTCCAGTTGAAGGAGTATTTGCGTTTCATCTGCATAGTTATAGCACGTGAGTTGAAATTGATTGATCAGTACCGGTAATGACCTCATGTAGATGTTGAAAAGCATGGGCAAGATGATAGAGCCTTGAGGGACCCCAGCTTTTGTGGAGTACGGTTTAGACGAGAAAGGTGGGGTATGTATGACATTAGTTCTGTTTCGAAGGTAGGACGTGATCCAGTCTAAAGCAGTCCCCTCTATGCCGGCTTCGAAAAGTCTTTGTATCAGAGTGGCATGGTCAACCGTGTCAAAGGCAGCCGAGAGGTCCAAGAGGAGTAGCGCAGCAACCCCGTTGCGGTCAACTGTGTTCCTCAGGTCATCCCAGATGGCAAGGAGGGCAGATTCTGTGCCTCTTCCCGGACGAAATCCTGTTTGGAAGTCTGAAAGTATGGCATTCTCTTCAATGAATTGTGACATCTGGGCAAACGCTGCTCTTTCTAGCAGTTTGCCCAGGAAAGGTCCATTAGTAATGGGTCTGTAGTTGTCAGGGTTCAGCGGGTCCAAGTTTGTTTTCTTCAGTAAAAGGCGTATGTATGACTTTTTGAGTTCTTCTGGAAATATTCCGGTAGTTAAGGAATCGTTGATGATGATTCTTCTTACTGGAGTGGCAGCAGAGGTTGTTAGAAGAATACTCTTGAAGGTTTGTGGTGGACATGGGTCAGAAGGGCTGCCGGCAGGCCTGCTTGCTTTGACCAGGTCCATAAATTCATCATGTGAAATGTGTTGGAAGGAACGGAGAGGCTGAGTTAGAGTATTCTTGGATTGTTGTTTTGTAAAAGGGTTAGTGCTTGTGCGTTGTCTCCGTTTTAAGTACGAGTCCAATGTGTCTGCTTTGTCCGTGTAATGATTTGCTAGTTTGTCAGTGAAATCTTGAGTAACAGGATGAGTTCCTTCTAGGCAATTTGGTTTACGAAATTCATTGAGTATTTTATAGAATTCTTTATTTGCACATTTAGCATTTTGAATTCTGTCTGAGTAGTACCTTTTCTTTGCTTTTTTGATGGCTGACTTGTATAATCTGTTAATTTTCTGTAGGTGAAGTTTGTCTTGTTTGTTTTTTGTTTTGAGCCAGGCACGTTGCAGCTTTCTAATTTGTAGTTTTATGTCTTTTATCTCTGTATTTCTCCAAGGTGCTTGTTTTCTTTTGTTCTGTTGTGTGGTTTTCAGTGGTATCAGGATCTCAAAAGCTTCCTGTAGCCACTCATATAGTTTTTTAACAGAATGTATTGTTTCCAGATCTGTACTGGATGTTAGTTGTGTTTCTAAGTGTTCCAAATTGAGTTTGTTCCATGGTCAATAGGTGGATGCACGTAAGGTGGTTTTAGGTGAGTCACTTAGTGTTGTTTTATGTTTGAAAGCAAGCAAATGGTGGTCTGACCATGTGACTGGAGTTATAGTTTGAAAGGTAACTAGTTCGGTATTAGCAAAAATGACATCTAGGATATGTCCAGCGATGTGTGTGGGTTTGTGGACAATCTGATGCAGGTTAAGTGCGTCTAAGCCAGTGATTATTGTTTTTGGATGGGTCATATTGGGTTTGTCAAACCAAATGTTGAGGTCACCCAGAACGCATAGGTCGGAGTGTATTGTTATTAGGTTTGAAACTGTGTCTAGAAGTGCATCTGGGAATGTCGCCTTGCTAGGTGGAGGTCTGTAAAGGAGCAGGAAGTTACAGGAGGAAGACGGTGTAGGATTACATCTTGTTAGAAGAGCCTCACAATTCTTTATGGAGATGTCGTCAACTTTAGTGATATGCAATGTTTGCCTGAACACAACAGCTAGACCACCTCCTTTTTTGCCTATACGATTTTGGATGATCGTTGGATAGCCTAGAGGAATGGCTTCATGCAGGACTGGAGCCATATCATCTCCCAACCATGATTCAGTTATGAATAGTATATCTGGTTTTGCATCGGTGAGAAGGTCGTAGATGTGATGTTTGTTTTTAGAGAACGATTGAGCATTTATTAGTAGACAGTTTAGAGAATGTGTTTTGCTGACAGTGAGACTTTGTTTTGTAGAAGAGTGATCAGTATTGTGTGGGTTAGTAGCAGGTGTGTTTTAGTGCTGGTATTAGCTGTATGAGGATAGCAATTGTGTAGCTGTTCTGTAATGTGTTCCTCGTCCAGCAGGCTAAGAAGGCATTTTGATGGGTCTGCGTGCGTAGGTGGGGGGGGACTGTGTTTGAGAGTGAGTTGGTGTGCTGTGTTGTTTTTGTGGTGTAATCTTGTTGTGCAGTAGACATGGAGAAGCAAAGTTGTGATGTGTGGCACGTTGTTTATATTGTTTGCGTATGTTTAGGGCGGAAGGTGTATGAGTCAGTGGTGGTGGTGCAGCATGTGGGTCATGTAGTAAGGTTCTAAATTGTCCAATGGATGAGAAGCGATTGGAAGAGAGTTGCTGTGTTGTTGTATGTGTGTTAGGTGTTAGGCCTTCTATATATGCTATTCTCGCGGTGAACATCTCATCTTCTCCACTATTCACTTTCACTGAACCAAAATTTGCACTGGGAGCACAATTTCTCATTTTAATGATTTGTACTGATTATTTTTTTTAATTACTTTTATTATACATGAATATCTTAGTACTAATATATTTTTCCTGATTAACGCAGGAAGATTGACTACTGGCATTTATTGCTTTACAAAGTATTTTTCTTTACCATAAGCTGTTGCTTGAAAGAGCACTGTATAGCCTCATAAGGAAAGTATCTCTTCTCTAACTTTAGTTGTTATTTGGGTGTACACTTGTAGCCCCAAAACTGATAATTACTTTACTTGAGCCTAAAGAAACCACTGCCCAATACAATACTTGATACCCAAGTTCCTGAGGAATATCGGCTGGCCCCATATTCTTTTTGACTGATGGGCTGCAGGTAAGCTTATGGTGAACCCTGGAACCTCCAATAGACATTAGGAGGCTCTAACAGCTGCCAAATGCCCCAGCCTTCCTCTACCTGTATTAATGGGTGAAGGAGAATCAGGGAAGATGACAGCTCCCTGATGTTCCAGTATACAGTTCGGTGGGGAAGAGAAATGGCACACAAAAAAATGTTCCTTGGCTCCTAGGCAAACATGGGGAGCTGGAAAGGAGGTGCCACTGGGGGGGGGGGAGGGACTAGGAGCAGGCTAGGGTGCTCTCACCACACGGTTTACACTTCAGGGTCCCTGAGTCAGGTCAGATAGTAGGTTGTTCTCATACCCTCCCCTTCTATTGAGCAGGAGGGGGACGTTGGCAACCCATATTGTTGAATAGCAGCTACGTATCAACATATCATGACTGAATTGAGAAGAAGACTTCATCTCAGGAGGTAGTGGGACTTTGTTGCCAGGTACAGGTTGGGACCCATTATGTGTGCTCTACAGGCGCAGAGTAGGTGGCTCTGCTGCAGAGTATCATAGTGCGCTCGAAGAAGAGTAGGATGCAGTTTTCCTGTTTCAGAGCCCTGCCCATGCCACTCCAATCTGCCTTTTATTTTTCCTGTGAGTTGAGCCTAATCATACAAGTGCATGCATGTTTGGGAGTCGAATGTGTGGTGTCACAGCATACAGACAATAGTATTCCTCCCAAATTAGTGAAAAGAAAACAACATGATCAGGACAAGGTGGACAAACGTGTTTCCTTTCATAATATCAAAGTATTTGAGAAGTCATAGGAGTGATTTGAGACTGTTTTTTCTTGCATGCAATACCACCAGAGTTTTTCTGTTAGTGAGGATTAAACTCACAACTCTGAGATACTGGTGTCTGTGGACTGGCCATCAACTTGCTAAAACTGTCTAAAATCTGTTTTAGAAAAAAGTAGCCACTTTGTGGATCTGGGCCAAACCCAAAATATTTAAATATGGCTAATCGCAAGGATTTATTTTATCACTTATTCTTTTTAACATCTTTACGGGTCCTTTGGCAGCTGCCCCTCATAACATCAATTCAAGGATGACCCTGATGCAAGGGCAACTGAAGAAAATAAAACATTGGGAAAGGAATCTTCGTAATATAAACCACAATGAACTAACTACCCTTTGCAATAATACCTTTATTCCACATACCAACATGGATGATGTCAAGGACCTCACAGATTTCTATAATACTTCCATATTGAAAGTCATGGACTCTGTCGCTCCCCTCCAACAAAAAAACATATCCAATAAAAAAATCAAAACCCTGGTTCAATGACAACTTGAACACCGAAAGACGCAACCTACGAATAGCAGAAAGAGCCTGGAGACATTCCCCATCCTTGGATCTTCTAAAACGCTTAAGAGCAACCAGGAACACATACAACAGAAGAATAAGACAAATGAAAGCTAATTTCTTCAGAGCACAGCTTGACCAAGCCAGAAATAGGCCCAAAAAACTATTCGAAATAGTCAAGCAGCAATCACTTAACGCATCAAACCCATTAGACCCCGAATCCAACACCCTCCCAAACTGTGAAGAACTGGCCGCCTTCTTCATGGAAAAAACTACAAAGATACAGAATGAACTACAACTAGCGAACGAACTGCTATCTGCTGCCTCATCTAGCTTCTCTTACTCCTCCCAGTACAGTGAAGGGAGCGATCCATCCAGTCACCCCTCCAAAAACAACGCCTCCTGGGACACCTCCTCAACAATCAGCGAAAGAGACATCTACAACATTCTTTCATCACTAAACCCATCTAATCACTTCGCTGACCCGCTACCCCCGGCTATATTCAAAGAGATCAAAACATGCATTCTCCCCCTATGGACTAAGATTGTAAACGCCTCACTACATCAAGGTATTATCCCCGATTGCCTAAAAGCAGGACAAGTAACCCCCACTTTAAAAAAAAACAACGCAGACTGCTCTGATCCTAACAACTTAAGACCCATCTCCAACATCCCTACCCTTGCAAAGCTCTTGGAAAAATGTGTCCAGATCCAACTCTGTGATCACATAGACAACTATCAACTCCTTGACCAACACCAATCAGGTTTCCGTCAAGGTCACAGCACTGAATCTGCAGTTACTCATGTAGTCGATGACATACTAAAAATGCTGGATCGAAATGAATCATGCCTTCTGATACTACTTGACCTATTGGCCGCCTTTGACACGGTCAAACATGATGGTCTACTGAAACTACTAGAACAAAGGATGGGCCTATCAGTGGTTGTATTGCAATGGTTTTCCTCATTCCTCCTAAACAGATCCCAGAGTGTCAAAATGAACCAATCTCTGTCTAAGCCCCACGCGATCACTCTGGGTGTTCCACAAGGATCTTCCCTCTCCCCCATTCTTTTCAATCTATTCCTGGAACCACTAGCAAATCACTTAAAATCCGCTAACATCCATTATCATATGTATGCTGATGACACTCAGATGTATCTCAAAATCGCCTCCCCAGAGGGCATCATATCCCTTAATCTCATCCTGCAAAACACACATTTCTGGCTCACAGATAATCATCTCAAACTTAATGCTGCCAAAACAGAATTTCTTCTCATCTCACCGCCGAATAACACCCCTAAGATCGAGCCTTGGCTGAAACATCTTTCAGCCCTTAACTGCTCCACTCACATCATATATTCTGCTAGATCCTTGGGTATTACACTAGACAAACATCTGAATATGCAGGAACACATTAATGCTGCCACCAAAGGAGCGAATTACCAACTGAGCATTCTGCGGAAACTTAAACCCTACCTTCCACATGAAGACCTAAAACAAGCGGTCCAAGCTCTTGTATTGCCCAGACTGGACTATGGTAGTGCTACATTATGTGGCCTACCTCGATACAAGTTGGCCCCTCTAAGATCCTCCCTCAATGCGGCAGCCAGACTTGTCTCCGGAACAAAAAGAAATACACACATCTCCCCGGTCCTAAAATCCCTGAACTGGCTACCATATCAAGCAAGAATCCAATTAAAAATTGCATGCTTGACACATAAAGCGCTACATTTCAATACTCCCAGATATCTGGCTCAAAAGCTAGAAAAATCAGGGGGCTGCAGACCCTCGCGAAGTTCGCACACCCTGCTTCTAAAACCCCAACGAACCCACAAAAAGAAAACTGGCGACAGAGCTTTCTCGGTTGTCGCTCCAACGATATGGAACTCTCTACCTCCGGATGTTCGCCTAATCTCCTCTACCGCCGCTTTCAAAAAAGAATCAAAATGTTTTTTGATGACTAAGTTTTTACCCTAAGACAATTGATCTATGCCTATGGAAATGTAACCATATTAACTTCTCTGTGACGATTGACCATCTTATTACTGACTTTAATTGAGATCAAGCTTTTTATTCTATGTACATTCATATATGTTTGTCATACACACATGCAACTTTTGTTTTCAGTCCAACTGATATCCTTCTCCTCGTCATGTAAAGCGCTCTGATACCCACTAGGGTTTTGTTTGCGCTATACAAAACTTCATATAAATAAATAAATAAACATGAGATCCACCTTTTACATGTATGCTGATGACACACAATTTCTTTTCAGCCGGTAGAAAGCTCGGGACAGGAACTACTCCTCAATTACTGATGTAAATAAATGCCTCAATGCGATTGTGGATCTAAAAATGACTCAATGAGATTGTGCATGTAAAAAAATAATCTGAATTTGAACCCATCTAAAACTGAGGCGAATTCTGCTAACTGCCAATGGCTTTCAAGATATTAGCATGCTTGACTGACTACAAGAGATGGGAATGTGCTCAAACCCATCAAATTCAGTGTGAAATTTAGGCATCATTATTAACACAAACCTCTATCTTAAAGGTCAAATGAACCACGTCCTGTTACTGGTAATTGAAATTAAGAACTTTACTTCCTTTCTTGGAGGATAACCTTAAAATGTCAGTAATGAACACACTTATCCAGTCAATTCTCGATTATGGTAATGGCAGTTACTTTGCCTCCCCACTGTACCTTATTACTAGTACTGCTAGCACTGCTTGATCATCAGAGCCGAGGAGAGCACATATAACCCCAGCACCATGTAAGTCATAGAGCCCTTGTTCACAGAACCCACTATTCACAGAGTCCAACTTTCTTATCAGAAAGATCTCATTGGCACCAACCAGCCGGCTCTCTTCAATCTGATTCCCAATTCATAGTGTCTACTCCTTGAACCAGAAACTGTTAAAATGAGTGACAGGGCTTTTTTCAGGGGCGGCTGCTCCGTAATGGCAGAGGAGCGTCGCCCCACTCGTTAGTCACAGAAAAATAAAATGATTGTAAAACATCATTTTATTTTTCTGTGACTGCCTTAGGCATGTCTGTAGTGCAGGGGAGGGCCGGGAGGAGTGGTGGGCACTTAGAAGTGCACATGTAAGTTTGGCCGGCCGTCCTAGGCCGGCCAAACAGACATGAGCATTTCTATTTCTCCAACCCAGCTGTGTTCACAGGCAGGTTGGAGAAAAGCTGCAGGCTTCCATGGACTGTCTGAGTGACAGAGCAGGCCGCTCAGACCAATCCTGGCACTGCTCTCATAGCAGCGTCTGGATTGGGTAAGGAGCCTGCTTTTCCAGAGACTGCTGGGAGAGCAACGAGTCGGGCGTCCGGGGCAGCAGTAGCGAAAGGAAAGGTACGTTTAACCCCTTGACCGCGATCGAAATTCCGCTCGTGTGCTGGACATTCCGATCGCGGGTGTGGTCGTGACGAGCTCAGCTCGTCATGCGCACAGCGCTACCGCGCAGCATGACGAGCTGAGCTCGTCACGCGCATCGAAGGGGTTAAAAAAAATATTATTTCCCCTTACGCCACCTGTCCGTCCGTCCGTCCCCCGTTGCCCACTTTCGTATTATGGCAGGCGCTACTAGCTTTCTTGGTAACTGCAGCTAAGCTATGGAATACTCTTCTCTATCATTTACATGCAGACCTAAATTTATTACTGTTCAGAAACCAGTCAAAAAAACACCTTTTCAGATGGTGGACAATATTAAATCTATCTGTTGTGCTTGACATTAGCGCCAAGAAGCTTCTTTGTGCTATATAATTTATGTCCTATAGTTCCATATTAAATGTGGGCAAGCCTCTGAGGGCTCAAGTCTAATGCCTGGCTCAGCTTTGCTTGAGTTCCTCTTGATTCCTCATATCCAATATGTGCCAAGCAGAGCTGTGTTTTCTGCATGTTGCCCACATTCAGTGCTGTGCCACCATGGTCTTCGGGCATATGGGGAGAGTGTCAAGAGACCCACATCCCATCTGTACCTATGCCCCAAGGGAGTAATTCAAACTGCAAAAAGCTTGCACAGTGCGAGCTCTGCTATGCAAGTCAGTCTGTACCTCTGCAGCTAAGCATTGCGCTTCGCTTCTGTTACAGAGAAGCCGTTTAATGGTGTTGGCTCTCCCAAACCTTTGGTTTTGCTAATGGGTTTAATTGCTATCACAGAAGTGTTGGGCCTCTCCTAAAGTCAATCTCTTTGTTAGGTAATGGGAAGCTGCGGATAGCTTAATTAAAATAGAGTACATTGCCTTCACTTAACTTCTTAATTTTCTTTGGAAAGTCTTCTAGTGTCAACTCGATTTAACATGTAATGCATACATTTATTTGAGAGTGTTCTGAATCAGTTCCTCAGAGAATTAAAGACAAACCATTAACCTGTGAAATAAAACTGGAAAGAGATACCCATCTAGTGGCTGGAAATGGACAATGTGAAACCTAAATGGTGGTCAGTCTCAGCTTTCTCGCTTGATTACCTAATGTGATCCTTGGCAATTTCTTAATTTCGCTGTGCTTCCTTCTACTACGTCATTGCACCTGAGTGCAACTTGAACTACAGCAGTTCAGGAGGGGAATTCCTCTTTTGTACAAGGTTTAATAGATGGTAACTCTGCTCCATCTATAACAACAGCTTCAACCACATATTGAGAGCACGACATGCCTCTTGCTTTAGAAATGGCCAGTGACATAACAATATCCCCCTTGGTGCGGGGGGGGGCAGCTCCAAGGGGCCCCCTCCGGCACTGTGCAAGGGCGGGCCTGAGAGCTCTTGACTACCCCTCTATGCACTTTTCAGAGGGGCCACTCAAGTTTTGTTACGTGACAGGTAATGGCATCCTCATCAGGGCAGGGGGCCTGTTTATTCATGATTCTAGATACATGTGTAGAAACTATCACTTTTATTAATGTCAGTCAATGCAGTTTTATAATCTAATGAACTAAAGTGAAATGCTCCAGTGTCACATATGAGATAAAGTACCCCCTACCGTACATTATAAGAGAATTGCGTGTCACCAAGGAGTTCGGTGATCATATCCAGAGGCAGAGTTCCTTTACAAGGTCATGGAACTCTGAGGTGACTTGCAATATCCTTATAATGTACGGCAGGAGGTATTTTATTCCTTGAAATACAGTCACACATAATCCTTCCCACAAACTTACATCCTTGGTGTGGTGCTCTTTTATATGAAAGAGATAGGATTTTTGTAAATTTGAAGGATAAAATTAGAATCTCTAGTGCAGAATTAAGCACACCAGAAGCAGTTAGATATTTGTCGCAAACAACATTTTGAATCAGTATAGTACAAGTCACATTTATCAAAACGCTGTAGCTCAGAATGCATAGAAACATACAGAGATTCTTTATCTTTCCTATAATTACCTAAACCATGCAAAAAATAAACATTTTGCCATACATTTCTCCTTTCTGCTTGTCATTGTTCATCTAGAAAAACAAAGCCGAAGGAAAAAACATATTTCGTTTTTTTCCACTGCAGCTTTAATTTTATGGCAAGACCGGAGGCTCCTATTATGCTTTCTTGTCTGGCTTTATTTGAATAGCAGCAGTCAAGATAAAAGAAGAACTACAAGTCCCCTGAGACTAAGCGAAAGATAGCGAATGCAATGTAAAAACGTAACATATACAGTACTAAGGGTATGGCAGCGCTATATATAATACCTAACTTGACTGCAAGTAGTCCTCTTTTCTTGCTGCTCACAGTCACGATAAGTATTATACTTTACTGCTTAATCTTATATAAGTTTGCCTTAATATTTATTGATTTCTTCCCTCGTATAGTTTATTTTAAAAGTGTGGCTTATCTTGCTGGTGTTTTTTCCCCTTTTACAGTGCAGTCGGCACGTTGGCGCATTCCTCACGAGCGACGCTGTACTCGACTTGCGACTCGGACTGCGTTTGCCATTTTGTTGGTGCAGTCGGGCTCGTGCTGCTGATTTGGTTTGCCTTTCAGCCTTCGTTGTTTTATAGTGCTTCTTTCACCTACCACACTAGCAGTTTTTGCCCGGATACAGTTCCAGTGAGGTCCGCTGTTCCCTTTCTCCATCAGACTCACTTGAAACCCATTTCTCCTCCTCTTAAAGGTGGGGCGTCCTTTTTTTCTTCAACACGCCCCCTTTTTTTCCCACACGCTGGGTTTAGCCTTTACCCAGGCACACCTCCTCATATACTAACCCCCTCATTGCTGGTTTCCAGATATTATCTGGAATTTCAACATGGAAATAAACAGCTCTCAGTTATTACATCAGGAGGATGAGGAACAAACATTTATTAACCATAATTTGAGTGACTTTATACAGTCTTCTGTGGAACAGGCTGTGGCAGCCTCTTTGGATAAAGTGACCAAACATATTGAGAGTTCGGTCATCAACCTTATGGCAAAAACAATTTTGGCCCATTCTGCGGGGAAAGCAGAGAGTGCAAAGCAATATGTTATCCTATGTCACCTTTTGTTAATCCCATGTCAAAATCGAATGTTGCTCTAGTGGACAGTGAGGTTCCCTCACACTCGACAGAGGACGCAGTTCCTCCCAGGCCTCTTTTCAAGGAGGGGAATAAAAATAATAATTACTCCAATAATAAGGTTACTCTGACCGCATCTAAATGTAAAGGTAAAACAAAAAATATTAAGATGGGGTCATCTCCTATTAAAATATCCCACATTAATGACACAGATGGTGAAATGGATGATACATATTCTGAAAATTACATTAATGATGTTGGGGATTTTGATTTCCTTTCAGGTCCTCCTCACAAAAAAGACAAAGGGGCATATGTACAAGCCCCTATCGCCACCATAACGTCATCTATATAGACGTTGTGGTGGCGATAGGGGCTGCGCCTTATGTACAAGGCAGCGTTAAGCCACTTAACGTGGCTTAACCCTGCCTTGTACATAAGGCCCCCTTTCACGCTATAATTAGCATGAAAGGGGTGGGCAGTGGGTGTTGCGGTGGGCAATCCACCGCAACACCCATTCACTTTGACGATCCCCCCTATGTACAAGGGTGGCGTACATAGGAGGCAGCGCTAAAATTAAGACCAGGTAAAAACTGGTCTTAAGGTGGCAAAACGAGGAGAAATGCATTATTTCTCCTCGTTTTACTTTTTCCATGTGTGCTGCCTTGCGCAGCACATAGAAAAGCAAAATGCCATGGTTTGTTTATGTACAGGAAGGTGTCCCTTCCTGTACATAAACAAACTTTTTTTTAAAATGCCATTTCGTCACTTTCATGTGTGCTGCATGAAGCAGCACACATGAATGTGACAGAATGGCATTTCTAGGATTTTCTATGTGCAGGAAGGGACACCTTCCTGTACATAAACAATCCTCACCTGCACGCAGACACCCTTGCACTCTGGTGCAAGGGTGCCTGCGTTGGCGCTAAGTTGCTAAACTTAGCGTTATCGCTGGGGGAAACACAAGGCTGCACCACATTCTTGTAAATATGGTGCAGACTTGCGTTTTAGAAGTCGAGGAGAGAGGCGTTAAGCTAGGAAGGCTAATGCCTCTCTCCTCCACTTCCTTCTGCATATCCCCCAAAGGTTCTCTGTCTAACCATACTTTTACTGCCATTACCGTTTTGGACTCTGACAGTTCTCCTATGTTTGATCCAAGCTTAATTCATCACCTTAACTCAATAGAATGGTTCCCGGCTGACCAGGACATAGCTTCTAGGCTCCGTTTACCTCTCGAAAAACAAACTAAAGCTAAGCTTAAGTCAGAATGCTCTACACCATCTCTTCCAATTCAAAATCTCCCTTACTCCTAGCATAGACCCTTCCTTGATCACCTTTTTCTCAAAATTCAGCAAAGAACCACGTAAAGGTTATGACAAAGCACCTTCCCCTACTTTACCCCTTTAGCAAACTACACAACACTTGCTTCTCAACACAGAGTCAACACTTAGCCAACCCTCCACCACCATGGAAGGACACCAAGGCATTGTATTTGATGATGACATGGTATCTGAGATTCTCACACGGTACCACCTCAGTGAGTAGCCAACGAGGACTAGACCTCATTAACAGCAATGAAGAGACTACTGATTAAAATCACCCTACATGGACTCTTGATGACTTAATACCTGTGGGCGAACATTGCACACAATGGGTTGACTGTCAAGAACATGCCCCGTATTTTCCTAGAAGACCCGGTTTTCAAGAGAGAGTGGTCCCTGGTAGCATGGAAGTGCACCAGGGACTGGCTCATTCTAATAATTAATACAGCAAAACGCTTAGCAGATGGCCTTATCATTAAAATCAACATAGCAGAGAGCGCTCTCACAACAGGCATCCAGATCTCGGCCTACAAAGCAAAGGTGGCCGAGATTAATGGCGAGATCAATGAGAACAGAGAATACCTACTGAGACAAAAGATAAGTAAACTCCAAAAAGATATTTAAAAATTTCTATAAGGAGAAAATCTACCCCTACCTTAGAGAAGACTACGTGGGCGGGGCGATTCGTCATCAGAGGAGAATTCCATACGACACAGGCGATATTTGTCATCCAGCAGCAACTCTAGTGCAAGTAGCCGAGGGAGTGACGAGATCCAACGCAACCAATTACCTCCACCACTGATGAGCTACAGAATGCCACCATATCAAGGCCCCCCAATGGGCTGGTAGCCTTATCACATGTACCCACAGGGACCACCCCAGACCTTTACAAAGCCTTTTTACCCTCCTTTTTTAGGCAGAGGTTGGGGCAGAGGGCGAGGAAGAAGAAGAGGCCAGCAACAGAAACACGTCCCATGGCAAGAACCACCGGCAGAGCTCTCCCGACAAACCAGGAGCCAAACATCCAAGAAAAATTGATAGTGAATTTATCCGAAAGACCCCTGTCAGAAGTGGAAAAGAGTGTCCTACCCAGGGGCCTGGGTTTTGTCCCCACCCCCAAAGAAGACAAAATTCGGACCGCTCAAGAGCTTCACTGTTTCTTTAGAAAGATCCGCCTCCACGCCTACTTCATGGACAAACCTTGTACAGACATCTTGGATTCGGGTCTACATAATCCCCTCACATTCACCCCTACAGCAGGGAAGGTTCCCCACGAGGGTCTAACCTTCGAAAAAGCAGTCCTCGGGGATGTTGAAAAGTGCCACCAAAAATCACCTTTTCAAAACATGTCAAAACTTGAAATCAGCAATGCGGATCCTCGGGAATGACACGATGATTACAATCAAACCAGCCAATAAAGGAGTGGTGATAGTAATTATGAACACCAACGACTACACCTTGGAATGCCAACTCCAACTAGCTAATCGGGACTACTATACCCCCATCAGGGAGGACCCGACCGAATGACTCAGGCCTCAAATTAATTCGCTGGACTTCTCAGCATAGTCGCAAGGCTGGATAAGTAAAAAAGAATCTGAATTTCTCATCAACGACCACCTCAGAACACCATACTTCTACACTCTCCCCAAGATCCATAAAGGAACTTGACCTCAGAGTTAGGTGTACTTATACCGGACACCCACATCGTGGGTCCCCAAGGGCCGGGGACCCCGACACTCCCAGAGGGTATGCCCCTCATTTGCCATTAACTCTTTGTTTACCGCAGATGGATGTGCCAGTGGACTTATACCAGCACTGCTGAACTAAGAATGTTACGATCGCTAGTTACAACCGTTGCGTGCTCCCCAACCACCGAGGCCAACTTGGAAGAAACCAATTCTTCCATTATTAGCTATGGCCCACTTCTTGAATCACTTACCCCGGGCTCCATCCACCAGCCGATATCGACTCTTCACCTCCCGGGGGCCAAAACGCTGCCTCATCCTTATTTTGGCTGATGCCACATTTACAGGCTCCCAGGTACGCCAGCGTACGACCACCCTAACCTACACGACCGGGGCCGCTAACCCCCCCCAATTAGGTAAGTCTTCTATACAGGCTACAATTTCCTAGTCACCAGTTAGGTGCTTTATCGATCAATCAGGGTTGGTAAAGTGCAACTACTCACCTGTGAGGGTCTCAAGGCGCTGGGGGGCAGAGGGGCGGTTCCGTTGAGTGCTGGGGTCATCCGAAAATGTAGTTCTTGAAGTCCTTCCTGAACTGGGGCAGTGTGGGAGCTTGCCGGAGGTTATCAGGACAGCATGCGCTGGGGTACTACAGTCAGGCTACTCGAGCACCGCCAACGCGCAGGCGCCTCACCAAGCCTCAGCATTACCACATCCATGCCGATATTACCAATTGCATGGGGGTATGTTTGTCTTGTATCTGTGGTTTTCAATCAGATTTCTTTAAAAAAACAAATTTACACACTATCTGGCGCGCAACCATTTCTTGAAACTACGCCTGGAGCATGGTCGCAACAGCCAGTCGATGGGCACTTTGGCTGTCACTTTGAATGCGCCATGATATTTTAACCTCATTGTCGTTTACTTTTACTTATATTTTTTCCCTCCAGATGCATTGAGAAGGTATATTGTATGTTAGTATAAATAATACAACACTACAAACCTAATAACAAGGGCATGGTATCACACAGAC
Source organism: Calotriton arnoldi (assembly GCA_963921515.1). Lineage (NCBI taxonomy): Eukaryota > Metazoa > Chordata > Amphibia > Caudata > Salamandridae > Calotriton > Calotriton arnoldi. Next base: position 732,476 of record CAWUFW010002431.1, on the reverse strand, counting down.
ACACATCGTGACCATCCCGACATGAGCAGACAAGGATCTCCTGGTCCTGACGAAATGCCAAGATCCTTCGGACTATTAAAGGCATGAAACATGTTGACCTTGTTATTTCACACACACTAACTAGAGGTCCATCATCGCCTGCTCTCGCTTTGACTCATTAGTCTTTTAACCATAGCACAGGAACCCAGTTAATAAAAAATCTTCCGGGATTCCTGTAGTTATTGTTATTTTACACCCAATCCTCCTCCACTTCTACTCATACCTCTTTATACCACACGCCCCACCACCCCTTCCATCTCACATCGGCAACAAGAAAAGACCTCCGGCAAAGAGCCCCCTTGAGGAATTGCAGCGTCAGCCCAACGAGGAGCTGTCCGATGATGAAGCATGACACCCCTTGGGGTGTGTGAGGGCCTTTGCTCCTAAGGGAGCAATCCCCCATCCCCTTTTGCTGATGCCTGGATTTCCTCCCCCCGCCCATCATTTCCCCTTTCCCATTAGGAACTGCATACACTTGTTTCTACCATTCCTACCATGGGGCACGTATGCTGGACCTGGCTCAAGCCCCAGTCCCTCCTACTTTTGCCTAGACAAAGCATGGTCCACATGTCAGGATAAATTGTTAAACATTGTGGGTCCTCTGGCCCGAATTTTTCATTCAGCCGTGTCAGCCAGATTGGATAATTGTTCTTTAGATCCGGAAGTTCTGTCTCTTTGGGTACAAAGAGCATTTTGCTTGTTAGGCAATGCCCATTCGGCTTTAACTCATGAACGCAGAAAAGGCCTACTGCTCAAATTAGATCTAAAGCTGGTTAACCTTGCTGCCACAGATCCCAGAATTAAAGTGGAAGGATTACTCTTTGGGGATTCCTTTATCAAGGAACGGAGTAAATACATATCTACGTTCTCCTCACTTGAAGGCAGCCTCTCAGGAAAGTTTTTTCGCAACGTGTGTTTGCCATGGCCAGTAGAGGCAGGAGCCGCTTTACCGGCCATACCTACCAACATCAAGGGTCCAGAGGCTCTTTACAATGTCTCCCATCAGGAATACACGCTGCAATTTTACCCACAAAGAGGCCAAGGTTTCTGTAGCAGAGGCCAGAAAAGTTCCAGATACAGTTCCCAAACAAGGAAGTCTTTCTTCTGGCCTTCCTTCTGTAGGAGGCCGGCTTCGTCTATTTCTTTCAAAATGGTAGTCCATAACTTCGGATCCCTCTCTTTTTGGTTCAAAAGAATAACAAAATGATGAGACCTGTGATCAACCTCAAAATTTCAACCAATTTGTAGTTTACCGTCACTTCAAGATGGAAACCATTCTCCATCTCAGGAACTCCTTACAACAACATGACTGGATGGTCCGACTGGACCTTCAGGATGCTTATCTATCTGCTCCCATTCTTCCAGATCACAGAAAAGTCCTCCAATTCCAGTGGCAGGGTCAGACCTATCATTTTTCCTCTCTTCCTTTCACCCTTTCATCAGCCCCATAATGTTTTACAAAACTGATGAAACCGGTTGTAGCATTCCTCAGAGATCAAGGCATCAGGTTGATCATATACTTAGACGACATTCTCCTAAAGAGTCAATCCATGCTTTCTCTTCAGTCACAAACTAATTTATACATAGTGCTGCCATACCATTGGTTACTGTATATCTTATGTTTTTTCTTCCTACTCGCTATCTTTAGCTTAGCCTCATGGGACTTCTAGATATTCTTTTCTCTTGATTGCTGCTATTCAAATAAAGCAAGACAAGAAAGCATAATACTCGCCTCCATGTTTTCAATAAAATTAACACTTTCATTCATAAATTATTAGGGAAATCTACATCATGCTCTTATACCCACATTTCCCCTTGGTTCCTGCCTCTGGCAGCAGAAATTGTATGTAATAAGTTACAATTGAGCAGCTGTGTCATTTCTATGGTGCCTGATAATGTCCTCTCTGATTCTAACTGCTGAAAGCAATGTGCAAATGTGCATTATTATTATCCTATTTAACGTTAGAGAATTTCCGACTCGCTGAAGGCAGAGACTACGACTCATAGCAGGCAGACTACATGTTCAGTAGCAAGCTGAGCTAAAGCATCCTGTAAAGTGTGCAACAAACTTAAAGTTCCGAAACATACATTTTGTGGGATGGGGGGGGGGGGGTTGCCTGATGATCTTTCACCTCCTCTCCTTTTTGTTTTTTTAGATAACTCATTCTGGCTCATATGTAGCTGGCAAAGCTGTTTTTTTTGTTGCTGTTGGTTTACTTCACTGTGCCGCAGCCCCAGATTCTCCCAGTCTCTCTGCTCCACCTCCCTTTCTTGTCAGGCAGGTTTTTTATATATTCTAACACCGGTAATGCTTTCATGTTTTAAGCAGTGCCAGTGCTAGTGCTGTCTGCATACCAGAATCTGTTTTGCTGGGGAGAATTTAGAACACAAAAAGAGGGATGTAGGTGGGTATGACTCACTCACTATCTCTTTGTCTTGCATGTTTTAAAAGTGTGTAAACACATTGTTGCTGGAACACAGGTCATGTGGGGCCTATTTACAAGCTGCATTTGTAATACGTAAAATAGTACTGCAGTAGTTCTAGTACTGTACAGCAAAATGCAGTTCACATACCTATGGGTGGAAATCTCCACCTCTCCTATGTTTTCTGTGCAGAGATCTCCACCTCCATGGCAGAAATCTTTGCATACGTAGGTAGGTACACATTTCAGTACTAAATGTGAGAAGCACAAGAGGAAGTGGTTGGAAAAATAAGAATACTTACTCCTAAATAGGAGGGGTTTAGGGAAATTTAAGGAGGGGTTTAGGGAAGGACATGCTAATACAAACACACAGTTACAACTGAGTAAGACAATTGCTACTTATAAACTGCAGTTCTGAAGTTACTACAGCTCAAAAGGTGTAAAAACAGGTGTAAATGTACTGCAACCCAGCCCTGGAGTACGCCAAGCAGCTCACAGGGCCACTCACAGGTACTGCAAAACACGCCCATAAAAAAAACAATGGAGGCGGGAAAATGCAATAACGCCCTATAGGGGAGATGTAAAAAAAATATCACTTCCCAAACCGTCTCCTATTGTCAAAATAGTGCACACACTGTACATTCCCAACTGCTAGTGGTACTGCTGCGAAGCAGAAACAGGTATATTAAAAAAAAACAGGGTGCACCTGATTGAGGGTAAATGGGTGTCCACACCCTTCTGCTTACCGGCTCCTGAGAGCCTGACCCGCACTCTGCTCGTTCACTTGAAAAGAAGGAAAAACGATGTAAAATACAGTGGCACTTTATTAAGCAGTTCAGAAACACAGAAAACAGTTCAATTTAAATGTTGCCCATCAACACATGAGCAGGATAAATAATAAGGCATCGACAATGTTATAAATCAATTGTTCAAATTAAGCAAAAATATATATATATCTATATATCATTCTATGCGCAGCTGCCCAAGGGGCAACCCTGAATGTTAAGATGATGAATAGGCTAGTGCCTAGAAGGCAAATCTTTTCTAAGAAAGCAACACCATCCAAGACTACGCAGTTTAAGCTAAGACAAATGCAATGGCTTGGGTTTGGATGAGCTAAATTAGATAGGCTGACAAAGCCAAAAGGCTAATAATCAGAAAAGAGCATTACCACCTTGGAAGTAGAAGGTCTAGGCCCAGTCAGGATAACGATCGATCGGGAACCCTCACCATGCAACTAGGCAGTGGTTTGAAGAGTTCGGGGCGTTGGCCTAGGTATAGACCTTTTATATGGCTTAATGCAGAAGTCCTACCCATGTCTGACGTGGGTCCTGACGTGGGCCCTTGACCGCACCCTTACAGTAACTGTGGAAAGTTTTATGTAGAACTGAGAAGTGGTATCATGGTGAAATTAGTGGCTTTTAGCAGGTGGTCAGTGCTCTTGACCGCAAAAAGTAAACACACAAAAACAAAGGATAACTTTTACCGTAAAATGCTCAGAAATTAATATTTTATATATTATTTCTCTGTCACGTTGCCGTCTTTCCAGTTTCAGTTAAGCAAGCGCGGAAAGTTTCATAAGTAAAAATATTGCAAACCTTGCTTGTGAAACAGCCAGATGTACCAGCAGAATGTCACGTATGTGTGGGCTAACTTATTCTCGTAACTGTGGAAATTTACAGGGGGGGGGCTAGTATCGCGGTGGATGGCACAGGTCCCTGCTGTCAGATCAGTGAAGCCTACAAGATCTGTTTTATTAAAAAATGATAGCAAGAGGCACTGGGCTTTTTGGGCCTATATGTATGTATCTAGGGTGGTATGTTTGGGCCTATATGTGGGTATCTAAGAAGGTGGGCTTGGGCCTATGTGGCATGTGCTAAGAGGATGAAGGAAAGTGGACAACTTAGGGCATCTATCAGAGCCTGACTGGTGGGGCCTAGCTGGGAGTGTCATGTTTGGTGGGTAGTACAGAATGAGACGTGGGGTTTCTTACTAGATGGTAGAACGGGACCCTACTTCATTTCCCTCCTCTTGTTCATTGTTGAACACATCTCTGATATAATACTTTGCTGGACCCTCTGGTGTCTGGTGCATGCTGAGTGGGTCATTAACGTACACGCACGCAGCCTGGGGTGGCATTTCTGGTGTTATGGTAACATATTCTCCACCATCATTGCCAACTAACTGGTCATACTCGTTAGTGTCATGCTCCTCCCTCAAGGCGTATCTATGTGGCGGAACTGGTGGAGCTGTGGGTGTGTTGGGAGAAGCGTAAGGGGCAGCTAGTTCTGTGAGTTGTACGTGGGTCAGCCCATTTCCATCCCCAGGAACGCGGTCCATGACCTGGTAATGTGCGTTCTGATGTATTCCTGTGTTAGCGTAATTCATCCCTACCGCTTTGGTGCTACATCTGTTGACACATCTTATTATCACCTGTTCACCGCAACACACTAACATTAACACACAACAAATAGGTAGCACAATTTTCAAGATAGCAGACAGCCATGAAGGCATCCAGTCCAAGTTGAACCAATTAGAAATAACGTCTGCATCAGCACCTCCCTCGTCACGCATCTTTTTTCCCAGATTGTCCAGGTCCTCAATGGCCTTAGCTAGTGACCCGTTAGCGGCATCATTTGATGGTATGAACGTGCAGCAGCTTTTCCCTATGGAGCGCATACCCCACCCTGCATAGCTGTGAGTTGATCTAGAACATATCTATGCTCTAGAACCATAAGCCTTATAGGCCGTAATTCTTCCTGTATTGCGTTGAACCCATCTCGGGTGTTATTTATCAGAGTCATTAGTTCGTAGCGTGTGACCTGCAGCCAGCGGGCATTAGCTGATGTTTGCCAGAGGGGCCACAGGCCCCCAAAGAATTCCTGGGCGCCATTGAACAGGCGAAATTCTTCAGGAACTTTGCTAAAGTGAAGTAGGGTCCCGTTCTACCATCTAGTAAGAAACCCCACGTCTCATTCTGTACTACCCACCAAACATGACACTCCCAGCTAGGCCCCACCAGTCAGGCCCTGATAGATGTTCTAAGTTGTCCACTTTCCTTCATCCTCTTAGCACATGCCACATAGGCCCAAGCCCACCTTCTTAGATACCCAAATATAGGCCCAAACATACCACCCTAGATACATACATATAGGCCCAAAAAGCCCAGTGCCTCTTGCTATCATTTTTTAATAAAACAGATCTCGTAGGCTTCACTGATCTGACAGCAGGGACCTGTGCCATCCACCGCGACACTAGCCCCCCTTGTAAATTTCCACAGTTACGAGAATAAGTTAGCCCACACGTACGTGACATTCTGCTGGTACATCTGGCTGTTTCACAAGCAAGGTTTGCAATATTTTTACTTATGAAACTTTCCGCGCTTGCTTAACTGAAACTGGAAAGACGGCAACGTGACAGAGAAATAATATATAAAATATTAATTTCTGAGCATTTTACGGTAAAAGTTATCCTTTGTTTTTGTGTGTTTACTTTTTGCGGTCAAGAGCACTGACCACCTGCTAAAAGCCCCTAATTTCACCATGATACCACTTCTCAGTTCTACATAAAACTTTCCACAGTTACTGTAAGCGTGCGGTCAAGGGCCCACGTCAGGACCCACGTCAGACATGGGTAGGACTTCTGCATTAAGCCATATAAAAGGTCTATACCCAGGCCAACGCCCCGAACTCTTCAAACCACTGCCTAGTTGCATGGTGAGGGTTCCCGATCGATCGTTATCCTGACTGGGCCTAGAACTTCTACTTCCAAGGTGGTAATGCTCTTTTCTGATTATTAGCCTTTTGGCTTTGTCAGCCTATCTAATTTAGCTCATCCAAACCCAAGCCATTGCATTTGTCTTAGCTTAAACTGCGTAGTCTTGGATGGTGTTGCTTTCTTAGAAAAGATTTGCCTTCTAGGCACTAGCCTATTCATCATCTTTACATTCAGGGTTGCCCCTTGGGCAGCTGCGCTTAGAATGATATATAGATATATATATTTTTTGCTTCATTTGAACAACTGATTTATAACATTGTCGATGCCTTATTATTTATCCTGCTCATGTGTTGATGGGCAACATTTAAATTGAACTGTTTTCTGTGTTTCTGAACTGCTTAATAAAGTGCCACTGTATTTTACATCGTTGTTCCTTCTTTTCAAGTGAACGAGCAGAGTGCGGGTCAGGCTCTCGGGAGCCGGTAAGCAGAAGGGTGTGGCCACCCATTTACCCTCAATCAGTGGCGACCACGAAGAAGAAGGTCTCGGTTGGCGGGTCCTCTACGGTGCGGTCCTGGGACACACACTGGGGTTACACCTGTGGCTGCCCCTCGGACTCTCCTCTCCTCACGACCACCTGGGTAAGTCAGGGATGGTTTTATTTTTTCTTCCTTGAATTTACCTCAGGGTGTGGCGTGTTTAGAGAGGTAGGTCTGGCTGCCTCTGCCCTCCAGGGTCTCCCTTGTGTCTGCTCCTTTGTCCCCCTGTGGTTGACTGTCTTGCCACGACGTCCTCTGTGGCTGGTCACATCTTGCCGAGGCTCTTCGGTGCTTTCCCTTCTGCTGTCATCAACTCCGTCTTGGCTTCCTCATGCTTGCGTTCTCTTGGCATTTCTCAGTATTGCTTTGTAGTGCTTTCTGCCGTCATGTATATTCTGAGTATATTTTGATCGAGTTTTAAGTTGACGTTCTTAATTAGAAGACATGATGATGCATACGTAGGTTAAGGTTTGAGTCCTGGACACATGGCTATCTAAAATAATATAGAGGTTGGAAGTCCTTGGCACCGCTTAACGGTGTCTAAAGCCCCTCACAGGCTTGAGTCCTGCGCCAGCACGTGGCTGGCCAAATTCTGACACAGGTTGGGAATCCTTGATACTGTCCATGCTGTCTAAATTCTGACACAGGGCTTTTGCGTCCTTGGCACTGTGCACAGGTGGCACACATGTCTAAACTATTTTTGCTCACTCCAGCTTGGGGTCCTCCGGCATTGTGCTACTTAAGGTGTGGTCTTCGTCTTCTCGCTAGCTTTCGGTCCACCGCCCGTGTTCTCTGCGCCATATTATATTACAGTGGTTACGTTTTGCAGTGGGTTTTTTGTTTAACATATTGTATTACAGTGGTTACATTTTATTGTGCTTTGTCGCTTGCTCTCTACACCAGCTGTTCCTTTATTCTGTTTCCTATTAAGTTGTTCCTTTTCTGTGCTTTTTATCTTCGTCCGTGGCTCAACCACGCCCTGCACCTCCGTTCCATCTCTCCGGTGTCTTACTTGCTAGGGTGCCCTTTTTCAATGCACCTTCATTTTTTCAGGGCTCTTTCCCGTGTTTTCACACATTCCTTCTTCTCCCTTTCTGCCGTGTCCCTCTCTGATTCCATTCTGCATGGCTTGGGTGCTTTCTTCTTTTTATCTCTCAAGTTAATGTCTCTCTCTGACAGGCGCATCTCTCGATTTCTAACTGCGCCACTCCGAATTGAGGAACTACCTCTTTCGGAACATCTGGGCCCTTCAGAGATTCCCCCCGCCTTCTTCTGCTCACTGCGTTCGCAGAACGAGGAAGTGCACCTCTCCCCTTCGCAGCAGCTCCCCCTCGCCCCTCCTTTCTCTGTCTTCACAGACTGCTCTTAAACAAAATTTGTCACAGTGATCACTGTTATTTTTAAACATGCATTTCGTTTACTTAATGATTGTCTATTTGTTGTCCATTGTGTCTGTTTTTCGTGCTTCCCTTCCCTAGCCATTTGTTTGCCCTGCTGCCCCACGGTCTCCCAGCCCTGCCCCCATCTGTTGCTGCCCTGCCAACTCCACAGTCACTAGCCGAGTGACAGGGCTGCTAGTTATTGCTGTTGTCTGAGTTGCCCCCCCCCATTCTCTCCTCCCCATTAGCGGCGACTCCGCCAGGTAGCTGTTGTCTGGATTGCCTTGTCTTTCCTCCTTAGCCGCAATCCCGCTAGGTATTTCTTCGCTTACCCACGTTGCACACTGCACCTTCATTGCGCCTCTTTTTCTCTGTCTCTCACACCTTTTGCCTACCATTTGTCCAAGCCAATTGGTAGCCAAAGGGGGTGGAGTCATATCTCCGTTCCTCCTGTCAGCTCCCTTAAACCCCTTCCTCTCCGGTATGTCCCTTGAACCCCCGCAAATTCTTAGCCTTCTTATTCATTCAGTGCGTGGTACAGCCACTGCAGTCTACCATGCCTCCCTTGATCGTTTTATCCCCCTTACACGCCATCAAAGTGACGTTCTTGCTGTTGCTTGGAACATCTTAGGGATTACCTTTACACCCACCACTGAAATACGCCTTTCCCTCTTATCTCTCACAGACTTACCTCCCTCAGCCACCGCTTCCTCCCACTCTCCGCCACGTCCAGACACCACTCGCCCTGACCTGCTTTGGCCTGACCACTCATCTAATTCCTCTTCTCGCTCCGCACCATCCTTAAGCTCCTCTGTTTATTTTGCTAATTCTCCCATTGTCATTCCCATAGACGTGGAGTCTAATACTGACTCCACACACTCCACAACATCCTCTGAAGAGGCAACACTCCCTAATCTTACCGCCCCTGCCTCTCCCACAGTATCAGCATCAGCCTCTAGCAGTGCTCTCCACCAACCACCGTCTCCTGGTAACGAGTCCCCATTCCTCGCGGCACTCCTGCAGGACTATTCAGTGGACCTGCAGGACCCTGCACCAGACGTCCTCATTGTGCCTCCCCCTGCCTGCCCACCTCCGCACTTCCAGTCACTGTAGGGAATGTGTGACCCTTCCCCTAACAGCACAACATCTCACATTTTTGTATATTTAGTCAATAATCCCGTTGTAGGTCTTTCCACTGGTCACCCATCTTCCTTTGTCCACGTTACACCCTTAGCAAGTACTGTCCTTCTCACTATATTTCAAGTTCTAGGGATTGATTATACCCATGCACAGCAGATAACGCTCTCACTAGCACCGTCCTTTCCGCACCCCATTGCCACCAAAGTCAAAGAACCAAAACCTTGCAAGCACTGACATTTCAGGGAACACTCTTGTCCCTCAGTTATTACTGGTCCCCATGAACAGGATTTTAGGTACCTCTGTTCATAAAACACCGGATTGCATTTACATACGCATCCGCTTAATAGCGCCAGGCTTGGAGATACCCACCACACTAACCACATCCTACCCACGCAACCCGCTCCAAAGCAAGATCATTGCTGCTCTCTCTCGTAACCAGCTCCAATTCCCTGACTTCTCCCCTAACGGAATATACACCGGACCACAGGAACTGGACTTAAGAAAAACATTATACCACATTATTATTAGCGCCATAGGACAGGAACTAGTAAAAGACGTCCTTCCCACTACTTCTGACACCCAACTCTCTCCTGACACTCAACCCTCGTCTGACACCTAAGTGCATCCCTTTCTAAACTAGCGACATTCACCCTCAAAACATTGTGTTTTAAAATAATTCTTCATGAATGGCATACTGAGCTCTACAGTGTATAAAACGTCCACCCACTTTCACATCTTTTTTATCATACGTCCCCCGGATCACTACTCACTGCCATACTATCTAGCACGTGGCCAAGGCACCCACTCCAAAGTTATATTGCTGAAGCTTGCTTTGACGGCCAGCTTCGCTTCCCTCTTTATACTTTAGCACAAGAGCGAGACTTGCAGGACGGTGTGTATGACATTGTCATTCAGGCAGTAGCGCAAGAACTCATCAGAGACATTGTCCCTAGCACTTGAAACACGCACCCCTTATTATCAACACCTTCTCTAATTCAGCCCTTGCCTATAGCGCCCTGCGTTAGACACACCTACATGGCCACACCACTGCAACATGTTTTAAAAACATTCGGAGGGCAAGAACAACATATACTAAAGCATTGCAGAGAATTGCATAAGGGTACCTCCAAGATGAGCCATCCCTGGCCGTCAGAAGGAAGTTTTGATCCAATCATACTAGAGCATGCCACCACCTTCCTAGACACTAAGTACTCCGGCACTAAGTTACAGAAGAGAAAGGCTACTTTAGATCTCTGGCGCATTTTCAAAGACAAGGCTCAAACACACTCTGACTTGACACACCCAGCCATACCCAATGCTCCCCCGCCTCCTCCGCCATACCACTTCAGCGGTATGTATACCGAACGCACTAACAAGGAACAACCAGATTTACCAGTTACCACTAATGATTGTCCGGCTGTTGGTTCCCAACCACTACCAAATGATGCATCTCCCTCACCACACCTCGGTCCAGACACAGACATCACACAAACGGATGAATTCCAGACTTCCCACACATCACCCAGCCGCCCGTATCACCGCATGGACAGACCACCGACTCCACCCATGCCCCCGGTGATGTATACCCGCGCCTGACTGAACGTCAGAACATACACATGCCCGTTACCCACGGTACAATAATGGAGACAGCAGTATCAGGTCTCCCAGGCCTTATAGACGCACAACTGTCACTGAAATTTACACCAGCTGTCACTACTGTACAACCACGCCCAGGTGAAGAGGATGAGGGAGACTCTGACTCTGCATCTCAAGCATCATCTCGCCACTCACGTACACCTAGCAATGCCTTCCGTGACACCGGCACTAAACAAGCCGCTGTCACCAACCCCTTCCTTGACACCGGCACGCACCTGTTCCCAAGTTCGTGCCTCCCACCCCAAACTAGCCTGCCCTTCACTTCCACTGCACCCTTGGGTGAGGGACAAAGATCTGACCTCATGACAGCTCAGCAGCAGCTCAATGAGTTCCACAACCCACCATTGCTGTGCATGACTGAGGGACAACAGGCCCCCCTCACAGATCTTCCCACCCCATACCAGAATTGGAGACCAAGTGCAGACTTGAGCAAAAGCATTAGCATGGAAAGTATCTCGCCAGAGCACCTCGAAAGAGAACTGTCACACATGCATCAACCACCTAGCCACACAGGACAGATAGACACAATGAGACGCATGTCATTTAAATTAGAAAACATGCAGAAAACATGTGCAGACCTGATCGCTAAGGTCAACTCTCCAGCACCACCACAACCACCCACACTGCACCAGCTCATGCAGGTCCACCCACAGACAAGTATCAGTGGGAATGGGGAAGGGATTACACAACCTCTCCATAATGAGCACCCCCACCACTATGACGCTGCCGCCTCTGGAATAACACAAACAGTCACCAACACACACCAAGCCTACCAATCACCAACAGCATTAGGGCCGGAAAGGACACCACCACTGGTACGAGAAGGTCACAATCCCTTATTTGGTGAGCTCCCCATATATTGTGAACACCCACAGGAACAAGACCCAGTGGTAAGAAGAAAGGAAAGGCCCACTGAACCGCAGAAGCTTAAAATCTTGGGGACACATGGACGCCCAGACGACATACTATACGATGTCTCGGGCTCTGCTTCCTTGCGCACCGTTAGAAGGCAAAATCAGTTATAACATAGCCTCTCAGCAGACCGTGCGCACCACAAACTACGCAACGATCTCACTCCCAATGAGATAGTCACATTAGGGGAAGGCTCAGACTATGCAGTTAACCCTTTCTCAGACGACTTGGCAGGCTGGTCAGAACCCTTAGCACCGCAAATGCTCCCTTGGCCAAGAGAAGGCTCTTTTGAGCCTCAGTACATGGCAACAGCAGTTGAATGTATCCTCAAAGGAGTAGGAGATGAGGATGAGTACATGAGTACATGAGAGAGAGTTTAAAGGTCTGGCAAAAATATGCCCGCCAGCATGATTCTACAGGACCTACAGTGCCGCGCACAGGAGTGACGCGCCAAATGCCACTGCTGTACAAAAATGTCACTGATCCCCCCATCTATATTCCGTGGTCTACACTAGACAAAGAAAATCTCAAAAAACATCTCCCACCCCTTACCGAGGGTGCTGGAAAATGGATTGCGGCTTTTGAAAACTACACCACAGGTAACAACATAGCTATAGGAGATGTAAAAAGCCTGCTGATCTCCCTCATCGGAGAAGACGCAGAAGACCTCTTCACACGTGTCCATGCCAATCTTACAAAAACAAACACCAAACATGATGGTGTCTCCTTTAATGAGATTAGAACACTTGCATGGTCTGAGTTGCGTAGAAAATTCCCTGATGTTCCCGATATTGGGGCTCTGTTGTCACAGACCATGCAACCCAATGAAGACCCTGCCAACTATCTCTCCAGAATGAAAGAAAAATGGCATCAGGAGTTAGGGCAACGATGGGATGCAGCAGGAGGGTACGGAAGATTATTTTATCACACAATAAAAAAGGGTCTGCCCACCGAAGTGCAGGAAAAATTAGATGGCATAGTAGCAATGGAATGTAAGCCATGGCCTGAGATACAAGACCACATTATACATTACTGCAAGAAGAGGCAGGAACAGGAAAAGAATAGACAGCTGGCCATCGAGAATGCTGCTGCCAAATTGGTACAGCAGAAACTCAATAAGAAAAAAGACAATACAGACACAGTCATGTTTGCAGCACCGGTCACTCAGATGACGGCAGTAACATCCTTCCCCCAGGCTGCCATGAATGCTCTTACAGGCAACGCCCAACCTGCCCCACAGCAGGTTCAAGCACAACCTGCTGTGCAGTACATACAAGCCCAACCCCAGCCTATCATACAGTATGCTCAGCCACAACCACCACCAATGGTACAATACATGCCAGCGCCACCTGCTTACAGTACCGACATACAGCCCTACTACAATAACAGACAAAACATGAACAGGAACACAGGTATACAGGGAAGAGGGCGAGGGATGGGACAGCCAAGGTTTCCACAACAGCCAGGACCGCCCATCATCTGCTTTTATTGTCAGAAACAAGGCCACATACAAAGAGAGTGCCGCACTAGAATGCGAGATATGGGACCACAGTACATGGGTTCCGGTTACCAAGCACCAGCACCCTTCCAACAACCGCAGCGCACGCAACAACACCTTCAACAGCCCCAAATACTATACTCTTATGCCCAACCAGCACAGCAGCAACAAGTGCAGCTCCAAGCACCCATAATGGCCCAAATTCAGCCATCTGTCCAACAGGTGCAGGTTCCAATGCAACAGCCACAGCAACAGCAAGTACCTGCTTATCAAGTGGTCCCCCAAACCCAAAACAATGTACCCCTAGGAGGAACGATTGTTGCCTCCAACAACCCCTTTACCCAGGGCACCATCCAGCAATATCAGACTGGAGGATACACTGGCTAGGACAGCCCACAGACAACTCTTGTGTGCCCAATTTTGTCATGCACGAGCAATACTGACGAGGACCCTATTGCTTGTGTTACGATAAATAACAAACTATATAGCTTTCTTGTTGACACAGGTGCCACATACTCCTGCATTACAGGTGGCCCTCTGCCCATTTCTGACCAAATAGCGGACACACAGGGATTTTCTGGGGCAATAGCAAGGATGCCCTTCACCAAGCCAGTATCAATTGAGATAGGAGGCCATGTAGTGGAACAGCCACTGCTCTATTCACCCAGGTCCCCAGTCAATCTTTTAGGACGTGACCTCATGGCCAAACTAAACATGACTATCCACTTTGATGAGAACGGAACAATGATTTGCTCAATACCAGGTACCCCACTAACTAGGATAATGGCAATCACCGCACATTCTTCCTTAAACAGCCAGGTCAGAGCACGTCCAGTGGATGAGCACGCCTTCTCTGCAGCTGTCCACACTATTGTCGCCACCACTCCCGAATTGCAAGGCCGCACTGTTCAGTTACCAAAAGAGTTTCTTTTCAGACCCCAAGCATCAGACTCACAAGTATTAGACAAAAACTTGACCCTTGACATATGCGCCCTTGAGATAACTCCCACCTACGGCGCATTCCTGGCAAGCGATGACAACGCTCATACTTGGGCTTGTGTCATTTTCATTGAACCTAAAGGGTTAGTTAGAAACATTTCAGATGCCCAGCTATTTGGATCCCCTGAAGAACACTCTAAAACAGAGATTATCTATGATAATAATGTGCCCATCTCGGTGACAGTGGAAATTAGAACACCAACAGTCACCCCCAGCTATGACTCTGTCCGAGAGGCAGATTTGGCTCAAGTACCAGCACATCTTTGGACAACAGGACCAAACGATGTAGGCCTTATCAGCTCTGCCACGCCGTTTAAGATAACTCTCAAACAAGGTGCTATCCTGCCCAGGATAAAACAGTATCCCTTGTCCAAGGCCGCAGAGGAGGGTATTGCCCCTACCATACAAGCATTGCTGGATCAAGGAGTAATATATCCTTGTATCTCTCCTTGCAATACGGCCCTTTTTCCTGTGCGCAAGGGGAAGACAAATCAATGGCGTCTAGTTCATGATCTTCGCGCCGTTAACAACATAGTTGTACCAGAGTTCCCCATCGTCCCAGACCCTCTGTCATCCTCACGAACGTCCCCCCCGATGCACAGTACTTTTCTGTCATCGACCTGAAAAATGCTTTTTTCAGCATTCCCCTGCACCCAGACAGCCAATACCTATTGGCTTTTACATTCCGAAATGTGCAATTAACATACCGCAGACTGGCTCAAGGGTACTGTGAATCCCCTAGCGTCTTTAACAGAGTTGTCAAAGCAGACTTGTCCAATTTCCAATGTGACAGCACCCTACTGCAATATATCGATGACATACTGCTTTGCAGCCCCACAGAACAACAATGCAGGAAAGACACCATCTCCTTACTCACCACCCTAGCACAAAAAGGATACAAAGTTGACAAACAAAAGTTACAATATTGTCAAAAAGAGGTACACTATCTAGGTCAGCTGCTGTCAGCATCAGGCAGACGAGTCACTCCAGGTCGAGTTGAGGCAATAAAAGGCACCTCTGAACCCCAAACAGTTAAATACATGCAAAAGTTCCTCGGCCTGGTGAACTATGTTCGTCAATGGGTCTTTGATTTCGCAACAATAACTGCCCCACTGCTGAAAGCAGTGAAAAAGGACAAAGACAGACACAACAAAATTGAGTGGACACCTGAAATGAGAACAGCCTACACCCAGCTCAAAGATGAGATAACAAATGCACCAGTGTTAGGATCACCTGATTACACAAAAGAATTCTACCTATTCACCCACTGTGATGGTCTAGTCATGACTGCAGTACTCACCCAGAAATACCCCATGGGCCATAAGCCCATTGCCTACTTCAGCGGCATGCTGGACGCTGTCATGAAAGGTCATTACCCCTGCGAGCAGGCCCTTGCTGCCGCAGCATTTGCTGTTGAGAAAAGCACCCCCATTGTAATGGGTTCCCCACTGACTATGTACACCGAACATGCCGTCTTTGCAATAATACAAAAAGCCAAGACAACATTAACCACACAAAGAGTGTCAGGTTACAAAGTCATACTGTCATTGCCTTCTCTGAAAATTGTCAAATGCCACACAGTCAACCCTGCCACATTTTTTGCTCATCCCATTGCCACATCAGATGATGACCCCCATGATTGTGCCACATATTCACCAGATGAGTCAAGAGCAGCAAAAGAGGACCCTTTACCAAACAGTACTGTATATTTTGTTGACGGCTCCTCTACCATTGATCAAGAAACAGGAGTCAGGTACACAGGAGCTGCAGTAGTTAGAGCACAGCAAAATGATTCCTCTGATTCCCTAGACATTGCACAGCAGCTTACATTACCATCACATTATTCTGCCCAGGCAGCTGAATTAGTAGCACTCATAGCTGCCTTAAACATTGGAGCTGATGACCGCATTACAATTTACTCAGATTCTGCATACGTCACCACAACTACACACTCCAGCATCCTTTGCTGGAAAAGGCGTGGCTTCCTGAAATCAGATGGTACACCTGTCATTCACAAGAAGTTACTAGAGGAACTTATTGAGGCCCTTACACTACCAGCTGAAGTAGCCGTAGTCAAATGCGCAGCGCACACCAATGGCCAAGATTTTGTCTCCAGCGGTAACGCCCTGGCAGATTGGGCAGCTAAGGCTGCAGCCAGAGGCCCCACAGCAACAGGCCCCCCACCTCAAACGACACCAGAAGTTCCATTTGCCCCCATCTTACTTTCCCAAACACTACCTCCAACAGAGCATGACAACAGTAATGAAGGTACTTCAAAAACACCATCCCAATTACCAACCCCATTTGATATTGACACAACACAGCAATATGATCACACTGCACAATTACACCTCAGAGAAATGCAAGAAAGTGCCCCAGATCAAGAGAAAGAGTTATGGAAGAAGAGGGGAGTACAACAGGACTCCGCCGACTTCATTTACAGACAGACAATAACAGGGAAACCTGTGATGCCACAGGCTTTATTGCGAGTGGCGTTGGACCAACTCCACCTTCCTACGCATGTCACCCGAGATAACATGTCCACCACCTTGCAGACAGACTGGTTCATTCCCAATGCCCATGAACAAATACAGCTTTTCATTAATAAGTGTCTCATTTGTCAACAATATTCCCCGAACCCGACTCTCAAAACTGTTGCATCCACAATTCCCAGACCAACAGGCCCCTTCAAAGAACTACACATTGACTATGTCGACATGATTGATCGCTGCCAAAATTACCGCTATCTCATTGTAGTAGTGTGTCCATTTTCACGCTGGATCGAAGCTGGACCCTGTGTCCACTGCGATGCCAAAGCAGCAGCCACATTCCTACTCCTTGATGTCATTACTCGCTGGGGCGTCCCAGACGCCATCCGGTCCGACAACGGAAGTCATTTTTCAAACGCCATCTTTTCCTCCCTGACCACAATGCTAGGCATTAAACACAAACTGACATCAGCTTATCACTCACAAAGCAACGGCATTTGTGAGCGCCTCAACGGCTTGCTCAAAAATAAAATAAGCAAAATAAGTGCCACAATAGCAAAGAAATGGCTTTATTGCCTACCCATAGCACTCTTTGCACTAAGACACTCCCCAAGTTCGGATCACCACCTCACGCCCCATCAGCTTGTCACTGGACGAGCCATAAATGTAACAGTCCCGTCCACACGCCCTAAAACAGATAGTGAATCATCTTCTGAGATAGTTAGGGCTGAGCTTTACCAATACCTGTGTCAACTAACCAGTGCAGCGCAGTTCCTTTCTACCCAGGTATCCAAGAGGAAAGAAAAGGGCCCCACCGATCCTGAGCTCCCACCAATCCGTCCCGGGACGCTGATCTTTGTCCGGAAAAACGTCAGACGTTGGAAGGACCCCAAGTTCGAAGGCCCCTTCCAGGTGATAGACTCATCACCAACTGCAGTACGAATAGCTGAGAGAAAAGCATGGATCCATCGCAGCCACGTCCGCTTGGACCCCGCACCACCACCTCAGCCAATGGACTAGAGGAGGGAAATGACATACCATTGGTACCATTCCACGAAGACAGCGGGCTTCCATCCTCCTTTGATGAAGAAGACAATGACCATCGCGTGCTTATTGTTGAGGACCATAATGGAGATGCCAAGTTATGTATTTCACTTGTCCTAACATTCTGTATTATTGCTACAGTGGCACTGGCCGCATTCAACTGGTACATGTTTTATCTTACAACCATTAGGCTGTATTATTCTGCAAATGCTACCACACCATTTTCAGGACCACGAGTTGTACCAGCAGTCACACATGCCCGAAAACACTTCCCACACCACACCGAAGTTCCACAACTCCCAGATTGTACCACTGATAGCGCACACACTAGCGCACATCCCACATCCACAGCTGCTGTCCTGGTCCCAAGTACTACTACTACTTCATGGGATGGTGTTCTGGACATCACAATAGGTCCCCAATTGCCCCGTCATTCCACTCCCCGCAGTATCCGTAGAGTTAAACGAGGTAGGCCAAAGTTTTGGAGGACCCGTAGACCAAAGCCTGAGGTCAAACTAGATTTGGCCACCGCTCTCCAGGACACAATGGTTCACATTGCACACCATCATCCCAGGCCCGACTTCCATTCCACACGTCCCGACAAATTCGATGAGGATCATGGAGCCCATAATGCCCTGTTAGATAACATGTGGTACCGGCACATGTCCAAAATAGGGAAGAAGGTAACAAAAGAAGCATGTTTTGTGTGCTCATACATTCCTCATGCCGTGGGTGCAGACAAACTGATTTTTCCACAAGAAGTCCCACCCCCAACAGCCAAATGTCTCCTCCATTTGTTTCTCTGCCGTATACACGGATTGATCCAGCTTCTGTCAGCAGAACTAGACGCTGTGTTTGTAAACACCACAGCGTGGGATTATAAGTATATCTCACATAGGGGACCTGGACAGGCATCCCCCAAAGCTGGACGCCAAACCTAGGGTTACGGAGGCGATGGGCCAGATGCTATATAATCACGGGCTATTGGATATATGGCGCCACCGTAATCCTGGTCGGCGAGAGTACTCGTGCCACACACCTGCTGCCAATACCCACAGTCGACTGGATTACTTTTTCATCCAATGGGGGGCGGTCCATCGGATGGCAGCGCCACAATATTTGGGCCGTTATCTGTCCGACCATTCTCCGTTATTAATTACCTACTCGCTGGACCAACTGAGATCAAAGGTACCGCTATGGCGGCTTAACACTGAAGCCTTTGGTGACTTGATCTATAAAGAAGCCATAGCAAAGGGACTGGAGGACTACTTGGAAGTCAACTGGGGCTCAGCCGGCACCCGGGCGATTGAATGGGACACGATGAAAGTGGTGATAAGGGGAATTTGTATGTCTACTGAGGTAGGGGTGAGGAGAGTATTGGAGCGCGATCTGGGTCGACAGGAAGAGCGCCTGGCGTCCCTGGAGAAAGACTTGCCCATGAATGGCGAAAGGTCCACTGAATGGGTCGACGTGCGACGGCAGATAGGGGACCTGTGGGATTCATTAGGCAGATTTAATAGAACCGCAAGTAGGAGTCGTTGGTATACGGACGGGGATAAGGCAGGGCGATTATTGGCACGCCTGATTCGGACAGAGACTCAGCCTCACCCGATTCTGGCGCTCAAGGCTGCCTCAGGACAACTGGTATACACCCAGCAGGAGATCAACGGCGTATTCCTGACCCATCTACAGAAAACCTACTCGGCGCCCCAGCCTCTGGAGGCCCTCGAGGACATGGAAGCTTACCTAGCAGAAGTGGAAATACCTTGCCTGGACAAAGACAGTCAGGAGGCCTTGGGGGGTCCCTTTACAGTAGACGAACTCCGGGCGGCGATCGCCCATTTGAAGACGGCGAAATCCCCGGGGATGGATGGCTTAACCGCCGAACTCTATAAAGAGAACGGCGGAGTCTTAATCTCCAGGTTACTGGACATCGTGGGTGAAGCCGAGGAACGGGGAGTGCTCCCAGACTCTATGCGGGAAGCGCTGATTGTGATGATCCCCAAACCAGGGAAAGATCCCCTCCTCCTCGGCTCATATAGACCGATCTCAATGTTAAATGTCGATCTTAAAATTATCAGTCACGTGCTGGCAGGTCGTCTCCTCCCTTATCTTCGGCGGCTGGTCCATGAGGACCAATCCGGGTTCATCCCGGGTAGGAATACGTTGCGAAACATCCGCCGCCTGGCACATGTAATGCATCATCTCGAGGGCCGGTTCCCAACAGAGCACATTGGTGTTCCTTGATATCGAACAAGCGTTCGACTCCATCAGCTGGGCCTACCTATGGCGGGTTCTCCAAAAAAATGGGTCTCGGAGAGGGGTTTGTAAACTGGATTAAAATACTCTATACCCGTCCAACGGCGAGAGTTCGCACGGGACGCTACGTGTCGGACGCGATACCCATAGAAAGAGGGACGCGGCAGGGGTGTCCGCTCTCCCCATGCTCTTTGCCCTGGCAATGGAGCCGCTGGCAGGCCATCTACGAGGGGGTGCTTGAAGGACATGGCATACGGGTGGGGGCCACGGAACACATCGTATCGCTATACGCGGATGACGCGTTGGTATACCTTAGTCAGCCGACCCGGTCATTGCCGACGCTGCTGGTGGCGCTGACGCGGTTTGCCGCTGCCTCCGGACTTTCCGTCAATAAGACGAAATCACAACTGTACGCGATTAGCCCGGAGTGTGACTGGGAGAGGTCCCAGCGTCCAGTCATGGAGTTTCCTTGGGCAGAGGACACTATCCGTTATTTGGGGATGTGGATTAGTAGAAACGAGGCAGTTTCTTATCAGCATAACATGGGGAGGATAATTAGGGGTTTACAGGGTAGTATTGCCTTCTGGAACACGCTCCCGCTCTCCCTGATGGGAAAGATCGCCTTGATCAAGATGGTGGTCTTGCCTCGCTGCCTTTATACCATGCAAGGCTCCTTCTTCGAACTTTCGCATCGGGTATTCCGGGAACTGGATGCCTTGATGGTCCTATTGCTGTGGAATGGAAAGCGCTGTAGGGTGAGCCTAGCGGTTCTGCAACGTAGCTGGGGCAAGGGGGGTCTGGAGGTCCCTGACCTCGAATTGTATTATTTCGCATCTCAATTGCAACACACTATTGCCTGGTTGGACACGGATCCTTCCTGGGAGAGGTCCCTGCTGGAAGGCACCTACGGGGGCCGACAGCTGGGGGCGCTCCTGTGGCGAACTGGGGGACGCAGTGAGTGTGGTCCACCATTGGTGCGGCTTGGGGCATCAATCTGGAATCGGGTAACCCGCAGAATACTCCGGGGACGGCCGTTTGCCCCAGAGGCAGACTTTTGGCAGATGCCGCCCTTTGCGCACATAGACCAGGTGATGTCCACAGAGATTTGGAAGGCCGGGGGCTGCCTTATGTTATCTGACCTTTACCCAGATGACCAATTTATTACCTACCAGGAGGCGGTGACGGCCTTCGAATTAGGTGTGGGGCAATTTCTACAATATGCAAAAATAGCAGCAACGGCACGACAGTTATGGCCCACGTTCCCGGAGGCTCCGGGGCACTGTGGAACCCTGGGGACCATGATCGCCATGGCTGGGGGGCGGAAGCTCGTCACGCACCTCTATCGGGCGTTAAGAGACGATAAACAGAATGCCCCCCTCAAGATAGAAGACAAATGGCAGCAGGTGTGCCCGCACGAGATCACGGCCCGGGACTGGGAAAAAATACACGAGAGTGTATGGAGGGTGTCGGTGAGCAACCGCTTCAAGCAAATTCAGTACAACATAATACATATGACTTACCTCTCACCCCGGAGACTTCAGGCCATAGATGGTTCCAGGGACTCACGTTGCCCTCGGTGTCGCTATGAGCCGGCGGACTTCTTACATATGGTATGGGGATGCCCCACGATCCAGACATATTGGGTGGCGATTCGCGACGACCTGACTAAGATCACAGGGTGGACACTAGCTTTAGACCCGAGTGCCTGCCTACTGGGTTTGATCCCTAGAGATCCCAAGCGAAAGATAAGCAGGCGGTTCCTGGTTTTAGGCCTGGTTATCGCCAAACGGCAGATAGCGATTCATTGGCTTACGCAACAGGGCCCGACTCTGGAAAAGTGGAGGACGGATTTAAGAGAGTGGGCACTAGCAGAGGAAGGACATATTAGGAATACCAGGAGAGATGCCAAACTGCCCGAGGTGTTGATGGCATGGGGGGCAATGATGAACGACATAACAGGGCAAGACCCCCTACCTACACCAGAGGATTCAGGCGAGGAGCCTTCCACAGAGGAGGTGACCCCGGGACGACGGGGGACACACAGGGACACCCCGCATGACCACTAGAATGCACAGAATACTGGCTCCTTAGACCCGACAGCAGGGGGGAGGGCATCAGGGAGGGGGTTGGTGGGGAGGGAGGGGGAGTTTTACAGTTGACGTTATGTTTCAGCACATAAAAGAATTTGCTGCCAAGAAAATAAGGATTACGATCGCAGTTCTCATTTTCATTATGTATTATTACTGTAAAGTCGGCCACCTCGGCTGAGGTGGACCAATTGTGTCATTGCTGTTTTTGACATGTGAACTAATGATTTGGAGAACAAAAACCTAATAAAGAAATATATATTTTTTTAAAAGTATATCTCACATAAAGTTATAACCGACACACGAAAATTCCAGAGGGAGTTAGAACACGATTACACGGCTGAAACACCTATGGTACTGATACAGGGTTATGACGATTTCTTCAAGGAGGTTGGGTATTTCCTCTTTACAACACCCTCACCAATATGCCAAGCAAAAGAGAGCAGGCGAATTCTAAACGACACTTCACGTAGGACTAAATACCCATGTGATCTCAGGGCTGTACTACATGTGCAGGCCAACATTTATTTCAAAAATAGATGGCATGGCCCACACAACCTCACCTGTAAGGCAGCTTCCCTCGGAACACCATTTATAAACACACCAGGGGTAGATCAAGATCGCGAACATGATATTGATTGGGATGTTGAGACTCAGTGCAAAGAGATATGGGCACAGCAAACCAGAAGGTATACCTTTGGTAAAGATACCACATATAAATGGAAACAAGCATACAAGCTAAAACATCCTCTTCTTTGCTTCCTAGGTAATAGCACACGCCCTGTGGGCAGCAACACCAACTGTAACACAACTATCTTTAATTTGGACCTCCAAGACGGCACCTCCGGCCTCATGGACATCTTTTGGGCATGCGGAGAACGCCTCTATCTCCAGTTGCCTCCTCAATGGAATGGCCTATGCACCATGGTCACTATGCATGAGCTGCATCTTGTTGTCCCGGCATCCAACATTTCCCAAGTGCTTGATCACCCCATGACAGGTGATGTCACCCTGCTCCACCGGCACCGAAGGAGTGCTCAATATTTCGCTAACGACGCCTTTTGGTAGCAGAGGATGGTTCGTGGTCGCCACTGATTGAGGGTAAATGGGTGGCCACACCCTTCTGCTTACCGGCTCCTGAGAGCCTGACCCGCACTCTGCTCGTTCACTTGAAAAGAAGGAACAACGATGTAAAATACAGTGGCACTTTATTAAGCAGTTCAGAAACACAGAAAACAGTTCAATTTAAATGTTGCCCATCAACACATGAGCAGGATAAATAATAAGGCATCGACAATGTTATAAATCAGTTGTTCAAATGAAGCAAAAATATATATATATCTATATATCATTCTAAGCGCAGCTGCCCAAGGGGCAACCCTGAATGTAAAGATGATGAATAGGCTAGTGCCTAGAAGGCAAATCTTTTCTAAGAAAGCAACACCATCCAAGACTACGCAGTTTAAGCTAAGACAAATGCAATGGCTTGGGTTTGGATGAGCTAAATTAGATAGGCTGACAAAGCCAAAAGGCTAATAATCAGAAAAGAGCATTACCACCTTGGAAGTAGAAGGTCTAGGCCCAGTCAGGATAACGATCGATCGGGAACCCTCACCATGCAACTAGGCAGTGGTTTGAAGAGTTCGGGGCGTTGGCCTAGGTATAGACCTTTTATATGGCTTAATGCAGAAGTCCTACCCATGTCTGACGTGGGCCCTGACGTGGGCCCTTGACCGCACCCTTACAGTAACTGTGGAAAGTTTTATGTAGAACTGAGAAGTGGTATCATGGTGAAATTAGGGGTTTTTAGCAGGTGGTCAGTGCTCTTGACCGCAAAAAGTAAACACACGAAAACAAAGGATAACTTTTACGGTAAAATGCTCAGAAATTAATATTTTATATATTATTTCTCTGTCACGTTGCCGTCTTTCCAGTTTCAGTTAAGCAAGCGCGGAAAGTTTCATAAGTAAAAATATTGCAAACCTTGCTTGTGAAACAGCCAGATGTACCAGCAGAATGTCACGTACGTGTGGGCTAACTTATTCTCGTAACTGTGGAAATTTACAAGGGGGGGCTAGTGTCGCGGTGGATGGCACAGGTCCCTGCTGTCAGATCAGTGAAGCCTACAAGATCTGTTTTATTAAAAAAATGATAGCAAGAGGCACTGGGCTTTTTGGGCCTATATGTATGTATCTAGGGTGGTATGTTTGGGCCTATATGTGGGTATCTAAGAAGGTGGGCTTGGGCCTATGTGGCATGTGCTAAGAGGATGAAGGAAAGTGGACAACTTAGGACATCTATCAGGGCCTGACTGGTGGGGCCTAGCTGGGAGTGTCATGTTTGGTGGGTAGTACAGAATGAGACGTGGGGTTTCTTACTAGATGGTAGAACGGGACCCTACTTCACACCCTAACAAAGTGTACATCAATTAAGGAGTCGAATAAAAACAATAATTTTTCTTCTTTCTTCTTTCTTGAGTTCCAAAAAGTTTCTTTGTGCTGCATATATTCAATTACAGTCACAGCTAACACGCTTCGTTCAACTTGAACTTCCTGAGGGCTGCAGATATAATACATATAGAAATATATATAAAACATGTAGACACAAACATTTACAACATTTACTGTACAAAACATATATCGACATACGACCATTTAAAAGACATCCCCATCTAGTAGACACAACTTAATACCTCACAACATCTTATAACAAACAACAATTTGTACAGACAACTAATTGATATCAAACTATATATACACATTAAAAATTTTAAACATTGGCTATCCTACATCACTATGGTGCCATTAATGTTTAAATCAATTTGATTAAACAGTTTGTATATCGAATAGAATAGTTTGTATTCATGTATCACATAGAGTGGAGAGCAACAGAGTTAACGTCCAAAATCTATATCCAATACACTTCCTATCCCCTACCTTCCGGTTTACATTACTGAAGCATTACTAAGATTATCGACTAAGTAAGATGAGAGATGCACAGAAACTTAAACAATTTGAAGAGTATGAATAAAGATGTCAATATCACATACCATATGAACCATAATGAAATCTGTATCAAGATTACAGAATTAACAAGCATTGTAGTCTTATCTCAACACATCACCATGCTTTTTATATGTAAAATAAGGCTTTCCCAACCTTCACTCATATGGTAATGTAGTGATGCGTGGATATTCTCCACCTCGCAATGGACCAATTTGGACACCTAGTAAAATGAAAGAGTGCCAAGGATCACAAACACTCAACTGTTGAATGAAAACTCATAAATCGAAATTAAAAATCAAATAACAATTTTAATAGCCAACTGGACCACCAAAGTACAAAAATTCATATTTCAAGCAACCAAGATAAACACAAAAACTAATATCCTATTCTCAACATTATAGAAAGAAGAAACTGTTTTTGCAGAGCCCAGCCACTATCTGTCAATTATGAAAAAGCCTCTATTGCTCCAAGGTAAGAATACACCCTCAGTAGCTTTTCTACTCAAGCCACTGTGGTTACAAGTACATTATAATATTTCAGCATATCAGCACCCAACAAACACCTTTCCCAAATACAGGCTTGTGGGTACCACTAATGACACAGGCACATTCCAACATCTCCATACACAACAAGTACCTGTCCCAACTAGGGGCACGTGGAGGAGTAAATACTGATACAATATATGCTTGTCAGTACAATGACCCCACCACTAATAGCCTCCAAAGTACCTGAATCTCACAGCACCCCATATTCCACTTACCAAAGTCTGTGTCCTATATCAAAAGATGGCACATAGCATTTCAAGAAAAGAAAGATAACGCCACCATCAACACACAACCTTATATTCTCCTCCCCAAAATATGCATTGTACCGTACCACAGTGACTCGAAAAAACACCAAAGTAAGCACCATCTTTAAATGAACAAAGAGCAATACAATGAGCGCCATCTTTGCATATTAGCAAATGCACTATTACAATTTCAATACGGCAAATCCTATCAGTATAGGTTACTTAAACGATTGCCAATCTATAGACAGAGTGGTTGGTTAATCCTTGTAGACAGATCAATGTAATAGACCTAATCCCTATACATTCCACTTAGCTTTTAACAGCCGCATCGTGCATACTTAAAAAAAGTCTCAAAATCTTACTAGGTAATACGGTCACGCCACCGGGCGCCAACTTTCGACATGTCAGGAAGGATTATACTAAACAAAACAGCACAATGAGTGCACCTATATAAATCTATAAAAATAACAAATAATAGACATTTATCAGCAAAACCGCATGAAGAAAACCATCCCAATACAATGTTATTGACTAGTGATCCTTGCATCAAGCATAAGGAGCCAGCACGCAAGTACTTAGGTCTCATCAGAATTTTAATAAATACATACCTGCCATCAAAATTCTAGAAATGCAATTACATCACCCTAATCAAATGCAGTATAGGTGGATACAGTTCCACAATTCTACCTGCTCATATGCTAAACACAATTCATTAAGGTCCTAAAAAAAATAGTGAAATTCATTATCAGTGTTGTGACCATCCCCTGTAGACCTCAAGTGACATCCATTTAGATTGTTTGCTTAGGAGTGACTTCCTCTGTCCACCTCTCTTGTTAATTGGTATGTAATCTATCCCATGAAACCAGAACTTTGGATTGTCCCTCTGTTTTTCATATAGTGATGGGTCATCAGATATCTAGTATCCTCATTTTTCAGAGCCCTGGCATGTTCTTAAATCTGATTGTGCTTCCAACGTAAATCAGATTACAATCACAACCAACCGCATACACTACAAATTGGGTGTTGCAGATTATAAAATGCTGGACCACATATCCCCAGTCCTTATTATACTTAAAACTCTTTGCCTCGTTTATACCAAATTTGTACATTACATCTGTTACATGTAAAGAATCCTGTTGGTTTAACCAATATACAACTCATTGAGTTCTGAATAGGAGCCACATAACTAGTACAAAGTAAATTCCGCAAAGTTCTACCCCTCTGGAATACTATTTTTGGCATTGAAGAAATCTCATTTTTTAATACCAGTAACATCTAAGAGTAGCGGCCAGTGCCTCTTAAAGATTGTATACATTTTATTGCTATAAAGTGTATAGTTGGAAATAAAAGCTAACTTGCCATATTTTGAACCTTTCTGGTGAGCTTTCTTTTTTAGCGCCTCTTCTCTTTTCACCAGGTGTATCTGCTTTTCTGCTTGCTCTATAGTTCTTGTGTCGTACCAACCTTTCAATAAATTAAATCTTCACACTCTCAACATTGTTAATAAATGTATCTTGCTCGATACAATTAAGTCTGATGCAGACCATTTCCCCATACAGAATGTTGTTAATAACGGACTTTGGATGGACACTTGAGACATGAAGAATACTAATACATGCTGTTGTCATTCTAAACATAGTGCTCTGTACTGATCCATTTTACACATAGAACTGTAAATCCAAAACCTCAATGGACAAGTTACTTATCTTCGGTAACACCTTATGTGGTAGAGACAGTAGCTAGCCACAGATTCCTTACCTTTGAATTTCCCTTTGAATTTCCCACGCATCATACTGGATCCGAACTTACCTTTGAATTTCCCAGGCATCATACTGGATCCCAAAAAATTTCTTTGAGCAATACCCCTGCGCACCGGTAGGTGGCGTCAGTCGGCTCCGCATGACATCGTCCGCGCCGGAAGTGACGTTCGCGTCACCAATATAGGCACCACCTCAACACGCTGACGTCAGTTACTTTTCACGACTTTCCATGCCAGAAACGCAGAGCCATGAAGAGTACTGACATTGGTGTGTTTAAAAACTAGGGCCCTGAAAGGGAACAACCTTGACCCTAGAAACTTGTCCGCAGTGCGGCAGAGATTGGGTGGGTCGGTAAGGAATCTGCTGCTAGATACTGCCTCTACCAGATAAGGCGTTCCTGAAGTTAAGTAACTTCTCCATCTGATAGAGACATCTAGTCGCAGATTCCTTATCTTTGAATAGATACCCAAGCAATACCATCCCTGGAAGAGGGGCTGCAGACATGTTTCAGACTAGAAAGTCCTGCAGGACCTAACGAGCAAAATTATGTCCCTGGGACCTGACTGTCCAGGCAGTAATGCTTGATAAATGTGTGCAGGGATGCCCACGTTGCTGCCTGACTGATGTCCAGGACTGGGACTCAACGTGCTAATGCAGTGGTAGCAGCTTTAGCTCTGGTGGAATGAGCCCTTCAGGAGGCTGCTTCTTTACCAAAGCTTATCAGATCTCGATGCAGAGGATGACTCATTGTGGGATGGTCCTTTTCTGCACCACCGACCTCGCTCCAACATACCCCGCGAAGAGTTGGACGTACACCCAGAACTCTTTTGTGCAGTCAAGGTAGAACCACTATGCTCTTTTTGGGGCAAAGACGGTGGAGTCGCTCCTCTTCCTTAGAGGGATGTAGAGGAGCGTAGAAAGTGAGCAAGGTGACAGATTGTCCCACATGGAAAGGTGTTACCACTTTCAGGAGGAAAGAGGCTCTTGGGAGAAGCACCAACTTGTCAGGGAATATTGTCAAAAAAGGAGGCTTGGACAATAGAACCTGCAGCTCGCTCACTCTCCAGGAGATGTGATTGCCAATAAAAAGGCTGTTTTTATTGTGAGCAGCTGGAGAGGCCAATTGTGAATGGGCTCAAAAGGAGTGCACACGAGGAAGGTGAGAACCAAATTAAGGTCCCACTGAGGCATAATGAAGGGGGAAGGTGGAAACATATGTACACAGTCTTTTAGGAATCTATGTACAATGGGTGACTTAAATAAAGAGGGTTGGTCTGGCGTCCTCAGGAAAGTAGACAAAGCAAATACACTTTCAGGGTGCACAGAGCACAGCCCTGCTGGGCAAAAGTCAAGGTAAAAAGTAAAACATCAGAAAGGGAAGCAGAAAGAGGGTCGATAAATTCTCTGTACAATATATTACAAATTTCTTCCACCGGCAGGCGTATACCATCTTAGTGGAGGGATGCCTGGCTGCCAAAATAACATTACAAACTTCGGAAGGAAGGTCGAAAGCTATCAACTGCCACTGTTAAATCTCCAAGCAAGAAGGCGTAGACTTGACAGGTTCAGGTGGAGAACCTTCCCCTGCTGCTGCAACAGAAGATCCTCCCGAAGATGCTCATTTGCAGAAGCTGGTTATACCGGACTCTCCATGCCCAGTCCGGAGCCACAAGGATGACTTGGGCCCGGTCAATCCTGATCTTCTTGAGAAGTCTGGGCAGGAGTGGTATGGGCGGTAAGGCATCCAGGAGGCCTGAGCTCCACTCGAGACGGAAAGCGTCTCCAAGTGAGAGCCGCCTTGGAAACGCCAGCATGCAAACTGCTGACATTGCGCGTTCTGTGCAAAGGCGAACAGATCTAACCAAGGCTCTCCCCACTGCTGAAAGAGACCGTGCGCCTCCTCCAGAGGGAGATGCCACTTGTGATCCGCTAGCCATTGACGGCTGAGTTTGTCCGCCCAGGCCTGCCAGATGTTGAACTACCAGGGATATGCCCTTCTGTTCCAGCCATGTACAGAGACGCAGGACCTCTTGACAAAGAGTGCACAACCCCACTCTACCCTGTTTGTTGCAGTACCACATGGCGGTGGTGTTGTCTGTGAACACTTGAACTAGCCTTCCTTTGATGGAGGGTAGAAAGGCTTTAAATGCCAACCGGATCGCTCGAAGCTCCAGCATGTTGATGTGGAGTCCAGATTCCGCTGGAGACCAGAGTCCTCTGATCTCCACCTGTCCCAGATGGGCGGCCCATGCCAGAAGTAACGCATCTTTCACTTCTGTGAGATCTGTTTGGGGAAGGGAGAGGGGTCTGCCTCTGACCCAATCGCAGTTCGTCAGCCACCACTGCAGGTCTCGTGCAGTTCCCTCCAAGATCTGGACCATGTCGGAGAGATTCTCCTGATGTTGCGCCCACTGGAACTTCGTGTCCCGCTGCAGAGCCGCATATGCCATCTGGCATGTGTGACTAGCAGGATGCAGGAGACCATGAGGCCCAGCTGTGTCAGAGTCATTCTCACTGAAATCCAGGATAGAGGCTAAAACATCAGTATCATCGCCTGAATATCCTGGACTCGCCACTTAGGAGGATAGGCCCGAAACTGCACTGTGTCCAGAACAGCTCCGATGAAAGGGAGTGTCTGAGAGGGAGTCAGGTGTAACTTCGGAATGTCGATACTGAACCCCAGCGAATGCAGGAGGTCCACCATAGGCTGAAGGTGGGAGACAACAGGCTGGGGCGAGCCTGCCTTCAACAGCCAGTCGTTGAAATAGGGGAAGACTGGCACCCCTGATCTCTGCAGATGAGCTACGACCACCGTCAACACCTTGGTGAACACTAGAGGGGTGCTGGTAAGGCTGCCGGGGGTGGTGGCTTGAACGTACCTCTGGCTACCCGACCCACGGTGTCAGAACGAACCGCACCTTCGTCCACGTAGGGGTTGTGGAACTTGCGTGGCTGGGTGGCTGGGATAGGGTTAGAACGGTTAAAAGCCCCTTAGGTAGCCTCGAAAGGAGCAAAAGGCAGACTGGGGACAAAAGGCAGCTGAGAGGCCCAAGGACTTAGCCCTAGCCCTGAGTCCTTAAAGCGCTCCAGTGCTGAATCTGCCTTGTCTCAGAACAGACAGGTGCCATCAAAGGGCATGTCCATGAGCAAAGCCTGGACATCCCTGAAAAGCCAGATGTCCTCAGCCAGGTGTGGCATCTAACAGCCACTGTCGTAGAAATCGCTCTGCCCATCGAGTCGGTCGTGTCTAAGCTACATTGAATGGCGAACTTTGCCGCATCTCTCCTGTCTGTTATGGCTTGGGAGAGGATGGCCTGGGCCTCCTCTGGGACCTGTGGCAGAACTTGCGCAACCGTTTCCCACGAAGAGTGGGCATAAAGGCCCAATAAGCATGCAGTCTTCACTGACCGCAATGCAAGGCTGGCATAAGAAAACATTTTCTTGCCCCAACTTTCCAGCCTCTTGGATTCCCTGTCCTGGGGAGTGGCAGGGAATCCGCCATGGGAGGTAGAGGTTTGGACTACCAAGCCCTCTGGGGTGGGGTGGGCAGTTGGAACGTTTGGGTTGCCTGGGGCAGGGCGGTTGTGGTGGGCGAGCGCCCTGTTCACAGGAGACTCTGTGCTGGGTTTGGACGTCTGTGAGGGCTTCATTAAAAGGGAGCAAGGGTTCCGAAGAAGGAGCTCCTGGCTGTAGCACCTCTATCAAGATGTTAGTCTTGACCGCCACTGAGGGTAGCTGGAGGTCAAGGAACTCAGCCGCCCTACACACCACCATTGCATAAGATGCTCCCTCCTCCGTAGCCATGGTGGGAGGAGAAAGCATTCCAGTATCTGGAGAGGTATCCAGTCCCCTGGCTTCACCCAATTCCTCATACCAGTCAATATACTTTTCATAAGGCTGGTCTTCTAAAGGGTCCAGTTACCCCTCCCATTTTTCTCCTAATCCTAGTCCTCCAGAATAAGGCTCAGGAAACGACCTAGGACCTGTTGGTCCTGTCGGCGCCGGAATCGATGTCAGTTGATATGGCTCCGGCTCTGTCTCGTCGGGAATCAGAATAGGGCTGGCACCACCGGTGGGCGGCACCGGGAGCATTGGCATCGGGGAAGGTTGCAGTGGTCGATCGGCACCAGTTTGGATCCATCTGTGGCTCCATGGGGGGCTATCAGCACCGGAGCTGCCGACACTGAAGCCTATGCCCCCCGACCCCGCGGGGCCCAAAGGCAGGCCGCTCAAAAATTAGGTACATGGCCTCATAGAATTCCATAATTTGAGCGGGGTCACTCCGGCTCATGGAAAAACAGGGAGGCACGGAATCAGCCCAGGTGCAGGTTCCGGAGAACGAGGCCTTGAACACTGATGTTTCTCCGTTGCATCGACCGACAAATAGGGAGAAGTTTAAGCATGCTTCGACTTCTTGTGTTTTTTGTGCCTCTTACCTGAGTGCCCTGACAATCTTGAGTAAGACGAAGAGGACTTGGGACTCTTGGAGCAGTGCCGGGGCCTTCCTCTTGACCGGGACCGTGATCTCCAAGAAGTCGAGTATGGAGTCGCCTGCCGGGCCGCGAGCAGCTTTAGGGACCGTTCCCTTCGGTGCCATGGCCCAGCAGTCGGAGCATGACTTGGAGTCGTGATCACACTGCAGACACCACAGACAGACCAAATGGGGGTCCGTAACCGACATGGTGCGATGGCAGGTGCCGCACGGCTTGAACCCCAAAGTCTTTCTAGAGGACATCCTGCATACCAAAAAAGGGGTCAACAAAAGGTCGAAAAATCCTGTCAAAAAGTGACAAGGGTAGGTCTCTTCACGGATCAGCGATTGACTGGTGTGGAAAGAAAAAAACTAATGTCAGCGTGCCGAGGTGGCGCCTACATAGGTCATGTGGACGTCACTTCCGGCGCGGACATCGTCACGCGGAGCCGACCGATGCCACCTACCGGCACGCTCGATGAAAAATCTTCCGGATCCAGTCTCACGCATCGGAAATTCAAAGGTAAGGAATCTGCGGCTAGATGTCTCTACTACATTTATCTTTACCGAAGTTCATCATTAGATTTATATTAACTAGATTATCATTAAGAAATTCAAAGTACTCTCTCAACTGATTCTCAGAATTTGTCGATAGAAGGATATCATCAATATACCACCTCCAGACATGATGAATTCAGTCCGGGGGGGGGGGGCATATCGGCCCCAGGCATGCTCCTGCTTGTACCATCCCATAAAGAAACCAAAATGAGAGGGAGCAAACCTGGAGCCCATCGCAGTCCCTTCTATTTGATCAATTAAAAAATAGGTTTTTAATGGAATTATATCAATAGTTTCTAAGATCATTTGATTATGTTCATGATAGTCAGCTCTTCTGGTGTTCAAAAATTAAGATATTTTACCATCTTGGATATAGGCTGGAAGGTTACAAACAAATCCCTGAAGGTGCTTATCGACATACTCTGAAAGGTGCTCCATAGGAAAACTCTGAAAGGTGCTCCGTAGGGGACCCAATACTAGATATTATTGGTGTACCTGGTGAAAAGTTTTCTTTTTTATGAACTTTCGGGAGTATATAAATACATGGGGCTCTCAGATTCTCAATGTGTAAATAGCTAAATTCATAATCGGGTATCAAGCATCTGTCTTTCCAATCAGTTATCTTCATGTTGATGAAAATAGTAAATTCCTTTGTGGGTTGGTTGCAGTTGGATCATAGCAAGTGACATCTGCTAGCCGTCTATTAATCTCATTAATATAATATTGCTTATCCATATTAACTACATACCTGGCTTTGTCAGCCTCACAAATTACTACGGTCTTTTCTTGTCTTAATGTATCCAGGGCTTGTTGCTCTGCCCATGTTAGATTAACGTTATGCTGTAATTCTTTTGAAACTGCGCACCAAAAATCATATTCTGGAGGGGTAGTAGAACTTTCAGGAATTTACTTTGCCCTAGTTATGTGGCTCCCATGCAGAACTTAAGGAGTTGGATATTAGTTACACCACCAGAATTCTTTACATTCAACAGATGTAACGTGCAAATTTAGTAAAAACAAGACAAAGAGTTTTAAGTATAATATGGAATAGGAATATGTGATCCAACATTTTATAAACTGCAACAACAAATTTGTAGTGTATGCGGTTTGTTGTGATTGTAATCTGATTTATGTTGGCAGCACTATCCGTAATATAAAGTCTCTGATTCAAGAACATGCCAGTGCTCTGTAACATGGGGGCACAAAATAATTGTTGACCAGTCACTGTATGGAAAAACAGAGGGACAACCAAAATGTCTCTTTTTAATGGGAGAGATTACATACCAGTTAACATGAGAGGGGGAGATAAGGGTTACTCCTAAAGCAAATTGAATCCAAATGGATATGTAACTTGAGGTCGATTGGGGATGGTCACAACACTGATAATGGATTTCACTATTTTCTTTGAGGACCTTAAGGAATTCTCTTTAGTGTAGGGGGAGGTAGAATTGCAGATCTGTATTCCCCTATATTGGATTTGATTAGGGTGAGGTAATTTTGTGTCTAAACTTCTGATGGCAGGTTTGTATTTATTAAAATGGTGGTGAGAACTAAGTACTTGTGAGCGGGCCTCTTATGCACTACACAATGGTCATGAGCCTATAACATTATATGGGGATGGTATGCTCTGTGCTGTTTTGCTGGTAAACATTTATTATTTGTTTTGTTTATTGATCTATACTGGTACATTGATTGTGCCGTTTTGTTTGGGACAATTATTTCTGACAAGTTTAAAGATGGCGCTTGGTGGCATGAACGTATTACCTAGTAAGAATTTGAGAATTGGTTAAGGGTGCACAATGTGGCTGTTAAAAGCTAAAGAAAATGTATACAGATGAGGTCTATTACATTGATCTGTCTACAAGGAATAACCAACCACTCTGTCTATTGATTGGTATTTGTTTAAGTAACCGATACTGATAGGAATAACCATACTGAAATTGTAATAGTACATTTGGTCATATGCAAAGATGGCACTCAGTGTATTGGTCATTTAAAAATGGCACCTATTTTAATGTGTTTTCTAGTCACACCGGTGTGGTGCATTGCATGTTTTGGGGAGGAGAATATAAGGATGTGTATTAATGGCAACGTTCTCTTTCTTTTCTTGCAATGCTATGTGCCACCTTTCGATATAGGACACAGACTCTCATTAGCGGAATATGGAGGGCCTGTGAGATTCAGATACTATTGATGCTATCAATAGTGGGATCATTGTACTTACAAGCATATATCGCATCAGTATTTACTTCTCTACATGCACCTAGCTGGGACACGTACTTGTCGTGTATGGCGATGTTGCAATGTACCAGTGTTGTTAGCAGTACCCGCACGCCTGTATTTGGGAAAGGTGTTTGTTGGGAGCTGAAATGTTACAATGTACTTGTTACCGCACGGTTTCGCAGTAAGGCTACTGAGGGTGTATTTTTATTGTTGAGCAACAGAGGCTTTTTTATAATTGACAGATAGTGGTTGGGCTCTGCAAAAACGATTTTCTCTTTCTATAATTTTGGCAATAGGATTTTAGGTTGTGTGTTTAACTTGGTTGCTTGAAGTATGAATTGTTGTACTTTGGCGGTCTAGTTGGCTATTAAAATTGTTAATTGATTTTTTATTTAGATTTTTGAGTTTACATTCATTGGTTTAGTGTTTGTGATCCTTGGCACTCTTTCACTTCACTAGGTGTCCACATTGGTCCATTGCGAGGTGGAGAATATCTACGCATCACTACATTACCATATTGGTGAAGGTTGGGAATTACTTATTTCTTGTGAATTCGTTTTTTTAAAATTTTAATATTTTATTAGGCATTTCCATTTTACAGAAATACGACATGAACAAAGAAAAAATGAACAAAATGGTATAGACGAGAAGTAAAGGTGCTACAGTGATTTCTGTTTAGCACCTGCGAGTCCGGTAAGAGAAAGACTATTTATATAGTTCAGCCATCAAGCTAATTAGAAAAGTATAGGTCAATGAGGGAGTCTAGATGACAAACTGGATTGGTTGCTACAGCTGTCAGAATATTTTAATTGGTCAGGTGGGGGTTTATTTCTTGTGGAAAGAGAAGAGAAGATAGGAGATAGTAGGAAAAGGGAAGTTTAGGTATGGGGGGAATAGGGAGGGGAGGGGGGATATCCCAAGTATTTAGTTGAGAGCTTGCATCTTTCCCAAGCATTTAGTTGAGAATGGGGGTTAGTAAGTCAGGAATTTGTCGCTCTGTATCTTTATTTGGGGGAGAGTTGGTTTGTATGTGACCGTCTAAGGGTGACGAGAGCAGTCTAGATTTTTAATGGTTGAAATTTTGGTTAAGGATAGTGTTATCCACGCTTCTTTGGAAGCATATCCAGGCCCACTAAGTGTGGTAAGAAATAGATTTGAAGTCTTTCCAATCGCAAAGGATCGTTTTGACACCCAATGTGAGAAGCAAATCAAATAGTAGGAGTTCTGTTGTATTGAGTGGTGGAGGGTTGGGGAGAGTACAGGGGCCATGGGAGATTAGCACTGGGTCCAGCGTTACTTTACAGTGGAAGATATTGTTAATGGTTTTGTCAATGTCCACCCAGTAAGAACATAAAACACAGGACTGTGTCTGGTTGTATGTTTGCGAAGTTCTTGTGGGTGCCCACTATAAAGTTTAACAATTGTGCACTTGGTGCTGCAAAGGAAATAGGGTAGCCACCACACCCTAATTTTGCCAGGAAATCCTGAGAACAACGTATACAGTTTTCCTCAGCACCTTCAAATTAATAATTTCCAGTAATGTAATTTATCCACAATACACTGTTGTTATTCTTTTCATTTTTCTTTTATTCGGTTCCAAAAATGTCTTCACATATATAGATGTAGCCAACACATGTTTTATCGACTTGGCAATTTGCCACCGACTTTCTCACGGCCTCACTCAACGTATTAATGGTTCTTGTATCTCCACCAAATTGACCAGTAGGAAGATTCAGGAATTTCCGCAAGTATCCCTGATATCCAAAGAGTGATAACAAATATAAAGGAAGTAAACCGTATACGTTCCTTCAGGTGTATGTAAGATGTTCCCATGAGGCACAGGGTCAGACTGATTTGCATATGGCCATGTCTGAACTGGGGTGGCGGAGTGAGCTAAAGAATGATGATGGATTAAACCCAGATCAGTTGACTGGGGGTGAGTGCTTGCAATGTTCAACACTCCGTCCATCATCCCCTTTGGTTTTGTTATGTTCGCCCTAAGTTGGCAGGGTATGCCCAGACGTGGGTCCCTTGCTCACTTTGCCACTGGATTCAAGATAGCCTGGCTGATGATGGCTGTAAGCCAGAAACCGGTCCCAGGATGCTTGTTTCCGGTCCAGGGAAGACATGGCTTGGCAGTTCGGACTGGACTGTTCCCATGAGGCACAGGGTCAGACTGATTTGCATATGGCCATGTCTGAACTGGGGTGGCGGAGTGAGCTAAAGAATGATGATGGATTAAACCCAGATCAGTTGACTGGGGGTGAGTGCTTGCAATGTTCAACACTCCGTCCATCATCCCCTTTGGTTTTGGTATGTAAGAGTAAACCCACACCTCTAACAACCAACAGTGTTCACAACAGTGTATTATGGATGAATGGCATTACTGGACATTATTGAATTGAAGGTGCTCAGGAAAACTGTATATATCCTCCCAGTAAGAGCAGAGCAAGGGGCAATAAAAAATCATGTGCTCGAGGTCGGCAACGTCTGAAGAGCAGCTCAAGCATTTGCTTGAGTTTAATAGGCCCAATTTGCACAGTTTTGGTGGGGTCCAGAAGGAGCTGAATAATAACCAATATTTGCATTGAATTGTGACAGAGGAGATCTTCAGCTTAGTAGCATGTTTCCAAACAAGCGACCAATTGCTTTCCATTAGGGTAGAGTATCCTTCCCTAAGAAAAGAGTCAGACAATTTGCTTTGGTATTTGTGTATAGGGTTTGACGCAAATTCCTGAAGAATTGTGTACATTTTTTAGGCTTGGTGGTCTTGGAAAGTGAGTAAGGCAAATTTCTTAAGTATACTTGCGTTCTGTGGGTTCCAGAAGAGGTGGTTCTGACTGATCGCCACTTTGAGTTTTGGGACGTTATAGAATTCCTTGTTGGGGATACCGGAGGAGGCTTGTAGGAGGAAAAGCGGAATAGGGTTGGATCTGTCAATCACATCTTTAATGTATAGGACATTTTGGGCTGACCAGGGGTGCCAGTGGAGGGTTTTACCCTCAGTTTTTATTAGTGGGTTGTACCAGAGTCATGCATAGGAAGAGTGTTTGACTTTGATAGTACAATTCTTGTCCAAATGTTTCATTGCAAGTATTGTATCTCTAAGTATATTTGTGGAGTGTAGGGGCTTGAAGTGGTCCACTGAGATAGCGGCAAGGGGGGTGAATGGTAGGAAGAGGTCTTTCTCAATGCCTGTCCAGATGGGGGTGGGAGTAGGGGGTTAGGAATGAACCAGGATATGGTTGTTTGAGCAGAAAAGCTATTTTGAGATTACTAAAGTTGTGAAGACCTTTCTCTTTGTCTAGTCGTAAGATCTTAGTAGCAATTCTAGATTTTTGACTTTGCCAAATGAATTGGGTAGTGAACCTTGTCCCTTTGATGCTAAGGTATCCTGAGAGAAAATTCAAACACCAAGACCTAAAGCGGTGCCCTTGTGACAATCAATCTTCTCAATCTGACCTACATATAGTATTGTTTTGCGAGTTGTATAAATCAGAAAGAGAAGTTTTTATTCTTCCAATTTTAAGGCGCCATAAATTCAGCCAATGTAGGGTGGCACTCTATTTCCTGAAATCTTTACCTGACCCCTTTGTTTGTTTTTCGGTGGCCTCCTACCTGTGGGCCTGTTTGAAAAAGCAAATGGTGCGAGGTGGGGAAACGGCATAAAATGTTCATGGCAATAATGTTTATGCATATTTGGCTCTACCCTACATGGTAATCAATGAACTACATGATTTTAAATGGTTTTTAAATGACCCTCGGGGAAAAAATCTCTTTTCATTGTATTTTAACTACATTTATTCTCCTTGAGCACAAATATGTTATTTCGTGGGGTGCTCGGTAAATTATTGATTGATTGTGTGCTTTTATGATCTGTTTGTAAATAGATCGAATAAAGATTAAAAAGAAAAAAAAAGAATTGGGTAGTGGCCTTGCTGAGGACTTTCAATAAAGAGTCCGACAGTTTAAGTGGGAACATACTGCTTTTTAAAAAAAAAAGAATTTAACATATTTTATTAGTTATTTCAATTGTTGTCATTACACGTGCACACAATACTATTGCGTAGATATTGCCTTCAGCAGCCACCATTTATAATATTACACTCATGCTGTATGATACATTCCAAACT
This sequence comes from Calotriton arnoldi, assembly GCA_963921515.1. Classification (NCBI taxonomy): domain Eukaryota; kingdom Metazoa; phylum Chordata; class Amphibia; order Caudata; family Salamandridae; genus Calotriton; species Calotriton arnoldi. The sequence goes on along the minus strand of CAWUFW010002431.1, from coordinate 693,355 downwards.
GCCTCTCAGAGTACATAGTGGAGTATAACGCACCAAAAGTTTAAGTGGCCACTATGGACCTGGCTACTCATGGATTAGGAAACACAACCGGGAAGAAAGTAATTAAAACAGCAATAAAACAAAATATCCCCCCTCCACCCCTGCTGACGGGTGCAACTTGGTTGCACAAATGTTGATGGACCGACACATTTTGTGCTATAAGTGGGAACATACTGATTATGAAGTTCACCTGTGAAGCAATTAGCATTTTGGTGCATTCTACCCTACCATGTTTGGACGACCATGTCTCGATGAGGTCCTGTATTTTGTTCAACAGTATGTTTTCAATGTATGTGCGAGATGTGGACATTGACTTGCCTAGCTGTAGGCCCACGTATTTCAGGGGGTGGTTTTGCCATTTGAGGGTGGTGTTTCCGAGAATTGTGGGGTACATATGGGGTTGAGAGGGAAGACCTCAGTTTTATCCTTGTTTAGTGTGTAACCAGAGGCATTGGAATAAGCATTAATCAGGTTAAGGATTTCCAGAATGGCTGATTTCGCATCCTCTGAAAAGATGAGGACATCATCTGCATAGGCTACTACCTTGTGAGTTGTAGAGCCAAAAGGGATGCGTTTGATGACAGAGTTGTGATGTAATTCAGAAAGAAGGGGTTCTATGGCTAAAAGGAAGAGTAAGGGTGAGAAGGAACAACCTTACCTAGTCCCTTGAGAAAGTTTGGATTTTTCAGAGAGGGAGCCATTTACCCTTACTATGGCTGAGGGATTATCATATAGTACATATACCATCTGATCAAAGGAGGTGCCAAGGTTGAATTTGCAGCTTACTGATCTTAAAAAAGGCCAAAATACCTTATCAAAAGTCTTTTCGGCGTCTAAGGCCATGGCCATCGCAGGGGCGTGGAGGAGGGGATCTTCTTCTAACACGTGCAAATAGTCTGATGTTATCACAGGCCAGTCTACCTTTAATGAAGCCCATTTGTGAGGGAAGTATTATTGATGGGAGTAGTTTTTCCAACCTGGTGGCTAGAATTTTTATATACAATTTGCAATCTACGTTAAGTAATGAGATCGTCTGTAATTTTTGGTGTCTAATGGTTCTTTGGTGTCTTTATGAATGACTTCTATTATCGCTTCTGTGAAATTCGGGCCAGTTTTGCCGTTGAAGATGTAAAAGTGAAAGAGGGATTTTAGGTGTGGCATAAGTAGGGGTTGAAAGCTTTTGTTAATGAGGTTTATGAAGCCATCTGGCCCAGAAACTTTCTTTGTTTTTAGAGTTTTTATCGCCTTATCTATTTCTTCGGTTTTGAACGGTTTATTAAGGGAAATTTGGTCTGCTTCTTTAAATGAAGGGAGATTTATGTTTTTGACGTAATTTTCACCGTCTGTGATGTTAGGTTCCTGTACGGATTATAGAGTTCTTTATAATATTTTGCAAAGCAGTTTGCTATTTTTTTAGTTTCTGTTTTACCTAATTTGTTTTTGATTGCAGTAATCGAGGAGCTCTGCCTTTCCACTTTTAGGTAATTAGCAAGGAATTTCCCACCCTTGTTAAACTTGCATAGCTTTTTCGCTTTGTAAGTATTTAGTCAGGTATGCGCTCTCTCGCTTATTAGTTTATTATATTGATATTTTAGTTTCTTGAGTTTGTTGATTGTTTCTATAGAGTGTTTTGAAATTAGGAGGCACTCGAGCGGTTTGACTTTAGATTCGAGTTCATCCATGGTTTTGTTGGATCTTTTATTTTTGTTGGTCATAATACTGATCATTTTGTCCCTGACAGTGGCTTTCATTGCTTCCTAGAGAGTTTCGGGAAATACATGTGGGGAGGCATTCTCTTGGAAATAGTTAACAATAGAAGACCTTATTACTTCTCTACAAGTGTGATTATGAAGTAGTGTGTCATTGAGGCGCCAAAGTCTATCAGGATTTTGGATGTTAGATATTGTGTCTTCAACTGAGTTGCAAGCATGGTCCGATATAATGATGGTTTCAATCCTAGGTTTCGAACAGGAGGGAGATAGTTTTTGATTGGTTAGTATATGGTCTGTCCTCGAGAGAGAATTATGAGGGTTTGAGTAGAAAGTTAACTCGCTACCTGTTGGGTTAAAAAGCCTCCAGATGTCGGTAAGATTGTGTAGTGGTAAGCCTTTTCATTTGTGTATGGGATTTTCCTGGTCTAAGTTTACAGGGAGATAGTCTATTTAGTATTAGATCCATTGGGAGATTAAAATCACCACCCAGTATAATCTTTGAACCATTTGGGATTTCATGTATCCTTTTGTTCAGGTCAACCCCAAAAAATGGGGCAGTCTGCAGGTAGCGCATATATGTTGATGCTAAATAGCTCCTGGTTATCTTTAATGATTTGTGAGATGACCCTTCTGTACCATTTATATTCTTGATTACTTTAATACCTGCGGATCTGGTGAAGATGGTGATGACACAATTCTTTTTCTCGGAATCAGGGGAGCAAACCAGATCCGAGTACCAATTGTTTAGGAGATTTCGAGCGATGTCCTTGTCTACTCTGGTCTCTTGAAGCAAGAGGATGCCTCCTCTAAGTTTATGACAGTATTAAATTATTTTCCTTCTTTTAACCCGATTATCGAGGCCCTTTACATTCAGTGATAAGATCTTAAGAGTGTTATGAGGCATGGTGCTTGTTGTGTAGAATTCAGTTGCAATTGGGGGTGTCTGTCGAGCAAGGGGAAAGTATAAAAACACTGGTTATTACGACAATCCAAAGAATGGCAGGACCCGGTCTTATATACTTTGGATATCCCAGGAGAGGGGGAGAGAGGGAGGGAAGTAGGGAAAGAGGAGGCATAGAAGCATAAGCGAGGAGGAGAGAGAAGTAAATAAATAGGAATTCCAGATATCCATCTAAACATGGAAAGTGGAGACAGTGGTCGCCACGGAGCAGACGATTGGGAGCTTCAAACTCTGGGGATGCCCCAGAAGGGGCGGGAGGAATGTCGCAGTCGGAAGAGTAGTCAATATCTGGAGGATATTTAAAGCAGTGCAGTGGTTCGTTTATCGTATAGTATCTGGGATTTGGGAGATTTGGCTGGCTGTTTCAGGCAATTGACTAAGCAAGATCGAGGGTAAGACAACCTCTTGAAACAATTTAAATGTTTGAACAAGCGAACTAAAACCTTGTTGTAATACACAAAGCCATAAGGGTCAGAGTTTTGTACTTTAACTAAGTAAACTACGATTCGGAATTTGTGTGGAATATACAACAAAAGTTGCTTAAATGGCTGCGAAAGGTATGAAATAACATGCACAGCGAGACAATAAACCAACAGAAACTTGTTAAAATGAAATAACATTTTGAATAATCAGTCTGAGAGAGCAATAAGAAAAGTCAAGGCATCTTATCAGACGTGTAGGAAGTGGCTGTTGTGTTGGCGGAGATGAGGGTTGGAAGAAATGTTAGCTACGGGTGAATATCTGCTGAGACCATATCACTGTACTGGAACAAAACAGGAAGAGTGTGGCCCCGAACGTCAACGAGGGGGCAGGTGTGTCTTGTCACGTGTAGACATGCAGGGCGAGAAGTGATATTGTCCGAGTATACGAAGGTGTGAGGTATGGGAGTGGGCAAATGCATAGTGGTAGCATGGAAAGGGTGAGTCAGTGTGAGGACAAGTAAATGTTGGTATCAGACTTATGATGAGTGATGTTGCGAGAGAGAATGTAAAAAGGATGGCTAAGTCGCCTGAGAATGTGTAGTATGCAGGTGTAGTTGATCGATAGCGCCCAACAGAAATATCGTGTTTGTCATGCGACGGAGTGGGAGTAAGCAAAGGCACGTCCTGCTCCGAGAGAATTGAGAATGAATGGCAAAATCATGATTTCCTGAGGTCGTGCGTGGGAGGAAAAATGGGATGAGTTGATGTGATTACATGAAAGCTCAAAGCCTTGAAGACTGAGGGCTGAGTGTCTGTAGGCTGTAAGTTTAGCATATAAAACATACATATTAAAGCGTCAGCTAATTGAGACATAAGCACCTTATTATCGGATACCACAATAGTAATTGAAACATAAGATACCTCAGATACCTCACCTACAAAAACAGTACGTCAACAATACATCAAGAGAGAGAGAATGTAGAGACTGAGTCTTATCTGACTGAGTGAAGAGTGTTTCAGAAATGTCATCAATTGATCAGTGGCGGCTGGTGACATTTGAAAGTGGTGTGGCGTAAACTTTCTGTCGGAGTGCACCGTGGCGAGCGAGCGCAGCGAGCGAGCCCGAACATCTTAAGGGGGGTTCGGGGGGGGTTTTCCCACTGCGAAAATTTTGAAAAAAGAGTGGGTAAATGGTGCATTTTCAAGCTCAAACTCCAAAGGTTTTGCGTGGCTGTGATCAAAATACAAGTGGTGAAAGTGGTGTTATCCCCTCACCTCCAGCGCCTAGTGGCAGCTGTGGGATTCCTTAAACAGTTTCTGGTTCTGCCGCATAAAATCATTCACCGCAGCCCTGCAGCCCAGTAAGGATGCCACTGCGAAGCTAATGGCGACCAAATGCGAAAAATGGCACAGCGTTAAAGAAACACAGCGCCCTCAACCTAAGAAGGGCTGCACTCTCGCTTACATCAACACTATACTGTTGTACCAAGAAAGATACTGGAAGGGTTAAAGTTGCACACGTGGGAAACATCTGCACTCGCTGCTGCATTTCAGATCTGAGCAATTCTCTGATCAAATACAATATTCACATTTAACAATCAATTTTCACACCCAGGAGGTATAATCTCTTTGCTAACACCTGTGCTTGTATACAGATTAGGCATATGCACATTTGTTTAAAAAAATCAACTACAAGCTGCATTGCCCCCACCGTCCCCTAACGCGACGTGGTACCGTACCGCCTCAAACCCCAAAGCTTTAAGCCTCACAAGTACCAGTACAGCACGTCGATACTACTCACGCGGAGTGCAACGCTATATATAACAACATTAATAAAGGAATTCTGCAAATTCTACTCCATCGTCTATGATATCACCAGCAGGGTTACCTGTTACGATATTCTCCCTCTTAATATATAGTTACACAGGAGCGATTGCGACTGTAGACAGCAAACGTCTAAGCTCAAAAGTACATTTACATTTTTGTATTATACTTTTTCGTCTAAATATGTGGGCATATTAAATATTATGTGTGCATATTAAATGTGTGACCATTTACACAGTCGCGGCTTGCAATACTCGCGCGGGGGGGGAGATTAAAATAAACCAAACTCTGCTCCGACTGCCGCATTGGCGCCTTCAACGTCACCGCGTCACTGGAGTGGCAAGTGGCAACCCCTCTCAGCCAATACTGACGCTGCTCCAGCAGCGCCAGGATTGGCTTAGCAGGGCATCGCCGCCCGCCTGCCCATTAGGAGACCGAGGGCTGCAGCGTTGCTCAACCCTCGCTCTCCTAATGCGCAGCCGCCAGCCAGTGCAAACACAAGTGCGCATGACTGTGCTGGTCGGAAAAATTTGCCGACCTTCACCAGTCATGCACACTTGTGCTGCTGCCTGCCCCTGGTCTGACAATGCATCATGCATGTCAGTCAACATGACGCCGAACCGCCCACCCCCGTCACAGTCTGAAGGGGGTGGGCGGTCCGGCGTCCTGCTGACTGACATGATTGTCAGACAGTTCTCCCTCGGCGTCTCTGAACTTAAGTAAACTGAGTCAGTTTACTTAAGTTCAGAGACGCCGAGGGAGCTGCGGGCGGCTTGTGGGGCAACGCCCCAGCGCCCTAATGGACGCACCGCCACTGCAATTGATCCTAGCACAGGACCAGATCGAATGATGAATCAGGCGGACATGTCTTGTTGCTGGTTTTGGATGTAAGATTCAAGTTCAGTGGGATCATCAAAAATAAAAGTCTTCCCCATATTGATGATTTTGAATCTGTCTGGAGCGATGAAGGAGAAGACGATATTCAGAGCAGTGAGTGAATTCCGCAGGGCTAAGAAGCTTTTCCTACTGAAAATCGTCTCTTTAGCATAGACTTGGGCTATTCCGATTTTTTTGTCATTCTCTAATAGCGATTTTGACTTCCTCATGTGTGATAAGACAGATTCAGAGGTCTAAAATCTGAGAGGTCTGAAGATAAGCGGGAGTAGGGTTCTTGGGCCCAGGGTAGGTCTGGTGGACACTGTGCGCTCTTTCGATTTGGAATGGTCTCTCAAATGTGATACCAAAGGTTTGCGGGATCCATAGTTCTAAGAAGGAAACACAAGGGGATGCTTTGTTTTTGGACACTAGTCCAAAAATTCTTAGGTTTCCTCTTCTGTTCCTATTTTCAAGGTCAGTGATGGTTCTGGAGACAATGCTGATCTGGTTGACTGTAGCCTGGGTGATTTTTGTATCTTTGCAATTCTCATCTTCAAGCACACTTATTCTTGATTCAGCCTCACCAGTGCATGTGTGGAGGGATTTGAGGTCATTTCGCATGGCAAAGATCTCAGTTTGTGAGAAATCTGTGTTTGCTTTGGTGCTTTGTGCCAGTCCTTGAAGGGAAAGTAGATTGCGAAGAATTAGGTCAATTTTCTCATTGACGTCTAAGGGTGGTTTTGGCTTGACAGGCGAATCAATGACCGGAGGATCTTGTTTAGCCCTTTTGAGAGATGCTTTCTGTTCTTTGCTGTCTTTGGGGCCCTTCGCATCTCTGGAGTCCTTTTTGTCAGCTACTGTGGTGAACCGTTCGACCCATTTGGATGTGTGTTTTACTTTGTGTCCTGAGATCATCACAGGTGATAAAAAGAAAGAAGGAGCTCAGATGTTCAGGAGGGCAGACAGGAGTAGGCAAAGCATGTTCACCAGTTGTCTAGACAAACTTAGATACAGCGTAGACACAACAAGGCACAGCTTCACCCAGCCTTTGAAACCTACACTCTATTGTTCTCAGTATGCATCTCAATATGTGTACTCAAAGTGTGTCAAAATTAGGCAGATCAGCGATTCGGTCCCCCAGAAGAGACAGATGATTGGATGACCTGTTGAACAGTAGTGAGGTGTGCCAAGACAGGTAGCATATGTGTGCTGGCCAACAATTGTTAACACTTGACATATGAGACTGTCAGCAGTGCTGGCGGTTGAGACGGGGTGGCCCGTGGTAGGCATAGGCTGCAGCAGAACACAAGGGCGCTGTCTTTACAATGTACACTGCGGAAGGCGCATGCATTGTTAATTATATAATTAGGCAGCTCTGTTCCATTTGTGTCAGTGCAAGGCGTTAGACTTCTTGAAGGTTAAGAGGACTTAGTCTTACTTCAGTTTTACTCCATTTATTCCAGCAATTCACCTTTGAGTCAGAACCGCTATGACAAGGCGCTGTAAACAGCGCTATAGAGGGAGCACATTCATCAATTCACCTTCACATTTACTATAGGAGGAGAGTTCAACTTGGTTGTTGTCCTTATATTGCGTCGGATGCCAAGACACCAGCTTTGTTCTGGGTTATAGCCCAGAGGGAAAGAGGCTGGCATTTTACGGGCTTACTCGGCCTGTAAATTAGAGGATCCTAGTGGTGCATAGAGATTACATGGTTTGCAGTTGTTCTACCTGTACTTCAGCCACTCTTCCTTCTTGTATTTACGCTTCCATGTCTATTTTAAATAAAGAGTGTTCTTCCAAGATGAATACTGGTATATAAATTAAGTAAGATGAGGAAGACTGGTGTTTGCGAGGTTAGCCGCCCAGAAGGTTTTACAGCGCATGGGAGTACAGGTGCCTTTCACACTAGCGTGCTTAAGCGCTGAACGCTGAATACTGCTATTGTATTCTTCGCGGTGGCTCGTAATTCTTTGGGGCATATTAGCAAGAAGAGGCGATAATCATCGCTAACCCTGCTTAGCGTGATTTTTTTTATCGCCGGCTATCGCTGGAATATATCGCCACGCTAACGCTGTATTAGCAACGATTAGCGCTATGGCGATGAATATTCCAGCGATAGCGGGGAAATGGGCCAACATCGCTGAAAAACCAGCGATGTTGCATGGAGAAGGAGAACACCTTGCTGATACGACCCTGTGGTCGTATCAGCATAATCCACCCCCCATGTTAGGTATGGCTAACACCTGCTAATTGCAGGTGTTAAAATAAATGGCGATGACCCCGGTTAGCGCGACTTTTCACGTCGCTAACTGGGGCCATGGCCACCTTGCTGATAGGCCTGTTAGCGAGTGTTTCCCAGGTTTGTTCGTCTGGAACGCCCACTTTGCATGTCATTAGCGATAAATATCGCTGACATGCAAAGCGGTAAAAACGGGCGCTAATGCCCGCAAACTGTCGCTAACTGCTGTTAGAGACAGTTTGCTGATAGGGCGATATAAATATCGCCGCTTTAGCGTAAAAGTGCCGCTAAAGCGGCGATAGTGCCCTTGCTAATATGCCCCTTTATTCATTAATATTCGCAGTATTGTTTGCGGCAGCACGTTATTGCAGGACATCCGCACCAACTCATGGGGGTGTGGGACAATTTCATGTTAGCTCACCGAAGAGATGGGCGCCGATTCCCGCTGCTATATTCTTCGCGAGGCCCGTTGTTCAAGATACCAACACCAGCAATTCGCACTGCTGAATCACTGCTACTGCATTTCCGCAGCCCTCACTTCGGTCTGTGGGAGGACTGGATAGCCGCTATAAAAGGAAAGGGGAACCTTCAGTCGGATGCAAGATTCTAATGTAATGCGCCATGCTCGTTGGGGGGAGTGCGACGCATTCACTGAGAAAGCTGTGAACTAAACATAGACCCACTCGTAATGGCAGATCCCAGATAGGCACTGAAGGTAGCGGGTGGTGGGCAGCAGGTATCAGGAGTGAGGTCTGCAGGACAGTAGGTGCAGCAGGAAGCTTGCACGCTACCTTCAGATACCTCTTGCCATCAATCTATATCGTGTTGGAGGACTAACAAAACAGCTCACAGCAGTGGGTCAGTCCTCATGGAACTGCAGGTACCATTTTCTTGCCGTAGAGCCCACCATGTGGTCTTGAGTCAGGTGTTTAACATAGAATCTGGGAGGCTATAGGGGCTTTGGGTACAGCTGTGCACTCAGGGGATCGTCTGTAGCACTATCTTGTTATTGTGGAGGGGGATGACACCGGATTTAAGGAGGACACTGCATGCAATCTCTCCCGGCTGCCGGAGCTCCTACTTCAGGCAGCCATCTTCTCTGAAGTAATCTTGATGAAATAGATTTCATTTTGGTTCATATGGTATGTGATATTGACATCTTTATTCACACTCTTTGAATTGTTTAAGTTTCTGTGCATCTCTCATGTTGCACAGGCAATACTCTTAATAATGCCCAAGTAATGGAAGGTGGGGTATAGAAAGCGTAGTGGATACAGATTTTGGACGTTAAACCTGTTGCTCTCTTCTCTATGCAATACATGAATGCAAACTGATCTATTCAATACACAAACTGTTTTAATGAAATTGATTTAAACATTAATGGCACCATACTGATGTAGGATAGCCAATGTTTTAGACTTTTAGTGTTTATATACAGTTTTATGTATATTATTTGTATGTATGATTTGTTGTTTGTTATAAGATGTTGGGGTGTTAAGCTGCGTCTCTTGGGTGGGGAGGTTTTGTACAGTAAATGTTTTATATATATATATAATAGATGTAGGCACAAATATTTACATGTCTTTGTACTATATATAAATGTATGTATATGTACTCTGACCAATGATCCAGAAAAATCCTTATAGATTTTTTTTTGTATACATTCATTCTGCCATCCTACACACTGGTGCTGAAACAATTTTGAAGGATAGCTCACTCGCAATGCTTCAGTGAGAAACCACACCTGCCTCCAGCACATTGTAAACTGTCCTAAGCGAACTAGCACAAGATGGACAAATTTATCAATCATGCTTATTAGCAGCCTGGATTCAGACTGCAATATTATACCTCCTGGGGTGGCCAAGCAGTGCATCGGAAGCGATGACAACCTTGGACAGGGTCTCCTATGGCATTTACAGCAAGCACCGAAGCAGAGACATGGCTGCATCAACGGGCAGAAGAGTCGTTCGAAAAGGATATGCTCGCTGCAGACCTACAAAGATAAAGAAGCTAACAAAGTCTTGTCTAACCAAAGTTCCCAAGAGAGGTTCAGTCAGGCCATCAACCAGGTTGACACCACACAAGATGTACTACAACAGTTCCTGCAGGACATATGGTTGAATATAGGCATTATTTGCACAGGCTTCAAACATTTTCAAGAAGTTATTTCAATAAAAACATTATTGTTTAGGCCACAGAAGAAGGCCTTACACTTATACAATATTCACATAATATGACCTTCTTGTAGACATTTGAAAGATACTGTTAATAATAGAAAGCACCCTAGGATTCCTTGGACACTAGCAGAAGGTTTCTTTTAAGTATTAGTTTATGAAGGATAGATCTGACATGAGGGCAGGACAGGTTGGGTCACTCTCAGCTGAGGGGAGGAAGTGGCTCAAGAGCATCACTATGTAAGATATCTGGTGAGAGCGGCACCCCCACCTTAGTGAATTGCACGTTCTACTCGGTGGCGCACCACACCTATGCTAAGCTTGACCACTTCCAGACAGTTTCTACCTTATCCCGGAGGATCACTTCGCCAGATATTGGGCACAGTGCTTTCTCCAATCACACACAGATGATCCAAACCCCTTACATACATATAGGAAAATCATCAATGGAAGTTTAACAACCCAAAGACAAGGAAATCGTGGAAGAAATCCAGGTGTTACTTAGTTAAGAATGACACAGAGAAGGTAATGGATAATATGGTGTGAAATGCAGTGAAACAAAGCCAACAGGCTGTGTGATTTCAGCGTTATCTAGACTGAATAAAGAAAGGAAGTACAAAGTATTCATTGAAACTCCACTTACAAGTACTAGAAGTAATTCCCTAGTGCAATGGCTCTTTTAAAGTGTGGCACAGACTGCCAACATTTGGCTTGGATAGGTAGAATGGATACAGAAAGCAGAATGCACACTCCTGCACATCAGTTAGCTTTACTACAAAGATGGCACAGAACTGTAAAGTTATCCTACAGATTATGAGCAAAAAATAAATCGAAATAAAAATAGCAGCCAGGAACTCAATTAGACACCTCTGAATAAAAGACAGAATTCGCCAAAGCCTTTAGCCAAGTATTATAGGGAGACCATTTCCTCATCTTGAGAAATCATAATATTCTGACAAACCTCTAACCAACTCCCAGTCTCACATGACAACATGCAGACAATGGAAAATACTTCCAAATAAACATTCAAATGGACAGGCTAATCTCAATAGAAAAACTATATGACTGAATGAACCCTACCTTCAGCCAACTTATCCCCATCAACATATCAGGACAAAAAAAGGTAAGCAGAATAAGCCTTGGATGAATCATGATTAAAAAAATGTGTAAGAGCACAAATATGTACCATTCAACGAGTGTAGTAGAAATCCAACAGCTTATTGGGCAAAACACACCCATAGAGATACAAGGTAGAAATTCAACATCAAAAAAGCAAAGACGACCTACTACTCAAACAGCATTACAGCTACATATCCTTCGGAGGAACTATGTATAAGATTCTATCAGAAATTTGCTATCTAGCTTGCACAACAATATGAATTCCTGAATCTCAGAGCTTTTGCAACCAAATATACAATCCTTTTACCTCCAACGCCAAAGCATTAAATGAATACCAATTAAATAAAAGGAAAAGCACAGCAACAGCACAAAGGAAACTCACTGGAGGAAAAATACATTCACTATGTCCTCCTTCAAGAAACTCTCAAAGACTTCCAAGAGACAAACAGATCAAGTGGTCGAGCTGTCACACCATCAGATCTTTGCTCTCAATGATATTCAAACAGTCTACTATCAACCTTAGGAGCAATCCCAAACATTGAATATCATTAACAAGTCTCTACCAACAGGTAGGTTTCCATCACAATTCAAAACATCATGTATAAATAACAAGGCTACTTAAGCAGTATAAGCTATACTCAACAGATTCCAAAATCTACAGACTACTTTCCAAAGTACCAATCCTAGGAAAAGCAAAAGGACAGCATTCCCTCATCTCTCATAACACTTGCAGGAAAAGTCATTAATATCTGACCACCTAGGGGGGGGGGGGGGAGCTTGCCTGACGCCAAGATGGCCGCGATCTAGGATAGCTCTCCCGATCGCCACTACCTTTCCTCCAAAATCCTTGTAATAATCCTCACTCAATTGATCTCACAAGGGTGGAATATGTTCAGGACACGGAGCGCTGCCTGAAACGCCACTTGCGACCCTCCACGGCGTAGCAGAACGCCGGAAATCGCAGTGACGCATGGTGGGCGGCGCGGCCTGTGGACCTCGTAAACTACGGGGGCGATCAACGTGCTTCACCGGTGGCAGTGAAAGTGGCCCAGCCGAGCCGGCAAAGCGGAACTGGGAGCCGACGGAGAGATCTCGCCGACGCACTAATGTGCTGCGGGTAGGTGGCACGGCCTCAACAAGTGCCCGTGAGTGACGGAGTGCCCTTTGAAAGCAAGCAATCGGCCCGAAAGCAGCTGTGACGTAGCCTGTCCAGGCGCGAATTCATGTAGTAAGTGCCCGGGCTTCCACACTTCGGCCAGAGCCCTGAGACCGCTTGCGCACTGGTGGGATTGTCATCAAAGCGGCGCGGACCATCAGCAAGCACCCGCAACGCCGCGGCCGACAGGTGGCGTCACTTGAGTGCTCTATGCCGGGCAAGCACGTAATGGGCATAGAACTGTAGGTGGACAAAGAGATCGTAGGCCCAGACTGCTTTCCAACGCCTATACATGGGGAAGGAACAAAACAGGTGCTGATTGTGCCTTGAGCATTGGGGAACCCAGAGTTCATACCTTGGTGCGACGTTTCCACGGTGCCTGGTCAGTTATCGGACACGCTGTCTATGCATCAAGTGAAGGTGTCAATTGCCGAATAAGCCACTCAGATAGACATTGAGCTTAGACTCTCTCCACACCCACTGAGAGCAGGGATCTACCGCAGTGTGCTGAGAGAGGGGCTTTGGATCTCACTGGTCTCTGTCACACAGGCGATAGTAGGCCCAGTCGTGACATACTGCTAAGCAGAGTCAGTGCACACGGACTGTACAACCACGGTGCACGATTCCCACAACATGGGCAAGACAGACAAGTTGCAGCCCAAACTGCAATTTGATCTACGCAAAACACCAAGATCAAAAGAGCCTGTGCCCACGGAACATGACTCCACCCCAGACGACCCTGACTCCGGATCCGAGGTGGACATGAAGCAAGCGTTTCGCACCATCCAGCAGAGCCTGTCCAAGATTGACGGCAAAATTAACGCATTATCGTTCCGAATGGACAGGATGTCCGAGAGGCTGTATAAACATGGAGGTAGACTCGACGCAGCGGAGCAACGCATATCAGATGTGGAAGATGTTATCGGGGCCGACGCGGAAAACGACAAGGAAAGAGATCAGATCCTACGCGCCCTGCAGGCCAAGGCTGAGGATCTTGAAGCGAGATCCCGGTGGAACAATGTTCGCATTTTGGGTGTAGCAGAATCGTCCAATGTAGGAAACATGGAACAATACGTAGAAAAGCTTCTTGTCAGCCTACTGGGCAGAGATACTTTTTCCGAAGTACTGGTGGTAGAACGAGCACATAGATCTCTAGCACCTAGACCGGTACCAGGTGCGGCCCCCAGACCCATTATAGCACGACTCCTGAATTACAGGGATCGCGACGCAGCTTTACGCAAGGCCTGGGAACTGGGTACGCTTCGTCATGAAGGTGCGGAGATAACTTTGTTCCCCGACTTCACGATGCAGGTCCAGGAGGCACGGCGACTCTTCCTTCCGGCGAAAAAGAAACTCCGGGATCTCAACCTGGAGTACAGCATGTTGTATCCCGCTAAACTTAGGGTCAAAATCGACGGCAAGGTGCTTTTTTTTACAGATCCTAAAGCGGTCCTGCAATTAATTAAAGAGAAAGAACTGCGTCTAAGACGTCAAGGTTTGCCGAACTCCTCTTCAGTACGATCGTAGGGCTCTCCGAATCTCCAGGAAGACCAAGAATCTGAAGAGTAGTCAACTGATGAGACCCCAGATCGGACACTGTACGGTAAAATTGAAGAGTCAAAGAGGGGGCGCTGCTCATATAGCAAAGTATGATTAGTAGATACTAACTGGTCCGCGGAGATCCTACATCAAGGACTGAACTTTTCCAAAAAAAGACTCCCCGAAACTTAAGGGTGTTAAAGCTCGGTCAACTATAGACTCACAGAGTGTGTTGATTGCTAAATTGTTATGCCTCGTAGCGATAGTTATTTTCCTACTTCATGCTGTTATAAGAGTCATCAAAGTGGTGTAGGGAGTTCGATCAGATGGCAACATCTGCCCCCAAGTGTATCACACATTCACCATTGTTTGATTTGGAGTTGGGGTTTGTTTTTGATAATGTGGATGGGGGGAGAGTGAGAACAGATAGCCATGACAGTTGGGGATTATCGAGGCGTGGGAGGGAATGTTTGTCATATTAAGATGGGTATATATATTGTTTTAATGATGCAACTGAGGTCACGAATGGCACATAGTACTGGCAAGAGACACGGTCACAGACTAGAGTTACCACAGCTGATCGATCATGGTGAGTGAAAGCACCCACGTTTTGCAGCTCATGACCTGGAATATCCGTGGTCTAAATGACAGTAGAAAGGTTAGAAGGGTGGGAGCCTATTTGAAACGACATTCTGTAGCAATTGCCATCTTGCAGGAGACGCATTTAACTCCGGAGCGTAGCGAGGCAATGCATCGCAAACTACAGGGGACATGTTATTCTGCAGATTACACCTCACATGCACGGGGAGTCCTGATTTGGGTAGACAAGAAGGCAGGAGTAGAGATGACGGGCATACTAAAGGACCCGCAAGGCAGATTTGTGGTAGCCCTATGCAAACGGGAGGACTTGAAATCTTTATTGGTTGGAATATATGGCCCTAATAACGACAATCCACACTTCTTCACTTCCTTGGCGGCCAAACTGGTGCAATGGAAGGGGATCCCGCAGGTATGGGGAGGGGATTTGAATTGCATATTGGATCCCAGTATTGATAGATCGCAGGGCCTGCCAAGGCGTCCAGCAGCTGCAGCAGTAGCCATTCAAGATATAATGCAGTCCGATGGCCTAATAGATATTTGGCGGCACATATCCCCAGACGTAAGAGGCTATACTCACTATTCCTCCGTGCATGACACTCACACTCGAATTAACTTCTGGCTATTATCAGGGGGACTGAGGTCCAGAGTAGAGAAATGTGCGCATCTACCACGGACATACTCCGATCACTCTCCTGTCCAACTGGCTTTGAGGTATGAGGCGCCGCGCATTCCTGCATTCGCATGGCGTTTCCCGCCATATTCACTATTGGATACTGTATTTAAGGAAGGGTTAGCTACAGCCATTGAAGATTTCTTTCCTGACAACATAGGGTCGGTGGCCTCATTCGCCACGGTGTGGGAAACGTTTAAAGTGTTCGTTAGAGGTGTGGTGATTTCTACTCATGCAGGGGTATTACGCTCCATCCGAGGCAGATTAGCGACCCTAGAAAGAGAAATAGGACAACTGGAGCGTGTTTTGAATGACGGGGGATCGGCCCAGACCACAGCAGACCTCCAACAGAAATTAGCAGAGCACCTAGATGCGGCTAATGACGAAATCAAACATAGGGGTAAATATGCATCGGCTCGATGTTATGGCGAAAGGGAGAGACCTGGCGCTACTCTAGCGGGAATACTGAGACCTAAGAGGGACTTAAACACTATGACAGGCATGAAGGATGACAAAGGCATTTCCTTACATACACCAGAGGAAATAGCGGCCCACTTCCGTACTTATTTTAAGACACTATATACCTCTCAAATCGAGTCTAATAGCGAGGCCCTAGAGGAATATCTCTAATATATTAAAATGCCATGGCTCGTGACAGAGCATAGGGAACATTTGATGGCGCCATTAACAACTGCTGAGTTACGAGAGGCACTTAAGGGGATGGCAGCTGGAAAAGCCCCGGGGGCAGATGGGCTCACGGTCACCTTTTATAAAGAATTTCAAGAATTATTGATCCCACACCTCAAAACACTATGAGGAGATGGCAGAAGCAGGCATTATGCCACCCTCCTTCCGCGAGGCTGTTATTGTTACCCTATTAAAACAGGGAAAGTCTCCCGATAGTTGCGCTTCGTATCGGCCTTTATCCTTGCTCAATGTTGATGCTAAGCTTTATGCTAAAATCTTAGCTAATAGACTTGCTTTGTTGCTCCCTGGTATTATTCGCCCAGAACAGGCAGTGTTTGTCCCTAATCGTAATTTGTCTCAAGATCTGAGAACTCTGTTTGGTACAGTAAAAAAGGATAAATCCAGAAATCAAGGCGGCCGCAGTCTTTTTGGATGCTGAAAAAGCCTTTGACTCCGTGGAGTGGAGCTTCATGTTTGCGGTTCTACGCAAAATAGGAGTTGGAGATATATTTGTTCGTCTGGTTTCGGTATTATATGCATCGCCCACAGCTAGAGTCCGGATAGGAAATGAAGTCTCTCAGTCATTTCGCATCACTCGGGGGACGCGCCAGGGCTGTCCTTTGTCCCCACTGTTGTATGCGATAGTGGCGGAACCATTGGCCTGTGCCATCCGTGAATATCACGCACATCGAGGGCTCAAATTTCCCGAATACACACTTAACATTTCTGCTTATGCAGACGTCACGTTATTATAAGTACATAACCCGGAGGTGAACCTCTCTCCAATATTGCGAGAAGTGGTACAGTTCGGGGGTTACTCTGGTCTGCGAATTAATTGGGAAAAGTCTATCATATTTCCCCTCACCCCAAACACTGAGGAACCGGCCATGGAATACCCGTTACGCTGGACTACGGAGGCGGTCCGCTATTTGGGCATCCAATTTCATACAGATCCCGCGATAGTGCTGCTCGAGAACTATGGCAAAGCCACACAAAAGCTCACAGATAATGTAGATAAGTGGATTAAGCTCCCACTCTCATTGCTGGGGAGAATTTCGATCATGAAAATGGTTATATTACCGCGATTCCTCTTTTTATTCCAGAACATACCCATACAGCTACCAAAACAGCTCTTCAAATGCTGGCGCACACAGTTGATACGGCTTGCTTGGGTGGGTAAACAACCACGCATACGATGGAACTCGCTCACTTTACCATATGATTTGGGTGGATTGGGGGCTCCTGATCTGGAAAAATACTTCAGGGCAGCAAATAGTGTATTTGCTCATTATTGGATACATGGTCCACGAGATACACCCTTTTTAGGTCTCGCATGCGCTGCATAGGAAAAAGACCTTTAGCAATCGATTCCCTTTTGCAGGCAAAAACGTGCACGCATTGCATTGCTTTGAATGGCAACGCGTGCACGTTTGGCGATTCACTTGCGGGAGCGAGCTTTGAAACCATCTGTTTGTAATTAACAGATGGTTCCTGCTCGCTCCTGCAAGGGAAGCGCAGCCCCCCTCCTCTCTCCCCTCCCCCTGCTGCCTCCTCCTCAAACTTGTTTTTTTTTACTTTTAGCGCGAGGCGCCCGCGCTTGTTTCCTTCATCTACTCGCCCCCATCTCTTTTGCTTCTTTGTTTGTGTTCATTCTGTTCTATTCTCCAGCTGTCTCCCTCTTCCCTTAATTCATGTTGATTTTTAGCTGCTTTCTCCTAAATCACATTGATTGCTGATGGCTGCACTGTGTGATCTTTATGAGCGAATTGCATCCACTCACGGCGAACCATGATTGGTTTGAACTTTTCCAAGTTTCAGAAGTGAACGTGTTGATAGGTTTGACTCTTGCCGTTTAGAAAGACCACTGCCCTCCCCCCCCCCCCCTTGCTCCGCGGGGCTGCATTACTTTAAAACATTCAAGGAAAGAACAGCTGGGCCGGCTTCTCGTGGTGTGCCTAACCGAGTCTTTTTATTCCGTGCAGCGCACAGCACCCCCGTGGACATGCCCAGCCGAGGACAGAATGAAGACCGGGACAGCAGCATCGCGCACTCAGGTACTCAGCCTCGCGCTCTCTGGAGTGTCACCGCAGGTTGTTTTTAAATTGTCGAGCTCTGCAGCTGAGTCTGGAAGGGTCGGGCTCTGTGTGACCCGCGAATGGGGTCCTCGTGAAGAGGAAAGGCATGGAGACCTTTAGAACATTCACCTCATAAAAATACAGCCTTTGCTTTATGGATTAGCAGTGCCCGATGCTCTTGTTAAGTATGTATACCACGCAGGAGACATAAACACATTTGAATAACTACAGTTTGGTGTATCGCTACTTTCAGTTGGTGAAATGTGATTACTGGTCGCTGAAAGAGCGAAGTGATAATTGTTTCCATTCGAAGTTTAATCTGAGGTAAAAGCAGTCAGGTTTAGAGATACGAGAATAAATGGCAAAAGAAAAAAGCGAATCGTCGCTTAAAATTAATGGCAAAATACAGATGGGGCGAGATAAAATGCGGAAGTTGAAACTTGGCACAACTTTTAAATAAGTTTATAGAAGTTAAGTATATGCTTTCTGGCACGACCGCCAAGTACCCACCCTCCTGGCTTCGGCCGCAGAAAGATTTATTATTCTATAGTACGCCTTTTGACATGCTACTGGGTGTAATCAAACTTCCTTCATGTTTTCATCTCTAAAATGGTGTCCTGTTAGTAAAGCTGTCTTGCAAACTGAACTCTGGGAATAGATATGTTTCTTAAGACACACACATTTAAATCTTATGTTCGCTAGTATTTTTTACCTTCAATGTACTTCTCTTTATTGTATAATTTGTGAAGACGTACTATATAATGACAAAAAACACACAAATCCATTTTGATGTTTAAGCTCTATTAAAACACATACACGTTCCTCTCACCGCACAAACTCTGCGAAATCAGAGACATTGCCTCAGGGAATGAACGAACATATGGAAAAACATAATAACTACAAACATTGAGATGCGGCGGATAGGCCTTTAAAGACAATGCGACATTCATTTTCGTGCACGTCAAATCGAGAGAGAGCATATATTTAATGTACCTAAAGCAAAGATATGTGCGCAGCCCATCTGCTTGAACCCTGGAGAGGCCGCCACAGATTGGTAAAATGTGCGCCACTGAGGCAGGTTCTGGGTACCAGCAACGCCGCTGAATGTCTGTTCAAAAAAAGGGCAGGTTGTGATGACCACTTCCTCTTTTTATTTACCAAATTTAAACACGCATTGGCATAGCCAATAGGTCTCGCCTTTGGGACCTTATAAGTGTTTAGCTATGCAACAGTTGATGTTGTTGCACCAAGGATATTGTGCTGGATAACTAAACACTTATAAGGTCCCAAAGGCGAGACCTATTTGCTATGCCAATGCTGGTTATTTATGGAAAGGAATGCAGTGGAACCTCTCACCCTTCCTCAGGCGCTTACCCAACCTGCCTCCAGGAGGCTGCGTGTCTTCGATTCAATTGCAGTTACTGCTCAAGCCTGGCAGACACTTCTACACATGCAAGCGGGAGCCTTCATATACGCACCGGAGATGCCACTTCAGTGGTGCATGTGGTTTCCACTGGGTCCAGATGTAGGTGCAAGACAGGCGCTACAATCCATAGGTATCACTACAATGGGTGACTTCTTCAAAGATGGGGTCTTAGTAACTTGGGAGGCACTGCAGCGACCGGACAGGCACCTGGGAGGCACGGTTTTATTTCACTATTACAGAGCCTGACAGACCTGGCGCACCCTTATTGGGGATGAGTTGCTGGAACCGCAAACAATGGGGGCACTTTCCACTCTAATTAAGGTTGAGGAACCTTCAAAGTTAATCTCCAAATTCTATTCTAGTTTTCAGGACACGCGCAAATCCGAAGTTTTACGAGTGCGATTAGACTGGCAGCGCGATCTGGGTACTCCCCTCAGTGACAAAGAATGGCATTATTGCTGTGCTCGCACCAGGTCGATTTCTCTAAATGGGAGGCACAGGCTCATCCACTTTAAATTTTTGCAGAGGTCTTATTGCACTCCTGAACACCAGTTTCGATGCGGGCTGGCAGAGACTTCCTGTTGTCACAGATGTGGTTTAGAGGGAGCGGGATTCTGGCACTTGGCCTGGCAGTGCCCGGGGGTCTATGCCTTCTGGGAAAAGGTGTTTCAAGAGCTTGGAACTATTATTAGTGCAGATTTGGAACCTGACCCCAAGATGGCGTTACTGGGATGGGACCTCACAGTGAGTAAGACACTGCGTCCATTGTTAGTCATTGGGCTCCTGCTTGCTAAACGACGGGTGGCACTGCGGTGGATGAGGGGCCCGCTCCCAAGAATCACAGAATGGCATGCAGATATGTTGTACTTTAACACCCAGGCTGATACATACAGTGAGTTGTTACCCCCCCAGGAGTCGCCCTAGAAGTTGCTGGGGACCATACCAAACTTACCTGTTTAGTAGAGTTAGCGAAGCAACCCCAGAGCTGCGGGCTACTACCGAGGAACCATCATTGTCAGTGACAGGAACATAATTGATTGAGAGCACTGAGGGGTGGAGGAGCGCTTACTTTGATTATGCCCCTATGTCATTGTCGAGCCCTTCACCAAGATATTAATTAGCAGAGAACCGATAGGCAGTCACAGGAAATGCTGTTCTGTTACTGTTGATAGACCAGTGTATATGACACTTAACGTATGTTGGACTTGTGCTCTCGTACATAAATGCACTCAGATACTGTTGTGATCCGCTATAGTGAACAAAATGACCATGTCTTGGTTGTACCTTCGTTAAGTGGTATGTATTTTGTTTTATATTGGAAATAATATTTTTTTTTAATTAAAAAAAAAAAATATATATATATATATATATATCTCTGACCACCTAACAGGTTTTAGGCCAGGAAAATGTAGCAGCCTTCAACCTGGTGGAATGGGCTCTCAGACCTGCCGGAGGCTGCTTTTAGGCCACTGCTTAGCAGATCTTTATCCAGAGAACTACCCATCATGACAGGGTCCTCTTCTGCAAGAGTGCAGCAATACAGAAGAAGCTCGGTCGGATCATGAAGACCTTCAGTTGAGCGGGATCACTGAAGAGGACCCATCCTCTTCAACCAGTGGTTAAACCAAGCATTGCCTCGTGGTTTGAGTGCAGTATAAACACCGTTCCCAAAACCTGATGTTAGCCCAAATATCCCCATAGTCCTGTGCCGACGAATCAATCCCCATAGTCATGTGCCTATGAGTCAGCCCAAATATCCTCAGTCATGTCCCTATGAGTCAGCCCAAAAATCCCCATAGTCACGTGACTATGAGTCAGCCCAAATAGCACCATAGTCATCATGAGTCAGCCTGAAGGCCCTGGGGGATGTTACGGTTTGTATGTTGGTGATTCAGTGGCCTAGGGTCCTGGGGGATCATTACTGTGCCAAGAACATTGTCAAGCCTATGGGGCAATGAGTCCCATGAACAGTCATTGAGGCGTGTGCTCGATCCTGCAATCCCCCCCCCACACACAAGGTACAGGAGAAGTGAGAAGACAATGAGGTCCGAGTCATGGCCGTACCAGTGGGCCCTGAGTGATGAAGGAGATCGCTTGGAGGGAGCGAAGTCTATTGGGGATCCCGTTGAGTGGATCATGGGAGCAGAGTTTCAGATTCAGGTCCATTGGGACTGCAGCACTGATTGTGCTGCTGGCTTGTGTGCCAAAGTCTGTAATCCCCTTGCCAGGTGGGGCCTCAGTAAAGAATAAGAGTTACCACCCTTGGTGCTGCGCTGTGAGACAGAGGGCCGGTGCCCGGTAAAGCGCGGTCACCTGGTTTGTGCTGCCATGACCACCATATGCCAGGTGGGGACCACAGTGAAGCGAGAGGGCTGTTGTCCTGTACATGCTGCTGCGACCCTACTTACATGCCAGGAGGAAGGTGCGGTGAGGGAGGAAGAGGGCTGTTGGCCCTCAAACCATGTGCAGCTGAGAAGACATCACAGGCCATGATCCGTGGAGAATGAGAGCAACAACTTCAACTCCCCCGTCCGGGAGCACTGTAGGCCTGCCCTATATCCCCAAGAGAGACTTACTGCATCAGAGGAGCGCCAAGGACAGGAGACACCAGAATTGCAGCTTCCTGCAATTTAGATACGACTGGGCTGCTGAGGGGGACCTGGGGACTCTGAACTGCCCCTCCGCGAGAGCAAGTAAGTGACAAATGGTCCGCCGGGCTCTGGGGAACTTGCTTTGAAATAACATTCTCCAGCTTGGGGAGTCCAGGAGCTTACTAAAAAATTTTTTTTTTTTAAACATAGAACATCTGAGACTTAAACACCTTAGCAGGCGCTTGCTTGGATGTCGCCACATGTGAATGGGGAATAACCTTCAACCATAAATGGAGAAATGTGACGGGAAAGCTAAGCCTGGTAACAGAATTGGACTTTCTCAAGAAGGCTGTGTATACCGTTTGCAGTATGTTGTACGGTACTTAGTATTGGTAGGTAAATACTCCTTTTTACATAAAAGCAAGTATTTAACTGGACAAACATTTATTGGGTGTTGCTGAATGTATTTTGAGTTGTGAGTCTATGCTCGCCTTACTCCCGCCTCACCCAGAGAAGGCTTGGACTGCTAAACACACGCTACCACTGATAGGCAAGTGCTGAAGGGGGTACTTGGCCCAGCTTTTCATCGCCCATAGTAGTCAAGGCACCCAGGACATCAGGAGTGAAATGTCTCACTGACTACAATTGAGCTCAGTAATTCCTGCTTGCAGAATGGCCCTCGGATTGGGATGCGACACCCACAAAAGAGAAGCCTGTATGTTTCCAGAGAAACCAAGGGGATCTTATCCAGACAGGTCTGTGGAGGACCACGTTTGTACCGACTGCTCTGAAAAATGCAATCTCTGGTATCCAGACCTGCTCTAATAATATACTTGGCCGCGTCCTGTCCATCATGTCTCATCTAAGTCAAAGAGGTCCGAAGATCCTCCGGGATGACAACAAGATCTCACTAAACATGTCCCAAAGAGCATGCGTGTACCAGCCCAACATGCAGATAACATTTACAGATCGCAGTGTAAAGCTGGAAGAGGAAAACAAACGTATGCCAAAGGCAACAATCCTTTTGAATTCTGGATCCGGAACAATGATTGGAAAAGAGTTAAGGTTCACCTTAGTGATTGAGGCCTCTTGAATGAGACTCTCTGGAGCAGGGTGCTTGGTGAGAGCCAGTCTATGATGCCAGGCTATGTGCCAGCTAACAGGTGGGCAAGAACATGATTTAGACCAAGTAACCATTAAGATATCTGTGAGGGCATCATTAAATAGAAAAGCTCAGATGTTGCTGGCCTAGATTGTAGAATTTATGTCAAAACATTTGTTTTAGTCTCAATGCAGGGGATCTCTATTTCTAGTATTTTGACTGCCTGTCGAATCATTATTACAAATGTTAGGTTATGTGTATTTGTAAAGCCTACTATCACCTTTGAAGGTATCCTGGCGCTGAGCAGGTGTGAGAGCCTAACCCTGCCTACGGTAGGTCGATTAATTGAAAAGCCAGGTCTTCAGCTTCTTGTGGAATTCAAGAAGAGAGGAAGAGGCTCTGATGTGGAATGGGAAGCCTTTTCAGTCTATTGGGGTGATGTAAGAGAACTTCTGTCCTGATCTGGTTGCATGGGATGTGTGCAAGTAGGAGTACTGTGGAGCGGAGGTGTCTGGTGGAAGAAGATGCACCTATTCAGGTAGGTGGGCCTTAGTTGTGTAGTGCCTTGATTGTGTGTGTGACAACATTGAATTGAGTTTGTTTGTGTAAGAGGAGGCCAGTGGAGTTTCCAGAGGCATGGTGTGATGAGAGTTCTGTGTGGGAGGGAGCATGGCTGCCAAGTTCAGGATAGTTTGTAGTCTTCTAGTGAAGTGCTTGGTGATCCCAGTGTAGAGGGTGTTCCCAGAGTCCAACTTGCTGGTGGCTAGGGCACGAGTGACAGTTTTTGTACTGCTGCTTGGGAACCATTTGAAGATCTTTCTCAGCCATCTTCAGGATGTAGAAGCAGGATGCAGTAACAAAGTTGACTTGTGCAGTCATGCCCAGTTTACAGTTGATAATTATTCCAAGGTTACTGGTGTGGGATCTGGGTCAGAGTTCAGCCAGCCACCAGTTGGAGTCCCATGGTGAGGTGTTCTTGCCAAAGATCACTTCTGTTTCGTCAGTGTTGAGCTTGAGACAGTTGGCTTTCATCCAGTTGGCAACTTTGCTCATGTAGGCGGTGAACTTGTTTCTTGTGTTTGGGTTCTTCTCAGAGAGAGATATTGAGAATGGGTGTTAGTGTTGCACTTATCAGAAGGAGTCCTTTAGGAAAGGCGTGGTAGAGGTGAAGATGAGATGGAGCCCATGAGCAAATGGTCTTCATGGTAGCAGCAATTTTCACAGTGGTGATAACAGGCCATGAGGTTAGGGTTTGTTAATCCACTGTGATGGAAGTTGAACTGCGATGGGGTGTGGTTGAGGGTTGAAGTTGCTGTATGTGGAGGTGAAGTTGTTATAGACCAATTCGAGAGAATGTTGTAAAAAGGTTTTGTGAGGGCAGTGATGCTGCTGGAGGCGGCAGGAGGCACAATTAAATCAGAGGATTGCAAAGATTTCCTTACTGCTATTAGTGCGGACATCAATGTGATCTGCAAGAGTTGTGTGCTTGGTGTTCCGTATCTGCTGGTGGTAGTGCCTCAGGGCTGATTTGAAGAGGTCTTTATGTCCGATGTCTTGCCTTGTTTTCTATTTGTGCTACAGTTGCTTGCATTGGCGTTTCATCAGCCTAAGAGCCTCTGTGTTCCAGTCAGCCTGTGGTCTGGCTCTTACCGTTAGGTTGCGCTTGATGGGAGCCAAGAGGCACTCACGACGATCCAGCTGAGGTTCTTGATGGCGTTCGGCATGTTGCTAGAGTCCTTGGGCCAGTGCTCGGAGAGGGCGAAAAACCACTTCTCTTCGGAGATGCTTTTCTGGCTGCGGCGGGTGGGTCCTGTGGTGGTAGGTTTGTGTTGGCGCAGGATGGGTATTGTGAAACTGATGAGGTCGTAGTCTGTCCAGTCATAGTAGCTGGCTGGTTGACTGGGATGTTGCCGACTGCGGACAAAATCGGATCCAATAATTGTCCGGCAGCTTGGGTGGGTTTGGTCAAGGTTTCTGAGGGTTTCTAGAAAGGCTGTAGAGTTTGGGTGGGTGCGGTCTTCTAGGTGAACGTTAAGTGCTCCAAGGAGAATAAAGGTGCTGGCATGGACGATGAGGGGTGCAAAGATGCGATGCCACTGGCGAAATTGGTGCAGGGTCTTGGTGGTATGTACACGAGGGTTCCACCCAGGGAGAAGTTAGCTGTGATGCACACCTTGAATGGGAGGCGTTCTATGTAGCTGGTGGGGGTGTCTGTGTACGTAGTGCAGTGGTGGTATCTTTGAATATGATGGCAACTCCATCTCCAGGCTTGTGCTGATGGGCTTGCCTGGTGATCTTGTAGCCGGCGGGGATGGCAGTAGCAATGATGCTCTTTCTTTCATATGTGGCTAGTAAAGCTCTACTGGTATTTTCTAAATCAAGATAAGGCATCATCAGTTTAAGGAGGGCGTGAAGGACACAACCAGTCTTCCCAACCAGGGTCTGACTGGCACAGAAAACCAGCCCGACCCAAACATAAAAGTGGCTCCCATTGGTGAATTAGATAGATTAAAAAAGTGGCCCATGTTTGCAAACTGGGGCATATTTGAACTTGAAGACACTGTGTGCGTTTTTTGCAAGGTATGGAAGCCTACTGATTTTAGCTTGCTGGAGGAAATGTCCGTTTTAATACCAGGGAAATCAATAGTAAAAACCAGCCCAGCAGACCATAAAACGGGCCCATAGACCTACTTATAAGACCAGACCAGCCCATTGGCAAGCCCTGTTTGCCCTGTAACCTAGCAGTAGCCCATTACCCACCACCATCATCATCAATGGTATACTGGAGTGCACCCCCACTCTAAAACAGGACCAGCGTCACTGCCCAAAAAAAATAATGAAACCTCTGTGGATAAAGGGCATGGTTTAGAAACATAGGATCAGAGGCAGGATGCATGACCACTGGTTGTTGCTTTGTAATTTCACAGGGCAACAATGGTCGAGCTTGATCCAATGTCAGATCCTACAGGCGCATCAGCATTGGATCATCCACCGGTGCTGTTGGGGTAGCGTGACTGGAGTAAAAGTCTGTAAAGGAGTTGGCACAGGACCAGTAATGGGTCCCAAGAGGGCAGACACCATCGGGCAGGAGGGACCTGCCAACTGTAACCTGATTGGAGGACCTTGCAGTGCCATGGGGCCCAAAGGCATATCAGACGTGCACTGAAAATTTGCAGCATGGCCTCTTTGAAAGCCTGGATCTGCTGAGGGGTTGACGAGAGCCCAGGAAACTGGACATGACAGGATTCCCTCTGTGGCCAGTGACCTCTATGGAATCTGACTGACATTTCAACCTCCTTGTGCCTTCTCTTACTGGTTAGAGAGATGGAATGGGTCAAATCCAGTTTGCATGGACTTGGACTTACTGGAAGACTTTAAACAGGAACTGGAGCGGTTGCAGGAATACAACCAGACATGCTACTTGGAGCAGGAGAGCGATCTGCATGAGGGCCATAATTGCTTTTGGTGTTCCAGGACATACATTGCCTCCCGGGTCATGAATCGCCTTCAAATGCTTAAGGCGCACTTGTCATAAGACTTAGATTTGTGTCCTGAGCCTAGGCGCCAAAGGTACACCTCATGCAGATCCATGACCAACATCTGCATCCTGCAGTTGCTGCAAAGCTTGAATGACGTCATTTTCAGTGGAGACATCATTCCCAGCACACTATGGAAATATCTGGAGCCTTCAGAAAAACTATAAAGTAAGGAGTGTTGCCCCAGACTCACATCAGAAGGTGCAGAAAGAAAGGAACAGTTGTCAGTGCACGTGGTGGCATTTATATACAACTCTGTTCCAT
This sequence comes from Calotriton arnoldi, assembly GCA_963921515.1. Lineage (NCBI taxonomy): Eukaryota > Metazoa > Chordata > Amphibia > Caudata > Salamandridae > Calotriton > Calotriton arnoldi. Next base: position 666,340 of record CAWUFW010002431.1, on the reverse strand, counting down.
CACTTCTGGTCAGAATGAAGCAAAAGCGGAGCCAGAAAATGCCAAAAAGCAGTGCGCAGGAGCACTGCTACGGAAAATCTTTGCATTCAGGATAGATAGCGTCTGAGAGATATTCTTAGGTAAGGACTCAGTGGTTAGAAGTATCCTTTAAAAGTGAATGAAGGGCCGGAGACGAACCGCTTCGTTTTCACACACGGCAGCAGCGGATTAGAGGCGCAAGTGAGCTGCAGGGCCTGTTTTTGTAGTGCAGCGCAGGACAACAAATCGGAGAAACAATGGAGAGCGCTCCTGCGTGTTGGGATGACCAGGCCTGACTATTTTTATGTAGCTGCTGCATGGATAGCTATGCTCATACTCCATTGTTAGATTTCACCCATAAGTTCCTGGGAGCACTGCTGTACCACAACTTATGAAGAAATGGCGCATACAACTAAGTGATCCGTTTAAGGTCCAGGGCTGCGGCTACGCACCGTCCCTCTACATACAAAACACCCTTCTGAATGAGACATTTCCACTACTTCCTCCGCTAGGGAACCTTTTCCTCCGACGTCACCAGTGATCTCTCCCTATGTCCTACGACCTGGGGGCGAGCTGGAGGACGAGGCGGATGGTGCCTCCCAGTAACACTGGGACTGATGCCTTCTTTGGAACTATGACGAAGCCCCACGGGCTGAAACTATAAACTGTTTGGACTTACCGCGGAGCCCGAATACCCTAGGCCGCTGCCCGGTGGAGCCGTCCTATGTAGCTACAGAGGAGTCTGGCTCTGGGTCTCCCCCTCGGCCGTCACCTACCCAGCCGGACATCGGACATTGTTTTTCACGGTTTTATCTGTCTCTCTCCTAGACTGCTTTGTTCCCCCTGGAGTACTTTCCCCCTTCAGGTCTTCCTGGCTCTGTCGGCTTTCCTCTCCCCTGTTTACCTTTCCCCCCCACTACCTTCCATTCCCCTAAGACGTGTGTCTTGGATATGCTACAAACTAATATCTTATATTATTGTGTAAGCTCACGTTTTTCTCCTAAGCATATACTGGTAACTGTAACTGATGTAACTATGTCCTATCTCATGTAAAGCGCTCTGATACCTCCGGGTCTAGCCAGCACTATATAGAACTTTTCAAATAAATAAAATGAATAAAAAGTATCCATCAAAACATATGGGGATTTTAACTTTCTCCATTTCAATGTAAGTGAATGAGGAAATTAAACTTCCAACTGTTTTCCTCTAAAACACCCCCAAATGTTACAATGTATGTGTGGGGAAGCAATGGACTGCAATATTTTTCTTAGCTTAAGGCCAATTTGAAGGCCTGTCTGCCAGAGGGGATTACTAATCGATCAAAATAAAAGCGATCCTGCACTACAGTCCTTGAAAAACGTGGTACAAGGTGAGGCTCGGTTATTTACCAGTGGGTGGAAATTAAGGCACTGGACATGGATATTCGGGTGTGAGAAGAGCCAGCTACTTTGGAGCAAGCACGGTACTGGCTTCACATTGTTGTTTTAACTGACTGTAACGAATTTCCACTCACTTCTTAAGATGTCAGTAATTTCCAATATATGCGCTTGGCTATGACTGATCACGGAACGGAAAAACAAAGGAAATCTGTGCTTAATTCAAATGAAAAAATACCCACCTGTACGAAATAAAAAAAATCTGCCAGCTTCAGCTCCTTCACCAGCGCTATAAAAAAAAAAACTTTAAGGCGTGTATGGATGACTTGATCATCCACCCTTCAAGAATTCCAACCACACCAGAAAGTCTCGTGCCAGAAGCATGACTGGGATCCTATAGCAACCGCGCCCCTTCTACAGGCTTCCTGCTCCGGACGTAGTTTACCATTCAAGGTCTTGCATCCTGGCCATTAGCGTGCTGCCTCTTACGCAATCGCGTTACGCAAGCTAGCAGCAACAGCAGCAGCACTCTTTGTCGCAGGCTTGCAAAGTCACGCAGGTACTGGGGAAGGCTATTTGTATTCCTCTCGGGTAGCTTTCTAACGCGATGTAAAATGGCTCCTGTGGGAATAGTTCCGTGCATCTTCTTTAGCAATACGTGCCGTTTTATTTAGCGGTGTAAAAGCTGTAAGAGACGCGAACGTTTATGTACACAAAAAGACAAAAGCGGTTAGCAGATTTTAGGGCAAAATGAGTGAGCAGATCATAGGTCGTTATTTTCTATCTGTCGACCTTGCTTCATTAAGCTTGAAGTCGCATACATTTTCTGGTGTGTTCGCCGCCATCCGTTTTCAACCCTGCGCTGGCCTCGGTTGGGGCAGACGCTGAAATGGTGTGCGCTTGGGAGATCGGGGGAGGGGCGAGGACGAATAGCTTGCGGCGATGACTGGGAGAGAACCCAGATGTCACAATGGATGGGGCCTTCCTTGCGCGATTGTCGACACGCGCCCACAGCGTGCCTGTGGGATACGGCCCACAGGATTAACTTCTATTAATCACCTGATCTTGTACACATTGCCCCACAAAATTTGAATACGAGACCGGCTACCATGTTGGATTAGCACCTCCGGATTCTATTGTGCTCGCATTCAGAACAGAAGTTTTGGGCTCCCCCAGGCTACACAGATGCTTAAAAAGACTTATTTTATGCTTTAGAAGATAGATGGGGGAAGGGACAACCACCGGATCTGGTTCTGTGCATGGGGCGGGCAGGTGTGTGCGAGCAGGAGTCTGGCCAAGCAGAGGTGTATGGTAGGTTTGTGGAAGGGTAGGTTTGTGGAAGTTTATGCAGTTGAGGTATGTGGTATGTGGTACCAGTCTTGTGAAAGGCTGCTAGTGTGCCTGAGGAGTTTGAAGCGTGCTCATTTGTGGACTGGGAGCCAGTGAAGCTTTGTGAGGTCCTTGGTGATAGGAGTGCGGGGTGGGAAATTGAGGGTGAACCTGGCCACTAAGATTTGTATGGTCTGGAGTCTTCTGGTCAGTTGAACTTTGATTCCAGCAGAGTGTTTTTCTGTAGTCCAGTTTGCTGGTGATGAGAGCTGGGGTGACGATTCTGCGAGTGTTGGTGGGGGAAGCATTTGAAGACCTTCTTGAGCATCTTGAGTGTGAGGAAACGGAGACTGCATTTAGTTAGTACGTCATGTTAAGTTTGTCGATTACTGTTCAGAGGTTATTTGTGTAGGTTGCCAGGAGGGGTGTGGGTCTGATTTCAGTAGGCCACCAAGTGGAGTACCATCGCAAGGTGTTTTTGCTTAAGATTGCTACTTCCGTCTCGTCTGTGAGCTTGAGGCAGTTGGTTTTAACCCATCTGGCAACTTCTGTCATGCAGACGGAGAAATTGGTCCAGGTGTTTAGCGTCTTGTCAGAGAGGAAGAATATAAGCTGGGTGTCATCAGGATAGGATTTTGATTCCGTGGGCGTGGATGATTCTGGCAAGTGGGGTGATGTAAGTGTTGAACAGAGTGGGGCTGACAACATCAGAGGTGAAGGGGATCCAAGCTGACCAACTGGGTGAGGCCTGTCAGGAGCAAATACAGCAAAGTGTAAGACCATGGATATCTGTTTCGTGCAGACCAATTCATGTATCACAATCAACACACTACTCTGACTTACTGACATCCATCTTGGAAAGAAGTGAGCAGAAAGCTTGCCGATCTTTATGAGCCCAATTAATCCAAAAGCAACTACAGCTCCAATTTACTCCTTTGTCCAGAAAGCATCCTTGATATTGAGGCTTCCAAAGGAGTTTGGCAGCAAGGCTCCACAAACTGCACAAAGGACAGGGCACAATCATACTTCAGGAGGGCCTACATAACCCACCCTCTTTGGACTTCATTACAAATGGGTGTATTTACGTATCTAAGGAATAACGTGTTTGCAAGTCAAGACTGCTGGAAGAAGGCAGATGATTGGATATAATGCCCGATACTCAACAGGTACCCAGGGACAATCATCACCACAAGACATAGGGGAAGGAATTCATATAATTACTAGCCTAAGAAATGGCAACATTACCAAGGCCTCTCTTCCCAGTCAGCTCTTCTTTCCTTGGTCAGTACCCTGCAAGAAACCTACATTTTTCATCCAGTGCTCCTTCAAGACTTTAAATAGGGATACTTATGTTTTTTTTTTTATATTGCATACATAGTTTGTGGGGACAGAAAGCTTACTGGTATTTTGTGTAGGACTTCAATGCACAACCACAAGAAAAACCAACAGGCAGTCCATGATCTAATAAATCACTTTTATTAAATTATAAATATTTAGAAGAGATAAATATGTAACTGGTATTCAAACGAACAGAAATGTAAAAGTTCAGAACAATAAAATTCAGATAGCTGAAGGCCTTTACTGCAGAGCATTTGGTTCACTCCAATGTTAACACAGCTGCTCCTGTCAACGAACCACAAACGCTTAAAGAGAAAGGAGCATGCATGCATTTCCAGAGGAAGGTTTAAGGGAGAAACGTGTGCAGTGCCCAGGTACCACACCAAAAGTATGCCCTGAAAAGAAGCAGAGGAACATTTTTTTAAAGATAATGCTTTACTTTTCACACCAAAGACACTTTGCAATTATTTGTTACTGGTGCAGTGCCCTTCAAACTATGGACCAGAAGGGTAAAAAAAAAAAGTTACACTGCAGATTATATTCCAAATGGAAACTCTGCTAAACTCAATTAAAAGGGAAATACACTACATTTGCTACAAAGACCACGGATGCAGTCACTATATTTCTGTACCCATGGCCTGTCCCTCTTTTTTTAGTCTACCTGTATTGGCCTTGCACTTAGTCCACGTGCTTCCTTGAACCTTCGTTATAAGGATTTATCAATAGCAAGATCTGCCTGGCAAGTACACGGTAAGCCAATAATCAGTTGCTAAGGGTGGTTCGGTACACAGATGCTACAGTCACTGTCCATTATGGTAGAAAAAAAAAGGCACATTAAAATGGTCAGTAACCATCCTGCTGATATAAAGCATGGGAGAGACGGTGAGGGTGATACGACAGCTTAAAAATTATAAAGGCAACAGAAGAATACATTCTTGCCATTCTGTAGGAGTCCAGTATCACATTCCGATAATATTACTTCAGTGCAAGGCCTTATTTTGTTTTTAAAATGGCCGCCGGATGAATTTGTGTGTCATAATTTGTTCAAATTTTAAAGACTTTTTTAAAACTGTATTGAAATGATTATCTTATTAATGTTTTATAACAAAAGTATTTTTTAAAAATTGTTCTCAGTAGAGAACTAAATCAAATAAAAATTTGACTTGACATTCCGAATGTAGTGCTACGTGTTTTTGGTATAGAATAACCAAGCCATTAGGGGAAGGCTACAGGTCTCATACATGCTGTGATGTAATCCTGTAAAGGGAGTTTTAAAGGTCCAGTTTTTAGATTAAGCCATGACCAACATATTGGGATGTTTTTATTGCTTTAGGTTAGCACTATGTAAATGGCTACAATTATTACAATCAAATATTAGGGACACTATGGGTTAATCTGCTTTTACGAAGTTAATGTAGTAGAAAACGTCTAATTATCAGAGGGCTGACGGGCAAGGAGCTTTTTTTTATGCAGACTCTTGACTCCCCTTACAGTTTTTTCCCTATTTAGTTGCAAAGCACAGTGAGCATGCCTAGAAGATGATGGTCTCTGCTATGGGATCAACTTGTGTAAATAATACACGCTACGCCTTTCTCACTCAGTGACCTCCTCTTGCAGGAAATTGAAATAGTCTGGCATTAGAGGACAGAGCTGACTTAGTAACTAAATATTTCTAAAATATTTTTCAAAAAAAGATACAGAATACTATTTGTACAGGACGTGGTGCAATAAAACTTCATCATGAAATTAGCTGCAGTATGAAGCCAGAGTTGATCTGGCTGCAACAAAATCACGAGGAAAGGCAAACCAATAAGCTTCTACACAAACCAACAGCCCAATTAGCAACTGCAATCAAAATGACCTGCAGACAAACTCCACTGCATGTATTTTCAGTAGCAAACATGAGACATGTCTCATTAACTGCCCAGAAGAAAACATATTTCAAAACATAATTTTACACTTTTCTTGTGCCCACCTTGATTTTCCAGTGTTTGACAACTTGGGCTAAGGTTAGAAGTCTTACAAGAGAACTTCGGTAGCTGGCAAGAACAACAAATAAATCTCTCTGCGGAGAAGCGGGGCATAGTGAAATGAGGACGGAGCAGAGATAAGCTGGAGAGGAGTTATATGCTATGATGTTTGTTGGTAATGCAGTTTTTTTATATAGCACACAATCTGCCACGGTCATGGCATTTCAACACATTTGGTAGTTCAAGGAAGACTTTCCTAATTGTTTTGAGACTTCAACTTCGCTTTTACCTGCAAGGAGCTGCTCTAATAAAACAAGTTACAGAAGTATAGGGAGTCCGGTTCGGTCACAGAAAATGAGACATTGGAAAAAACGGAGGCCTTCTTGTTACACTGTAAAGACACCAACATTCAGAAAATACTAACAATTAGAATTTTGAAATTATTCAAGAACGAAAAAAAAAAAAAACGTGACTATCACTTAAGACAAAAAAAGATTACAAACCGAACTGCAGGAGGCAAAACTAATCTAAAATGTACACCAAAGAAGGAAATCTTAGAAGAAAATGAAGCAATGCCGCAACCTGAAAATATAGCAGCTCTGAATTGTTGAGAAGGCATTCTTGAATCACCAAGCTTCAATAAGTTATATTAAAAATATAAGGATTTGAGAGATATGTACATATATTTACACTTTTTTGATCTGTGTCAATGGCTTATTGTCATTGTCGGACACCAACAACAACGATTTGCTATAACTTAAGAATTGGCTTTTATCAGCAGCAACTGAAACACCAATTACATAAAATAAAAAATAGTAATATATCATGTTACACAATTTTACATGGGGAATCGTCATAAGCACCAGGTGTTGCCATTACGCAAGTCAATTGTGTCCATGTTATCAGCCGTAAAAGGAAGATAAACTGGGTTTTACAGGAAAGTCAAAACTGCTAATTACAGTTTGCTATTCCAATGCAACTTCCTCATTCAAAATTGTTCTGAATTGGATATTTGACGCCGTAATTTCCATGGTGTAGTTTTGTTTTTGTCGGCACTTGCTTACTGGCAAGGATAATCATCAAGCAATAGATGAATGCCCAGAAAGAAGGCAGAGTAAAAAAAAAGTCCTGCGGTGTGCAGGCAACATAGTATCATACACCACAGGGTTTAATAAAAAAAAAAAAAAAAAATACATTCAGACTAGTAAATTTTGTTCAAAGTTGCGGTCAAACAGACCACTAGTTTCAACTATTGTGCTCTTAAGCAACACGAAGACCAGTGCACAAATTTCAAGCAATTAATTACCTGTTTCCTACAACAATTCTGTTAGGTATTAAAAAAGAAATAAGTAATGATGCTCACTGTCTGTCAAATGGGCATTTTAGTATCTATATTATCTATGCCCTACTTCCATGCCCAGTGAAACAAACAAAGGCCCATCCAGATTCCTGATGGGTGAGACTGCATGGGAAAAACCAATTGCTTCATATCATTTTAGTTACATGTGTATTGATGGAAGTCTGTTAGCACAAACAGTATGTAGAATCTTCAGCCTCTATTAGACTGCCGTGTTAAACAGATTTTAAAGGGGCAAGGGGATAAATGTGCAGTAACATTCATAACACAAATCCCCCTACCACACGTTTTTTTTTTGGGGGGCGGGGGGTGGCAAAATGGCTAGCAACCATTACTGCATGTTAATCACACATTTATTTTTCTCCGGGTATATCTTGGAGACCAGAGGCAATGATGAATGGTAGCGTAATAACCATTATAATGCATTACCTGCAGACTTTGCATGAAGGTCTAAATAGACTCATTTGCTAGGGTGGCCATAGACAAGTGATGCATTATGAGGTTATGTTGAAACAAAAGGTCAGCGTAGAGGTTTCAGTTTATAGCCAGACCTCGTTCACATTCAGTTAATGACTTCTACTCCTTTATATTATCTGTGAAGAACAACTTGGAAGGGTGCTATCCTCAAATAAGGGACTTTTCCTTTACGTAAAACTGGTATGCGCCTAATCAGAAGCTGCCATAAGGTTTGAAGCCTATCCATTCAGAATGTGCAGATACCCCTCACCCCACTATAAAAAGAGAGAAGCTTCTCAGTGGACTCGATGAACTCTTTCCATACTCCCAACGACCAGACAGTGAACTCACCATAGTACAGGGTAATGACAAGTCAATCATGTTTTCAAAAGCTTTGGAAAAAAAAAATCACTGTACTGATCTTGTGTTACTTGGTAAAAACTGGTGCTTTGTCAGGTGCCATGTCACTAGTCTTGCAGCGGAGTTCCATATTGCTATGCATGTGCAATCGTGCTTAATACAGCTACTGTGTAATTCTCATTCACACTTAGAGCATAAGTTACATTCTTTCATGATTCACTTAAATATTCACCGGCTGTGTTTCTAGTGCAGGGCTAGACTGCCTCCAGCAACACTGACAATGGCCAAGACAATTTTCTGCTAGCCCCTTGGGACTTAAGCTACAAAATATAAATTAAAAATCAAACCACGCATGTGGTATGAACAGTTTCACTTTCAGAGATGTACCACATTGTTTAATACTGCTGTCCCTAATTGACCTGTCGTCAGTCTGTCAGCAGGTTTGAGTTCCAACAAGTACATCCATCAGGTAATCAAGTTCGGACAATTCCAGTTTTCCATTCTGACCAGCAGTAGAAAAATTGTCTTCAGTGTTTGAAAAAGCTCTGAAATTCAACAAGCCTGTGGCAGGCCAGGGGTCACAGTCATACATGGAAGTGTCAATGTCTGCAAATATGTCTTCGAGGTTATCGTCCAGGTAGCTAGTGGAGCTCAGCAGTTCCAGAGGCCCAACTAAAGCATGTGAGGAGCGATTTAAGTCCTCACGAGGTCCGTTCACACTTATTGCACTGGCTTTCAGAGATCCAAGCTGGTCTTCGTCAACCTGGAGAGGTGAACTGCAAAGTCCCTCTATGTGGCTTAAGTCTTCCAAGATAGTGGAGATGGAGGAGTACAAAGATGTGTCAAAGTTTGACAGAAGGATGCTCTCCTCTTGATCCTCTATAGCCAGCTTCCTGCCAGAGTCTGTGGTGTCAGTTTTCTCCCTTGGTAAGCTAGACTGCATAGGAACTGAAGAATCATCCATTCTGGAAGCGGTCACATCACTCTTCGGATCACCTCGACTGCCTTGCTCTCCTTGCATATCCCCTTGAAGACGACGCAAGGTATTGGCAACTAGCACCAAGTGTCTTAAGTTGGGCTCCACGTGCCGTAAACTTTGGTGCAATTTCACCAGAGATATGTTTAGCAAGGAGTTGGATTGGACAGCAGCCAGTGAGTTCGTCGTACAGGCGCCTGCTGACCCTGGCACACCATCCATTCTGCCATCGACTTCACAGAATTTGCGCTTCACTCCTTTGGCCAACATGAATCTGCAAAAGGAGATTCAAATATGTTAATATACAATTGCAAAGACAAGAAAATGTCCTACAGACTGGCTAAATTTGACACAAAGCTGTCTTAAGGTGCATGGACTTGGTGGTGAGGGGTGGTCTTTGCACGCACCACTACTGATTTAAGTTTCTTTAATTCAATTCAGGTATTTCAAAATTGCTGGCTCATTTGAGGTAGTGGGAACAACGATCACAAAATGGCTAAAGTACGACATGGTTACAAAAGGTTATGTTAGTTTAAGGCTATACTGGGTCAAAAGAAATATCTTATTAAGAAATGTATATACCACAGCCTGGACAAAATGTGAAATGAGGGCACAAAAACCAAGAGAAGAGATACAACGAAATAGGGGAGGGAGAAAAGGTTCATAGGTTATAACACAGAAAGGAGACAGTGAATGTTAAATTTATGACTGTAATACAGCAGATGACTGTTCCCCTAGCGCAAGGGTTGGTGGCATGGAGGCACTTGCAGAACATAAGAATATACTACTGCTGCATATGGCTTCAGTTCAAACTAAGAGTCCGTAGAAAAAGTGTTTTTTCCATAATAATTACCGGTTTGATTTGTGAGCAGATTTCATTATCTAAATTTGAATGTTTAACTCCTGCTTCTGCAGAGATTAAAGTGGAAGCACAGACTTGGTGTTGCTACATCACGAATGGGAAGACACCAGTATGTTGAAAGTGGGCTTAGGACCTCCTAGTTGCAATTAAAGGCTATGAGATTAGCTATTGAGTGGCAGCACCCTACCTACTCTAAATGTTATTTCAAAGGACCTCTAGTGTGTAACAAGAGCACATCATTTGCAACTGCATTCACAGGACCAGCGAGGTGGGCATGGGGGTCTCTCTGAATGACAAGCTCTAGGCACTATTTCTACGTTAACTATTTATAAAGCGCATGATTGCCCAAGTAGGGCTTCCCAGCGTGGGCGGAAAAGACCGTCAATAGCAAATGTCAAGTGGGACAGTTCGAATAGCCAGGTCTTTGGTTGTTAACGGAACACTGAGCAATATGTATGCTGCCAAAGGTCCTGCCTAGGGGGCTCTTCTGGAAGTAACATGGCTAGGTTTAGCTGATGTGTTAGGAGTGGGGGTGGTCAAGTGTTGTGACTAAACCTAAAGTATGAAGCAACTGCCTCTCAATGCATGGCTAATGGCCAATTAAGATTTCTGCCCACCTGCGATGGGCATTAAAAGGCGGACAGCAATGAGTAGAACATTTCATCACATGGAAACTGTTGATACAGTGAGTCTTCTCGGGGGGCACGTGTTAAGTAAAAGTGGCATGTGACCTTGTGCAGCCCATTTTCAACCTGCTGCGCCAAGTGTTCTGACGGACAGATGTTTGCGCTCGTGGGCCAGTCACTCGGTGAGACGGCTGTGCTCTTCCACCGAGTTCTGCTTTTATTTCCCCTGTGGAGCTGACAGTCTCCAGAAAGGAGATGCCTCCCTCTGCATAGCCACAGGGTCGGATATCCCTAAACCTCAGTGTAATAAAGAAATCGAGACAATCAACACAGGCTCCTCAAGTGGCGTAAAAAAAGCACAGAACACAAATGCGGTTATGGCTCCAAAATGGGACTCTTTTCCTGGCTCCATAGGGTGAACCGAAGTGTACTCTTAAAGCTCAGGAAGATGCACTGTTTTATTAAAAGCAGTCAAACATGCAACAAAGTATTATGAGCCATCATAAGGCGATTCAACTAAAAAGCAACGTAGATATACATTTACCTTTAGCTCTATCAAATCGCACATGTTTTTTCCCCAAGATCACACAAATGAGTTTGATTAAGTGGGAATGCTGGGATAAGAACGCTATCTCCAAGCCACAGAATCGACAATCTGTTAACTAGTACAGGGTGCCCAAAGTCCGTGCAAAGCTCAGTCGGCTGCTAGGCCTGATAAATATGTCAAAACAAAAGTTGCAAGTGGAACGAGCCTGTCACAAGAGTGGCGAACTTGAGTTACCAAAGGAAAACGTAGTTGTGCAACGTCACTGTCAGTTCTGACAAACCCTCCACTAGGCCACGTCTGATGCCTGCAGGCATGGTAGGTACATAAATCCTATCCCAGCAGTCCATAGCAGCACAGCGCCAGGAATCCTGGCCTACCACTCCTGCTTGCGAGTATGTCATACCAGAACAGCATGAATCAGAGTGGCTGCCGGCTCATGGGCTCCCGGTACCCATCAGCACTGCTTTGTGCTAACCTGGCAGCTGTTTTAAACTAACACTTGAGAACCATGGATTTTAAGATGAAGTTGTATTCGTTTCCAATCGTGCTCCCTTTAAAACCATGTTACTATTACATTGGCGAAATTACATTTTAAGAGGAAGGCAGTCATCTTGCAAAATGCAAAAGATTTAAAGGTCATCTCAAAATGTAATGAAACCTTTAGAATGTACACATGAAGCACACGTTGTACCACCCTGTAGCACTACCAGGTTGCTTCATTTTACTTTATTTTGTAATGACCATACCATTAAGGCGTGATGTGAATGTTCCCTTCTGTGAGGAGAACAGAGGGTTGGGATGGTGTTCTGGGCTGTTAATGAGTTCTAAGCGACAGTTTGGGACTGGTGGAAGGTGCCAGGCTGACATAACGTATTGCCATGAAATGTTCCGTTTACCTCATTGTCTGGATGATTTTATATGGTTGCCCCATCCCAAAAAATTACACTTTTCTGAGGCAATTAGAAGTATATTTTATTAAAAACGTTACATTGAAGGGAGCACTGAGTTGTATACCACTGCTCCTCCAGCGTGCTGTTTTCACTGAACACAAAATAACGGAGTCGCGGCTGAAGGAGCTTAATGTCCATGTTTTCCTGTCAGTGACTTCGGGTACTCCCCTCTGTCTGACATAACGTAAAGATCCCAGAAGCAGGGCAAATGCTTTAATTAACAAAAGCACTAATCTCTTTTAACAAGGAGTGGTCTATGACCAAGAATGAAGGAGTACAAAACCCTGTCATGGCCACCAATATTCTAGCTCGCACGGACTGACCGACGGCCTGGACATAATTGCAAAGAATTGTAGCTAACTTACTTCTAGGACTATGGCTCCCGGTTTTACAGTCGTGTTTTTTTTAACTTTATCGTCAGTGTAATAGTGTATATATATTTATTTTCGGTTTTGTGAATAAACGAAGGCTGTTAAAACTTACTCAGCTACAAGAAAGGGATCACACAAGACTGTCAATGCTTTGTTGTTTGACTAGTTCACAGGAATCCGACCGTGGAGAATCTAAACTCAGGGGCTGTCGTGAGCAGCGGAGGCGGCACAAGGGATGATGATTCAACAGCTAAAAGCGGGTTTCATGAACTTGTCCAATTCGGAAGCGCCCCCCTCCCCTCTCCCCCCGGAGTGGCTGCGGGGGCGAAAGACGGGGGTGGGTAAGCTTTTTCGATGCACGCTGCTGATTCAGACTGAGACTGCTCCACCCAAACTCGCTCCTCTTTTTTCTTACGCCAAGGAATGACAAACCCGTTGTCTGACTAACCAGTATCGCAATAAACCCCCACAGCTACCAGAGGGATCCCGGACAACTGCGTATTCCTGTTCTCTGGGCATACGGGGCGCGCCATCCCACCCATACAATTACAATCACTCAATTGCTCATCTTTCTGCCCCCTCCCTATTTTTTGCAGTTTAGTATAGCGCGAACTCGACCCGAAGGTATTTGAGCGTGAGGACACGTTCATTATTTTTCAAAAACGGGAATAAGTAACTTGCCCAGAATCACAGGATGTTGAGCCGATACCGAGCCTCGAACCTGGTTCCCCAGTTCCAGAGTCGGCAGCTCCACCCCAGTACCTACATGCACTCGACTGTATGCCATTTGCTCGGTGCGGTCAGTCGGGGCGAGGGCGGACGGCAGCTGGTCATTGTGCCTCTGGCATTTTCGAGGTGGGCTGCCCACTAGAGGAATTGCATTGACCCATCCACAGCCTCGTGCCTCCAGTTCAGTAACTTTCTCTTGCAGCATGGGTCTGGCTTAAACTTTTTTGCCTGGATTGATTTTGAATTCCAGTGAGGCATCACGTAAAGGTAAACGGAGATTAAATGCTCAGCAAACCAGGAGGTATCTCTTACCCGAGTTAGGGAAAAGTATCCCATGTGGATGCCCGGTCACTCATCGAAAAAGAAAGAAAGCTTTTTTATTTATTTATGTAAAATGCATCCCGATGAAAGCCCTGGACCAGAGAAGCCGTAGAATAGGGGCTGAAACATGTAGACAGTGATTTTAGGGTCATTGGTCACACCCCAGCAATATGTTTTTATTCACACCCACCCAGACTTCTAATAAAGGGATACCTAGGTCTGTCTGAGTATTTTTAGCTTTTTAGATACCTTGGCTACAAAAATATCTAAAGTGGTTTGTTGTGTTGTATTCTATGGAGAGTGTATCCTTTTTGCCTATCTATTCCATGGTCTCCCCCTAACTCCATGTGGGTAGGGCTCCCGTTGTAGGCCTTACCTACTGTTTGTGAGAGATTTAATGCTCAACATACCACCCCGTTAACTGTATGGCCTGTAAAGGTCACATGTTCTGCAATGTCCTTGTAGACAAAAAGTATGAGCCAAGGCACAAAAGGTGATGCATGGAGTAACCAATTAAATATGTAATAAAAAGAACAGAAACACAGCGACCGTGAACATACTTCATATACTACGAACCCATGAGTGTCTTCACGACTGTTACTTGACAGAGACAAGTACATGCTTTAACAGTCAAGGTCACAGTAGGTCATCATGCAAGAAGAGCTTTCTGGAACACCCAAAATAGATAACTGGTGCTCTGAAAACCCTATTCCCAAAACTATGAAATGCATCGAAGCCACATTACGGTGCACTGGCCATGTTAAACTTCGCCGTTTTAGAACCATTTCTTCAAAACTTTACAGAAACTTAAGTCCAGTTGCTGCCCGTTCTAGAACCAGGGCTCGAGTCGGGGGTACCACGCGGGTGGACGGCGTCCCCCCACTTATTTTACTGGGAGCTCGATAACTGGAGCAAATGGAGCCACACATTCACTCTTTGGCCTCTCTGGGGCGAGATCGGAGCTCATTCAGAACGCTGCTCACGCGCTGGCTTCTCTGATGCAATCGCATCTAAGGGGTGAGCGAGGGGAGGCAATGAGTCTGATGGTGCAAGCCACCTTTCGTGACGCCACTTCCTGTCGTGACGTCAGCGTCCCCCCACTTTTTTTTTAGGACTTGTGCCCCGTCTAGAATTAAGTGTGGAAAAACTAACATTTTAAATAAAAACCTCCTCACCCTTTAACCAGCACAGCATACAAGCCAATAAAGGCAGCATTGGGAATTCAGATATTGTTTAATAATAATCCACTGCTTTACGTTAACTTATGAGTGGAACTAGTTACTGTTACTAATAAACACACACACACACACACAAACAGCACGAGACCCCCCCACAGATCAACTCTAAGTCGTTAACAAAACACAAATACCTGGAGGTGGTCATACTATCAAAGTATTATTGGCATCATCCTAAAGCAGGGGTCTCCAACCTTTTGTCGTAAGAGCTACTTCAGTTCAATGAAAATCATCCAGAGCTACGAACAATGGCGGCTCGCATAGGGCATGCTGCGGGGCGGTGGGGAGGGGCAGGGTGGTAAACTCGGACATACGGAGGAACGTAATAATTACTTTCCTCCATTCCGTCGTATGTTCGAGTTTACTACCCCCCCACCCTGCCCCTCCCCCACAGCACGCCCTATGCGAGCCGCCACTGGCTTCGGATATTAGTGTTGTAATAGTGACCATGTCAGACAAGATTATATATACACATAAAAAGGTGCACCAAATGACAGTTTTAGGCAAGGCGCCCAACACAAAACAAATCTTCCGTGTGGCAGACGTCGGCTCCTCTTAGACATTTGCAGCACCGATGCAAGTGCCTTTATGGGGTGGATTCACCCCATTGCTCTGAAAATCAGACGTTTTGAATTTATTCTTGGTGCATAATTTTTACGCATTTCTGTAGATACTACACCACATCGTCTGTTTAACTGCTCGGAGGACTGTTGGTCTGCGGAGTTGTATTTATATACATCTTTGAATAAAGGACGGGCTCATGGACATACATTACAATTGATGACATTTTCTCTTTTTGCCCAGTAGAAGTCCAGGGTGTTGGAGAGGTGTGGTGCAGCGGCCAAGGCAGCTGACTTCGGAGCACAGGGCTCACGGTTCGATCCCCGGCTCGGCGGCAGCTCAGCACCATGTGACTCTGGGCAATAGCTCACTTAATTTCCACGACGGCCTCCAGCGCCTTGAGACCCGTAAGGGTGAGTAGTTTGCGCTTTACAAATACGGATTTAAATTTTTGTATTTATTTTTTGGGACGAAACGCATTGGCTCCAATTTGCTATATAAATCTTTTTTATAAGAATATTGGCTCAAAACAAGAATAAATAGAAATACACACATCTTGGAAGTTTTGTTTTGTGTTGGCCTCCTTTCCTAAAACTGTCATTTGGTGCACCCTTTAATGTATATTTGCACTTGTTTAGTCCTTTTTTGGACTACACTTTGGTAGCAGGTGCTGAAATTGAGTGCACATGTCGAGGATATTCCATTGTTAATTGCTTGGAAGATACAGGTTAGGTGCGATTTGAGTGGGTCCGCTGCCGTTTCTGTGTCAGACAAGATTATATTAGTGGCCACCATGCAAGATTACCAGTATTGATCACTTAGTGCATCAGGCATGGCTGCAAGCAGTAATGTAAAACAAGCACTGGCAAAGCCAATAGGTCTCGCCTACGGGCAAGCTATTTATTGAGTTTTGCAATGTGATACTATTAAGCTCTACTGAAAACGAACCCCTTGCGATGGGCCAGCAAAGCTCACCATGCTGACTGGTAGCACACGGAGTCGCACCTAATCAGAGCTGCACAAGTGAGTATGTCTCTCTTGGGAGCAGGGCATGGATATCAATTGCGCAAGTGGACTCACATTTTATTCTGGGGGCTATCACAATACAGTTCGGCTCAGTCCATCAGCCGGCTGATTGTAATGGAAGGCATTTTCTTGGCGGCAAACCATTTAAGGAGTAAACATAGATGTGGTTTAGCTGCGTGTAAACACGGTCCGCAGAGGGCAGACCCAACAACCCTCTGGGCTCATCGTTTAGCAATGATCTGGAAAAACATTTTAAACCTGGACGGAGAATAATGCACATTTCTAAAGTACACCCCAAAGAACTTTAAGCAGCAAGTGACATTGTGTTCCTTAACATATTCCCCCGCCCGATGACCCAGGTCATAAAAAGACTTAATACCACCTTATGGAAAATTTATTTTTTATTACAATAGACCACCGTTTTCAACTTATATAAAAAGCCTTTAAAGAAGCAGTACACCATAAAAGGAATGTATGAAGGAACCATGCATGCATTTCCCACACATGCTTTTACTCCAAAGTCACTACCCCGACTGTGACGTTACCACACAAGTTGTTACAACGACTTGCCTTAGGGGGGCGCTGGACTTTGGAATATTATAAATTACTATTCCAACTCCAGTCAGTGTATAAGTAGGAAAAGTGATGAACTTAAAATCCACCACCAGTCCAACAACGCACCCCCTAAAGCAAGTCTTTGTTAACGACTTGCGTGGCAGAGGAACGCATGGTAATGTCGCAGTCAGGGTAGTGACTGTGGAGTAAAGGCAGGTCATGGTTCTGCCTGTGGGGTAAATTATGTTTCCCCCGTAGAAGTAGACACTCCTGCCACAAAAGGTACATTTCTTTCTAACAACTCGTAGATTTCAATCAACACTTCCCTAAGAAGAAAATATGCCACGGGCAAGCAAGGTTTTCAGCTTAAAAGCATGTTCAAAAGTCTGCACTTCAGATACAACAATAAAGCTTATTGTGTATCCTTTACAAAGCGCTCCCACAAGTTGCAGGAGGCAGGTTGGGGTGATTTCTGGTCCCACATGAGTAGTGCAGTGCCCTTTTCGGTGCAGTCTGATGCTTGGTATCTAAGTAAATACGTGAGATTTGAGGATTGCTCGGTGCCGAGGCAAGCAAAAATGTCTCCAAGTTGTGGAACAGCGACAGCTTGGCACTCAGCATAAGGCAGCCAGCCAATGGTGGTGCGAGTGAGGGGTCCAGGGAAGAGACTGGATTGCACAAGGCAAGTTGCTGCCGGCAATATTAAATGCGTACGAAATGGGGACAAAGGGAGAATAAGACATATTGATATGCAGCAGATGGTGAGGTGTAAAAACAAAGGGGTTGCGAACCCAAGCATAAGAGAAAAATTGTTAAAACCACAAGATTGTGGACGAGTGTGGACATTGATGCTTCTGGGCGATGGAAGGCAATCGGGTGTGGGTGGGTGTGGACAACAGAATATTTTTTTTTTTTTAAAGCTCTGTGAAGCAGCCAGTGCTAGCTGCTTCAGATCGATTTTTTTCCCCCTTCAATCGGGTGGATTAGCAGAAGCCGGGTGAGAGAAGAAACAGGGATGGGAGGGCAGGTGTTCGGTAAGAAGAACCAGGGACGGGAGGGAAGAAGGTTTAAATTTTTTATTTTTTTTAAAAGCATTATGACGCAGCCAGCGTAGACCGAGTCAAAGCACTTTTTCTCTACAAGAAATAATACTGGAGTCACAGTGCGAGCAGCTGATTGCCAGCTGAGAGATACTAATCACGCATCATTAATCTGTGCTTGGTCCCTGCGCCACAGAAAGAAAAAGGAAGTGACGCATTGCAAGTGCTGTCCAATTAGAAGTCAGCAAAGAAGAGCAACAATGATGCCAACAAATGGTAAGTAATGGGCGGGTTCCAAGCCCATTACTTAACATAAGAGTCTCGCAAGCGAGAGCGCATGCAATACGTCAGCCATAGCTGCAATGCCCCCATCACCAAGATAATATTAGTAATAAGTCTCCTGATTTATCACTGAGATGCCAGCTTTAAATACACTTTGGAGATTCAACCATTTTCCTCCAAACAGCTTATAGGTTCTGAACGTGCACACATTTTCGTCTCACATACACACTTTTCAATTTTGTGCTACATATAATAAATTCAACCCAAGCAAAAGCTGATTTGGTGGGCGGCGCTGCCCAAAGGAGAGCTACTTCCTCACAAACGACTCGGAGGAGCCCGTTTTAAAGAATCCAATAACCATGAAGACGCTCAAAGCCCTATATTATTTGCAGCTGCACAGGACAGAACTTGGGAAGAAGACTGCTCATGTAGTGGACTTTGTGATCTATCAGTCACATTTCTTTAAAAAATACAACTTCAGAATTCATGATGTACGGAAGCTAGTGACAGAGTACACGTTTATTAAAAGGTTTGAGCTAGTTAGAAAGAACACAACAATAACAGGAGTTACTGGGTAATGAGAAATGCACCCCTCAAATTATCAACAGTATAACTAAAGCCCAAAAATCTTTGCACTGCTTCTCCAAGTGTATTAGACCTCATTGGAATCACACCTCCAAGTAGGTCCCATAAGCGTTAAAAAAATTAAAACACAGAAGTGTTCTGTCCCTAGCATTGGACTGTGCAAATATTCTATTATTGGAGCCAAAATTAAATGACAGAGTGCATGTAAAAAGTGATCACTTCAGAGGAGCAGCACCAACCAGGTTTAGCGAAATACTGACTAACTATGGAAAACCTGGAGCTCCGCTAATAAGGTGTGAATGATAACTCAGAGTGTGAATCACTGTTACAAAGGAAATCAAATACCATGCACTGACATTATGCTACTAATGCAAAGTATACATGTAAGCATTTTATGGAGGCATCTGTGAGATAATTTAAAACTATTACTTGTACTCCTATTGTGCCTACGCACTGAATTATAGTATTATCCTATATAAAAAGCGAACAGAGTTCATGAAAATTGATCCGGCATTGAAAAGACAATGGTCCTCATAAATCTGCAAAGGTACAGAAACATTTAGACATCTAGAAAGTAACCTTTAAATATTTCCCACAAAATTGTGTTGTACAAAAGCGTGCATTAATAAAGTTGAATAGAGCATGATCACAGACACAATTTTTAGCGCTGCAGAGATTTCTTCCCTTTATAGCAGGATCTAGTTGGCCACTCACACAACAGTGATGATATCAGCTTAGGGCATTCAAGTATAAAGACGCAGCACCACCCGGCACTTGAGAGGCAGGGAAAGACATAGGAGCTGGGATTTAGGGCAAGGATAGCTAGCAACACCTCAGGGTAGTTAGGATTGTGTTTGTCCTCCCTCGTCCCCATGTCCCACTACATGTACTGTGTGGTCTTGTTTCTAATAAACACAGATGACAAAGGTGGTCAATATTCTTGACCAAACCATCTAGTGCTACCCCATGATGTGATGGCTTTTTTTTTTTTTTAAACATACTTATTTAATTTGGGCTCCTCTGATAGAGTATGTGAGCAGTTAAATGCTAAGGATGAGATACATTTTGTTAAGCCTGTTGAGATCTACTAGGATGTGTAATTCCTTATTTGGAAAGAAAATTGCATGTCCTGGCAGTTTGCTGCCACTGGTGTCTCCAGAAACCCCCATGCACCCACAACATTCGTGTGGTGCAGTCAAGTGCAGACTCACTGGCCGAACATACCACATTAACATGACAGGTTGGCAAAGCTCCCCAGGGAAGTGCAGAGCGACAGGCTTCTCTCTTCACACCATGACAATGTACCCCATCCCTCCAAACCCAACGGAATGATCCTCCTGGAAGCTCGCCTCACTTCAGGGAAAGGAATGCCCAGCACTCCCTTGTTTGTCTTCCTTGGAAGACTGTCCAGCTCTGCAGATAAATGTATGTGTAAATCTCTGTTCCTCGCTTGTTCAACTTTTGGCTCAGAAATGGAGGGAGCTGGAGGATTTTCTTACCCTTACCACAAACAGTGGAGCTATCCTCATTTAGAACAAAACAACCACAATCGCTTGCCAGACAGCAGTGATATCCATTGTATATACGGCTGATCAGCACTTCGTGCAGTCAGTAAAACTATGCTTCTCTTGCTAGAGAGTAGAGCTATCCTGCAATCCATCCATCTATCCATCCATCCAAGGAAACCCCAGGACAGAGTTGCAAGGGATTCAGAAGATGCAGGAAAAGCTAGGGGAAAAGAACTCCAGAGGCAATTGGGACAGGCAAAGGAGGAGGAGATATGGTACAGAGGACAAAGGATACAGAGGGACGTTTTCGCACTGACAGTGGGCTTGTACATGCAAGATGAAGAAAAGCAGACTCTAGAACAAATGGTGCGGGGGGGGAGAAAAAAAAAAAAAAAAAAAAACCAGTCAAAATATAGAACAGACAATCAAGAAACTAGGGGGACATTGAACCCATTAGTAGATAGACCAGGCCTTTAAAGATCACATATAATGAACAAAAGGTTTGCAAATGTTGCAATAAGATGACTGACAAAAAGTCACATAGGTTGTTGGGAGGGGCACAGGATTTATCACCTGTACTAGACAAGATTGCCATAGCCAAAATAGGCTGGGTGGAGTGCAGTAAGCCCTGCCACATACCCTGCACAACTGGGGCTATAACCCAGGACATAAGTCTCATTCACAAGGATGAGATCAAATTGTGACAAGATCCGAGCCCCACACCCTCACCTGCCTAAACATCACCATGTGGAGATCCAACACCCTAACAAAACACTTCATTCACACTTTCTTGAACCAGGCAAACTTTGAATACTACACTCTCTGGATTCACGCAAAGACCCTCCTTTAGGCAAACTCACAACAGCAGATCCGGCACAAAGAGGAGAGAGGCTAAGTAATGGCAAATGCTGCGCTATACAAAATAAAAAAAAACTGCATCAAGTAGTAGTATTTTTATAAACTAACCAAGTAAACAATAAAGGTTAGTTGGACATCTTACCCGGCAGTGTATTTCTGGGGAATAGTATCCTATTGGAAAGCTACAAGGCCCAACCCTTTTTCTAACTGAGCTTCATAGGCAATGGAAAGGGAAGTAACCCAGTAGCAGCACTACTCTTCAGCGGGATCAATAATAATCCAACTAAATGACAATGTCAGATATTTGGAGTGGTTCCAATGCCCAGCCTCAGTTCACAATCACCGACCTGACCCTAGGGACTTCGAATACTTTCTTTTTGTAAGTAGCACTGTTCTGTCATTACTATGGCTTTGAAGGAGTGGGGCTTTTTAGGAACAATGTTAGAATCCAATTTTCTAAAATAACAATTTGCCACGGCATAAATGTGTGTGTGGTCTTTAAGAAGCATCCCGATCAGAGAGCATTAAGAAGGAGAGTGTATGTTATGCAATTGTGTTGGTGGTAAGGGGAGCTAAACATACCCCACACCAGCAGGATTTTAAAAACGTAAAAGGCTTACAAATTAGAATTGCTGGTCATGATCCCTGTGCCCATCAGCTACACACACAAAAAGTGTGTAGGAGATGGCTATCTGGGATTCAAAAGCGCCTCGGACTTTTCAAAGGGAGGTGGCGGCACTTAGATGGGTTAGTTCATAACAAGTTCTAAATATACTCCATGAACCACGGAGCCAGTTTTCCACCTCCTGGCTGTGAGCTTATAGGCTCAAATGATCCATTTGTGGAAACAGATAGCTGTGAACCAACTGTTTATCAGAATCAAGTGATGTGTCTGCTATTTAAGTGTCACAAAAAACAGATGCTTAACCATACAATCTTTTTAGGTTGTGGAAGAATATCAATGCTGATCGTTTTTTCCGCAGAAGATTGCAGATTAACGGTAAAAAAAAATTTAGATTTTCACACTGCCTCTTCTCTACTGCAGCCTAGATGGCATGATACAAGATTGAATACCTTACCAATGGATGGCCAAGATATAGCAAGCTCTACAGTATGGTCTAGGCTTATACCATAATACGCAACAAACACTGCCAAACCCAATTGGGCTGGCTATATGTCCAATACATGCAAACATAGGCATTCACAAATATTGTTTGAATGTACAAATGTTGTTCCACACGTTAAAGCCAGACATATAGGCTTTCCCAATGCCGGGGGGTGGGGACCAAAAAAGAAACTGTATAAAATGGGGGGGGGGGGACCAAAAAAGAAACTGTATAAAATGCAAATAGGAGCTCGACATATAAAAGCGACAAAAGGTGATGGACCAGTGCACTTTTCAAATGTGAAGTAGTGGTTCGTGCATTTCAATAGAAGCACTTCCTAGAGGAAGGAATGATTCAGCAAACAGACTGAAGCAGAGAGAAATACTCCTCTGGATTGACCCAAAGCCCACTATGTATAGTGTAAAGAGCTGCTAACAGTAGGTAACATGTCTGCACTGCCAAGCCGGACCTAAAAAAGAGCAAGCAAAACATTTTAATTAAAAAAAAAAAAAAAACACTGTTACAATGCACCATGCCACCTATGCCTATATTCCAAGATATCATCACTGACCTAGTTTCAGCCAACCTGTTTCCGGCATTTTCCATAGCCATTTCATTTAGGTAGGTAGCAGGGAAAGCATCAGATGCCAGTAGCTACCAGAGCAACGGTCTCCTGGCAACCCCACTGCACTGCTCCTTCATTTCCACGACTGGTATAATGAATTAACAGACTCAATTTCTTTTAGTATTAATTCGCTGCTGCAGCATCTACCTACTGCATGCACACAGTGCAATGGCAAATAATGGAGTTCTCCTTTTAGCGTTATCGTCATCTGCAACAAATACAACATTCTGTAGCATCAGTGCTAGGGCAAGAATAAAAACATAAGTTATAAGCCTTCAGTTAAAAGAAGAGATGACATGTATTTAAGTACCATCTAGCACCGCAAAAGGTTAGAAAGAGTATATTGTTATCCTACCAGAAAAACCTTTTATAAAGCAAACAAAGAGGAAAAGCAAAATCAGACTCTAAACAGTTGCCAACAGCCCTGCACAGCGTTTTGCATTCAAACTAATAAACGTAAAGATAGTTGCACTGTATTCAACTTCCTGAACAGCAAAGGTGAGCCAAGCATACCTTTACGAACCACACAACCAAAGCCCCACTGTGTGGGGTAGACCAATTCAGAGCTGTAGCCAATAGGGACTGAGGTCTCGCCATCAGGGGTCCTGCCATGCAGTAAGCTCCTCCATGAGAAAGGCCCCATCAGCCTTTGAAATTACAAAAAACACCATTCTTAAGGCAGCAGGCTTGCCTCGCGGACAGTCAGGGACAGAATGTGAACGCCAGAATAAGTCACTCACCTCTGTGTGTAAGACACTATTAAACACACACACACACTAGCAAAGCCAATAGGTCTGGAATTGACAGCCAACCTTATGGCTTTGTCGATGCTTGTTTTGGAAAACGTTACTGTTAAGGGAGCGGACAAACTGTGTGTATGTGTATATATATATATACACATACATATACACACACAGTAATTTTTTTTCAGCTTGTCAGTCCCCTCATTAGTAACGTTTTACTATATATATATATATATATATATATATATATACACACACACACATATACACACACACACACACAAACACACACACATATATATACACACACTAAAAGAAAAAATATATATATTTTGGGCTGAAAAGGCACATACTGCCATAGCAGTCCGTCACTTAAGGAAACTACTTTGTGTGTGGGTGTGCTTATATAGTGAAAGAGCAGAATTCCATAACCTACAGTGAAGTTAGCCAATGGCAAAAGTGGGCTGACCCATTACTTCATGCTGTATGCTATGGAGGGAGGACGAAAAATATGAATGACAGACAACATATCAACGGAGAAAGAGAGCTGGCTGAAATCTATTAGCATATTACCCAATTAATTTTTTAGAAAAACCATAAATCTTCGCCAATGCCAGACCTAAAAGGAGACAATTGTCTTCCAAAAATAAAAAGTCATTGTGGATACCAATCAATCACAGAACTTGTAGAGCGCACTACTTACCCGCGAGGGTCTCAAGGCGCTGGGGAGAAAAAAAGGGGGGGGGGGGTGCTGCTACTGGTCGAACAACCAGGTCTTGAGTAGCCTCCTGAAGGTCAGCAGGTCTGTCGTAGGCTTAGTGGAAGGGTGTTCCAGGTCTTGGCGGCGAGGTGGGAGAAGGATCTGCCGCCGGTGGTAGTTCTTCGAATGCGAGGGACGGTGGCGAGGGAGAGGTCGGCGGAGCGGAGCTGGCGGTTGGGGACGTAGAAGAGGAGTCGTCTGTTGAGGTAGGCTGGGACAGTCTTGTGGAGTGCCTTGTGTGCGTGGATGAGGAGTTTGAAGGAGATTCTCCTGTCGACGGGGAGCCAGTGCAGGTTCCTCAGGTGGGGGGTGATGTGGCTGTGGCGTGGTACATCGAGGATCAGGCGTGCGGAGGCGTTTTGTATGCGTTGCAGTCGCTTGATGAGCTTGGCCGGGGCTCCCGCGTAGAGGGCGTTCCCATAGTCAAGTCTGCTACTGACGAGGGCCTGGGTGACTGTCGGGATCCACCTGTAGATCTTGCGAAGCATGCGGAGGGTGTTGAAGCAGGAGGAGGAGACTGCGTTGACTTGCTTGGCCATGGAGAGCGTTGTCGAGGATGACTCCCAGGTTGCGTGCGTGGTCGGTGGGTGTCGGGGCTGCTCCCAGCGTCGTTGGCCACCAGGAGTCGTCCCAGGCTGAGGGGTTGGAGCAGAGGATGAGGACCTCTGTTTTGTCCGTGTTCAGTACCACTGCATCAAGCCACCACATGGAGCTATATCATGCGCATTTCGCCACTATGACCCTATTCTGTGTACTTACTAGATCCAAACACCATGGATGACAGCACTAGATGGCACGAACATTCTTCACTCCCCAGTCATCACCAAAAGGCAGATTTATGCTGTCCTTCTGCCAGCAACCACATTACATATCTTACACTGCAGGAATATTCAGATTACAGTACTTTGATTTTTTTTTCACAATAAAGAGGAAAAAACTGAGGTGGAAGAGAACATTACAAGATTTTATGATTCAACTTCCTGTTGCTTGTGGAGCGACAATCTATAGTCTCCTTTCCGGGATCCAAATAAAGGAGACGCACCACACATCTGCATGCTCGAATGGGGAGAATAATCCAATGGCTACTGAATGCAACAGCAAGCTCTGTGCGCAGTGGTCCACCTGAAGACACTACAGCAGCATCCCTATGTTCATGCTCTTCGAAGACGGACTAAGGCTGGAAAACGTTACCAGATGCGAGAAGCATCATTATGATGCAACGTTCTAAGAACTTCTGAAATACTCGGAGAAGATTTGTAAACACTTCTCATTCACCAAGCACCCTCGGGAATTAGATCACTCGAAAAACTGAATAGATGGAACCAAATCCATATGTAAAATTACAGCAAAAAAGGAACACTGCACCCGATCAATTCAGCCACGTCCTCGTGTTTTGTAGAACCCACGGACAAACTTCATATCTAACTCACTCGTTAAACTTCCCTTGCAAAACGCCCTTACTGCTTTCACTTACGTCTCTTTTCAGAAGTAGATTTTTGAGATGGAATCTCGAAGACAAAAAAAATATTTTGCAGTTGCGCTCTCTTTAAAGAGGACATCTTCAAACGGGGCAATTGGATTCTGCATGCCGCCCCCGACAATGTCTCAGGATCTAGTTTTGAACAGAGGCAATCTTGAGCCGTGGTCGGAAACAGAAAATCCTATACAGTGACATGACTGGTTCATATAATAGTAACAAGAAATGGGGCGTGGACAAGGGTGGTTTGGAAGTAAGCAAATTAAATATTGCTGTAGGTTATACCCAGACGGTAGCTATATAAACATTTAGGTGAAGCATTTCAACGCCTTCATTAGACGGATGACGGACTTTTAAGACACTTTATTTTCAATAAGACCCACCTACAGTTTTAGCAAGCATCTAAGAACATCGATCTGAATGCTTTTAAGCGGTGCTTGGCTCTGTGGTTACTGCAGATATTCCGGGACTCTGATAGCCAAGAATGCACAAGCCTACTGAAGTTGATAGTACTCACGGTCAGCATCTGCAGTTGAGGTACACCTTCAATTAGACGGCATGCTATTTTCTATCTGACCACCATAAAATGAGAGTCTATCTCTCACACCTCATCGGCCATCACACTGAGCGCTGCATCCCGTGACACGCTACCCCCACCTTGGATGGCCATCGCGCACATCCCGGGAACACCTCCAACATAGGATAAAAAGAAAAAACCAGACAACATACCCCAAATGCACACCATTAACGGCACTGATTGTTCCCATGGACGTAAGCGCATCAGTGCCCTAAACAGAGGTAGTAAGAGGTATATCAATTTTCCAATAGAATACTAGTGCAACAAAAAAAAAAACCTGTAGATGGGATGCAGAGCTTTAAAACTTTAAATTAATTTTCTTGGATAAACTAGTTTCGGGATTTTTTTTAATAAAGAGCTAGTGATAAACACTGCTGCATAAAAGGCTAAATATTAGAGCCTCTCCGTCTGGTGGTGTTCTGCTGAAAATAGAACGCATGACCACTTTCTCACTGACCCAAAGTATCTATGCCAATACACACTGACAGCCAATCATGGCCAAAAACACACCCACCGAGTTGACAGAAAGGTTGCGCGACCCAATGCTTCCGTGGAAGAAGATTCTGCTGGGAAAACCAACTCACTGCTAGACAAGGTGCTATGAGAGGGTAATCACAGGGACAGAAACAGGACACCAAACGTGTGGTAACGTGATCACATTTTAACACAAAACAGAACTGTAGAGCGTGTTCCTAGCAAGAAGGGTGAGGTGTGCGTTCACACCAGTTTGGTGAAAAGTTGGCACGACCAGATACCGCCCCCAATACCTGGGACGTAAGGTCATGACTCAAGTGCCAAGAGACTTTTATTGTAACAGGTACAGGCTGCGATATACCAACATTTTGACCACAACAAAATTGATAAGGAACAATATTTAGATGGGCAAGGAAATACTAAATTTTCTGATGCACGTTTTACAGGAGTACAGCCATATCATTGTAATTGCCACCTACATGACTGTTTGGTATTACCCACTCGAGCTTCACTAGGTAAACTGCAATAAATGCACCACGGAGAACAGGCCCAAACATGAGCTGTCTTGTTCAACGCATGTGACAAACTGGCTTCATTGATAAATACCCAGTCAAAATCTTCGGTTCCCGACACGTGCGGCTTACACAGATCTGGTAGTACTCTTGCTTTGTGCATTTGTATAGCGCTAACCACCATTTTTATGGCACCACAGCGCATTATTTATCTAGTTGTCTTTTCGAGCACATTTTATCCAAAGGCCATTTATCAAACTGGAAAACTAGGCATTTGCTGGTTCGTCATGTGGTATTTAGATGGCTGTCGTTTGTTCAGACGCAAGTTTTAAAATCGTTCGTGCAAGTTATTGTGAAAGTTAACAGAGTTTGACAGGAGGGAATACTGTGTGTTTTACATACATGTAAAATCCACTTCATTGTCCTATAAGGCAGTGTTGTGCGTATGATGTTGTATGTTAATGTTAGTTTTATCTGTGTGTCCCTGGGGTGTATATTGTTGTGATGCATCACAGTGAGATTGTTTTAGCAGTGCTTATCCAACAATTTGACTTTGGTGTGGGCGAGATTGGCATGACCATGAACAGGTCCTGTCGAAGTATGAGAATGAAAACGACAGAGGGTGGTGTAATTCTTGAGAATAGACTGCTGTTGCATACTTCATGAAAACCCAATTATCGGCTGTCAGAGATGCGTGGTAAGGTATGTCTATAACGGATTGATTGTAGGGTTAAGTGTTGCTTTCGAGTTTGAATGATGAGAGAGTAGTCAAAGAAAAACTAGACACGCTCCAAAACCAGAGGGGGCTCAATCCCAACTTACCTATTTGGAGGCACAGTGTAGTCTTGAGGTGGCTACCCTATCTCTTTGTCTCGGATATTGTAACACTTAGTCCAAGGCCCAATGCCTACAAAAAAAGCCTTAGGGAATAGGAGTACCCCTTCTGCCCCCTGGTTCTCCGACGCACTGCGGAAGGAAAAACAAAAGTGCCGTTGATTGGAAAGGTGTTGGAGAGCGAACTACCACACAGCCGATAAAGAGGCCTACAGAACTGCCCTAACACAATATAAAAACCTACTGATATCAGAGAAAAGGGACTAAACTCCTCCAAAGAATTATTTGCTGTTGTAAATAAACTAGCCATACCCAAGAACACAGGGATTAAGGGCGATCAAAAGTTTTGTGACGATATCGCAGCAGCCTTTAAAGCCAAAGTCCTGGACATTTATAAGGTCTTTGAGGATACATCAGCCCACCTTCCCACCACTCGACCAACAAGTCCTGAGTCCAAAAATAACACCCTCCTCTGTTTCTCCCCAACATCGTAGGCAGTGGAAAAATATATAAGAGAAGCGAAGTCAGGGTCTCCTTCCGACCCATGCCCGCCGGCCTTTTTAAAAGAGATAGCGGAAGCGGTGAGCCCTGGACTCAGAAATTTTCAACTCTATGTTAGACACTGGAAATTTTCCATCTAGATGGAAAGATTCCTCCATCCTTCCACTGCTAAAAAAAAACCAATCTGGATGGGTCCAACCCGAACAACTATCGTCCTATAGCCCGGCTGCTGCTGCCAGCCAAAATAATCGAAAAAATTATGAATACTCAACTATCCCAATTTATTAGTGAAAACAATCTGCTCCACTACTCCCAGTTCGGTTTCCGTCACGAGCATAGTACAGAAACGGCTCTCATCAAAGCCACTGAAGAGATCAGAGCGGTGATGGATGGAGGAGGTACAGCCGCCCTTGTACACCTCGATCTGTCAGCCGCTTTCGATACTGTGGATCACTCTTCTGCAGCAGCGGCTGGAGAGCCTGGGGGTCAAGGGAGCGGCATTAGCCCTGCTGTCCTCCTTTCTCAAGGACAGGAGACTTACAGTATCGGTAAGTCCGTTTTATATAGCGCAGCTACTCACCCTTACGGGTCTCAAGGCGCTGGGGGCCATCGTGGAAATTAAGTGAGCTATTGCCCAGAGTCACATGGTGCTGAGCTGAGCTGCCGCCGGAGATCGAACCGTGAACCCTGTGCTCCGAAGTCAGCTGCCCTGGCCGCTGCACCACACCTCTCCATGGGTATCATTCAGAGCCATATACCCTCCCGTGCGGAGTTCCACAGGGCTCTTCCTTAAGCCCATCTCTTTTTAATGTCTATGACTCGTAACTTGCTCCACTGATCCGTGATTTTGGGTTTAGCCTGACGTCCTACGCCGATGACACCCAGATAGTGGTGGCTGCCTATAGAAATCAGGCCTCTCCTGCTCAACAATTTCAGAATTGCATGAGTGCAATAAATAGATGGATGGGTACACATTGTCTCAAACTCAATTCTGAAAAAACCGAGGTCCTAATTTTTGGCTACATGCAACCCAACTGGGGTAACCTGTGGTGGCCGGCAGAGATGGGTGAACCACCAAAACCAGCACACAAGGCTAAAAATCTGGGAGTATGGTTCGATAACAAACTAGCACTCTCACATCAGAAAAATGCCATTGGTCTCCGCCTCCCATTTTCTCATTAAGAAAATAAGGAAGATCTTTCCTTACATCCCCGCGGACACCAGAAAGACTGTGGTAACATCGCTAATTCAGTCAAAATTGGACTATTGCAATGGGCTCTATCTGAACTTACAGAAGCAATGTCTAAAAAAGCTTCAGACTGTTCAAAACACAGCGGCTCGGATGCTGGTTAACACTCCCAGGCACAGATCTGTTTCCAAAGAGATTCGTGGCCTGCACTGGCTCCCGGTAACACAACGTATCAAATTCAAGGCCCTATGTCTGGCATACAAGGCACTGAGCCGCACAGGGCCATTCTTTCTCCAAAATCGCTTCGTCTGGTATGAAACAGCCAGACAACTTCGCTCTACAGGGGCCAGACTTCTGGCAGTACCTAGAATTTGATCTTCTCACTGTGGCGGCCGTAGTTTTTTCTACGGCACCGCTAAACTCTGGAATACGCGCCCCAGCGAGCTCCGAAGTGCCAGCTCCCTCACCATCTTTAGAAAAGGGCTAAAAACTTGTTTATTCCAGATTTAGACACCAGGTTGGGCCTACTGTGTTCTCAGCACCAAGACACCCCCGGGTATTCGTGCGCTTTATAAATCCCACTAACATACAGAGGAGGTCCACAGATACAAGTACATATAATGCAGGTTTCAGCTTACCCTAGATATTCATGATATATAGTAAACCAGCCAGAGCTTAACAGTGTAAATGTCTGTAAAACTAGACCAGTGGGGAGGGGGTTAAGGGGGAAGGGTGATTCCCTCGTTGTTTTTATGAGGGAAGGGGAAAGTAACTGTTAAGAATAAGCAGACGCACTATGCTACCAGCTTTTGTACAGTGCATTCTAACATCTGTAAGTCGTGCTTGCTCTTGGAAATCTGGCTGTCTTTTTCTGACCAGTTTGTGAATTCTCGTTGACTAGAGTCATTGCGCTGTTGACGCCTTGTATGTGGCATACAAAATGTACAGCATTGGGTAGAGGCTCCGGGGCCATGAATTGAAACCCATGGACAACCATGTATGCAAACCAGTCATAGCCAGCCCCAAAATGGACAGGCCGTCCATCTGAATGAGTACACAAGCAACTGGCGCTGAAGTTCAATATCGACTGTGCTTGTGTGGGGGCAGGGTAAAAACTGATTTGCATATGGTTGGTCCCCATCAAATAATACTGTAGCGGCATTTGAGCGCTAAAGACAGGTTGTATCTCATTTACTTTGTATTTTCCATCCAGTTTATTTAATGGTTTACAGGTCGATTCTGTAACGCTTGCTAACACAGTAATTTTAGTGTTTATAATAAATGGATTGTCCATTTTATATTCAAGCTTTACACATTATAACTGTGCCACTTACCAACAAGGTTATTTAAATCAGGCCTTTTAGTCACGTGTTAACATTCGATCATGTCGCTTGTCATCCTGTAAGTTGTGTGTCAGCTCACTGGGACTCTCCAACAAAGCACGCAACTTGTTATCACAGTAATCAGGGGGCTAAATGTAAAGTGAGACACTTTCAGGCAGGTCACAGGTTTAATTGCAGGAACTTACTTGCAATACTGGGGACCTATGCTCCCTATTTTCCTAATCAGGGCCACTAGAATTATGCAGCAGGGAAAAAGCAAACTATGTGGCAAAGCTGACTAAATAATGCAGCAAAAAGCAAACTATGTGCACAATATGTTGTGCAATACTTAATTTTACGTATGTTAACACTGTTTGGGCAAATTTTACACCAAATTTGTACCAGTTTAACAGCCATAAGTAAAGGAAAGGGGTCTCACCAACCAACCTTTACACAGGGCTTTCGACTGTGCGGCAATACGGATCACTGCATTTTTAGTAACTTTTGACCCGCTTGAGCGAGAAACAATTTTTTTTGTTAGAATCTGTAAAGTGGCACAGGGCATAACAAACCAGTCATGTGGTACCTATTGTTTATCCACATGGTTTTGATTAACTCCATGTAAAGACACCAAGATGCAATTAAGAATGCAATACAATAATTAATACGACCCATCACAACAGAGACACCAAAGACTATTCATGTGATGGGCTCTTGTTCTTCTAAATAGAATACAAGAAACAGTGGGGTACTTACCACTTCCTCATGTTGCAATCCTTTACGTCTACTAACTTTTGCAACAATATACTCTTACTTAGCCAAACAGTTGATTATTTCTACTTTTTTCTCAATGTACTCACCAAACGCGATATTTCAGGGCAAACCGTATTATAACATTTCTAGCCACAATTGCTCATTCGTTTTTCCAAACACTGGCAACAGTGTCAGTCGTTCAATCGGGACTGATTTCATCGAAGCCCTGAAGACATGCACAGAGATTGTCCCAGACCATCTCGAGTTTTGTTTTAATTCTTAAGTTGATCATATTCAATAGTGTAACGCAGGCCTAAGGGCTCTATTTTAAGTAACCTTTGTGGTGTTTGAGAGACCCTGCCTCACCAATCTGAGGCAAAGTGAAGCAAATGATTTTAAGAATCAGCTGTGACGCGGAACACTTTACACAGAAAACACTCCTTTAGTCTGACTAAAAGGAAACCCATGCTGACTTACGAAGATTGCAGTGGAAGTCGCATGCTCCGAGAACCCTTTACGGGAAAAACTGTAACCGGTAGTAACACCTGCGAAAGCGCCCGTGACAAATGTTTGCCAGGTCACCTACACTATGTCGCTTCGGTGGACCCGGTTCACACTAACTTGCCCCGACCCCGCGGAGGAGGGCACAACTTCGGTATATCACTGCAGTCTCTGCCAGGATAGGACCTGCCGGAGTGTAGATGGGAGAGTGACACCGCGGCTTCCCCTACTGTGGGAGATGACGACCCGCCAAGTTCGCCGCTGGGTTCTATGGTTCCTGAAAGAGGTACCCCTGGCACAGAATGAATATGTACCTGCTGCGCGTCCCGCTTCCCTTCCGTTCCTCTCAATGAGCGGCGTCTGGACTCGAGGCACCAGGACGATCCCTGCGACCCATCCGAACACCACCGCAGTAACGTTCGTATGTATATTAGACTTCCGTCGATGAAAACCATTCGGACTGTACTTCTGCGTCACATGTACGTCACTGTGTGTAGCTCCTCCCACTCTCGCACCGCGACGGTAGTGAAGAGACTTCCGCCGACGAGAACCATCCGGCCCGACCCTGCGTCACGAGCGCCCCCTTGCTTCTTGTGACCTACTCCTGTAGCCACCGACCGGTCCGTGTGCCATAGTGTTGTTTGTGCTCACGCTGCCGAGAGACCAACGACTGTGACGTGCTGAACCTCTCGGCTGCAGAGGCAGATTTTTGGCTACCCCGTAACACCCTTTACTCCTCGGGCTAAAGCGACTAGCGTAACATCCCGGATTTACCTACTCTGGCAGTCTCGGTTTTCAGAAGTCCCTCCCGACATCTGCCTGTAAATAAAATTATTTTATATTGTGGTTGTGTGAGGGGACTGAGAGGATATGGATTGTTAACAAGCATTGGTAAAGCCAAAAAGTTTATCTTAATGCGACAATGCCCGAGAAAGCGCTTGGGCCGACTTACATTTATGCTCAACCAGATGGTCTTTCTATCAGCTTGAGAGGTAAGAGAGAGAAAACCATCACAATTGAATCGCAATACAGTGTAACCAATTTGGTCACACAATAATCCACTTGACAACTAAATCGGAGATTAGTAAGATTTAATTATACATTTAGAAACAAATGTATATAAATCGGCCTCAACATTATCATATAGAAATACAGAACAGAGTACGAATCTCCTAAAGAGATTCAGCCTATTGAACAAAAAGCAGACAAATAGTTCTATAATGACAATGCAAGTAATCAGGAAAAATAATTGACTAGTAAACTGCCTCAAAGGATTTTCAAAGGTAACAACAAGCACGCAATCTCTCCCTACACTCCCTTAAAGGGACAATCCTAAACTAAGAAACATTGAAATAACAGTGAAATTAGGAAGGTGTCAGCTGTCAGTCTTCGGTAGAAGGTCTTCAGTAGAAGGCACTCCAACCATGTTTAGCGTTGCATAAAGCCACACAAAGCAGAAGCATAGGTCTGCTCCCTGTGAAGTCCTAAGATGCTCTGACCCTCAGTAAGTTGCAGTATAAGATATTAGTTGCATTCAAGGTAGACAATCCCATGCGACTTTATCCGGTGCTTTTCCATGAATCCGGCACAAATTGGATACTTGCACCACCTTTCTCACATCGATAAGTAGCAACTTCGTTTGTCCTTGGTCATTCTTCTCCTCCTCTATG
Source organism: Calotriton arnoldi (assembly GCA_963921515.1). Classification (NCBI taxonomy): domain Eukaryota; kingdom Metazoa; phylum Chordata; class Amphibia; order Caudata; family Salamandridae; genus Calotriton; species Calotriton arnoldi. The sequence continues at coordinate 632,060 of CAWUFW010002431.1, read as the reverse complement.
AGATCTCGCCTCCTTGCTTGTTATCACGTTTCTCCTTGCCAAACTTTGTCTTCTCATAACTTGTTATCTAATGAAAACAAAACCCTTCTATACTAACTAATGAGGCTTTCTCCACACCAGCAGTGGAAACAAAAATATAAGCAAATACATTCTACATTGAAGGTTAAATACAAATTACAGGCTATACTTTAAACGTGATCTTGAACTGAAAGGTTCTCGAGGCCCAAACGTATGTCAATTTAACAGTTCTCAAACTTACAAATACGTGCACATTTCTACACTACAAAATGCAGCTTCTTAATGCATGAATAAATTGCAAAGAATTACAAAGATGTCATTTCAAATGCACCAACATGGATATAATTGCTTGTTACACGTATAAATGTTTAAACATTAGTCTCCACATACACATCCTGTTTTATTAACTTCACACTGAGACACATCTAAACGTGAACTTCTCCTGACACATTTATATGTACATATTACAAAGACATTTATTAGTCACATTTTTATGCACACAGTTATGTTTCATTAATTTTCATGTGGAGTACTTTAAATATGTAATACTCCTTCTCTTATTAACATTATTCTGTCAGAATATATTCGAGTGCTGACTATGCATGATTATGGTGCACTCCTACAGTATCTCAGGATGGGATCAAAATCACGCTGCTCCAGCCGCAAACTACATTTGTGTTTTTTTCCTGCTATACCACTTTTAATCTAAACCAAATAAATTTGCCAATGCTTGCTTTATTTTCGGCTGCTGGATTTTGTTCCTTTTGCATTTTTGTTTGGGCATATATTTATTTTTACATGTGCATGACTTGCATTTTCACACTAAAACATTAAAAACACTGCTGCATTGAAAAAAGATTGGTGTCTGTATACAATGCATGTATGAGACAAGAATGTATGGTTTCTCTGTATAATGCGCATATGAGACAAAAATATCTGATAATTGAGTCTACTTTCGAGACAAAAATAGTACCTCAATTATTTTAATGCAACCCCTCCATAGGCGGCAGAAAGATACCTCAAATGTCCTCCTCCGTAGGTTTTTTTTAAAATAGCAGCTGCGCTATCACACAATACCTAAAATATGTTTTACCATAGGCCCCTGTTTCAAGATAGAATGGGCTGTAGGTGTGTGAAATTTTTAAAAATATCTACTTGTCCAAAGGACAAAATGGTTCTGAAATATACTTGTTCCATTAGGTGCCCTACAATGAGGTGACAAATTATAACGGAATTCTCATATAAGAGCTTAGATAGTGCCTCTGATTATGGCAGGGTTCACATTAGATCAGGATTTCTATTCTTATTCTTACATGGTTCAGTTCATGCCACCTTTCTGATTGTATAGGGCTCTCAACACACTAGGTTTCTAAGTCAAATATTTGAATATTCCCAGAGTCTACATATCTCAGTTTATGAGTGAACTTTGTTCAGGATCTCTGTAAGGCTCTGAATTTGCCAGCACTTTCATTATGCTTGAGTTTTTATAGCACCATTCAGAATAGATCATTGCTCTAATTGCACCACTGCTCTCTTTATAGTTTGATGAAGTTGCATGTTTAATGGCATCACAGACTCCTCTCAAAGTCAGTCAGTCAGTCAAAGAAATGTTTATTTAGAGTTTAGGTCCTTAAACACCTATCATATACAACCATATCAATTTTTTGTAATTACATCAATTAAATAGACTGTATAAGATAACAAGTAAATAATTCATTATATTAAAACTTTATAAATCAGTATACCTTAAAATATACCCACTCTAAATGTCTTCACCATACATCACACACTATTAATACAATCATCATAAATTACTCAACATTTTCGACTCTATATACACACCAAAATCTTTTAACAGCAATCATAAACCTTCCTATTGCACATGCTATAACCAAGAAGCTCCTTTTGGTCCTCCTTTTGGTTGAAAATTCCATAGCTTGTACACGGTTTCTAATACCATATTTAAAAGAAATTGGACGTAAAAACATTTTCTGTTCGGTCAAAACATTAAAACAATCCAATAAAATGTGCAATATATTGCATTTAATATTTAAGCTACATATACAGTTTCCCTCGCGATCACTCATGGCCACTTTTATCTTTTTATTGATAGCAGGGGTTAATTCTGACCCTTAACCTTAGCACGCCTCTTCTTAAACAGCGACTGGGTAATGCATCCACATAAGTGTACCCTACTTCCTTTTGCCACGAGTTAGACATGAAATGAATAGATTTTTCCCCTCAAAGTACTGTTTGGCATAACCTCTGGATAATTCCTTGCCTAATGCCCTGAGCTCACTCTTTACAATCTCAATTTGTAAATTTTGTGGGCACAACTTAATTCCCATGTCCCTACAAACTTTTACCAAGATTTTCGAGACCCCATCTGCCCACTTTAATTCACTTTGCTGAATTTCATTTTTATACCACTAAGAAACCTGCGCTTCCCCCGAGCTTAGGCACTTCCAGAATCTTATTAGCGCTGTGCATGCCATTATATTCCAGGATACCACATCAGTCTCCATTCTTACAGCCTAGATCATTGAAGATCCAGGTAGCGAGAGACAGTACATATACCCTCCTCAACTCCCCATCCACATTTTCCTCTTAGATATAACAGTTCAGCTCCATATTGGAATTGGGATGGAATCATGGCCACATAGGCTTCCAGAACAGGTCTATCTGACATCTCACCATAGTCCTTATAGAACTTCTTAAGGCCACTAACTGAGGAAAGAGCCCCTGCTTTTAATGATTCCAAATGGGCACTACATTTTAGGACTTCTCAAACCAGACCCCTAAATATTCATATTCCTTTAATATCTCCAGCTTGGTGAAGCCCAAAAACCAGCTAAACTTTGTTTTTTTATTGCCAAAACAAAAACCTTTGTTTTTTTCCATATTCAATACTAGTTTTTTATAACGACAGTATTCCTTAAACATGTCCAGCTTTCTTTGCAGGCCTATCTCTGTCTGATATAAAATTACGAGATCATCTGCATAAAAAAGACATGCAACATGTTTGCCATTTATTTTGGGGCTGACACCCTTAGCCCTCCCCAGAACTGATGGCAAGTCAGTTATAAATAGGGCTCCCGGTTTTATGGTATTTATTTTTTTGTCATTTCCGTCTGTATTTATCCATATTTATTTTTTGCTCAATTTATCTGTATTTATACATATTTATTTTGGGTTTTGTGAAAAAAATGAGGCTGAAACTGGTATATTTCCACATTTATTTACCGATAAATATGAACTCATGCTTGAATGCCTGTCAGGTTTCAGAGATATGAACATCCGAAGAAGATAAATCAAAGCGCCTATGTGAAAATATGCAAATTTTGGTATAAACCTTGTGCATGTTTACTGCTGTTTAAACCTCTTTACTGCAATTCCTTTCTTTATTAACTCCTTACCTGTCAATCCACAGAGCTATTGGCCAGGCAGTCATGGCAGAGAGTGTTTAGAATTACCCAAAAGCAACCCAATTTCCGTTTTTATCCACATTTAAAGATAAATACAGACAAGGAAACAAATGTTTTTCTGTCTGTATTTATCTGTAAAAATCAGTAAAAATGGAAAACAGGGAGCCTTAGTTATAAATAAGGAAAAAAGTAGGGGAGCCAAGACACACCCTTGTCTTAGTCCATTTTCAATTGGTATTTTCTGCATCAAGGTCCTTTCAGTGTCCCTAATAACCTGTGTCCAGTTATAGCTGTGTAGCTCCTGAATTATAGCCAGGAGACCCTTTGGGATGTCCCACCTAATAAGGGCCTCCCATAAACGTTTCCTCTCCACCAAATCAAAAGCCGCCTGGAAGTCAACAAAACAGACTGCCCCTCATCTCCACTGACTCCCACGCGATGCACCAGAGAGCGAAACAATAATTGATAGTGGATTGCCCTTCCTTAAAACCTCCCTGTTCTGGGTGCACAATATGATTTACTTCCGCCCATTCTTTTAGTCTTTCAAGTACAATTTTTGCAAAGGCCTTTTTCTCCTTCATCCAACAGGTTTATCAACCTATAATTCTTTGGGGCTTTTATATCTCCCTGCTTGTGGATGGGTCTCATAATCGCCCCTCTCCAATTTTCTTGTATCTGTCCTGTATCGAATATACCCAAAAACATTTGAAAAAAGAATTAAGCCCACCAGTCTGGCCGGGTCTTTGTAATTACATCTGGGAGATTATCTCGTCCAGTTGCCCCTGTTATAGTTAAATCTGCTATAATAGGTCTGACAATACTTGCCGTAAAGTGGGACCTAATGTCTTTGTTTATGTCAGTCCAAGGGGTAGATCTCTTCACTGTGGAATCCACCCTTCTCTCATATATATTTCTCCCAGATACTCCTCCCAGGCCTCTTCCACCACCACACAATTCATAGCCCCCTGTATCTTACCAGAGTCTTCCTCAACTAGTTTCCAGAATGTTTTTTTATATTTTTTGTTTCTATTGCTTCCAGAAGGTTCTCCCAGCATTTCTCTTTGTGAATTCTTTTTGTTCCCTAATTAACCTTTTGTATTTTTTCTTTGTCTTCTTGAGGCTACTATAACTCTCAGAATAATATCCTAGTTTAAGGCTTCTTTCCTCTTTTCTTATCTGTGCTTTTAATTTCCATCATTCCTAATTAAACCAATCATTTCCTTTAATCGAAATTCTCTGATTCCTATTGTCACCAACTTTGTTCCATTTATTTCAACCCTTAAACAGTGAACAACCTGTCTTATTGTATTTTCATACCACCCTATTTTTTTCTGGGGGCGTTACTTAACCATTGGTTCTGTTGGAATCTGGCTAGTTTTTCCACACACTCCTCAGTCATTCTTGTGGTTAGACGCCTAGGATAGTCCATTTGTACAGGGAGCACTCTATCTCTCGGTCTCTTTTCACCCCCTGCTAAGCCAAGTTTTAAGGGATAATGATCGCTTTCCTCAGCTTGCTCCACCACAAAATTCCAAAGTCAAAATTCCAGGCGTGCATAAAGATCTAATCTATAGGGCAGGCTGATTGAAATCCCCTAACAAGATAAATAGATCTTTAGAGTATAGTTCACTCAGACCCTCTATGTCTTCCTTGAAATTTCCCAGTTCTACCCTGTACTCCTCCCCCCCTCCCCTCTGCGTGTATACATTCACTATAGTCATAAAATCATGTTTTCTGTCAGGGTCCAGAAGGTACACTCTACAGGCCACCAGCCACTTACATTTAACTTTCAATGGCATCTTCTTTTTAGCTATTTTGGTAGATACCAGGAGTATTTGTCCCCCAGACGGGCGTCCCTCTTAGCAGATCTATTTATCTGGACAAACCCATCAATCGTTGGGGTTTTGCCACACAGCCACGTTTCTTGCAACAAAACAATCTTGTAAAGATCAATTTATCTCTTGAAACTTTCTGACTTTGACATTCTCCTGCAACAATTTAATGTTCCATGTTAGTACCTCAATGCTGTGCGACGACCCCACATCCTAATCAATTTCACTTAACCACCTGTCTTCCATATATCCTGGTGATGAAAGGGCCTTATATCTATTTTCGAGTACCAGCCCTCCCCTTTGTCTAGCTATATCGGTTTCTACCACAGCGATTTTGAGATCTTCCTTTTCCTTATATCCCTGCTCAATCCACCTAACCTGCCTTGATCCCAGCCCAGCGTGGTACTGAAGAAATGGTTTTTCATAATTTCTATATTTTGGTATTCCCGCCCACGGTACTAACCTGATCCCTTCTTTTAGCACCTCCTGTTCTGCTTTCATAAGTGCTGACTTAACCATACCAGAGTGCAGAATTACTTTTGTTACTTTGTTCCCTTTGGTATTTATCACAAAACCCACTTATCTAAGATCGTTTCTCCCTATTTCCTTCAGGCTTGCACATTCAAAAAAGGAGAAAAGCAGCTGGGACCGATTTAAAGGTCGTAACTTTCTTTCCCCCTTTTTCCATCTCAGATGGTTCAAAATATAGCCATAAATTGCTCCCATCTCCACTTTCTATTTCTGGGGGTCTCACACTACACTCTATTTCTACAGCCCGTCAATTCCGTTCCTCCCCCTTTTCCCTATTCGATCATTAGGATCTCTCTTTTCTCTTTGCCCGCCTTGTTGCCATCACTATAGTTTCTATTACTTTGGGATTGTGGGCTACTTCTCCTACCACTGAAACTCATTCGCTCTCCTTCCTGCTTCCCCTTCATTATAGATGTCTTGGGGGCAATTACTGGTACCAGGGTGTTCTTTTTTGGGGATTTTACCGGCCCCTATTCCCTCTATCTACCTCTACACCCTTCCTATTCTGCTGTTATTCCTTTAAACCCTTCCTCAAACCTTCCCTCATTCTCCTCATCTGGGGAATATATTGCCTGTATCTAGTAGATTCTCCCTGTTTTTTATAAGCATGGGTATCTAGATACATATACACTTTATGAACTGGTCGACCGGGATACTCCCACTCCCTCTACCTCCTTATGAACTGGGGTTTTCATAGATTGATTGATTGGCTCCTTCTACAGGCCTTACTATTGTTGGCATATGATCCTTGATTTGCTTTAATTCCCCCACAATACTTTGTAACTTATCTTTTTGGGCTTTTAAAATATCGTTATTCAACATTGATACCTCTAGCAAACCTTGCAAAGTTGTTTTTTGTAGTATCAGCATTATGTCCAACACAGAGGCTGATGGTATTGCCGAAATCTCAAGATTTAAAATAGAGTTTTGCGCTGATCCTTTATTTGCTATAACTGGAGAACGTTCCCTCCTTTCCTTCTGCTCTTCTCCTATAGAATGACTAGTCGCCAAACTACAACGCTCACTTTCAGCCCCTGCGTCCACCGCTTCCACTTGTAGGCCTCTGCCCTCCAGGGGGATAAAGAGCCAAGGTGATGAGGAGAGTCTTAGTTTCGGGAATAATTCATTTTGACTTAGTATTTCTTGGTTGTTTAAAAAGGGTAACCCTATGTCCAGTGATAACTTTCTAACATTTTCACTCTGTATTGATTGGCCTTCTCCACCCAACAGAAATGCAGACAAAAGCTGTTTTCTTTTGAAGTGATTCCCCACGAGTTCCCTAATTGATTTAATAACAGATACTCCCCTAGCTCACTTTGCAGGTTTTTTTTTAACTTAGGGTTTTCTTCTTTAGAGCTCCATGCTTTGTCCTTATTGTTTCATCTCCAAGGTTTCCTTCAATCTCCTCTGGGTTCCTGTCTCCCACTATTGTAACAGTGGCCAATTTTAAGTGACTGTTCTGCCCCTTACATGGTTTGCCTTTCCCTGGTGCCATCTTTTAGTCTGGGATAAGATTTCTCTTATAGGATACACAGACTTCCCTTCTGGCTTTGTAACCACCGGTCTCCTGCTTAAACTCTCTCCCCGGCCTTCCGGGATTACTCAGTTCTGTTTAGATCTTAAGTCTAGGCCAAGAATCATTTTTCGTTCTCACTGGCCATCTCACTCTCTTTCTCTCACCAGGCGCCATCAATCAGTTTCCACTGCTTTCTACTATATCCTGTGCTGCGCCACAAGCCTGCCGCCACCCGCTACTATTTCTTCTGCTCCACTTCAACTTTTATTTTATTTGCCAGTCTTCTTGCTACTCAGATTAAGATTTTTCCACCAGGGCATTCGCCCCAGTCGATTCAGCGTACAGCCGTACTGGCGTGGCTTTGATTTACTAGCCAGGTGATTCCTGGCTCTGTGCGTGTCCTGCTTCTCACTGTGCTCCCCATGGGGGACTGGCACAGTTACCAGTTCTGTCCAGTCACTGGTTTTTGCTCTTCCTTCACATCAAAGGGCTCTATATGGCTCAATATTTCGCTCTCAGTCGCCACAAGATGCCCTTGCTGGAGCTCCGTTGGAAAGATACTCTTCTGCACGCCACAACTCAGTTCCGACAATTGGGCGGGCACGAGCACAGTTGTACGTCAATACGTCTATGGCCGGGCACAGCAGAGGCATCAGAAAGCAGACAAAACTCCTCTCAAAGTCCTTTCTGACTCTGGAAAAGGCCATGAATTAACGCCTGGCAAGGGGAAATATTTTGCCTCTGAAGAAAAAAAGACAAATGTTTGTAAGGAGTAGGCTTAGAAACCTGACACTGTTGTAGGTTTGCAGGCCAACTTATTTAAACTCTTAGGAATCCCTGAAAATAGTAATTCTGCATCCATGCAAGGTAATAGATCTGCAGGTGCACTTTTGTGACTTTCTGTTAGAAGGTGGACCCAAAGTATTTTTTTGAAAGTTGTACACTGATTCTTGATCACTGTTTTTGACTGTATCAGACTTAAAATCTCTACTCGACTTAACTTTAATGCACTTGACCCATGAAATTTTTACACAATTTTGTTTTAAACATAAGCACCCGACAAGCCCAATACACTGTGGGCGACCATACGTTTAGCAAACACAGGCCAACTTGTCACTAAAGTAGTTTCATGAGAAATGTCCAGTGTGTTTCAGAGGTGTTGGAGGGTTGCTAAAATACCAGAAAAGTAAATGCATCCATTAGTAAACCCCAAAGATAGGTCATGAAAAAACATCAACTTGAAATAGTTACAACAGGCATTGGCTTGTCAGTCAAGATGTTAAGTAGAAAGGTCATGCCTTTCCCATCTCGTGCAATTTACTTAGTTGCCTCTTCCAGTTCATACCCTGCAAGCTTCAGGCAAAGTAAAGCTCAAACTACACACAGCTTGTGTTCTGCATAGCTCCTGAACAACCCATGGATATGGCACACCTCTCATCTGGAACAGCTTATCTCCTCTATAGCACAGCTCCAACTCTGTACACCTCATAACTAATAATTCCCTCATGGACAATTCCTCCCCCTTGCATGAATGATGTCCAGCACTGCTCATGTATGGTGTTCAGTCATATCCTTCATAGGTCATTGCACAGATTATGCACTGCGTAGCTCAGGCACCCTGTGCATATATAGTGTTGGGGACACCACACATCAGACAGTTGATACTCTGCATTACTCTTGCCGTGCATCTCATGCATACTGCACAACTTAAACGTCAGCGCAGCCCACACTTGCACAACTTATTCCGCTTGCACAACTAGCATCCTATCAGTGCCGAGTGATGCGAAGGTGGGGTTCTTATGAAAAGTGGAGATCATGATGCAGCCCTTCTGTGACAGTTGTATTGGTAGAGGCCCCTTCATAGCTTTAGAACTCCATAGGCTTTAATCCATGGAAGTCTACTGAGTTTGTAATGCACTCTAATAACACTCCACATGCGGGTATGCACACATACACCTATGAAGTGTGTATGGACTGTGGGACAGCACAAGGACACCATGACCCTGTACCTGGCAAAGCAATCTGTGTTTGGATAGAGTAGGCAACACGTCCATTCAGTAGAAATGAACAAAGCCTGTAGACAGAAGGTCTAATCTGCCCCTTAGAAACAGTGTGTGTATGGGATGCTGCAAAAGATGAGACAGCACCCTTGGAATTCCAATTTAATTTAATAAAGTGTGATATCTGGAGATTAAAGGGGCCATGGCCCTAAAATCTCAGTGTATGAATAAACTGTCAGGTAGCCCACTTTTTCAAAACTTAACCCATGTAGCCCATGGACAGTTTTTGCATAATGAATTAATCCCAAATCTCCTTTCTTACTCATTCACAATAACGGAAGACATAGGATAGGCCAGGGCAAAAATTGTCAGGGTATTCCCCCCCCCCCCACCCCCCTCCTCAAGAAGGTTACGTGATTTGAGAGACTGACAATCCTATAACTCCCTAAAAGCTGCACTGAGGGACGGGATCTTCTAGCTTTTCATATAGGTACAAACAAAGTGCATATAGAGAGCTTAACTCGTATACGGCCCCACTCATGCAGCAATGTTACACAGCTTGCAGCCTGCGGTCTGCAGCTCAAAGGAGCACCACTTACCAATGGGGATAGCTCCCAGGGACTGCAGTCAAAGCGCTAGATTGGCTTTATTCAGGGTGAGAATGAACCAGTCAGTAGTTTATCATAAGCGGGGGGTAACCTGCTGTGCTCTAATCTTTGGTTAGGTGTCTCCTGGTCACTATTTGTGATACCAGCACGGACATTTATCAGTGATATATTAAAGACGGGTGCAGATAGGAAACCAGAAAGAACGACATGGGGATCCCCTACAGTGGCACGATTCACTGACATCGCAATTCACAAATAAGTTTAAAATAATGCATGCATCAGCCCAGCCAGACTGCTGTTGTGAAATGCGCACCACAATATGAGACACTGTTAGACTTGGCATCTTTTGGCGTGTTTCCCCTGAGTTTTTGCTTTCTGACCTCCCAGTTTTGACTCTGTTTTGTGCTGGTTTAGTGTTTCTGCGCACTTTACGCACTGCTGATCAGTGGTAAAGTGCAAGTGCTCCTGTAAGAAATGTGTTATGGATTGGTATTTCCATGTTTGGCTATTTGATTTATGTGTCAGTCCCTAGTAACGTGCACTGAGTGTGCCAGGGCCTGTAAATCAAATGCTGCTGGTGGGCTTGCAGCACTGGTTGTGCCACCCACCAAAGCAGCCTGCAAAATGTGTCTCAGGCCTGCCACCGCAGAGCCTGTGTGCAGTCTGTGACTGCCATGTCGACTTGGCAAGTGCACCCACTTGCCAGTCCCTAAACCTTCCCTTTTGTACATATTAGTCACCCCTATGGTAGGCCCAAGGTACCCCTGTGGGCAGGGTGCATTGTAGGTAAAGGTAGGGCATGCCCTGGTGTGCGTGGCATGCCCTGGTAGTGAATTACAGCCTATTTCGTTTTTCACTATTGAAAGGCTACCTGTCCCCCATAGGCCAGAATGGGCAGTTTTGATTATTACATCTTATAATCCTAACTGACTCCGGGAACATGGTAGAAATTTGAGTTTAGTATGCCTGAACTCAGAATGATAAAATACATCTTTTAGTGAAGTTGGTTTTAACATTCTGTGTTTGAAAATACCACTTTTAGAAAGTAGGTATTTTCTTGTCTAACTATCCAGGCCTGCCTCTGCTAGGTTGTGTATTCCTTGTCTGGAGTTTGAGTGACAGGGCTGGGGGATTCCAGGAGACAGAATGAGTCCGCCCAGTGGTGAATAGAGAGATCTGCATCTAGATGGGAGGGAGGAGTTGCACCTGGGACCTGAATAGGACTGTGCCGGCCCCCCACAGTGCTGGCTCCACCCCCTGTGGTGCGTCTGATGTCTCTGCCCTGCACTGTGAAAGAAGAGAAGGAATCATGTCAACAAAGTGCTCCAGGGCTGTGCTTTCCCTCCACAATGCTGGCTCCACCTCCTGTGGGGCGTCTGATGTTTCTGCCCTGCACTGTGAAAGGAAAGAAGGAGTCTTGTCAACAGAGTGCTCCAGAACTGGTTTGGACTAGGCAAAGGCTTCTCTGCCTCCAGAGAACAAAGGAATTTGGGATATAAATATTGGGGCCCTGACCCCATGAATTTAGATCTCGCTGGAATCAAGGAACCTGCCAAGAAGAAGAGCTGGAGAGCTGCTAGGAGGAGTACTGCCCCTTTGCTGAGTTATTGCCTTGTTGGGTTGGCCTGCAGTTGCTGCTTCTGTCTTGGGCAGTGAAAGGACTGGACTGAACTTTCTACTCTTTGTACTGAGAATCTCCAAGGGCCTGAAACCGAGCTGGCCTCCTGTTAAGAAGTCTCAGGGACTGCAAAGACTTCACAACCCTCTGGGTACCGCTTCTGGAACCGCTGTTTCAGTTGCCACAGAGGAAGGGAACCGCAACCGACTCCGTCAACCGACTCCATCGCTGGCCCGGTGTCCTGTTTGCACCGCAGACCGCATCGCCCCGCTTCGCACCGCAACCCTGGTCTCACCGACGACGACGTCCGACGCCATCAACATCGAGCCGCTGCTTGCATCGTGACCTGTGGGCACCGCAGTTCGCATCGCATCGCTTCACTGTACCGGCCGGACCAGACCGACGCTGTCGCTGCATCTGGCTCAACCATCGTGACCGCATCGCAGTTGGGGCACCGCTCGCACGCTTCGCGACGCACCGCTCCGACTCGCACCGCTGTCCGACGCCAGCTCCCGCACTCCGGCTTGGTCGCCTGCATCGCAACCTGCCAGCACCGCATCGAGCACCGTCTCACCCTGCATCGCCCGCCTTGGTCTCACCGACTCCGTCTGCACGACTGTCATCGAGCCGCTGCCTGCACCGCATCGAGAGGACACCGCACCTTGCATCGCTCCGTCTTGCACCGCAACTGCGACGAACGCCGACCGGCTCGTACACTCCGTACCAGCCACAACGAGAAAGGTACTGTGACCAAGTCTGTGCACGACTCTGCCGGCCCGTATCGACGCGGTCGGCTGGAACTGTTGGACTTTGTTTGTTTTCAGCATCGCGGTAGACTCGGACGGAGCTACCGACTCGCACGAACTTTGTTTTTCACGATTTCTGCAAAGAAGAAGTTATCTTGCAACGTATTCATTTTTAAAGTATTTGTATTGTGGATTTTTATCGTATTTGGTCTTGTCTTGAGTATATAAAAATATTGGTTATTTTTCTAAACTGGTGTGGTGTCCTTTTGTAGTGCTTACACTATATTACTGTTGGTTATGTGCAAATGCTTTACACACTGCCTCTAGAATAAGCCTGACTGCTCGTGCCAAGCTACCAAGGGGGTGAGCAGGGGTTATTTTAGGAGTGTAACTCCCTTACCCTGACTAGGAAGAAGGGTCCCTACTTGGACAGAGGCGCAAGCCCTGGCCAACTAGAGACTCCCATTTCTAACATTGGTTGTCAGCGGTGAGGATAGGACTTGTGTTTGCACTTGACTTTCAGTGATTGGTGTGCACTACAACCATATCGCAGACCATTACGTACCACATACTGTCTCTTTTTCTTTTGGCCTATTTTTGATCTTGCCAGTTTTCAACTCACTACTTTCATCATGCCTGAATCAACTGCATCATCCGTTGCATCTCTGGAAGTTATCTTTGAGGAGGATAGGTTGGAATCCTACGCCGTAAAGGAGCTACGAGCGATTTGTAAAAACCTGAAAGTCCAAATTAAAGGCCTCACAAGGAAGGAGGAGCTACAGAAGGCGCTGAGGGCCTGGGTAGCAGCCAGACATGCCAGTGGGCAGCCTGGTAATCTCAGTGAGGAGGTGGAGGAGCCTATTTCCAGGGTGGATGTGCTTTTGGGTGGGGGGAACCCGCCAGGTCAGGCAGCAGCAGTCTGTCCCCAGAGGAGCTGGAGGACAGGCGGGAGGCAAGGCAGTTTGAGCTGCAGAAGCTCAGGCTGGAGAGTGAGCGGGAGGAGAAGAGGGAGGAGAGGAGATTGGCCATGGAGGAGAAGAAGATGCTCTTAGAGCATGAGAGAGAACTGAAGGAGCTAGAACTTAGGAGTAAGTCAGGCTCAGATGGTGGCAGCAATTCGTCCAGAAAGGCAGACAGGATTGTGCACATTCCCAAGAATGTAGGCAAGGAGTTCAAGAAGGGGGATGACATACAAAGGTGGTTTCAGGGTTATGAGGCAGCCATACACATGAATGGGGTCCCTGAGGAGAATTGGGGAGCAGGATTGTGGCCACTTTTCCCTGAAGAAGCAAGGGATGCTCTGATAGCTTTGGGTAAGGGGTATCACCTCACCTATGCTGACATGAAGGATGCCCTTCTCACTAAGTATGGTCTTACTCCTGAAAAGTACAGGGATCAGTTCAGGTCCAGTAAGAAGTCTGATGCCAACACTTGGTTGGAATGTGTGGATGTGTTCTGCAGGTCTCTGGATGGCTGGGTAAAGGGCAGTAATGTGACAGATTTTCAGGGGCTCTACAACTTGATTGCATGGGAGCACTTGTCTAGTCTATGTTTTGCAGATCTGCGCCAGCACCTAGTGGATAGTAAGCTAACTGACCCCAGGAAGCTTGCTATGGAGGCGGACCGCTGGGTGAGTACCAGGGTCCACAAGAAAGCGTTTGGGGGAGACTCAGCCAAAGGTGGGCAGGGTCCCCAGCAGAAAAGTGGGGGGACAAGGGTAAAGCACAGGAGTTCTCTAAAGGGCCCCAAACTAGTACCCAGGGTAAAGGTTCCCAGCCCCCAGGTAAGAAAGCAGTGGTCTCTTCAGGGAAGCCTGCTGAGACCGGCCCCCGCAAGTGTTATGCATGTGACCAGGTAGGCCACATGAGGGGGACCCCAAGTGCCCGAAGGGGCCACAGCCACCCACCGGTGGACAGTCCAAGGTGTTGGCTAGTGTAGCGCTTGGGGAGGAGGGGTGCCCACTGGAGGGTGGGGATCCCGCAGAAATGACCCTTGTCTCACTAGGGGACAGTGAGATGGTCCCAGGAAACCAGGTGCCCCCTAACACAAAGAAATACAGCACCTGGGTGACCATTAATGGGAATAGGGTAGAGGCTCTCAGAGACACTGGAGCCAGTGTGACCTCAGTCCGGTGTCACCTGGTGTCTGAGAAGCAAGTAGTCCCAGGAGCATTCCACCAAGTAGTTGCTGTAGACAACTCAGAGCGCCAATGTATGGTGGCGCAGGTTCCCTTTGAATGGGGGGGGGGGTCTCAGGTCCCTTGAGGGTGGTTGTGAGCCCTACCATGCCTGTGGATTGTCTGCTAGGAAACGACCTGGAGCAGTCCTTGTGGAAGGATGTTGAGCTCAGGTCTCACTTGGAGATGCTTGGGTTGCCAGAGTGGGCATGCGTGTCCACTCGGTCAATGGCAGCCAGGAAGGGTAGTCAAGAGGACTTGGAGCCTGAAACAGTGGCCCAAGTCCCTGCCAAGAGAAAGGGCCGGGGGCGCGGGAAACCGGCCCCTGATGTTCCCACGGACCGGGAGGAGGCGGACCTTGAGGGGGACGCCCCGGTGCCTACAGGGGAGCAGGTAGCCGAACTGGGAGACATCTCTGAGCTGACCCATTGGCAGCAAGAAGGGGGTCCCACCAGGGAGGAGTTCTGCAGGGAGCAGAAAGAGTGCCCTTCTCTAGAGGGTCTGCGGCGGCAGGCTGCAGACCAGGCAGCTGGTAACCAGTCTGGATCTCACCTGATCTATTGGGAGAATGATCTCCTGTACAGCGAGCCTAAGGTCGCTGAGCCTGGGTCAGCCCGTGTGCTGGTGGTACCCCAGCGCTTCAGGACCTTCCTACTGGGTCTGGCTCATGACGTGCCTTTAGCAGGACATTTGGGGCGGGACAAGACCTTTGACAGGCTTGTCACCCACTTCTTTTGGCCCCAAATGAGAAGGCAGTCAGATGGACATTGTAGGTCTTGCCAAACTTGCCAGGCAAGCGGTAAGAGTGGGAGGAGGGTCAAAGCTCCTCTCCAACCCTTTCCAGTTGTTGGAACACCCTTTGAAAGGGTAGGGATGGATATTGTGGGGCCACTGGATCCCAAGACAGCCATGGGCAACAGGTACATCCTGGTCTTGGTGGACCATGCCACCCGGTACCCTGAAGCAATCCCTCTCAGGACAACGACGGCGCCAGTGGTGGGCCGGGCGTTAATGGGGATCTTTTCCCGTGTGGGATTCCCCAGAGAGGTGGTTTCTGACAGAGGGACCAATTTCATATCCAAGTATATGACATCCCTGTGGAAGGAATGTGGTGTAACCTACAAGTTCACCACCCCTTACCACCCCCAAGGTAATGGTCTGGTGGAGAGATTCAACCAGACCTTAAAAGGCATGATAAAGGGGTTGACAGAACCCATGAGGCGTAAGTGGGACGTCCTCTTACCATGCCTGCTGTTTGCATACAGGGAGGTGCCACAGAAATCTCTAGGGTTCAGCCCCTTTGAGCTTCTCTATGGCCACCCTGTGCGAGGACCTCTCAGTTTGGTGAAGGAAGGCTGGGAGGCAGCTCCCAGGAAATCTCCCCAGGATGTGTTTAGTTACATGCTGGCCTTCAGAAACCAGACTGCACGCTTCAGGAAACTCGCTCAGGCGAACCTAGAAGCAAGCCAGGAAGAAATGAAGAAATGGTATGACCAGAATGCCACTCTGGTCGAATTTCAACCTGGGCAGAAAGTGTGGGTGATGGCCCCAGTGGAACCTTGTGCCTTGCAGGACAAGTGGACTGGGCCATTTGAGGTGGTGGAGCGCAAAAGTGACGTCACCTACCTGGTGAATTTGCAGTCTCCAAGGAACCCTTTGAGGGTCCTCCACGTGAACCGCCTCAAGCCTCACTTTGAGAGGTCTGAAGTAAGCATGCTCTTGGCGACAGATGATGGGGTGGAAGAGGAGAGTGAACCTCTCCCTGACCTCCTGTCCACCAAGGAGCACGACGGGTCAGTGGAAGGTGTGATCCTCTCCCCTGCACTGACCCCTGAGCAGCAGAGCGACTGTCACCAGTTGTTGGGACAGTTTGCCCCACTGTTCTCTCTGACCCCAGGTGTTACTCACTGGTGTACCCATGACGTGGACACCGGTGACAGCCCTCCTGTGAAGCACAAGATTTACAGGTTGACTGACCGGGTCAGGGCCAGCATCAAGGAGGAGGTCTCCAAGATGTTGGCGTTAGGGGTGATCGAGCCCTCCAACAGTCCTTGGTCCAGCCCAGTGGTTTTGGTCCCAAAGGCTGCTGCACCCGGTGCCACTCCAGAACTCCGGTTTTGTGTGGACTACCGTGGGCTCAATGCCGCCACCAAGACTGACGCGCACCCCATCCCCAGAGCTGATGAGCTCATTGATCGGTTGGGAGCTGCCAAGTTCCTCAGCACGTTTGATTTGACGTCTGGGTACTGGCAGATTGCCTTAACTGATGGGGCCAAGGAGAGGTCAGCATTCTCAACCCCAGAAGGACATTACCAGTTCCGTGTGATGCCCTTTGGGTTGAAAAATGCCCCTGCCACTTTCCAGAGGTTGGTCAACCAGGTGTTGGTTGGACTGGAGGATTTCAGTGCCGCCTACCTGGATGACATTGCTGTGTTCAGTTCCAGCTGGGAAGAACACAGGCAGCACCTTGGAGAAGTGTTGAGGGCTCTGCAGAAGGCAGGCCTCACGATCAAGGCCAGTAAGTGCCAGATCGGGCAGGGTTCTGTGGTGTACTTGGGACACCAGGTAGGAAGCGGCCAGGTGGCGCCCCTACAACCCAAGATTGACACCATTCTGGCTTGGGAGCCCCCAAGACCCAGACAGAGGTGAGAGCCTTTTTAGGTCTCACCGGCTATTACAGGAGATTTGTTAAGGGCTATGGCACCATTGTGACCCCCTTAACGGAGCTGACTTCCAAGAAGCAGCCCAGGAAGGTGATCTGGACTGAGTCCTGCCAGAAGGCCTTTGATGCCCTGAAGGCTGCCATGTGCACGGCGCCCGTGCTCAAGGCACCCGACTTCTCCAAGGAATTCATCGTGCAGACTGACGCTTCAGAGCATGGTGTGGGAGCGGTGCTCTCACAACTGAACGAAGAGGGCCTAGACCAGCCTGTAGTCTTCCTTAGCAGGAGACTACTCCCCAGGGAACAGAGGTGGAGTGCCATAGAAAGGGAAGCTTTCGCTGTGGTCTGGGCACTGAAGAAGTTGAGACCATACCTGTTTGGGACTCACTTCCGGGTTCAGACAGACCACAGGCCCCTCAGATGGTTGATGCAAATGAGGGGTGAGAATCCAAAACTGTTGAGGTGGTCCATCTCCCTACAGGGAATGGACTTTACGGTGGAACACCGCCCTGGTACAGAACACGCCAACGCAGATGGTCTGTCCAGGTTCTTCCGCCTTAGTGAAGAGAACTCCCATGGGGTTGGGTAGTTCTCCCTACTTTCAGCTGGAGGGGACATGTGTTAGACTTGGCATCTTTTGGCGTGTTTCCCCTGAGTTTTTGCTTTCTGACCTCCCGGTTTTGACTCTGTTTTGTGCTGGTTTAGTGTTTCTGCGCACTTTACGCACTGCTGATCAGTGGTAAAGTGCAAGTGCTCCTGTAAGAAATGTGTTATGGATTGGTATTTCCATGTTTGGCTATTTGATTTATGTGTCAGTCCCTAGTAACGTGCACTGAGTGTGCCAGGGCCTGTAAATCAAATGCTGCTGGTGGGCTTGCAGCACTGGTTGTGCCACCCACCAAAGCAGCCTGCAAAATGTGTCTCAGGCCTGCCACCGCAGAGCCTGTGTGCAGTCTGTGACTGCCATGTCGACTTGGCAAGTGCACCCACTTGCCAGTCCCTAAACCTTCCCTTTTGTACATATTAGTCACCCCTATGGTAGGCCCAAGGTACCCCTGTGGGCAGGGTGCATTGTAGGTAAAGGTAGGGCATGCCCTGGTGTGCGTGGCATGCCCTGGTAGTGAATTACAGCCTATTTCGTTTTTCACTATTGAAAGGCTACCTGTCCCCCATAGGCCAGAATGGGCAGTTTTGATTATTACATCTTATAATCCTAACTGACTCCGGGAACATGGTAGAAATTTGAGTTTAGTATGCCTGAACTCAGAATGATAAAATACATCTTTTAGTGAAGTTGGTTTTAACATTCTGTGTTTGAAAATACCACTTTTAGAAAGTAGGTATTTTCTTGTCTAACTATCCAGGCCTGCCTCTGCTAGGTTGTGTATTCCTTGTCTGGAGTTTGAGTGACAGGGCTGGGGGATTCCAGGAGACAGAATGAGTCCGCCCAGTGGTGAATAGAGAGATCTGCATCTAGATGGGAGGGAGGAGTTGCACCTGGGACCTGAATAGGACTGTGCCGGCCCCCCACAGTGCTGGCTCCACCCCCTGTGGTGCGTCTGATGTCTCTGCCCTGCACTGTGAAAGAAGAGAAGGAATCATGTCAACAAAGTGCTCCAGGGCTGTGCTTTCCCTCCACAATGCTGGCTCCACCTCCTGTGGGGCGTCTGATGTTTCTGCCCTGCACTGTGAAAGGAAAGAAGGAGTCTTGTCAACAGAGTGCTCCAGAACTGGTTTGGACTAGGCAAAGGCTTCTCTGCCTCCAGAGAACAAAGGAATTTGGGATATAAATATTGGGGCCCTGACCCCATGAATTTAGATCTCGCTGGAATCAAGGAACCTGCCAAGAAGAAGAGCTGGAGAGCTGCTAGGAGGAGTACTGCCCCTTTGCTGAGTTATTGCCTTGTTGGGTTGGCCTGCAGTTGCTGCTTCTGTCTTGGGCAGTGAAAGGACTGGACTGAACTTTCTACTCTTTGTGCTGAGAATCTCCAAGGGCCTGAAACCGAGCTGGCCTCCTGTTAAGAAGTCTCAGGGACTGCAAAGACTTCACAACCCTCTGGGTACCGCTTCTGGAACCGCTGTTTCAGTTGCCACAGAGGAAGGGAACCGCAACCGACTCCGTCAACCGACTCCATCGCTGGCCCGGTGTCCTGTTTGCACCGCAGACCGCATCACCCCGCTTCGCACCGCAACCCTGGTCTCACCGACGACGACGTCCGACGCCGTCAACATCGAGCCGCTGCTTGCATCGTGACCTGTGGGCACCGCAGTTCGCATCGCATCGCTTCACTGTACCGGCCGGACCAGACCGACGCTGTCGCTGCATCTGGCTCAACCATCGTGACCGCATCGCAGTTGGGGCACCGCTCGCACGCTTCGCGACGCACCGCTCCGACTCGCACCGCTGTCCGACGCCAGCTCCCGCACTCCGGCTTGGTCGCCTGCATCGCAACCTGCCAGCACCGCATCGAGCACCGTCTCACCCTGCATCGCCCGCCTTGGTCTCACCGACTCCGTCTGCACGACTGTCATCGAGCCGCTGCCTGCACCGCATCGAGAGGACACCGCACCTTGCATCGCTCCGTCTTGCACCGCAACCGCGACGAACGCCGACCGGCTCGTACACTCCGTACCAGCCACAACGAGAAAGGTACTGTGACCAAGTCTGTGCACGACTCTGCCGGCCCGTATCGACGCGGTCGGCTGGAACTGTTGGACTTTGTTTGTTTTCAGCATCGCGGTAGACTCGGACGGAGCTACCGACTCGCACGAACTTTGTTTTTCACGATTTCTGCAAAGAAGAAGTTATCTTGCAACGTATTCATTTTTAAAGTATTTGTATTGTGGATTTTTATCGTATTTGGTCTTGTCTTGAGTATATAAAAATATTGGTTATTTTTCTAAACTGGTGTGGTGTCCTTTTGTAGTGCTTACACTATATTACTGTTGGTTATGTGCAAATGCTTTACACACTGCCTCTAGAATAAGCCTGACTGCTCGTGCCAAGCTACCAAGGGGGTGAGCAGGGGTTATTTTAGGAGTGTAACTCCCTTACCCTGACTAGGAAGAAGGGTCCCTACTTGGACAGAGGCGCAAGCCCTGGCCAACTAGAGACTCCCATTTCTAACATTGGTTGTCAGCGGTGAGGATAGGACTTGTGTTTGCACTTGACTTACAGTGATTGGGGTGCACTACAACCATATCGCAGACCATTACGTACCACATACTGTCTCTTTTTCTTTTGGCCTATTTTTGATCTTGCCAGTTTTCAACTCACTACTTTCATCATGCCTGAATCAACTGCATCATCCGTTGCATCTCTGGAAGTTATCTTTGAGGAGGATAGGTTGGAATCCTACGCCGTAAAGGAGCTACGAGCGATTTGTAAAAACCTGAAAGTCCAAATTAAAGGCCTCACAAGGAAGGAGGAGCTACAGAAGGCGCTGAGGGCCTGGGTAGCAGCCAGACATGCCAGTGGGCAGCCTGGTAATCTCAGTGAGGAGGTGGAGGAGCCTATTTCCAGGGTGGATGTGCTTTTGGGTGGGGGGAACCCGCCAGGTCAGGCAGCAGCAGTCTGTCCCCAGAGGAGCTGGAGGACAGGCGGGAGGCAAGGCAGTTTGAGCTGCAGAAGCTCAGGCTGGAGAGTGAGCGGGAGGAGAAGAGGGAGGAGAGGAGATTGGCCATGGAGGAGAAGAAGATGCTCTTAGAGCATGAGAGAGAACTGAAGGAGCTAGAACTTAGGAGTAAGTCAGGCTCAGATGGTGGCAGCAATTCGTCCAGAAAGGCAGACAGGATTGTGCACATTCCCAAGAATGTAGGCAAGGAGTTCAAGAAGGGGGATGACATACAAAGGTGGTTTCAGGGTTATGAGGCAGCCATACACATGAATGGGGTCCCTGAGGAGAATTGGGGAGCAGGATTGTGGCCACTTTTCCCTGAAGAAGCAAGGGATGCTCTGATAGCTTTGGGTAAGGGGTATCACCTCACCTATGCTGACATGAAGGATGCCCTTCTCACTAAGTATGGTCTTACTCCTGAAAAGTACAGGGATCAGTTCAGGTCCAGTAAGAAGTCTGATGCCAACACTTGGTTGGAATGTGTGGATGTGTTCTGCAGGTCTCTGGATGGCTGGGTAAAGGGCAGTAATGTGACAGATTTTCAGGGGCTCTACAACTTGATTGCATGGGAGCACTTGTCTAGTCTATGTTTTGCAGATCTGCGCCAGCACCTAGTGGATAGTAAGCTAACTGACCCCAGGAAGCTTGCTATGGAGGCGGACCGCTGGGTGAGTACCAGGGTCCACAAGAAAGCGTTTGGGGAGACTCAGCCAAAGGTGGGCAGGGTCCCCAGCAGAAAAGTGGGGGGGACAAGGGTAAAGCACAGGAGTTCTCTAAAGGGCCCCAAACTAGTACCCAGGGTAAAGGTTCCCAGCCCCCAGGTAAGAAAGCAGTGGTCTCTTCAGGGAAGCCTGCTGAGACCGGCCCCCGCAAGTGTTATGCATGTGACCAGGTAGGCCACATGAGGGGGGACCCCAAGTGCCCGAAGGGGCCACAGCCACCCACCGGTGGACAGTCCAAGGTGTTGGCTAGTGTAGCGCTTGGGGAGGAGGGGTGCCCACTGGAGGGTGGGGATCCCGCAGAAATGACCCTTGTCTCACTAGGGGACAGTGAGATGGTCCCAGGAAACCAGGTGCCCCCTAACACAAAGAAATACAGCACCTGGGTGACCATTAATGGGAATAGGGTAGAGGCTCTCAGAGACACTGGAGCCAGTGTGACCTCAGTCCGGTGTCACCTGGTGTCTGAGAAGCAAGTAGTCCCAGGAGCATTCCACCAAGTAGTTGCTGTAGACAACTCAGAGCGCCAATGTATGGTGGCGCAGGTTCCCTTTGAATGGGGGGGTCTCAGGTCCCTTGAGGGTGGTTGTGAGCCCTACCATGCCTGTGGATTGTCTGCTAGGAAACGACCTGGAGCAGTCCTTGTGGAAGGATGTTGAGCTCAGGTCTCACTTGGAGATGCTTGGGTTGCCAGAGTGGGCATGCGTGTCCACTCGGTCAATGGCAGCCAGGAAGGGTAGTCAAGAGGACTTGGAGCCTGAAACAGTGGCCCAAGTCCCTGCCCAGAGAAAGGGCTGGGGGCGCGGGAAACCGGCCCCTGATGTTCCCACGGACCGGGAGGAGGCGGACCTCGAGGGGGACGCCCCGGTACCTACAGGGGAGCAGGTAGCCGAACTGGGAGACATCTCTGAGCTGACCCATTGGCAGCAAGAAGGGGGTCCCACCAGGGAGGAGTTCTGCAGGGAGCAGAAAGAGTGCCCTTCTCTAGAGGGTCTGCGGCGGCAGGCTGCAGACCAGGCAGCTGGTAACCAGTCTGGATCTCACCTGATCTATTGGGAGAATGATCTCCTGTACAGCGAGCCTAAGGTCGCTGAGCCTGGGTCAGCCCGTGTGCTGGTGGTACCCCAGCGCTTCAGGACCTTCCTACTGGGTCTGGCTCATGACGTGCCTTTAGCAGGACATTTGGGGCGGGACAAGACCTTTGACAGGCTTGTCACCCACTTCTTTGGCCCCAAATGAGAAGGCAGTCAGATGGACATTGTAGGTCTTGCCAAACTTGCCAGGCAAGCGGTAAGAGTGGGAGGAGGGTCAAAGCTCCTCTCCAACCCTTTCCAGTTGTTGGAACACCCTTTGAAAGGGTAGGGATGGATATTGTGGGGCCACTGGATCCCAAGACAGCCATGGGCAACAGGTACATCCTGGTCTTGGTGGACCATGCCACCCGGTACCCTGAAGCAATCCCTCTCAGGACAACGACGGCGCCAGTGGTGGGCCGGGCGTTAATGGGGATCTTTTCCCGTGTGGCATTCCCCAGAGAGGTGGTTTCTGACAGAGGGACCAATTTCATATCCAAATATATGACATCCCTGTGGAAGGAATGTGGTGTAACCTACAAGTTCACCACCCCTTACCACCCCCAAGGTAATGGTCTGGTGGAGAGATTCAACCAGACCTTAAAAGGCATGATAAAGGGGTTGACAGAACCCATGAGGCATAAGTGGGACGTCCTCTTACCATGCCTGCTGTTTGCATACAGGGAGGTGCCACAGAAATCTCTAGGGTTCAGCCCCTTTGAGCTTCTCTATGGCCACCCTGTGCGAGGACCTCTCAGTTTGGTGAAGGAAGGCTGGGAGGCAGCTCCCAGGAAATCTCCCCAGGATGTGTTTAGTTACATGCTGGCCTTCAGAAACCAGACTGCACGCTTCAGGAAACTCGCTCAGGCGAACCTAGAAGCAAGCCAGGAAGAAATGAAGAAATGGTATGACCAGAATGCCACTCTGGTCGAATTTCAACCTGGGCAGAAAGTGTGGGTGATGGCCCCAGTGGAACCTTGTGCCTTGCAGGACAAGTGGACTGGGCCATTTGAGGTGGTGGAGCGCAAAAGTGACGTCACCTACCTGGTGAATTTGCAGTCTCCAAGGAACCCTTTGAGGGTCCTCCACGTGAACCGCCTCAAGCCTCACTTTGAGAGGTCTGAAGTAAGCATGCTCTTGGCGACAGATGATGGGGTGGAAGAGGAGAGTGAACCTCTCCCTGACCTCCTGTCCACCAAGGAGCACGACGGGTCAGTGGAAGGTGTGATCCTCTCCCCTGCACTGACCCCTGAGCAGCAGAGCGACTGTCACCAGTTGTTGGGACAGTTTGCCCCACTGTTCTCTCTGACCCCAGGTGTTACTCACTGGTGTACCCATGACGTGGACACCGGTGACAGCCCTCCTGTGAAGCACAAGATTTACAGGTTGACTGACCGGGTCAGGGCCAGCATCAAGGAGGAGGTCTCCAAGATGTTGGCGTTAGGGGTGATCGAGCCCTCCAACAGTCCTTGGTCCAGCCCAGTGGTTTTGGTCCCAAAGGCTGCTGCACCCGGTGCCACTCCAGAACTCCGGTTTTGTGTGGACTACCGTGGGCTCAATGCCGCCACCAAGACTGACGCGCACCCCATCCCCAGAGCTGATGAGCTCATTGATCGGTTGGGAGCTGCCACGTTCCTCAGCACGTTTGATTTGACGTCTGGGTACTGGCAGATTGCCTTAACTGATGGGGCCAAGGAGAGGTCAGCATTCTCAACCCCAGAAGGACATTACCAGTTCCGTGTGATGCCCTTTGGGTTGAAAAATGCCCCTGCCACTTTCCAGAGGTTGGTCAACCAGGTGTTGGTTGGACTGGAGGATTTCAGTGCCGCCTACCTGGATGACATTGCTGTGTTCAGTTCCAGCTGGGAAGAACACAGGCAGCACCTTGGAGAAGTGTTGAGGGCTCTGCAGAAGGCAGGCCTCACGATCAAGGCCAGTAAGTGCCAGATCGGGCAGGGTTCTGTGGTGTACTTGGGACACCAGGTAGGAAGCGGCCAGGTGGCGCCCCTACAACCCAAGATTGACACCATTCTGGCTTGGGAGCCCCCAAGACCCAGACAGAGGTGAGAGCCTTTTAGGTCTCACCGGCTATTACAGGAGATTTGTTAAGGGCTAGGGCACCATTGTGACCCCCTTAACGGAGCTGACTTCCAAGAAGCAGCCCAGGAAGGTGATCTGGACTGAGTCCTGCCAGAAGGCCTTTGATGCCCTGAAGGCTGCCATGTGCACGGCGCCCGTGCTCAAGGCACCCGACTTCTCCAAGGAATTCATCGTGCAGACTGACGCCTCAGAGCATGGTGTGGGAGCGGTGCTCTCACAACTGAACGAAGAGGGCCTAGACCAGCCTGTAGTCTTCCTTAGCAGGAGACTACTCCCCAGGGAACAGAGGTGGAGTGCCATAGAAAGGGAAGCTTTCGCTGTGGTCTGGGCACTGAAGAAGTTGAGACCATACCTGTTTGGGACTCACTTCCGGGTTCAGACAGACCACAGGCCCCTCAGATGGTTGATGCAAATGAGGGGTGAGGATCCAAAACTGTTGAGGTGGTCCATCTCCCTACAGGGAATGGACTTTACGGTGGAACACCGCCCTGGTACAGAACACGCCAACGCAGATGGTCTGTCCAGGTTCTTCCGCCTTAGTGAAGAGAACTCCCATGGGGTTGGGTAGTTCTCCCTACTTTCAGCTGGAGGGGACATGTGTTAGACTTGGCATCTTTTGGCGTGTTTCCCCTGAGTTTTTGCTTTCTGACCTCCCGGTTTTGACTCTGTTTTGTGCTGGTTTAGTGTTTCTGCGCACTTTACGCACTGCTGATCAGTGGTAAAGTGCAAGTGCTCCTGTAAGAAATGTGTTATGGATTGGTATTTCCATGTTTGGCTATTTGATTTATGTGTCAGTCCCTAGTAACGTGCACTGAGTGTGCCAGGGCCTGTAAATCAAATGCTGCTGGTGGGCTTGCAGCACTGGTTGTGCCACCCACCAAAGCAGCCTGCAAAATGTGTCTCAGGCCTGCCACCGCAGAGCCTGTGTGCAGTCTGTGACTGCCATGTCGACTTGGCAAGTGCTCCCACTTGCCAGTCCCTAAACCTTCCCTTTTGTACATATTAGTCACCCCTATGGTAGGCCCAAGGTACCCCTGTGGGCAGGGTGCATTGTAGGTAAAGGTAGGGCATGCCCTGGTGTGCGTGGCATGCCCTGGTAGTGAATTACAGCCTATTTCGTTTTTCACTATTGAAAGGCTACCTGTCCCCCATAGGCCAGAATGGGCAGTTTTGATTATTACATCTTATAATCCTAACTGACTCCGGGAACATGGTAGAAATTTGAGTTTAGTATGCCTGAACTCAGAATGATAAAATACATCTTTTAGTGAAGTTGGTTTTAACATTCTGTGTTTGAAAATACCACTTTTAGAAAGTAGGTATTTTCTTGTCTAACTATCCAGGCCTGCCTCTGCTAGGTTGTGTATTCCTTGTCTGGAGTTTGAGTGACAGGGCTGGGGGATTCCAGGAGACAGAATGAGTCCGCCCAGTGGTGAATAGAGAGATCTGCATCTAGATGGAAGGGAGGAGTTGCACCTGGGACCTGAATAGGACTGTGCCGGCCCCCCACAGTGCTGGCTCCACCCCCTGTGGTGCGTCTGATGTCTCTGCCCTGCACTGTGAAAGAAGAGAAGGAATCATGTCAACAAAGTGCTCCAGGGCTGTGCTTTCCCTCCACAATGCTGGCTCCACCTCCTGTGGGGCGTCTGATGTTTCTGCCCTGCACTGTGAAAGGAAAGAAGGAGTCTTGGCAACAGAGTGCTCCAGAACTGGTTTGGACTAGGCAAAGGCTTCTCTGCCTCCAGAGAACAAAGGAATTTGGGATATAAATATTGGGGCCCTGACCCCATGAATTTAGATCTCGCTGGAATCAAGGAACCTGCCAAGAAGAAGAGCTGGAGAGCTGCTAGGAGGAGTACTGCCCCTTTGCTGAGTTATTGCCTTGTTGGGTTGGCCTGCAGTTGCTGCTTCTGTCTTGGGCAGTGAAAGGACTGGACTGAACTTTCTACTCTTTGTACTGAGAATCTCCAAGGGCCTGAAACCGAGCTGGCCTCCTGTTAAGAAGTCTCAGGGACTGCAAAGACTTCACAACCCTCTGGGTACCGCTTCTGGAACCGCTGTTTCAGTTGCCACAGAGGAAGGGAACCGCAACCGACTCCGTCAACCGACTCCATCGCTGGCCCGGTGTCCTGTTTGCACCGCAGACCGCATCGCCCCGCTTCGCACCGCAACCCTAGTCTCACCGACGACGACGTCCGACGCCGTCAACATCGAGCCGTTGTTTGCATCGTGACCTGTGGGCACCGCAGTTCGCATCGCATCGCTTCACTGTACCGGCCGGACCAGACCGACGCTGTCGCTGCATCTGGCTCAACCATCGTGACCGCATCGCAGTTGGGGCACCGCTCGCACGCTTCGCGACGCACCGCTCCGACTCGCACCGCTGTCCGACGCCAGCTCCCGCACTCCGACTTGGTCGCCTGCATCGCAACCTGCCAGCACCGCATCGAGCACCGTCTCACCCTGCATCGCCCGCCTTGGTCTCACCGACTCCGTCTGCACGACTGTCATCGAGCCGCTGCCTGCATTGCATCGAGAGGACACCGCACCTTGCATCGCTCCGTCTTGCACCGCAACCGCGACGAACGCCGACCGGCTCGTACACTCCGTACCAGCCACAACGAGAAAGGTACTGTGACCAAGTCTGTGCACGACTCTGCCGGCCCGTATCGACGCGGTCGGCTGGAACTGTTGGACTTTGTTTGTTTTCAGCATCGCGGTAGACTCGGACGGAGCTACCGACTCGCATGAACTTTGTTTTTCACGATTTCTGCAAAGAAGAAGTTATCTTGCAACGTATTCATTTTTAAAGTATTTGTATTGTGGATTTTTATCGTATTTGGTCTTGTCTTGAGTATATAAAAATATTGGTTATTTTTCTAAACTGGTGTGGTGTCCTTTTGTAGTGCTTACACTATATTACTGTTGGTTATGTGCAAATGCTTTACACACTGCCTCTAGAATAAGCCTGACTGCTCGTGCCAAGCTACCAAGGGGGTGAGCAGGGGTTATTTTAGGAGTGTAACTCCCTTACCCTGACTAGGAAGAAGGGTCCCTACTTGGACAGAGGCGCAAGCCCTGGCCAACTAGAGACTCCCATTTCTAACATTGGTTGTCAGCGGTGAGGATAGGACTTGTGTTTGCACTTGACTTACAGTGATTGGGGTGCACTACTACCATATCGCAGACCATTACGTACCACATACTGTCTCTTTTTCTTTTGGCCTATTTTTGATCTTGCCAGTTTTCAACTCACTACTTTCATCATGCCTGAATCAACTGCATCATCCGTTGCATCTCTGGAAGTTATCTTTGAGGAGGATAGGTTGGAATCCTACGCCGTAAAGGAGCTACGAGCGATTTGTAAAAACCTGAAAGTCCAAATTAAAGGCCTCACAAGGAAGGAGGAGCTACAGAAGGCGCTGAGGGCCTGGGTAGCAGCCAGACATGCCAGTGGGCAGCCTGGTAATCTCAGTGAGGAGGTGGAGGAGCCTATTTCCAGGGTGGATGTGCTTTTGGGTGGGGGGAACCCGCCAGGTCAGGCAGCAGCAGTCTGTCCCCAGAGGAGCTGGAGGACAGGCGGGAGGCAAGGCAGTTTGAGCTGCAGAAGCTCAGGCTGGAGAGTGAGCGGGAGGAGAAGAGGGAGGAGAGGAGATTGGCCATGGAGGAGAAGAAGATGCTCTTAGAGCATGAGAGAGAACTGAAGGAGCTAGAACTTAGGAGTAAGTCAGGCTCAGATGGTGGCAGCAATTCGTCCAGAAAGGCAGACAGGATTGTGCACATTCCCAAGAATGTAGGCAAGGAGTTCAAGAAGGGGGATGACATACAAAGGTGGTTTCAGGGTTATGAGGCAGCCATACACATGAATGGGGTCCCTGAGGAGAATTGGGGAGCAGGATTGTGGCCACTTTTCCCTGAAGAAGCAAGGGATGCTCTGATAGCTTTGGGTAAGGGGTATCACCTCACCTATGCTGACATGAAGGATGCCCTTCTCACTAAGTATGGTCTTACTCCTGAAAAGTACAGGGATCAGTTCAGGTCCAGTAAGAAGTCTGATGCCAACACTTGGTTGGAATGTGTGGATGTGTTCTGCAGGTCTCTGGATGGCTGGGTAAAGGGCAGTAAGGTGACAGATTTTCAGGGGCTCTACAACTTGATTGCATGGGAGCACTTGTCTAGTCTATGTTTTGCAGATCTACGCCAGCACCTAGTGGATAGTAAGCTAACTGACCCCAGGAAGCTTGCTATGGAGGCGGACCGCTGGGTGAGTACCAGGGTCCACAAGAAAGCGTTTGGGGAGACTCAGCCAAAGGTGGGCAGGGTCCCCAGCAGAAAAGTGGGGGGGACAAGGGTAAAGCACAGGAGTTCTCTAAAGGGCCCCAAACTAGTACCCAGGGTAAAGGTTCCCAGCCCCCAGGTAAGAAAGCAGTGGTCTCTTCAGGGAAGCCTGCTGAGACCGGCCCCCGCAAGTGTTATGCATGTGACCAGGTAGGCCACATGAGGGGGGACCCCAAGTGCCCGAAGGGGCCACAGCCACCCACCGGTGGACAGTCCAAGGTGTTGGCGAGTGTAGCGCTTGAGGAGGAGGGGTGCCCACTGGAGGGTGGGGATCCCGCAGAAATGACCCTTGTCTCACTAGGGGACAGTGAGATGGTCCCAGGAAACCAGGTGCCCCCTAACACAAAGAAATACAGCACCTGGGTGACCATTAATGGGAATAGGGTAGAGGCTCTCAGAGACACTGGAGCCAGTGTGACCTCAGTCCGGTGTCACCTGGTGTCTGAGAAGCAAGTAGTCCCAGGAGCATTCCACCAAGTAGTTGCTGTAGACAACTCAGAGCGCCAATGTATGGTGGCGCAGGTTCCCTTTGAATGGGGGGGGGTCTCAGGTCCCTTGAGGGTGGTTGTGAGCCCTACCATGCCTGTGGATTGTCTGCTAGGAAACGACCTGGAGCAGTCCTTGTGGAAGGATGTTGAGCTCAGGTCTCACTTGGAGATGCTTGGGTTGCCAGAGTGGGCATGCGTGTCCACTCGGTCAATGGCAGCCAGGAAGGGTAGTCAAGAGGACTTGGAGCCTGAAACAGTGGCCCAAGTCCCTGCCAAGAGAAAGAGCTGGGGGCGCGGGAAACCGGCCCCTGATGTTCCCACGGACCGGGAGGAGGCGGACCTGGAGGCGGACCTTGAGGGGGACGCCCCGGTGCCTACAGGGGAGCAGGTAGCCGAACTGGGAGACATCTCTGAGCTGACCCATTGGCAGCAAGAAGGGGGTCCCACCAGGGAGGAGTTCTGCAGGGAGCAGAAAGAGTGCCCTTCTCTAGATGGTCTGCGGCGGCAGGCTGCAGACCAGGCAGCTGGTAACCAGTCTGGATCTCACCTGATCTATTGGGAGAATGATCTCCTGTACAGCGAGCCTAAGGTCGCTGAGCCTGGGTCAGCCCGTGTGCTGGTGGTACCCCAGCGCTTCAGGACCTTCCTACTGGGTCTGGCTCATGACGTGCCTTTAGCAGGACATTTGGGGCGGGACAAGACCTTTGACAGGCTTGTCACCCACTTCTTTGGCCCCAAATGAGAAGGCAGTCAGATGGACATTGTAGGTCTTGCCAAACTTGCCAGGCAAGCGGTAAGAGTGGGAGGAGGGTCAAAGCTCCTCTCCAACCCTTTCCAGTTGTTGGAACACCCTTTGAAAGGGTAGGGATGGATATTGTGGGGCCACTGGATCCCAAGACAGACATGGGCAACAGGTACATCCTGGTCTTGGTGGACCATGCCACCCGGTACCCTGAAGCAATCCCTCTCAGGACAACGACGGCGCCAGTGGTGGGCCGGGCGTTAATGGGGATCTTTTCCCGTGTGGCATTCCCCAGAGAGGTGGTTTCTGACAGAGGGACCAATTTCATATCCAAATATATGACATCCCTGTGGAAGGAATGTGGTGTAACCTACAAGTTCACCACCCCTTACCACCCCCAAGGTAATGGTCTGGTGGAGAGATTCAACCAGACCTTAAAAGGCATGATAAAGGGGTTGACAGAACCCATGAGGCATAAGTGGGACGTCCTCTTACCATGCCTGCTGTTTGCCTACAGGGAGGTGCCACAGAAATCTCTAGGGTTCAGCCCCTTTGAGCTTCTCCATGGCCACCCTGTGCGAGGACCTCTCAGTTAGGTGAAGGAAGGCTGGGAGGCAGCTCCCAGGAAATCTCCCCAGGATGTTTAGTTACATGCTGGCCTTCAGAAACCAGACTGCACGCTTCAGGAAACTCGCTCAGGCGAACCTAGAAGCAAGCCAGGAAGAAATGAAGAAATGGTATGACCAGAATGCCTCTCTGGTCGAATTTCAACCTGGGCAGAAAGTGTTGGTGATGGCCCCAGTGGAACCTTGTGCCTTGCAGGACAAGTGGACTGGGCCATTTGAGGTGGTGGAGCGCAAAAGTGACGTCACCTACCTGGTGAATTTGCAGTCTCCAAGGAACCCTTTGAGGGTCCTCCACGTGAACCGCCTCAAGCCTCACTTTGAGAGGTCTGAAGTAAGCATGCTCTTGGCGACAGATGATGGGGTGGAAGAGGAGAGTGAACCTCTCCCTGACCTCCTGTCCACCAAGGAGCACGACGGGTCAGTGGAAGGTGTGATCCTCTCCCCTGCACTGACCCCTGAGCAGCAGAGCGACTGTCACCAGTTGTTGGGACAGTTTGCCCCACTGTTCTCTCTGACCCCAGGTGTTACTCACTTGTGTACCCATGACGTGGACACCGGTGACAGCCCTCCTGTGAAGCACAAGATTTACAGGTTGACTGACCGGGTCAGGGCCAGCATCAAGGAGGAGGTCTCCAAGATGTTGGCGTTAGGGGTGATCGAGCCCTCCAACAGTCCTTGGTCCAGCCCAGTGGTTTTGGTCCCAAAGGCTGCTGCACCCGGTGCCACTCCAGAACTCCGGTTTTGTGTGGACTACCGTGGGCTCAATGCCGTCACCAAGACTGACGCGCACCCCATCCCCAGAGCTGATGAGCTCATTGATCGGTTGGGAGCTGCCACGTTCCTCAGCACGTTTGATTTGACGTCTGGGTACTGGCAGATTGCCTTAACTGATGGGGCCAAGGAGAGGTCAGCATTCTCAACCCCAGAAGGACATTACCAGTTCCGTGTGATGCCCTTTGGGTTGAAAAATGCCCCTGCCACTTTCCAGAGGTTGGTCAACCAGGTGTTGATTGGACTGGAGGATTTCAGTGCCGCCTACCTGGATGACATTGCTGTGTTCAGTTCCAGCTGGGAAGAACACAGGCAGCACCTTGGAGAAGTGTTGAGGGCTCTGCAGAAGGCAGGCCTCACGATCAAGGCCAGTAAGTGCCAGATCGGGCAGGGTTCTGTGGTGTACTTGGGACACCAGGTAGGAAGCGGCCAGGTGGCGCCCCTACAACCCAAGATTGACACCATTCTGGCTTGGGAGCCCCCCAAGACCCAGACAGAGGTGAGAGCCTTTTTAGGTCTCACCGGCTATTACAGGAGATTTGTTAAGGGCTAGGGCACCATTGTGACCCCCTTAACGGAGCTGACTTCCAAGAAGCAGCCCAGGAAGGTGATCTGGACTGAGTCCTGCCAGAAGGCCTTTGATGCCCTGAAGGCTGCCATGTGCACGGCGCCCGTGCTCAAGGCACCCGACTTCTCCAAGGAATTCATCGTGCAGACCGACGCCTCAGAGCATGGTGTGGGAGCGGTGCTCTCACAACTGAACGAAGAGGGCCTAGACCAGCCTGTAGTCTTCCTTAGCAGGAGACTACTCCCCAGGGAACAGAGGTGGAGTGCCATAGAAAGGGAAGCTTTCGCTGTGGTCTGGGCACTGAAGAAGTTGAGACCATACCTGTTTGGGACTCACTTCCGGGTTCAGACAGACCACAGGCCCCTCAGATGGTTGATGCAAATGAGGGGTGAGAATCCAAAACTGTTGAGGTGGTCCATCTCCCTACAGGGAATGGACTTTACGGTGGAACACCGCCCTGGTACAGAACACGCCAACGCAGATGGTCTGTCCAGGTTCTTCCGCCTTAGTGAAGAGAACTCCCATGGGGTTGGGTAGTTCTCCCTACTTTCAGCTGGAGGGGACATGTGTTAGACTTGGCATCTTTTGGCGTGTTTCCCCTGAGTTTTTGCTTTCTAACCTCCCGGTTTTGACTCTGTTTTGTGCTGGTTTAGTGTTTCTGCGCACTTTACGCACTGCTGATCAGTGGTAAAGTGCAAGTGCTCCTGTAAGAAATGTGTTATGGATTGGTATTTCCATGTTTGGCTATTTGATTTATGTGTCAGTCCCTAGTAACGTGCACTGAGTGTGCCAGGGCCTGTAAATCAAATGCTGCTGGTGGGCTTGCAGCACTGGTTGTGCCACCCACCAAAGCAGCGTGCAAAATGTGTCTCAGGCCTGCCACCGCAGAGCCTGTGTGCAGTCTGTGACTGCCATGTCGACTTGGCAAGTGCTCCCACTTGCCAGTCCCTAAACCTTCCCTTTTGTACATATTAGTCACCCCTATGGTAGGCCCAAGGTACCCCTGTGGGCAGGGTGCATTGTAGGTAAAGGTAGGGCATGCCCTGGTGTGCGTGGCATGCCCTGGTAGTTTCGTTTTTCACTATTGAAAGGCTACCTGTCCCCCATAGGCCAGAATGGGCAGTTTTGATTATTACATCTTATAATCCTAACTGACTCCGGGAACATGGTAGAAATTTGAGTTTAGTATGCCTGAACTCAGAATGATAAAATACATCTTTTAGTGAAGTTGGTTTTAACATTCTGTGTTTGAAAATACCACTTTTAGAAAGTAGGTATTTTCTTGTCTAACTATCCAGGCCGGCCTCTGCTAGGTTGTGTATTCCTTGTCTGGAGTTTGAGTGACAGGGCTGGGGGATTCCAGGAGACAGAATGAGTCCGCCCAGTGGTGAATAGAGAGATCTGCATCTAGATGGAAGGGAGGAGTTGCACCTGGGACCTGAATAGGAC
Organism: Calotriton arnoldi; assembly: GCA_963921515.1. Lineage (NCBI taxonomy): Eukaryota > Metazoa > Chordata > Amphibia > Caudata > Salamandridae > Calotriton > Calotriton arnoldi. The sequence goes on along the minus strand of CAWUFW010002431.1, from coordinate 598,437 downwards.
TGTGCCGGCCCCCCACAGTGCTGGCTCCACCCCCTGTGGTGCGTGTGATGTCTCTGCCCTGCACTGTGAAAGAAGAGAAGGAATCATGTCAACAAAGTGCTCCAGGGCTGTGCTTTCCCTCCACAATGCTGGCTCCACCTCCTGTGGGGCGTCTGATGTTTCTGCCCTGCACTGTGAAAGGAAAGAAGGAGTCTTGGCAACAGAGTGCTCCAGAACTGGTTTGGACTAGGCAAAGGCTTCTCTGCCTCCAGAGAACAAAGGAATTTGGGATATAAATATTGGGGCCCTGACCCCATGAATTTAGATCTCGCTGGAATCAAGGAACCTGCCAAGAAGAAGAGCTGGAGAGCTGCTAGGAGGAGTACTGCCCCTTTGCTGAGTTATTGCCTTGTTGGGTTGGCCTGCAGTTGCTGCTTCTGTCTTGGGCAGTGAAAGGACTGGACTGAACTTTCTACTCTTTGTACTGAGAATCTCCAAGGGCCTGAAACCGAGCTGGACTCCTGTTAAGAAGTCTCAGGGACTGCAAAGACTTCACAACCCTCTGGGTACCGCTTCTGGAACCGCTGTTTCAGTTGCCACAGAGGAAGGGAACCGCAACCGACTCCGTCAACCGACTCCATCGCTGGCCCGGTGTCCTGTTTGCACCGCAGACCGCATCGCCCCGCTTCGCACCGCAACCCTGGTCTCACCGACGACGACGTCCGACGCCGTCAACATCGAGCCGCTGTTTGCATCGTGACCTGTGGGCACCGCAGTTCGCATCGCATCGCTTCACTGTACCGGCCGGACCAGACCGACGCTGTCGCTGCATCTGGCTCAACCATCGTGACCGCATCGCAGTTGGGGCACCGCACGCTTCGCGACGCACCGCTCCGACTCGCACCGCTGTCCGACGCCAGCTCCCGCACTCCGGCTTGGTCGCCTGCATCGCAACCTGCCAGCACCGCATCGAGCACCGTCTCACCCTGCATCGCCCGCCTTGGTCTCACCGACTCCGTCTGCACGACTGTCATCGAGCCGCTGCCTGCACCGCATCGAGAGGACACCGCACCTTGCATCGCTCCGTCTTGCACCACAACCGCGACGAACGCCGACCGGCTCGTACACTCCGTACCAGCCACAACGAGAAAGGTACTGTGACCAAGTCTGTGCACGACTCTGCCGGCCCGTATCGACGCGGTCGGCTGGAACTGTTGGACTTTGTTTGTTTTCAGCATCGCGGTAGACTCGGACGGAGCTACCGACTCGCATGAACTTTGTTTTTCACGATTTCTGCAAAGAAGAAGTTATCTTGCAACGTATTCATTTTTAAAGTATTTGTATTGTGGATTTTTAAAGTATTTGGTCTTGTCTTGAGTATATAAAAATATTGGTTATTTTTCTAAACTGGTGTGGTGTCCTTTTGTAGTGCTTACACTATGTTACTGTTGGTTATGTGCAAATGCTTTACACACTGCCTCTGGAATAAGCCTGACTGCTCGTGCCAAGCTACCAAGGGGGTGAGCAGGGGTTATTTTAGGAGTGTAACTCCCTTACCCTGACTAGGAAGAAGGGTCCCTACTTGGACAGAGGCGCAAGCCCTGGCCAACTAGAGACTCCCATTTCTAACAGACACATTTCAATTTTTTATTTAATGTTTTAAAATCGGATAAGTTTTTGTGTGCGATTTTAGTTACCCGTCGCGTGTTTTTGCTTGTGCTCAGGTGTTAACCTTAATTTTCTTTATTGATGAACTGCCATTGTTAATCTGAGTGAGGCACATAATCTAGATTCAGAAAATAAAAAGTTAAGTTGTAGTTAACTTCAACAATTAAAAATGATTTTGACAACACTTTTTGGGCGCGGGGCCTGACACAATATTTTTGGTTGACCGTCATGAGGTTTACAAATATTCAGCTTGTCAAATGCACCTCAAGCATTTATTTTGGCTACGCTTTCACTACCTCTCTTGCCTAACACTCAGAGGTCTGATAATCGCTCTGATGATCACAGTTATCAGTCATGGTGGAGGTGAGAGCTGCAGGGATTACGGAGAAGCAGGCCATTCTGGGTGACAGTGGCCTATGACAGGAATGGCAGCCAGGGACAAGTGATGAACGGCTAGCTACTGATGATGAAAGGCCGCACACTTTGCAGCAAAAACATAACTGTGAAGAGGAGGCAACCGTGGCAGGCTTTGGAGAGTGTAGAGCAGGGATACTCAAAGTATGGCCCGAGGGCCGCAGCTCTCCTAACCTTTAATTGCAGCCCTCTTGTGACCAGCAGCACTGGGCTGTTGTTCACTTGACAGAGCAGGAACATTCAGAAAGCTGTGAAACGGGCATACTTTATTTGCACATTAACTAAACTAAAGGTAAAGAAGCAAAGAATGTTTCATAGACAGCTTATCTTCAGCATGCATCTGCTTTCAACACCCCAACCCTTGCCCTGCTAGCATCGGTGCGGCCTTCGGGAAGACACAGACAGTACTTTGTGGCCCCTGGGGAAATGTTTGAGAGTAACCATGATGTAGAGACTCAGACACACAGCATTATAGTGAAAGGCATTATTGACTCATTCTACTTCCAAGCAACGGTGGCTGGCCTACATGCCTCTAGAGTGCAGCTGTGAGTGCTAGCTTGCACGCTGAATGAAACTGTGTAAACCCACAGTTTGTTTCTGGAACAGTGCGCCAGAACTATGGGAACTATGCTAACAAGTATTGACAATATAAAATACGAGTAGTTGTTGATTTGAGAATTGAGCATAAGACATACAACTATTTCAAATGTCGCTGAAAAAAGTAAATGTTGCCAAATTACGTGAAAATATCAAACTATTCTCAACTCCTCCAAATTTTCATGGAGCCTCACATGAAAAGACCAGCACATAGTTTTATAAAGTGCTATGTTATCTTCACTCAGCTCCCCACGTACTCAAGCAAGCCTTCCACGGAGAGATTTCACCTCAGAAGCAAGGTAGAGAAAAGGATGGAAATTCTCATCCAGTTTTATTCATCCAAGATTGAGAGTTAAAAGTGCTGAATTACACCATCACTTGTAGGTAGTGCCTGGTTGGTTGAAAGCTCTTTAATAAGGTTCTTCATGTGAGTTGATTCAGGGTGATTTACGTAAGACTCAAAATCTTACATAAAAGGCGGCTGAAGGTTGTGAGGTGTGGCTTTTCATAGTAAGTGTAAGACCACGTTCGGAGGACCCTCGGGCATGTAGGGTCTAAGGGGCCTCAGCAGTGAAGCCTGAGGTAATTTACCTATGATGCCCTGGGTTCCTTCCTACTATAGGTCTGCAAAACTGGGCCAAGTACAACCCCTTCAGCACCTGACTCTCAGTGGTAGTAATGGCAAGCAGTCATAGGCTTCTCAATGAAGTAACTTGGCAGTGTGTGTGAGCTCTGTGCTCAACATTCAGACAATAGTACAAAAACACATTTTCAATCCAGTGCTTACTAACAAAACCATAAATAATTTAGTGCCCCTGGCTGCCATCAGGCAGTGCCTCTCCTCTGCCTGCTGTTTCTCCTGCCCCCCCCACCCCCCCACCCCCTCTGATCTTGATGGTCCTTTCCCTCAGGGTTAGCATGATCAGAGCTCAGATGCAGTGTTTACTACTCGGCGAGCTTGGGCTCAGTCTCTTATGACTTAGGGCCTTATTATGATAGGAGGCGGTTGGATCGCGGCCTGCTATCACACTGGTCAGGAGACCACCCGACAAACAGGTGTCCGTCTGACTGCAGGGCTGGCGGTCGCAAAGTGCTCATTTTCACGGCGGCTTGTGCTGGGCTGCAGCACAGTGAACAGGAGCACTTCCTGCACATCCATGGCCCTTGTGCCATGGCACACGGTGCATGGATGTGAGTGGTGACACTACATGTGCCCCCAGGGCCCATAAGGGACCGAGGCCCTGTTTGAGGCCCCCAAAGTCTATTTCCAACAGCCTGTACATGGCGTTGTTCCCACCATGAACAGGCTGTCTGAAAGGGATATCTTAATCCCGACAGTGGTGCCTGGCTCGGCACCGCCTCCATTCAAGACTACAATTCCGCCGGGATCTGAGATCCTGTTGGAGGTGGCAGTCTGTCCCCCAACAGAATAGGGTCTGACTGCCAGCATTGTAATGCGCGGGTCAGACCGAAGGGCTGTCGGGGGCCATCCCACCGCCATCGTAATGTGGCCCTTAGTCTTAAGTTTCTTACCACATGTGGTAAATCATTCTTTATGGCAGCTGCCCCGCTTCTTCCTCAGCATGGTCGCCCACCTCCTCTTCTGAGTAGTGGCACACTAGCCCACATCTCTGTTAATGTGCTCTGTGACGGGTTGCTGGGCCCCCTGCCCGGCAGACATGGAGTCCTTAGTCTTAATTTGTCATAGGTAGCTGAAGCCTGCTCAAGCCGACTCTTGAAGATACACACAGATAATGTTTTAGATTACAATGCAGCCATGCACACGCCAATAAGCTGGTGATGATGCAGCTACGCAGAGGCTAATAAGCGCTTTATGACTTTCCCATTGTAGGTCTCGATCCAGCATTTATAGATTTAAACTCAATAAATCCAAACAAGTCCTTGGGTATAGTTCAGAAACTTGTACAGTTTTTTTCAACACTTTTTATTAGGTCATGTATAAATTTGCAGTCAATAGCTAACATGTTTTGAGGAGAGTCCACTTTTCCAACTTCTTGAGTTTCAATCTGTGACTGTTGGATCTAGACCTCCTCTGCAACAGTGTGAGATGTAAGCGCACCAGTGGGTTTTGGTGAAGGGGGCAACGACGCCGGGCTGGATTTCCTCTAGATTCTGAATTTTAGTGAAGTATAAGCACCCGATTGTGCAGCAATGCACAAGCTGATATATGTGTAATCGATGTGGCCATACAAATGCTACTTCTCTTGACTCGCGATCACAGTGTGACTGGGCCTCAGCAATCACAGTTCAGTCTATGTGCTTTCCCAGTGGGACTGCTGCGGAGACATGGCAGACCAACAGACACTGGGGTCTACAGATTACTCTTATCAGTCTTATTCTAGGTGCCCCTCAGCTGCTTTTCCTCGCTTGTCATAGACAGGCTTTCCTCCTGAAGGGTTGGAAGGCTCCCTCCATCTCTAAGGAGGCAGACAGGCTTTTGGGATCTTATGACAGGTATACTGCTCTTCCAGCAAGAGTTCAGTCTTGAGTGATGTCCCCTCTCTTCTGGGAGGCTGGCTGGCTGTCAGGCAGACACCAGCTCTGGTTGCATAGTAGTCCAATGAATATACTGTGGAGCTCTCTCTTCCTTGGCTATAGAGGAACTGGAACACAAATGGGGCAGGGCAGGGAGGTCCCACTTTTACACAGCAAAATTAAACAAGTAATGTGTCCCAACTGTCTGCATCTTCAGAACCTGTTTAGGATGTTCTTTTTTCAAGTTCCCTGTCCGGACTGCTCTCCGCACACAGCGTTTCTGTAGAGTGTTGCTTCTTACAGCAGTTTGGTCTCCAGCCTGGTGCACCCACAACATAGAAAAGTGTGAGGTTTCTGCACCTTGCTGTAATCAACCAGCTGAAAGTGTAATCAGGGAAAGACAAAGGCTGGGCCTCACCTAAAGGTTTTCCTCGCCTTGCACAAGAGTCTGCAACCCCAAGCTCCCCCCGCATCTGCCAATTGGTGGTGTTCATGAAGACTGACCAGCAGCTCTTTGCCAAGCTAATGGCCTGATCCAACTTCTAATGGAGCCCTGTCTCCACTCCCCTCGATTCAGTGTCAAGGTATCCTCCCTCCTGCTTCAGATGTATCAGGAATACACTTACACTGGCTGTGAAAACAACTTCACCTCCGTCTTGTGCAAAGGCCAGGCCTTTCAAAATGGATCCCACAGGCCTTCATTAGCCTGGCTCACACACACACACACACCATACATGTACCACATTGGCTACACACACCAACAAGCACAACATATACTTGTGAGGTTAGCGACAGGAGTTTGGTAAGTGCATGGAAGTGGAACTTTACATGAGTGGGCCAGTAGGCCCCCACTCCAGTGACAGACAAACAGTTCTGGTCACAACTAATGAACCACAAAGCACAGTACGTTGCCAGCACTGCTTTATTTAGTAAACCTGCAACACGGACAGTTGTCCACTGTCATTGAAGGCATGCTTGGTGGGCCCCTCCAGATCACAGGACACATCTAGGAACTTACTCATGTCAAGGGACAGGTCTATGTCTCTTTACACACACTAGATTAGCGTGACATCAAGGCCAAAAATCAGAATAACAGATACACACAGCCAGGCAATTGGGGAAGGGGAACAAAACTGCATACCATACAGAGTCCAGGCACATTCTCATCCCTACAGTAAGTAAATGTTTTCTATTGCGCATTACAGTGGATCGATTTGTTTCATTTCTCCTCTCCTGATTAATTTTTGACCAAGCAATACAAGCTTATCACATTAGGCGACTCAGGGCAATCATGCCATACAATAATATATAGTATGACGAGACAGCTTTATGCATGTGGTCTGCTCTAACAATAACCATCAACTGATACTGTCTCACAAACTAAAATTGCACTCAAACTTTTATCCAAATTGCATCCAGATAAAAGACACCTGTGAACCTTTTACCTGCCCCAATTCACCCCAAGCTTACATTAACTCCCTACCCCCTCTCTTATGTCCTGTTCTGACCATAACCATTCTTGCAATAGCATTTAAATCACCTCTCTCATTTCTAGGATGAAATATGAATTCGCTGGGAAACACAAGTGTACCCCATCTTCTCCAAACAGACTATACTTCAAACCTCTTTTCCTATGCCTTTTTCTTTCACACCCATCTAACCAACAAAAAAACGGCATCCCTCTATTTACTTACTTCTTTGCTTTGCCTATCAGCAGTTTCAGCATACCCCTCCAAAATCAACGTAGCACTTACTCCATCCATACAATACGAGTATCTCCTCAATGCCTCCTAATCTGCCTGAGATCCTGCTTCAACAACCTCACCCCAATTATCTGCTCTAAATAGTTCTCCCTCCAAGGGTATCACCAGCAAATTTGTCACCCCGTCATCTCCTTGTGCAGTTCAGCTAAGGTCAGTAGCATCTGCCAAGCATATCCGCTTTTCTTAATTATTCTTTTTTTATTTATGAGATACAGACTTACAATGAGATCCACTTTGCATAAAATACAAATTACATAATCAACACATCCAAAAACATTTAAAAAAGGTAAGATTTTTAAAACACATCATTTCATTTACTGGATTAAATAAAAGTCGCATGGCATCTTTCGTTGCGCGCGCTTCGTATTTCAAGAACAATGGTTTCAACAAACATCGTTGATCTTTATATGATGCAGGGCACACAAATATAACATGCTCTAAAGTTTGTATGGAAACCCCACAGAGATTACACAATCTAATTTCCGTAGCCTTGCCCAACCATGCACCTGTAATAATATTTAATGGTAAAATATTCAATCAAAACAATTAGAAAAAACAACGAATAACATGCTCCATGTTCCACTTTAAATATTGTTGAGGGTGAGCCCCACAACATGTAGAAACAATTACCTCCATCTTTCTTTTTACCCTATATGCGAGCATATCTAGATCCCTTGAGGTAGTCCTCATGCTATGTTTAAAAAAAATCTTGAGTGCTAAGTGAGACATTGCCATAAGTTCAACCCTGTTCATATTAACATTTTGTAGTGCTTTATTAAAATTCTTTAAAAAAGTGTTGGCGGTCCTCCATTGGCCAAAGGCTTCTGAACAGAGTAGACTTCTAAAGGAATTCTTTTTGCTGAGCCCCATCGAAGGACAGCGGCCAGCTCCTTAACATAGATACTCAGAAGCCCCATTTCTAGGCATAATACTTCAAAGTATTTTCCCCTCCCTTTTTATGCAAAAGTTCCAGTGTTTCAAACCCATAATTTCAATGTCATAAAGTAAAGTTGGGGGGGATTTTTACATTATACACGGACAATAAGTGGATAAAGTGTGCAGCCTACTGCCGTAAAAAGTGATAGGAGTGTGTTAGTGTGTGCCTTAACTTTCCCAGATAAGTGCAAAATGTGTTCTTTCACAGAGAGATTGGTGGAGAATATTTCTCCCAAATAAGGATATGTATCAACACATTCCAACTCCTGGGTTCCTAATCGCCACTTAACATTTCTCAGTTTTCTTCCTCAACATTAAAAACCATAATTTTACACTTGTTGATGTTACTTTTAAATAATGACTATCTGCAAACTTCTGCAGACAACCTAAACGACTCTGAAGCCCCCTAGGAGTTAGGTCTAAAATCACAATGTCGTCCACATAAAACAATGAAGATTTATTACAGGGACCTAACTTCGGGGAATCCCCACCTAATTCAGTCAATGCCATTGGTAAACCATAGATATATAGGGGAAATAATAAATCTGCTAACAGGCATCCTTAATTAAGACCGTTGTACATCAGTATTTTAGGTGATAACCCACAGTCGCCCCCAAGCAGAACATGGCACCAGGTACAGTGCTTTAATAAGGTTAAGCAGATGATCAGGAATTGTTCATTTCTGAGCTTTTGCCACAGAGTAGGTCGATCTACACAGTCAAAGGCTGTGGAAAAATCAATAAATGTTGCGTAAACCGGCATATTACGTGACATCACGTATTTCTCCAATATCAACTGGAGGGCTGTGATATTATCTAAGATTGAACTGTTAGAGGGGGCTGATTAGCAAAATAATTGCTACAAAGTTTGAAAGGGAAGGGACCTTGGGTACACACAGGAAAGAGTCTGGCACCATCGAGGGACAACATAGATCCATTCTAAGAGGATGGTGGAGGGAGGGAGGGAGGCATTGTTGAGATTTCCTGTAAATGATGTGCACACTGTACAATTGCTTTGCTTGTTACATTGGCTGTACACTGAGCAGACGTTAATAAAAAGTTTTTTTTTAAAAATGGAACGGTTAGGTTTGAAACCAGCCTGCTCCAACAGTATGATATTATTAGCGTCGACCCAATATTGAAGATAGTCTAAAAGGATCTTAACAAAATGTATCCCTTTTGAATCAAGGAGTGTTATTTTTCTATAGTTATAAGAGAGGGCAATTGAGCCCTTCTTATGTAGCATTAAGATGATATTACCCCGCCCCCCTGAGGCACAGACCATGCTAGGCGACTTGGGGAAGGGGGGTATTTCCCGCATTTACAGAACGCTTGTCAACAATACCCCGACCTCACTAGATGGACTCAGGGGCCAATGGGAGGAGCGGGTGGGCCCCCTGGACGAGGAGGACTGGCGCGACGCCCTCATGTCACCCAGGACGGTTACTTCATCTGCTAAACTCCGCTTAATTCAGTTATATTACTTACATATGGCCTACCTCACCCCGCAGCGCCTACACCGAGCCGGCTTTTCCCCAACCGCCTCGTGTACGAGGTGCGGTCTAGACCCGGCCGACTTCTTTCACATGGTGTGGGCATGCCCCCGATTGGCTCAATTCTGGGGTGAGATTGAAAGCGAACTGACCGAGGTCCTGGGGTGGGAGGTTCCCCATGATCCACGTCACTCCCTTCTCGGGATCACAGATGGACTAGACGGGACCAGGAACGAGAAGTTACTTTACAACACAGCCATGGTTGTGGCCAAGCGGGACATTGCCGCCTCCTGGAAACAACCCACGCCACCCAGCTCCGAGAAATGGCGAAAGGGGGTGGATTGGTGTGCGGCACAAGAGAAACCCATGTATGAGGCAAGGGGGTGTCCTAGGAAATACCGGAGGGTTTGGGGTCAAATGGTTGGGTGCCGTGGAATAGCTTGATTCTTTTACACACGTCGTTTGGGGTCACCGCTGGATGGGGGGGTCTAACAGCAATGTCAGTGTCCCTTTAATTACACTGTATCCATATTATGCTGTACTAAGTCGTGTCATGGGTGCTTATGTTTTGTTAAAAAACAATAAAATTGTTTATAAAAAAAAAGATGATATTACCCCTCCATGAGGATGGTATTCATCTAAACCGATAACAGTAATTAAAAAGAGCTGACAATTGAAATGACCGGAGGTCTGTTTCCAATTTTATGATAGTAATCAGAATTTGGTCCAGGACCCTGGCTCCTGAGGTGTTTGCATGAAGTATAATCATTTAATCTCAGCTCGCGAGTGCCCTACTAAATCTCCCCATTCAGGAGGAGGTAACCGCCTGGAGAGGTAGATTCTCATCAACTGCGTGATTAGCGGAGTAAAGATTCAAAATATATGAAGAACACTCACTACTTGATATTGGACTAATTTTGGGCCTAATACTACTCCCAGTTGGTGTGTTAATTACGTGCCAGAACGTTCTGGAAACTTTATTGACGGCGGCTTCCCATACATCTATCCAGATCTTCTCAGGCTGTTGTTTTTTTGTAGTCGCCTTATCATTTTCCTTCTTCCCCTTGAGAAAATCAAAAATTGTTGCCTTTGTAATTCTATTCGTTAATTTATTAACGCTAAATTCCTTATGGGCGATTTCTGATGGTTTGCTATTTACCCGAAGCGCCCTTTGAGGGAGAGAGTTCTCTATCGCCAAGGCCTGAACATCCTTCTCAAAAGTAGCCACAGAGATTAAATCATTATTAACGTTAAATTGTATAGTTTTTTTTTAACAGATCATTTAACTTTCCTTTATTTGAAATATTCCAGTACACTTTCCCATTCACTAAATTAAGGTGCATAGTTTCGCCCTTAAAGTTCCAAGGCAAGGGCTGCTCCGGAGCTAACTTGATGTTAAGAGAGATTATTTTATGATTGCTCCACAAAGAGTCCAATAACTGAAGATTAGTTAGCACACTGAACATGGGGAACAAAGTAAAAATGTAGTCGATTAATGAGGTCTTCTTCCCGCTCTTATATGTGAAGTGGGCAGGGATATCATTGAACAATCTTCCGTTTACGATTGTATAACCATTATCTCTACATGCGCCTAAGAGAAGCTTGCCTCTTATCTGCTCTACAGGATGGAGAAGACGGGGACTTAGTATGTTTAAAGCTTCCTTCCAATCCATATCTGCAAACAGGCTGACAGCATGATTGGAGATTTTTGTGTTAAAATCCCCCCAAATTATAAAATTAACAATATTCTATCCCTCTACAATTTGGAAAATAAAATGAAAGAAAGAGCTAATGAGGGAGTCAAAGGTAAAGCCAGGAGGGAGATAAAGATTAACAATTAAATACTGGTCAAACTTCGAACCCTCCATGCTCCTGCAACTAAATAGCAAACATTGTAAAAGGTTAGAAGCATGTCTAAAAGATTTATATGATCAAATCCGTGCTGAGTAGAGTAGCAATTCCTCCAATAGTGTGGCCTTGTCTTACTTTTTTTTAGCAGGACAGCTAACAAAACAATTTTCAAAGTCAAAAGGATTCCCACACCGGGTATGTGCTGGGCGGGTCTGGGCACAGTAGGGTTTTAGGAGGTACACATGGAATACTGGATGGACAGGTAAGTCATCGGGTAATAGGAGGCGTATAGCTACAGGATTGATTATACTGTCCATAGGGAAGGGACCTACATATCGAGTTTGTAACTTACATGGTCCCTGGAGCCATAGATGTCTTGTGGAGAGCCAAACTTGAGCCCCTTTCTTATTATTAGGGGATTGTATACCATGTTTATTGGCCTGCTTCGTCATGTCTGCTTTTGCTTGTTGGAGATGTTTGAGTACTTCTTGTTGCTGTAGGGACAAATGTATTATTAATTCCTGTATAGTGGGTACATGCTCTGTCTGGCTTGCAATGTCCTCAGGTAACATACGTGAGTTCGTCCCAGTTACACAGTAAAAGGGCAATACCCCGGTAGCGGTGTGAATTATTGTTGTGAATTCTGCCAGCTGTAGTAAGGTCTCCTACGCAGTGGCATTGGTTGTCAATTAACACCTCAGGGTTTGTTCCAGGACCTGATTTACTTGTTCGGTCTGCCCATCAGTTTGTGGGTGGTAGGTAGACGAGAGTTGGCGTCAATGTCCAAGAAGTGCCCAGGTTGCGCTAAAATCGAGAAACAAATTGTGGGCCTCTGTAGGAAAGTGCCCCTTTTTGACATGGTCACCCCCACATTTTGCCTGGTAAATGATGTGATTTCGAGTGAAAGTGCACTGGGTTCCTGCTAACCAGGTCCCCAGTGCCAGAGATCTTTCCCAAAACTGTACAATTGTTCCCCCAATTGGCAAAACCTTTAGCACCCTATGTAAGTCCCTAGTAAACGGTACCCTGGTACCTAGGGCCTGGGGTACTAAAGACGGCCCCTAAAGGCTGCAGCACGAATTGTGCCACCCTAAGGGACCCCTCACCAAGCACATGCAAGACTGTCATTGCTGTGTGTCTTGGTGCAGACAAAAGTGAAAACCCGACATGTCACACATCCCTGTGTGCCATGTCCTCTACTACTGAATGTCATATTTGTAAGTCACGCCTAACAGCCCTAAGGCAGGGTGCCGAATATTACATGTGAGGGCATACCTGCATGAGCAGATATGCCCCTATGCTGGTCAGTACTATTACTGCCAGTGCAAGTGGACAGGGAAGCCATTTTAAAATGTGCTGGAGTCTAGTGAAAATGAGTTCCCCAGCTACATGATGGCTTCACTGAAAATAGGGATGTTTGGAATCAAACATCTCGTATTGGCGAACCCACACTGATGCCAGTGTTGGATTACCAATACATGTACCCAGAGGGCACTTTAGAAGTGCCCCCTGAAAACCTACCAGCCTCTGGTGTGCTTGCTGACTGGTTTCTGCCAGCCTGACACCCGAGACGCTGTTCTGACTGCCTAGGGTGAGAGCCTTTGCTCTCAGGAGACCCAGAAGAAAAGCCTGTCCGGTAAGAGGGTGTAACACCCCCTCCCACAGGATGACCTGCTGATTAGCCTCCTTGGGCCAGCGAGCTTCAAAGAAGCTGCCACCTTTGGAATGCGAATCCAGCTTCCCCCAGAGGAGAGGAAGCCATCCCCCAGTCCAGAACCCCCTTGGCACCTGGCTAGGTGGGAAAATTAGCTAGTCAGATAGGCGTGCCACCTCCAGGCTAGTACTGTGAGGTGGACACGATTTTTCATAAGTAGCCATCTTTGTGATGGCATACTTAGGAATTCTGGGATGGGGTTATGCCCACTTCCCACAGGAAGTGGTCATATAGGGGGCTTAGTGACCCCAAGGGTTAGTAGCGCATTGGCTTATACCTTACACTCTCCTATCACCCCTACATTCAGTATTTAGGGGAGTCCGTGTCACCAGAGAAGCAGATCCTGATGACCTACAAAGAAGGAGGACACGAAGAGCTGCAAAAGCAGAAGACTGAAGAGAGCACCTGACTTGGCCCCAGCCCTGCTGTCCTGTCTGCCGTCCTCTGTCGAACCTGTGCCAAAGAAGACTCGTCCTGCAGCTGTGTGCCTCCAAAACCTGGGAGGACTGCCTGCCTTCAATAAAGACCAAGGTCTCCCGAAGAACAGCGGAACTGTTCCTTGCATCCTGCAGAAACTCCAAAAGAAAAGACTCTGAGGCCTCCAGAACCGCCAAAACCCGACACTTGAAGCCACCACTGCACTCGTCGCCTCCGGCTCGAGATGAAGTGATCCAATGGTGTCAACAGGTTCCCCAGTCCTCCAGAGCTCGAGTCCATCGTGGTTTCACCCCTCGTGGACTCCTCAACCTCTGCACGGAGACCCCCTTGACCGCGACTGCTCCCGGTAAGGAAACCCAACGCCTAAAGATCCCTCTGCATCCGTCGCCTGGGCTGTGGAGAAGAGGACCCCCAGGTGTCCCTACGTCCCTGAGCATCGCAAGTCTTGAACCCTCCTGTTGGTTCACCCTGACGGGCCTCCCAGTCAGAATGTGCAGCCTCTTTTCACAGTGACCGATCTCCATAAAAGCCTATTGGGCTCCTGACGCTGTTTTGCACCCTGCATCCCTTGTGCCGCTGGTGGTGTACTGTTGGTGCTGCCTTGGACCCTGCCCACCACTCACCTTAACACCTGGAGATTGGTCTTGTAAGTCAATGTACTGTACCTGTTTGCAGAACTGGTTCTTCCTTCCATAGGATAACATTGCAAAACTCAGAAAAAGTGTCCACTTTTTAAAGTGAACAGAATTTATATTTAAAAACGTACTTACCTGAACGATTTTTCTCTGATGCCTAAACATATATAAAGATACTTGCTATTTTTATAAATTTGTGTGGCTCTCCTTGTTGAGTCGTGTGCCATTTATTAATCATTGTGTGTACTTTGCAAATGTTGTGCACTCTTCAGTGTTAAGCCTGAGACTGCTCAACAACACTACCCCCTAACAGAGCACTTTGGGATTGCATAGCAAGCCCCTGTCCACTCATAAGGAAACCTTTTGGACTCTTTACACGGTATATCAACTTTTTGATATATCACATAAAGAGCCAGCTTCCTATAGCCTCTGTCTGATACAATGACTGAAGGGAGTCCATGCAAATGTATTATGTGTTGAAAGAACAAAAGGGAGAGGGTCTTGGCAGTTGGTATCTGTTTTATGGCAACAAAATGTGCCATTAAAAAAAAAGATTTACGATTACCCATGTGGTAGTATAACCATTGGAAGCAGACAAATCAGTGATGAAGTCCATGCCGATGGTATGCCATGGTTGTGGGGGCACTGGCAATGGATGCAATAAACCCACAGGAGCAGAGTGGGAAGTTTTATTCTGGGTACGTATGGGGCATATTTGGACATGATCGTGCACGTCTTTGGATAACGTTGTCCACCAAAACCACAGTTTGCAGGTTGCTAGTGTCTTTTGTATCCCAGGGTGCCCTTCTAATGGAGTGTCATGGCACCAGGTCAAGGCTTCCTGTCAGATCGTTAGTGGGGATATGCAATGTAGTGCCATTATAAAGCAACCCATCACACATGTAATTTGTCCACCCACTTGTCAATGTCTGCTGGTTTAGTGCATTGGCAGACTTTGTCTAGAAACGGGTCTTGTTTGCATAGCCCAATGATGTGTTCCGGAGCTAGGATGTTTTGTGGAGGTGCCTGACTCGTGTCCTGGCCGTCATGTCCCCATCGTGACAATAAATCAGCTTCAGTCTGTTGGGCCCCTGGTCTGTACGTGATCACAAAATCGAACCCACTAAAGAATAGGAACCACCTGTTTTGTCGTGGCGTCAAGGCCTCCAAGGATCTGAAAAATGAAAGGTTTTTATAATCTGTGTTTATGGTGATGGTGTGTTGTGCTCCAAGTAAGTACTGCCGCCATTCCTGAAAGCAGAGTTTAATGGCAAACAACTCGCGTTCAGCCACAGTGTGATTCTGCTCGGCAGGCAGCAACTTCTTTGAAAAGTAGGCAATGGGGGTGCATGTGTCCTACAGAAATTTTGCGTTGTGATAAGATTCCCCCTACTGCCATCTGCGAGGCATCTGCCTCCACGAAGTACGGTTGTGTGGTATCAGGGTGTTAGAAAACAGCACACAGGCAATGTAAGCTTGAAAAGGCGCACTAGTGTGTAATTAGTTCAGATTCTGTTTCCTCCAATGCTCTACTTTTGTGACCCACTGCCAAGAAGCCACCCAAAAACAAGGTCAAAACAACAATAGAAAAGTAGGATAAATTCTATAAAAGATTGTCAGTTCAAAAAATCACAGATGATTATACTCTTGCTGGGGGTTGTGTAACTAGTTAGCATGGAGGAGTCTCGTTCGTTATCGGTATCAGGGTGTTTCAGTATCGGGGCTGACATGAGTTCCTGTTTCAATGAACAGAAGGATTGTTCCACCTTCTGGGACCAAATGAAGGGTACTTTCTTCCTCAATAATTTCATAATAGGACTTACAATGTTGGAGAAATGAGTGATGAACCTCCTATAAAAATGGCAAAACCCAAGAAACTCTGCACCTCTTTAATAGAGGTTAGGGATGGCCGATCCCAAAATGCCTAGACCTTTTTTGTGTCCATGGTTATGTCTTCAGGTGACAGAATGTAGCATAGAAACTAAACTTTTTGAGTGTGAAATATGCACTTCTCTACCTTGGCGAACAGGCCCTGGCCACGGAGGCGCTGTAAAGACTGTTCGTACATGATATGATCGGTCATGTTTTGGGAATAAATGAGGATGTCAACAATGCACATTCGTCATGAATACGGCTTGCAGATCTTGTATGACTTAATTTACAAAGAACTGAAATGCGACAGGGGCGTTTCACAGGCCGAACGGCATGACGGTATATTCTAATAAATCAAACTTGGTTCAAAAAGCTGTCTTCCATTCATCCCCCTCCTTCACCCTAATGAGGTGATACGCCCCACACATATTGAGTTTAGTGTATACTGTAGAGTCGCAAACCTGTTCCAGCTAGACAGGGATTAAAGGCAACTGGTATCTTTTTTTATTGTGACTTTATTCCGTGCCCTGTAGTCAATGCAGACCCACAAGTTGTGGTTCTTTTCAAGGACAAAGAAGAGTGGCGAGGATACAGTAGAGGTGGAATGCCTAACAAACCCTAACGCAAGGAGCTCATCCAGGTAACTCCTTAGATGCTTGGTCTCAGGATCCGACAAAACATAGATGTGACTACAGGGGAGGAACGCACCTGGCAGTAAGTCTATACGACAGCTGAATTATCAATGAAGGGGTAATTGTGTTGCCTTTTGCTCATCGAATACATCTGAAAATCCTGGTATTCGATAGGTAGGGAAGCCACAGCTCCTTGTTCAACTGCAGCACAAATTAAGGGTGATATTTGTTCCTGTGCTGTGGTATAGCAATGGGTTTGACAATATAGTGTGACCCCAGAGTTATCAAGCGTAAGACCCAATCAATATCAGGGTTGTGGAGCTGAAGCCAGGGTACTCCTAATATAGTCCCGAACATAGGTGTGCCAATCCGGTCAAAGATCAGAGTCTCGGTATATCCGTTCTCACATACCGGATCTATTGGTGCTGTCTGGTATTCAGTCATGCCTAAAGAGAGGTCAGAGCCGTCCACAGTTCTAACAGGGTCAGGCTCTGCCTTTTTATGCCTAGGACTCTTCAAAGAGCCAGGAAGGGTGAGGTCTAAAAAATTTCTAGTTGCCCCGGAGTCAAGGAGCATGGGTACCATTTTCCCGTGTTGTGGAGAGATAATCATGGTTACAGGTATGGTTAGGAGCCGTAGGACGTTACTCAGGGTATTTGCCAATTAGTGTGAGGTCTTATCTAGATACACACCCGACCGGTTCACCTCTACGCTAGCCGGGTCTGTTAGTTTTCCTGTAATACATTAGTGGAGGTCGCTACAACTTCACAAAATCCTTTTGGTTTCACAGTGCATTCTTTAGCGAAATGTCCCGCCTTGCCGCAATAGAGACATAAATTCAGTTTTCGTCGGCACTCTTTTTCCTCGGTGGTCAAAGGACCACAGAGTCAGTCCCCCAATTTGCATGGGCTCGGAAATGTCATGACTTTTGAGATCAGATTATTTTCATTCCTACCGAACTATTAATAGCTTAGGCTCTCCACGAGGTCTTTCACCTCTTCGCTTGGATAACATGTGATCTAGGCACATGACAAAATCAATAAATTCTGAACAATCCAACAGGGGAACCACAATGTGGGCCAATGAGTCCTTGAGCTCATCCCTTAGGCCTCTATAAAAGATCGCGGTTCTCTTCTACTCCGGCCACTGAGTTTTCGTGACTGACCTACTGAATGATGTAATGTATGAAAGTAAATCCTTACTTCCTTGTCGCAGGTTCAGCAGCTCATTATCGCTTGCTTGAACAAAGGTGTGCCAAGCAAAAAGATGACGCATCGTCTCCTTAAACCTTAAAAAAAAAAAAGGGGGAAACAGGGTCATCCTTTTCGAAGAGTGGGATGGCCCAATTGGCAGCAGTGCCTCCAAGATAAGAAATTATAATGGCAATTCTGGCAATATCAGTGGGAAATGCTGCAGGTTTGCACAGAAACTGCAACTGGCACAGACTTCAGATTGCGTGAAACTTGGCACTATCTCCAAAAAAGCGCTCAGGCGAAGCCAGCGGAACAGGCGTCAGTGTGGTGACAGTGATATTGACCGGGTGACCCCCTTTCTGGTTTGAGGAACTTATGGACTGACTGTGTTGCTGGGTGCAAAACACACAAGATGATGGACGGAATGTTGCACATTGGCAAACATTCACCCCCAGTCACAGATCTGGGTTTAATCCATCATTATTTTGCTTCACCACGCCACCCCAGTTCAGACATAGCCATATGCAAATCAGTCTTGACCCTGTGCCTCATGGGAACAGTCCAGACCGAACTGCCAAGCCATGTCTTCCCTGGACCGGAATCAAGCATCCTAGGACCGGTTTCGGGCTTTCAGCCCTCATCAGCCAGGATAGCTTGACTCCAGTGGCGTAGTGAGCACGGGACCCACGTCTGGGCATACCCTTCCCACTTAGGGTGAAATGCAAAACACACAAGATGATGGACGGAATGTTGCACATTGGCAAACATTCACCCCCAGTCACAGATCTGGGTTTAATCCATCATTATTTTGCTTCACCATGCCACCCCAGTTCAGACATAGCCATATGCAAATCAGTCTTGACCCTGTGCCTCATGGGAACAGTCCAGACCGAACTGCCAAGCCATGTCTTCCCTGGACCGGAATCAAGCATCCTAGGACCGGTTTCGGGCTTTCAGCCCTCATCAGCCAGGATAGCTTGACTCCAGTGGCGTAGTGAGCACGGGACCCACGTCTGGGCATACCCTTCCCACTTAGGGGCGAAATGCAAAACACACAAGATGATGGACGGAATGTTGCACATTGGCAAACATTCACCCCCAGTCACAGATCTGGGTTTAATCCATCATTATTTTGCTTCACCACGCCACCCCAGTTCAGACATAGCCATATGCAAATCAGTCTTGACCCTGTGCCTCATGGGAACAGTCCAGACCGAACTGCCAAGCCAGGTCTTCCCTGGACCGGAATCAAGCATCCTAGGACCGGTTTCGGGCTTTCAGCCCTCATCAGCCAGGATAGCTTGACTCCAGTGGCGTAGTGAGCACAGGACCCACGTCTGGGCATACCCTTCCCACTTAGGGCGAAATGCAAAACACACAAGATGATGGACGGAATGTTGCACATTGGCAAACATTCACCCCCAGTCACAGATCTGGGTTTAATCCATCATTATTTTGCTTCACCACGCCACCCCAGTTCAGACATAGCCATATGCAAATCAGTCTTGACCCTGTGCCTCATGGGAACAGTCCAGACCGAACTGCCAAGCCATGTCTTCCCTGGACTGGAATCAAGCATCCTAGGACCGGTTTCGGGCTTTCAGCCCTCATCAGCCAGGATAGCTTGACTCCAGTGGCGTAGTGAGCACGGGACCCACGTCTGGGCATACCCTTCCCACTTAGGGCGAAATGCAAAACACACAAGATGATGAACGGAATGTTGCACATTGGCAAACATTCACCCCCAGTCACAGATCTGGGTTTAATCCATCATTATTTTGCTTCACCACGCCACCCCAGTTCAGACATAGCCATATGCAAATCAGTCTTGACCCTGTGCCTCATGGGAACAGTCCAGACCGAACTGCCAAGCCATGTCTTCCCTGGACCGGAATCAAGCATCCTAGGACCGGTTTCGGGCTTTCAGCCCTCATCAGCCAGGATAGCTTGACTCCAGTGGCGTAGTGAATACGGGACCCACGTCTGGGCATACCCTTCCCACTTAGGGCGAAATGCAAAACACACAAGATGATGGACGGAATGTTGCACATTGGCAAACATTCACCCCCAGTCACAGATCTGGGTTTAATCCATCATTATTTTGCTTCACCACGCCACCCCAGTTCAGACATAGCCATATGCAAATCAGTCTTGACCCTGTGCCTCATGGGAACAGTCCAGACCGAACTGCCAAGCCATGTCTTCCCTGGACCGGAATCAAGCATCCTAGGACCGGTTTCGGGCTTTCAGCCCTCATCAGCCAGGATAGCTTGACTCCAGTGGCGTAGTGAGCACGAGACCCACGTCTGGGCATACCCTTCCCACTTAGGGTGAAATGCAAAACACACAAGATGATGGACGGAATGTTGCACATTGGCAAACATTCACCCCCAGTCACAGATCTGGGTTTAATCCATCATTATTTTGCTTCACCACGCCACCCCAGTTCAGACATAGCCATATGCAAATCAGTCTTGACCCTGTGCCTCATGGGAACAGTCCAGACCGAACTGCCAAGCCATGTCTTCCCTGGACTGGAATCAAGCATCCTAGGACCGGTTTCGGGCTTTCAGCCCTCATCAGCCAGGATAGCTTGACTCCAGTGGCGTAGTGAGCACGGGACCCACGTCTGGGCATACCCTTCCCACTTAGGGCGAAATGCAAAACACACAAGATGATGAACGGAATGTTGCACATTGGCAAACATTCACCCCCAGTCACAGATCTGGGTTTAATCCATCATTATTTTGCTTCACCACGCCACCCCAGTTCAGACATAGCCATATGCAAATCAGTCTTGACCCTGTGCCTCATGGGAACAGTCCAGACCGAACTGCCAAGCCATGTCTTCCCTGGACCGGAATCAAGCATCCTAGGACCGGTTTCGGGCTTTCAGCCCTCATCAGCCAGGATAGCTTGACACCAGTGGCGTAGTGAGCACGGGACCCACGTCTGGGCATACCCTTCCCACTTAGGGCGAAATGCAAAACACACAAGATGATGGACGGAATGTTGCACATTGGCAAACATTCACCCCCAGTCACAGATCTGGGTTTAATCCATCATTATTTTGCTTCACCACGCCACCCCAGTTCAGACATAGCCATATGCAAATCAGTCTTGACCCTGTGCCTCATGGGAACAGTCCAGACCGAACTGCCAAGCCATGTCTTCCCTGGACCGGAATCAAGCATCCTAGGACCGGTTTCGGGCTTTCAGCCCTCATCAGCCAGGATAGCTTGACTCCAGTGGCGTAGTGAGCACGGGACCCACGTCTGGGCATACCCTTCCCACTTAGGGCGAAATGCAAAACACACAAGATGATGGACGGAATGTTGCACATTGGCAAACATTCACCCCCAGTCACAGATCTGGGTTTAATCCATCATTATTTTGCTTCACCACGCCACCCCAGTTCAGACATAGCCATATGCAAATCAGTCTTGACCCTGTGCCTCATGGGAACAGTCCAGACCGAACTGCCAAGCCATGTCTTCCCTGGACCGGAATCAAGCATCCTAGGACCGGTTTCGGGCTTTCAGCCCTCATCAGCCAGGATAGCTTGACTCCAGTGGCGTAGTGAGCACGGGACCCACGTCTGGGCATACCCTTCCCACTTAGGGCGAAATGCAAAACACACAAGATGATGGACGGAATGTTGCACATTGGCAAACATTCACCCCCAGTCACAGATCTGTGTTTAATCCATCATTATTTTGCTTCACCACGCCACCCCAGTTCAGACATAGCCATATGCAAATCAGTCTTGACCCTGTGCCTCATGGGAACAGTCCAGACCGAACTGCCAAGCCATGTCTTCCCTGGACCGGAATCAAGCATCCTAGGAATGGTTTCGGGCTTTCAGCCCTCATCAGCCAGGATAGCTTGACTCCAGTGGCGTAGTGAGCACGGGACCCACGTCTGGGCATACCCTTCCCACTTAGGGAGAAATGCAAAACACACAAGATGATGGACGGAATGTTGCACATTGGCAAACATTCACCCCCAGTCACAGATCTGGGTTTAATCCATCATTATTTTGCTTCACCACGCCACCCCAGTTCAGACAAAGCCATATGCAAACTAGTCTTGACCCTGTGCCTCATGGGAACAGTCCAGACCGAACTGCCAAGCCATGTCTTCCCTGGACCGGAATCAAGCATCCTAGGACCGGTTTCGGGCTTTCAGCCCTCATCAGCCAGGATAGCTTGACTCCAGTGGCGTAGTGAGCACGGGACCCACGTCTGGGCATACCCTTCCCACTTAGGGCGAAATGCAAAACACACAAGATGATGGACGGAATGTTGCACATTGGCAAACATTCACCCCCAGTCACAGATCTGGGTTTAATCCATCATTATTTTGCTTCACCACGCCACCCCAGTTCAGACATAGCCATATGCAAATCAGTCTTGACCCTGTGCCTCATGGGAACAGTCCAGACCGAACTGCCAAGCCATGTCTTCCCTGGACCGGAATCAAGCATCCTAGGACCGGTTTCGGGCTTTCAGCCCTCATCAGCCAGGATAGCTTGACTCCAGTGGCTAGGTGAGCACGGGACCCACGTCTGGGCATACCCTTCCCACTTAGGGCGAAATGCAAAACACACAAGATGATGGACGGAATGTTGCACATTGGCAAACATTCACCCCCAGTCACAGATCTGGGTTTAATCCATCATTATTTTGCTTCACCACGCCACCCCAGTTCAGACATAGCCATATGCAAATCAGTCTTGACCCTGTGCCTCATGGGAACAGTCCAGACCGAACTGCCAAGCCATGTCTTCCCTGGACCGGAATCAAGCATCCTAGGACCGGTTTCGGGCTTTCAGCCCTCATCAGCCAGGATAGCTTGACTCCAGTGGCGTAGTGAGCACAGGACCCACGTCTGGGCATACCCTTCCCACTTAGGGGCGAAATGCAAAACACACAAGATGATGGATGGAATGTTGCACATTGGCAAACATTCACCCCCAGTCACAGATCTGGGTTTAATCCATCATTATTATGCTTCACCACGCCACCCCAGTTCAGACATAGCCATATGCAAATCAGTCTTGACCCTGTGCCTCATGGGAACAGTCCAGACCGAACTGCCAAGCCATGTCTTCCCTGGACCGGAATCAAGCATCCTAGGACCGGTTTCGGGCTTTCAGCCCTCATCAGCCAGGATAGCTTGACTCCAGTGGCGTAGTGAGCACGGGCCTCACGTCTGGGCATACCCTTCCCACTTAGGGCGAAATGCAAAACACACAAGATGATGGACGGAATGTTGCACATTGGCAAACATTCACCCCCAGTCACAGATCTGTGTTTAATCCATCATTATTTTGCTTCACCACGCCACCCCAGTTCAGACATAGCCATATGCAAATCAGTCTTGACCCTGTGCCTCATGGGAACAGTCCAGACCGAACTGCCAAGCCATGTCTTCCCTGGACCGAAATCAAGCATCCTAGGACCGGTTTCGGGCTTTCAGCCCTCATCAGCCAGGATAGCTTGACTCCAGTGGCGTAGTGAGCACGGGACCCACGTCTGGGCATACCCTTCCCACTTAGGGCGAATAGGCCCAGATCTCTGTACTGGGGTGAATGTATGACATTGTTCTGCATTCTGTCCATCAACTGTTGTTTTTGCATTTGTCACCCAGAGTGGGACGGGTATGCCCAGACGTGGGTCCCGTGCTCTCCATGCCACTGGAATCAAGCTATCCTGGCTGAAGAGGGTGAAACCCCGAGACCGGTCCTAGGATGCTTGTTTCCAGTCCAGGGAAGACCTGGCTTGGCAGTTCAGGCTGGACTGTTCCCATGAGGCACAGGGTCAAGACTGATTTGCATATGGCTGGGTTCAAACTGGAATGGCATGGTGAGCAAAAAAGCGATGGATTTAGGCCCAGATCTCTGTACTGGGGTGAATGTATGACATTGTTCTGCATTCTGTCCATCAACTGTTGTTTTTGCATTTGTCACCCGAGTGGGACGAGTATGCCCAGACGTGGGTCCCGTGCTTCTCCATGCCACTGGAATCAAGCTATCCTGGCTGAAGAGGGTGAAACCCCGAAGCCGGTCCTAGGATGCTTGTTTCCAGTCCAGGGAGGACCTGGCTTGGCAGTTCGGGCTGGACTGTTCCCATGAGGCACAGGGTCAAGATTGACTTGCATATGGCTGGGTTCAAACTGGAATGGCATGGTGAGCAAAAACTATGGATTTAGGCCCAGATCTCTGTACTGGGGTGACTGTATGACATTGTTCTGCATTCTGTCCATCAACTGTTGTTTTTGCATTTGTCACCCCGAGTGGGACGGGTATGCCCAGACGTGGGTCCCGTGCTCTCCATGCCACTGGAATCAAGCTATCCTGGCTGAAGAGGGTGAAACCCCGAAACCGGTCCTAGGATGCTTGTTTCCAGTCCAGGGAGGACCTGGCTTGGCAGTTCGGGCTGGACTGTTCCCATGAGGCACAGGGTCAAGACTGATTTGCATATGGCTGGGTTCAAACTGGAATGGCATGGTGAGCAAAAAAACAATGGATTTAGGCCCAGATCTCTGTACTGGGGTGAATGTATGACATTGTTCTGCATTCTGTCCATCAACTGTTGTTTTTGCATTTGTCACCCCGAGTGGGACGGGTATGCCCAGACGTGGGTCCCGTGCTCTCCATGCCACTGGAATCAAGCTATCCTGGCTGAAGAGGGTGAAACCCCGAAACCGGTCCTAGGATGCTTGTTTCCAGTCCAGGGAGGACCTGGCTTGGCAGTTCGGTCTGGACTGTTCCCATGAGGCACGGGGTCAAGACTGATTTGCATATGGCTGGGTTCAAACTGGAATGGCATGGTGAGCAAAAAACGATGGATTTAGGCCCAGATCTCTGTACTGGGGTGAATGTATGACATTGTTCTGCATTCTGTCCATCAACTGTTGTTTTTGCATTTGTCACCCGAGTGGGACGGGTATGCCCAGACGTGGGTCCCGTGCTCTCCATGCCACTGGAATCAAGCTATCCTGGCTGAAGAGGGGTGAAACCCCGAAACCGGTCCTAGGATGCTTGTTTCCAGTTCAGGGAGGACCTGGCTTGGCAGTTCGGGCTGGACTGTTCCCATGAGGCACAGGGTCAAGACTGATTTGCATATGGCTGGGTTCAAACTGGAATGGCATGGTGAGCAAAAAACGATGGATTTAGGCCCGGATCTCTGTACTGGGGTGAATGTATGACATTGTTCTGCATTCTGTCCATCAACTGTTGTTTTTGCATTCGTCACCCGAGTGGGACGGGTATGCCCAGACGTGAGTCCCGTGCTCTCCATGGCACTGGAATCAAGCTATCCTGGCTGAAGAGGGTGAAACCCGAAACCGGTCCTAGGATGCTTGTTTCCAGTCCAGGGAGGACCTGGCTTGGCAGTTCGGGCTGGACTGTTCCCATGAGGCACAGGGTCAAGACTGATTTGCATATGGCTGGGTTCAAACTGGAATGGCATGGTGAGCAAAAAAACGATGGATTTAGGCCCAGATCTCTGTACTGGGGTGAATGTATGACATTGTTCTGCATTCTGTCCATCAACTGTTGTTTTTGTGTTGCTGGGTGCCCAGACACTCCAAACTGAGCAGGTTACAAAACCAAACCGGACGTGCACCTTCAGGCACAGCCCTTTATAAGGTAGCCAGGGGGAATGACGGGGGCAATACAATACCAATTTGTTTTTTAGCGACAGGTTTTCTTATTGCAAGGTCTGGACTTAATGTCTTAGCCAATTCGAACGCACTAAGGGCCTCCTCCGTAAGCACCTGAGCTAGGTCAAGAATGCTGAACTGATTGTGCGAGTCCATTTCCTCTGAGCGGAGAAGAGTGTATGAGGCTTGGCTTTCTGTCATGCCACTCACCTGGCTCTTGTCCGCAGAGACTATACTGGACCTCCTATCTCTCCTAGAGTGGCGTCTGATCAGGGAATTGTAACCGTGAATGGTTACAATTGGGGGCGTGGCTTAACGGCTAGAGAGGCTGACTTTGAAGTTGGGGAGCCAGGTTCGAGTTTGGCGGGAGGCTCAAGCATCCTGTGGTTCTGGGCAAATCACTTAATCTCCCAGTGCCTAAAAAAAAAAATGTGTCAGTCTGTAATGCAACTGGTGCTCATGCAAAGCGCTCTGATACCTTCAGGTCAAGTTCGCACTATATAAAACTGCAACAACAAAAAAATCTGCCACCCCAGAAGGAAAGGGGGTTTGGATTGGACAAAATAACTAACAGAGAGACTTGCGTGCCTTTGAGCTCAGCCATCATCTTCTTGGAGTCGTACGTATGTCTCTTCTCAGTTCTGGAGAGCGTTGTTGTGATATGTGCACTATGTAGTGCGCAGTGAGCTGTACTGCAAATACAAGTAGAGAGGTTATTCAACAAATGTGTAGTCGTGAAATATTCCCTCCCGCCTTTGACATGTGTACTAACAGTCACTTACACGATAATGAATCTATTGCTGCATAGACTTCCAATAATCAACTGTTACCCTTGTAGTTGCTGCACTACCGGCAGAAGCTATATCATGTTTTCACATCACACACTGGGTACACCTTGCTTGTTCAACACTAGGCACAAGGTGCGCAAGAGTGTGCTTTTGGATTCACAGACTACAGCACAATAAAAGACGGCACATAAGAATGTCATTGGGCGCTAATACCAAGGCCTCAGTATGCACATTAAATAATGCCCACAATGTCTCAATGTTCAAGAGTTGTCCTGTTTTCTGATTTTCAGCATCATAAAAACAAGTCTTTCATTGATACGCTTTCCGTTAGTGCACTCACCTTAAGGAAGGTACTTAACCATGTTTTCTCCTTTTAGGTGCAGCGTGGCAGGGATGATGTTCGCTGCACCGCTGGATTTGCAGGGTAGAAGGTGTCCGCAGTGTCGGTGATTCGTAGGAGAGCCATGCGGCGTTGCAGGGATGGAGTTCGCTATGTCGCTGAATTTGCAGGGGAGAAGATGTCCGCAACGTCGGAGATTCGCAGTTGAGCTGCAATGCAGAAGATGCTCGGCTGGGTTGTGGAGACATTCAGGTGAGCGGGATCGCTGAGCAGGATCTGTTTTCTTCAGCCAGTGAGTAAGCCAAGCACTGCCTTGTGGTTTGAGTGTGGCATGAATACTGTTACCAAATCATGATGAGGCAGCCCAAATATCCTCATAGTCATGTGCCTATGAGTCAGCCCAAATATCCCCATAGTCATGTGCCTATGAGGCAGCCCAAATATCACCACAATCTGAAAGAGACAATTAGTTATGGATTTCTCACCTTAGAATTACCCACAGGCGTCAGACTGGATCCGGAGAATTTTTTTCTCAGCAGTACCTCTGCGCGTCGATAGGTGGTGTCGGTCGACTCCACGTTCGTAGTTGGAGTCGTGGTCGCCGGATTGAAGTCGCGGTATCTACTTAGACGCCGCCCTTGCGTGCTGACGTCAGTTCTTTCTTTTTCCGCGCCAGCCAGCGCAGATCCGGAGAGAACGGTACCTCAAGTCACTTTTTGACTCCGTTTTTGTGACTTTTGTCGACACCTTTTTTGAGTCGATCATCTCCTGGTGCACGGACGGATGTCACGTTGGACCGGCGTCAAGGCTTGCGACTCCTGTCGCAAACTGATGTCGGTCACGGACCTGCACCTCGTGTGCCTTTGGTGCCTGGAGCGCGACCACGACCCGAAGTCATGCTCCGACTGCCGACCCGAAGTCTTTGCGGGAGCGGTCCCGAAAGCTTCTCGAGGCTCGGCAGTCCGCTCTGTGCAGTTCGCGGTCCCATTCAAGACGTAGGTCACGGGGCCGGTCGTGGAGCCACCACCACCACCACTTGTCATCAAAGCACTAGAAGAAGCTTCGTCGCTCTTCGCGTTCTCCCCGTCCGTCGGCCGACGCGACGCGGGAAGCGGAAGGTAGTCGTCCGGCTCCGCCCACCGAGCCTGTTGGGTCGACTCCAGCCTTCCCTCCCTTCCCGGGAGCCGGAGCGACCCCTGCCCATCTTTGGGCAGCCCGACTCCGCTGGCGCGCCCTCAGGCCCCGCGGACTTGGTTGGGGGCTCTTTGCCTTCGATGTCGGCGGTTTCGGCTCCCACACCGTAGGGCCCCCAAGGATCCAGGCCTGGATCCGGATCGGCGCCGGTCGACCTCGTGACACCTTCTCCGGCGCCGAATCCAGTGACAACACCCCCACCGCCTCCGACGCCGGTTGTGTCCCCAGCCGGCGTCGGCCCCGGCCTCCCCCTCGATGAGGACATGGAGCCGGACCGACGCCGACCGGTACTTTTGTACCCCTGTTCTCCCCTGAGGTTTCCTGCCACCCTGAGTGGCTACCAGGAGAGGGTGAGGAGGACTGGGAGGGGTCTGTAGACCCTCTTGCAGACCAGTTGGAGGAACCGGACTGGAGAGAGGAGTTGGGTGATGCCAGTGGTCTGGTCACCTCCCCAGACCTTGGCATGCTTTCTCCCCCTACCGTGGCTACGGAGGAGGGTGCATCTTACACAGTGGTGTTGCGTAGGGCAGCCAAAGCCTTAAACCTCGAGCTTCCTACGGTGGCGGTCAGGACTAACCTCCTGAAAGAGGTGCTTGAACCGGCAGCGGCCTCTAAGGAGCACCTGCTGCCGTTCAATGAGGCCCTTACGGACATCCTTTTGGGCACTTGGTCCAAGCCCAACACAGGGGCTACTGTGGACAAGATGATTGCACGACGCCACCGCCCGGCCGCGGGCGACCCCATTTTCTTCTCTTCCCATCCTACCCCTGAGAGCCTGGTAGGCCAAGCTTCCACGTCCAAAGGCGCATTCCCTAACGCACCACATGATAGGGAATTCAAGAAGCTGGACCACCTTGGGAAGAAGATGTTTTCTTCCTCCAGCTTAGGACAGCAGGCGGTGAACACCGCATGTCTATTGGGCCACTACTCCCACTCGGTGTGGGACACGGTTGCGCAGGTGCTGCCACAGTGCCCGGTGGAGGTCCGGGCTGTGCTCTCCGCAGCGATGTTCACCATCCGGTGTGGGCTGGACACCGCTGACTCACTGGGCAGGACGATTTCCACGTCAGTAGCACTGAGACGCTACGCCTGTTTGAGGTCCACTGGCTTTTCGGGGGATGTGCAAGCAACGCTTTTGGACATGCCCTTTGATGGCCGTCGCCTGTTTGGCGACAAGGCAGACAGCGCGCTCGAGCGCTTTAAGGATTCTAGGGCTACGTCCAGATCCCTAGGCCTCGCTTCCACCTCCCACCCAGCACAGTCTGCCTTTCGCCCCTTTCGTGGCTACGGAAGGGGTGCCCCACCACGTTCCGCCCAGGGCCACAGGCCTGCGCAAGCTGTCCAGCCTCTGCGCGGCCGGGGACGTGGGACCCACCGCCGTGGGTCTGGGGCCCAGCGTGCGGGCCTGTCTACCAGCGCTCCCTCTGCAGCAGCCTCCAAGCCCTCCTAGTCCGACCTTTCAAGGCCACCTTTTGCCAGTGGGCGGCAGGATTCGCCATCACCTCCCCCGCTGGCTCAACATCACATCGGACAGGTGTGTTTTGCAGATAGTCCGGAGGAACTTGGAACCTGGAGGAACAGAGTACAGCCTATCGGGGTCTAAATAAGGCCCTGTGTTTTTCAGTGGACACTAATATAATGGCTCTAACACTCCCTCGATCTTCTGTAACTTTTTCCTCACTACCTCCCCTTCGAGACTACCCCTCCATCCATGCCACCTCAGACCCATCGCATGTCGGAGGATCACTTGGCCCTTCTCCAACAGGAAGTTACGGCTCTCTTGGCCAAGGGAGCCGTCGAGCGAGTTCCTGCCCCAGAAGTAGGTCGTGGTTGTTATTCCCACTACTTTCTGGTGCTCAAGAAGGACAAGGGCCTGCGTCCTATCTTGGATCTTCGGAACGTCAACCGCTTTCTCCGGAGGGAGAAGTTCAAGATTTTGACATTGGCTCAGGTCCTGTCTGCCCTCGACCCTGGAGACTGGATGGTAGCGTTGGACTTGTAGAACGCTTAATTTCACATCCCCATCCTGTCGGCCCATCGGCGTTACCTACGGTTCACGGTAGGCCACAAGCACTTTCAGTTTACCGTGCTCCCCTTCGGCCTTACCAGCGCCCCTCGGGTGTTCACGAAAGTGATGGCGGTGGTCGCAGCTCATCTGCGCAGATCAGGGGTTCCAGTCTTCCCCTATCTCGACGACTGGCTGTTGAAGGCGGGCTCGCCCCAGGCGGTCGTCTTCCACCTCCAGACTACGGCGACCTCCTGCATTCGCTGGGGTTCACCATCAATGTGCCGAAGTCACACCTGATCCCCTCTCAGAAGGTCCTTTTCATCGGAGCGGTTCTGGACACAGCGCAGTTTCGGCTTATCCTCCCGAGCAGCGAGTCCAGGATATTCGGGCTATGATTCCAATCTTTCAGCCTCTATCCCGGGTTTCGGTCAGAATGACCCTGAGGCTACTGGGCCTTATGGCCTCCTGCATCCTGCTGGTGGACTATGCCAGGTGGCATATGCGGGCTCTGCAGTGGGACCTGAAGTTCCTGTGGGCACATCAAATGGGGAATCTTTCCGATTGCGTCCAGATCTCGGAGGGCACTGCATATCAATTGCAGTGGTGGCCCACGAACCGGGATTGGGTCAACGGCAGATCCCTCTCCCTTCCCCAACCGGAGTTCACAGTGGTGACAGATGCATCACTGCTGGGGTGGGGCGGCCACATGGGAGAGGCGGAGATCAGAGGCCTCTGGTCTCCGGCGGAGTCCGGGCTCCATATCAACCTTCTGGAGCTTCGGGCGATTTGTCTTGCACTAAAGGCATTCCTTCCCTCTGTCAGGGAAAGCGCAGTGCAGGTGTTCATGGACAACACCACCGCCATGTGGTATTGCAACAAACAAGGCGGGGTGGGGTCGTGGACCCTATGTCAGGAGGCTCTCTGCCTTTGGACATGGCTGGAACATCAGGGAATATCCCTGGTGGTTCAACACTTGGCAGGTTCTCTGAATGCCAGGGCGGACAAACTCAGCCGCTGGTGCTTGATGGATCACGAATGACGTCTTCACTCGAAGGTGGTGCAAGGTCTCTTTCAGCAGTGGGGAGAGCCTTGGTTAGATCTATTCGCCACCGAAGAGAACGCACAATGTCAGCAGTTCTGCGCGTTGGAATTTCCAAGGTGGCACTCACTCGGAGATGCTTTTCGTTGCGAGTGGAGTTGGGGTCTTCTATACGCCTTTCCGCCTATACCACTTCTGCCCAGAGTGCTGAAGAAGATCAGGCGCGACCGGGCCAAAGTCATTTTTGTGGCTCCGGATTGGGCACGAAGAGTCTGGTATCCCGAGCTATTACACATGGCCATCGATCCTCCGATCAGACTGCCTCTTCGGGAGGATCTTCTGTCGCAGCAGCAGGGGACGGTCCTCCACCCGAACCTGTCCAGCCTCCACCTCCTTGCGTGGAGATTTAACGGCGACAGTTGACAGCTTTCGACCTTCCTCCCGAAGTCTGTAATGTTATCTTGGCAGCCAGGCGTCCCTCCACCAAAGCGGTATACGCCTGTAGATGGAACAAATTTGTGGCATGGTGCGCAGCAAAGGCTGTGAATCCCCTTTCTGCCCCCCTTTCAGAGGTTCTCCTCTTCCTTCTTTCTTTGGCCCAGCAGGGCTCTGCTCTGGGCACTCTCAAAGGCTATCTTTCGGCCATTTCGGCCTTCCTTCGGCTGCACGACCAGCCTTCTCTTTTTAAGTCCCCTATTGTCAATGGCTTCCTTAAGGGCATTACTCACTTGTTTCCTCCAACTCATTTCGTGATGCCCCAGTGGGACTTGAACCTCGTTCTTACTTTTCTTGTGTGTGCTCCCTTCGAGCCGTTACATAACTGTCCTCTCAGACTCTGAACCCTTAAAACTGCCTTTCTGGTTGCCATCACCTCTGCTCGCAGGGTGAGTGAGCTACAGGTCTTTTCTTCTAAGCCTCCTTTCCTGGCTGTTCATCCAGACAAGGTTGTCCTCCGCACTAGGCCGTCTTTCCTTCCCAAAGTGGTTACCTCTTTCCATATAGGACAGACCATCACTTTGCCCACCTTCTTTCCACCTCCGCATCCTTCTAAAGAGGAAGAGAGGCTCCACCGTCTGGATCCAAAACGTGCGCTTTTGTTCTATATGGATCGCACAAAACAATTCCGGGTGGATGACCAACTCTTTGTTGGTTATGTGGGCGCCAAGAAAGGTCGGGCCGTGCAAAAACAAACCATCTCCTGATGGGTCGTTCTTTGCATCAAAATCTGCTATTTCTTAGCGAAAAAGGAACCTCCAGTTGGGTTGCGTGCCCATTCCACCAGGGCGACGGCAGCCACTACTGCTTTGGGACGTGGAGTCCCCCTTCTTGACATCTACCAGGCAGCTACGTGAGCTTTACTGCACACGTTTACCAAACACTACTGCCTGGACAGCCAAGTCTGGAGGGACAGCTTCTTCGGCCGTTCAGTTCTCCAGGACTTTCTGGTGTGAACTTGGTTGGCATACAAGTTACTTACCTTCGGTAACGATATATCTGTATGAGACATAGATTAGTTATGGATTCCTCACCGCCCCACCCATCCTCCCCGTTTTGCGAACTGATTTCTAGGGTAAGGGACTTCCTTTCAGGGCCCTAGTTTTCGTGCACCAGTGGTCAGTGCCTTGCATGGCTCTGCGCTTCTGGCGTGGAATGTCGTGTAAAGAACTGACGTCAGCGCGCGAGGGCGGCATCTAAGTAGATACCGCGACGTCATTCTGGCGACCACGACGCCAATGACGAACGCGGAGTCGACCAACGCCACCTATCAACGCGCAGAGGTACTGCTGAGGGAAAAAAATTCCAGATCCAGTCTGACACCTGGGGGTAATTCTAAGGTGAGGAATCCATAACTAATCTATGTCTCTTACAGATATATTGTTACCGAAGGTAAGTAACTTGTTTGTCATGATGAGTCGGCCTGAAGGTCCTGGTGGATGTTACTGTTTGTACTTTGGTGTTTCATGACTCGGTGGCCTAGGGCCCCAGGGGATAATTACCATGCTAAGAATGTTGTCAAGCCAAAAGGGGCAAAGAGTTCCATGAAAAGCCAGGGAGGCATTCAGACGTGTGCTCGATCCCGCAAGCTCCCCCACACACAAGGTACAGGAGGAGTGAAAACACAAGGAAGTCAGGGTCATGAAATACTTAGAGATCCCATAAAGATCATCAGGGAGCTTTAATAACTCCTCTAAAAAAAGAGAGTCCCCCTCACTTTCAAGAGTATTTACTTGGGGAGTGCAAACCTTATTGTGAAACTTAAATAGAGGGTAACCTACATGAATGCCAATGTCCTTATAGTCCCTTGAACGGGCATTGGAACTTTGTCCACCAGACCAACCTTCTACTTTAGAGGGGAGGTCTTTAATAATCAGAGATAAAATGTCAAGTAATGGTCTGAGTTTTCTGTTTTTTCCAACAAATTCTAAATGGAGGACAAAATTTGTTCCAGATAGTGTAATGCTTCGGAATATTTAATATAGTCCCCAGTGAGATGAGTAGAGGTATTCAAATTAAGTTCTGGAGATCTGGATAAGTGACGGAAGACGAGAGTTTACTAGGAGTGCTGCAAAATAAAGACATTGGTATGTTATTAACTGGGGAAAGCACATTAGTCGGAGTGAAAGAAACTATGGGCTTATGATTGCCCTGGGGGGGCAAAGTTGGAGGCATAATATCTGGCAGAGTGTATTCTAGTACTAAGGGAGCAGACGAGACAAACAAATCCAATAACTTCCTCTCCAGATCATCTTCCTTTAATGTTGGCTCGGAAGAGGAGTGTGGGTCCAAGAGCCCCATATCACCTGGAGCACCATTCCTTTTGGGCTCTACTCTTGTATTAGGCCCAGAAAATTCAAGGAAATAAGCAGAAATAGATGAGCAATGTTCCAACATGATTTGATTTATTTCTAAGAGGGGTTCGATTTAGTTTTGTGGCAAGTTCTGGTGGAGATTAGCCACCCGACCTCAATTTATTTGCAGTCATTCTCAAAGAGAAGGAGGCTGAAGGTATTAACTGACGTCGCTCTTGCTCTGCCAGTACACTCCAAAACAACACACCAACAACTTGTAAGAAAAGATCCGCACCCCCATTTAATCTTCAAAGCCCCACATCATCACACCATTGAAATTCTTCAAAAACAATGGCCACTTATGTCGGCTTCCGCTTTCAAATGCACCTTATGGCGTGTCTGCATTGCTCATGACAAGGCAAGATCCATGCTCCTAAAGAATGCTCACCCTGCTTGAACTAGATGGCATGCAAAATTCAAATGCCTCAAGAGGGCCTGAACTTTCGTCAACTCCAATGTTCTTACCTATAGTGCCTCAGCAAAGTAAAGCATTGCATCTACTTCCTCCTCCAGTAGCACTGCTTCTGAATCTATGTCAATACCTAAGAACATAACCTCGATACTCTTGGTAGGTGGTCACTCTCTGTTTTCTATGGCGCCTGCCAACCAACTCATCAACCAACCTCTTAAACTTCACCAGCACTTCCCTACACACCATTCCCCCTTTTGCTCCCACAGAAAAGAAGTCCTCCATATAGTAGGTCACTTTCACAGATACAGTGGCCACTGAAAACAACACTGCAGAAATTCACTAAAATGTCCCAAAAAGCAAGACATTGAAAGTCCTGTCATTAAAGCCTTATCTACATCAAATTGCATGCAAACTACATGCAAATTATTGTCAAATCTTGTGGGTGAGCTGGCAGCTGATGAAATTAGGATTTTTTTAATCACAATTTGCCTTCTCCACACCTACTCCACGCTTCCCAATTACCATCATTGTATCTGTCACACTCGAGTAATGAACAGTGTTTTCCTCTTCCACTATAAAATCATTCAATGACTGCACTTCCCACCATGATAAGTGATGTATAATTCTAAATTCTTGTTCTACGTTCATGGAAACTGTTCTCAGAGGTGACACGATTAAGAGTCTTATTTAGAGCTTGGTGGACTGAGTACTCTGCCACATAGTGGAGTAGCTTGTTCACCAAACTCAGTGGGCCTACTTTATTTAGAGATGGTCGAACCTTCATGTGTTCCACTGTTGGAGCCTCCGCTGGCTATGTCAGTTGTAACCGTAAACCGACAGGACACACATAAATTTGGTTCAGTCTAAGTACCTAAAGCTGTCTGCCTTATTTCTGGTGTGCTCTTTTCCTGTTCGGAACCATCAAAAAAAGCCAGGTAACTTTGCTGTGTGAGTGCACCGAACATGACATCTACACAGAAAAGCTACAGAGCCTTGAATAAAGCCGTCCTGGTGATGGCTCCTCTAAAGACACAGAGATCTCCACCAGGAAGATGAAGTTCTCCAAATATGGCAGGCTGTAGTCCACCAGGCAGTGAAGTCCATCCCTCCGCTGACCTGGAGGAACAGAGTACAGCCTATCGGGGTCTAAATAAGGCCCTGTGTTTTTCAGTGGACACTAATATAATGGCTCTACCACTCCCTCGATCTTCTGTATCTTTTTCCTCACTACCTCCGGCACGGCCAGCGCAGACCTTCAATTGCTGCCCAATGCTTCTCCCTTTGGCACTGATAACCCAACCTAAACCCTATCTGAAACCTCGGCAAAAGCACACCTTCTTCTGTTTGGATAAAACCTTAGCCAATGTTCTAGGAAACTGCACAATAACTGGTGTACATGCCCTTTCCTTAGGCCAGTTGGTTGCCACTGCCTTCTTGTCTTTCTAACTCATCCCACAACTGGCTGAAAGGCTTCATGGTTGTTTGTCTAATCGAAAACTTTAAACATTCTTCCCTTAATTTGAAGAACTCTGTACTGCAGAAACCCCTAATATATGACCTGCATGTTCCTCCTACCTGCCATTGCCCTCTTACAGTTCTTCCATCCCAAATTGAATAGGGTGGTTCAGAAAGGGCTAATATAGCACTGGAAGCCTATGCCAACTCTGCTTGCACGATCCAGTGCAAACACATATTTATGTCTAGTTTCCCCAACGTCATCTCCCATCCAAACGTGGAACATCTCATCATACTGAACCCAAGCAAAGCCTCAGAATTCACTTGCACTTTCCTAATGATATTCATGCACCTAAAAATTGTAAGCCACTGTTCCAATTAGATTTAGCAATATATGCTACCATGTACCAGGAACACTGAAATCAAATTCTCTATTGTGACTGAAAGCAGTGGCTTTTTATCCAATTCTTGCTCCTCTGATTTGTTACATTCCTTAGACCGCATCTCCATGAACTCCATGTTACATAACTATTCCTTCATGGGTTTCATCAAATGACAACCCAATGCCTCTATTTTCCCATATCTGGTAACTTCCTATAATTGTTTAGAAGATTAAGTAAGGATAAGAACATTTAGAGCGCATTCAAAAGCGTATTTAAAAATTAGCCTGTGTAAATGTATTCTCGTATAACATGCTGTTGGGTCACAGTCCCTCAGCCTCTTGATATAAAGTCAAAACACACTATTCCAATCCGATTCTTTGTCTTTGGGTTCTGCAGAAGGGGATAAACACGACAGCTGGTCCACTCTCGTTGTGCGTCTCATTGTCCCTGAAGTCCCTCGACGTGCAGGTCGGTTTTCCTCGGCATTGGTGTCCGGTCTGGACACAACAAGCCTTGGTTGCTGCAAGGGGTCCAATAACCCAGGTATAGGTGTTGTGCGGCTCCCATCACTCCTGGCGTCCCGACACTTGGAGGGAGGACGGATCTGACATGTAGGAGCATGGCTACCTCTTCCTGGACGGCTGCTGCGTTGGTAGTCCCCGTAGGCAGCAGCTCGGTGTATTGGGGGTTGCCTCTTTGGTGGCTCGGCTGCCGAGGAGTAGCTCCACTACTCCAAGGGAGTTTCTCTGGGTATTGGCGAAGCACTGGCAGCCCTCTGGGTTTTTTGGAGTCTGCACAGCAGCAGGACGAGTCAGTTGCTTCACGAGGGTCGGGTGCAGCAGGCAGGATGGCAAGGTTGGCGCCAAGTCAATCGTGCTCCTTGGTTCTCGGATCAGGAGTCTTCTTTGTCCACTCCTTCTTTCGTATCCTTCGAAATCTGAAGTCCTGGTATCAGGGGGTCACCTAAATACTCAGTTTAGGGGTGTTAAGGGGAGTGAGGGTTAGCAGCCAATGGGCTACTTACCCCTAGGGTCACTAAACTACCAAGATGACCACTTCCTTTGGGGAGCGGGCATCACCCTGTCCCAGAGTTCCTAATTCCACCACACACAAGATGGTGGATATCCTAAATTTGTGTTTTCTTCAGGCTGTTCACCCTAGAGGTGAGTGCAGCCTGGCAGTGCAACACACATCCTGCATAGCTAGTTTTCCTACCTGTCCTGGAGCCAAATGGGCCCATGGTAGGGGGTGGCATCTCCCCTGTCTGGGGGAAGTCTTTGGTCACATATCAAAGGCAGCAGAAACCTTTGTAGCCTCCTGCCTTGATATGCTGATTTACTAGCCTTCCTGGAGAAGGAGGTCATTACGCCTCTCTCCAGAGCAGGCATTGTTTCTGTCCTGTGAGAGCAGGGCTCGCACCTTCTAGGGGGTCAGAAACTTGTCTGTGGTGGCAGGCTGGACTGAACCAGTCAGCCAGCGCACTAGAAGGCTAGTAGGGCTCAGGGGGCACCTCTAAGGTACACTTGGGGTCATGTGTCAATAAATCCATCAGTGTGGGTTTATTAATATGAGGTGTTTGATACCAAACACCATAGGTTTCAGTGAAGCCATTATGTAGCTGGGAAACTCGTTTTGACCAATGCCCAGTACGTACCTTAAGATGGCTTCCCTGTTCACTAGTACTGTCAGTAATTAAACAGGCCAGCACTGGGGCATATCTGCCCATGCAGATATGTCCTTACATGTAATATAATGGACCCTCCTTAAGCTGTAAGGCCTGCTGTGAGTTTGACTTACAAATATTACAAGCAGTGTTAGGGGACGTAGCACACAAGCGTGTGCCATGTTGTGTTTTCACTTTTTAGAGCACCTTGTCATGCAGGCTGTTGTGGCAGTCTGTATGAGTTTGGTGCTGGGTCCCTTGGTGTGGCACAAGATATGCTGCTTAGGGACCCTCTTTAGTACCTATGCCTAGGTACCAGAGGTACTACTTACTAGGGATTTGCAGGGGTGCTAAAAGCCTGGTCAATTGGGGATCAATTGACCAGTTGTCTTGTTTTGGGGAAAGAACACTGACACTATGGACCTGGTAAGCAGGAACCCAGTGCACTTCAGTCAAAGTTGCATCAAATACCAGGCAAAAAGTGGGGAGACTACTGCAACAAAAACCCAGTTTCCTACACCAATGCACATCAAGGAATTATACTCCCCAGATTTAGTAACTTTTAACTTGACATAAACCATATTAGACCTTGAATAGTATTGTTTCTTTAAAATCCTTTATTAATTAATGTTATCATGAAATTTCCATAGTTTTCTTTGTATTTAATATCCCAAATTACTGTAAATAACTAGGGGTTTGGAAATAATACAAGTCACAAATATTGTTTTTCTCAAGTTAAAAGTTGTTAACTTTGCAGAGTGTAGTTCCGCTCTGAACATTGAGAGCCACTGACCCCATCTAACCAATTTCCTAAACTTCACCAACTCACCCAATTACTCCAGAGGGTAATTTACTTTTCCTTCACCTTACTCCCCCTGCCAATCTAACCACTGCAGTCACTAGTCCATCTCCTTTTTCCTCCCCTGCTTGCATTCTATGTCTTTTATGCCCACTTTGCTACCATATTTTACTTAGTCCCCACTCCATTTTCCACTGGCTCTTCCTGGCCCCCAAGTCATTCTCATTTCTCTCATCCCAGAACTTTTCAGACACCTATACACCCCTGTAAGTATTATGTGAGTATTCTCTTCTTGTGGGCACCATCACATGGGTCACACCAATGGCGTAACAGTAGCCCCACGCGGTGCATGCCCGAGCACCAGGGGGCCCTCTCCGGCACTGTGCATGGGCGGTGGGCCCCCTAGCCTTAAAGCTCCTGATTGAGTCTGGAGCATGGGGGCCCCCTCTGTGAACTGTGTAGGGGTCCTCCTCAAGTATCGTTATGCCACTGAGTCACACCTCACCGGTCCCCTAGAGTTGTTCCAGACACTACTGGTGTCAGTACCACTTCAGTGGCCTTCTCTGCTAGTATTTTTCTCTTTGCTTGCCTGGCCATGCAAACCAGACAAGCGAGCACCCTCGGAAGCCCACAGACTGATTCAGGCCATTGCTGTTTCCTTTCTCCTGGACCTCCCTTGACCGCTGCTCAAACTGCTCACCTATTCCTCGCCCTGATTATGTTGTGACCATCCAATTCCCCACAACCATGGTGTGGCGCGGTGGAGAAGCAGACAGG
Organism: Calotriton arnoldi; assembly: GCA_963921515.1. NCBI lineage: Eukaryota > Metazoa > Chordata > Amphibia > Caudata > Salamandridae > Calotriton > Calotriton arnoldi. The sequence goes on along the minus strand of CAWUFW010002431.1, from coordinate 559,382 downwards.
GACACGTTTCAGGTTTTGGTTGATTTATTGTCAATACAACTGTTTACGGGGCTTTGCTTGCTCAGGGGTTTCTTCGTGGTCGCTTTATGGGTAACCGCCATCTTCCCTCTCTTACGTCAGAGAGTGGGGTCTTTCGGGCGTTCTCTCTCGTCCCGTGCTCGTCGGGGGCCCGCCGGGATTTCAGCGACCAAAGTAAAAGAGGAAAACAACAAAAAACGTAAGGACGTGGCTCTGGTGTCCTATACTGTGATCAGGGGGAAAGGAGTGAAGGGAGATATCACCCGATACCAGCACCAGTGCTCGCGGCTTTCTTGCACTGCGAAAGTAGTTACGCGCAGTTAAGCCAAAACACAGTAAGTGCTTTGTGTCTCTCTTAACTCACTCCACCCGTCCCTTCCTTGAGAGCTCCAGCCCCCTTACCCCATACGGTCTCAAGCCGGCCCCGTACCTTGTGTAGCCACGTCCCTCCTGGAACGCGGCTGGCGCCTGCAAGATGCCGAATAGGGTCCGGCTCCCTCTCTGGTTCTTCCCCGCCAGCGGTTCTTCGGCGTTCCTGTTCTGGCGTCCTTTCCTCCTCGCCTCGTGGTCCTGTCACTCCTCGTATTCCTGGTGATATGAAGAAGGTCCGGATAGTTCTCTCTTATTCCTCTGGGTCACCTCCTTCCGCTCTCCCAGCTAGAGTCGAACGCCAACTCCGATCCGTGTCTTCCTCTTTCAAGTTGAGTGCATCACATGACCTAGTCACATGATCGGGAGACGGGTCCCATGGCACGAGTCTCTTAAAGTAACCGTCCACATCCTGCTCCGCAGTCCTTGTCTGAAAACAGAGGAGAGGACACGGAGAAAGGTAAGGGGGAAAGTGTTCTACTACAGTGTCCTGTGCTTCTGTCTGATGTGGTAGCACTTCGTCACACACCCCTACCCCAGCCTGTTCCCGGTCGGGGAACAGGGGAATGCGTGAGAGGAAGTCCGCGTTCCCATTGTCGGCGCCCTTGCGATGCCTGACCTCAAAAGAAAAGGGTTGGTGGGAGAGGAACCAACGCACTATCCGCGGGTTGTTCCCCTTATTTCGGCTCATCCAGAGTAGTGGGGCATGGTCGGTATACAAAAGGAAATGGGAGCCCTCAAGGTAGTAACGGAGCTTATCCACAGCCCACTTAATCGCAAGGCACTCCTTCTCTATTATGGGGTATCATTGTTCACGCGGATAGAGTTTGCGGCTGATGAACAAGATGGGATGTTCAACACCCTCATCAGATGCCTAAGACAAAACCGCCTCCAGCCCGTTTTCAGAGGCATCCGTCTGTAGAAGGAATGGCTTGGTAAAATCAGGAGAGCGCAGTATGGGACTGGATGTGATATCGGCTTTCAGGTTTTGGAAGGCCACTACTGCCTCGGGTGGGGGATGTAGCAGGTCTTTCGTCTTGGTCTCCTTTTTCAACAAATCAGTGAGAGGTGAGGCCATTTCCGAGTATTGGGGAATGAATCTCCGGTAATAGCCAAGAAGACCTAGGAAGGCCCTGACTTCTTTTTTTGTGGTGGGGAAAGATGTATGAACTATCACTTTTATCTTTTCCTGTTGGGGTTCTATGTGCCCGTTCCCAAGGAGATACCCCAGATATTTTACCTTTTGGAACCCTGCTCGTGATTTTTTTGCGTTTAAATGTAACCCTGCCGATTGTAGGGCCTGGAGGACCTGATGACAATGGTGGAGATGATGTTCCCAGGTGGGGCTGTATATGACGATGTCGTCAAGATAGGCAGACGAATATGCTTGGTGGTCTGACAGCACCCTGTTCATGAGCCTCTGGAATGTGGCAGGTCCTCCGTGGAGACCAAAAGGCAGGACAGTGAACTCGTACAAGTCGTGGGGGTAGAAAAGGCAGTTTTTTCTTGGTCCTGTGGTCTGAGGGGCACCTGCCAATATCCCTTAGTGAGGTCCAGGGTTGTGATATAATGGGCATCGCCTAGCTTTTCAATGAGCTCGTCCACGCGGGGGAGGGGGTAAGAGTCACATTTAGATATAGCATTGATAACCCTAAAATCTATACAAAACCGGACGGAACCGTCCAGTTTCGGCACTAGAACGATTGGTGAAGACCAATCGCTTTGTGAAGGCCTTATTACTCCCATAGTGATCATGCTTTCGACCTCCTGACTTATCGCCTCCCTGCGGGCAGCAGGTATGCGATAAGGTTTTTGCTTCACTACTTTGCCTGGCTGAGTGGGAATGGAGTGTTCCGTTAAGGAGGTTCTCCCTGGAAGATCAGAAAACAAAGGAGAGAAAGGTCGTAGGGTGTCCTGTAGCGTTTTTTTTATGCTCTACGGAAAGCTTGTTGTTGACTACCAGTTGGTTTAGAGTGGTATTGGTGTCCTGTACGGGGACAACGGTGTGAAGGTCCTTGGAAAGCGGTCTTAGCCATTTTTTTAATAGGTTAATATGATACAATTGTGTCCTTTTGGGAGTGATCTGTACGTGGTAGGACGTTAGACTTATTTTGTTCGTGATTTTGTACGGGCCTTACCATTCGGATCTGATTTTGGAAAGGGCGGATGGCATGAGGACTAGGACCCAGTCCCCCGCCTTTAGGCGTCTCCATTTTTTCCCTTTGTTATAGTACATTTGCTGTTTGACTTGGGCTTGTTCTAGATTGGCGTCTGCGAACTCTCTTAACTTGTGGAGTCGGGTACGTAAGGCTTGTGTATAGTTAAGGAAGGACTTGGTTTCCTCTTGTTTTTCTTGTTCCCAAACCTCCTTGGTTATCTCTAACAGGCTACGGGGCTCTCTGCCATAAAGGAGTTTAAAAGGGGAGCAGCCCAGACTGGTTTGGGTCTGGCTTCTGACGACATACAGAGCCAGAGGGAGAAGCATGTCCCATTCCTTGCCCTCAACACTCAACAGCTTTTTTAATGTTAGTTTAAGGGTAGCGTTATACCTCTCACACAAACCATCGGTTTGTGGGTGGTATACAGATGTTTTAATGTGTGATATGTCAAGGGACTTACAGATTTGTGACATCAACTTAGAAACAAAGGGGGTTCCTTGGTCCGGGTGGATTTCACGTGGGAAACCGACCCGGGAGAACAATTCTAGTAACTTGTCACTGATATTAACAGTGGTGGGAGCACGTATAGGAAAAGCCTCGGGGTACCGGGTGGCATAATCCACTATGACTAAGGCGTACAGGTTGCCCTTCTTGGTTCGGGGTAAGGGGCCAATAAGATCCATGCCTATTCTCTCCAACGGCCTTCCGATAACCGGAAGCGGCTGCAGGGGAACAGCTGGCGGTTTGTAGGGGTTTTTCTTTTGGCATACCTCACATTCGTGACAGAACTTGGTGACATGTGAAAAGATACCCGGCCAGTAGAAATGTCGCAACAATATGTGCGTTGTCTTTTGCGCTCCCCTGTGTCCTGCCAGTAAATGGGAGTGGGCGGAAAAAACAAGACCTGTTCTCTAAAGGCCTGCGGTACTACCAATTGAGGGGGGTCTCCTGGGTTCCCAATCCTATATAGCAGCTCATTTATGACCTGAAAGTGGGGATACACAGGGTTTGGTATAAGACAGGTCTGTCTAGCATGGTCCCAGGCGGCTCGTAATGTAGGGTCGTGTGTCTGGCTAAACCTAAAACTTCTGTCAGAAAGCCAGGGGGCCTGAGTGAGGAAGGACTGGCGAACTGGGTCTTGGGGCTGTATTCTATCCCTCAGCAATGGGAGAAACGACGTGTTGTCCTGTCCTATTATCAACTGCTCAGGGAGGGATGGCAACACCCCAAGCTTAGCCTGTAGAATTTGACCGTTTGGTAGAGAGATGGGTAGCTGTACTATGGGATAGATACCGATGTCTCCATGTACGCACCTGATAGGCACGGTTTCTCCTGTAGGGGTGGTTGAGGGGTCGACCAGGGATTGGAGTATAACCGACTGGCGACAGCCGGAATCCAATAAAGCTCGTACTGTCGCGCCCTTCACGAGTACACTTACGTAAAAACTGGGTCCCATTTCCTCGGTGTAGAGGATCGAACGGGGTATGCAACTTATGTCCATGGGTTTGGGGGGCGGAGCTTGCTCGCAACGACGATGGCTGCCTAGCCTGTAAGCTCTGCGTAGCCATCGTATTATCCTACAGGAATCCTGCATCTGCGCTGCCTGCCTGCCCGGACTCGGGCTGTCACCGGTCCCCGAAGGCATTGGGGACGAGATGAGCTGTATCTGACCCATAAAAGCCCCAGCAACTAGCGAGCGGAACGAGACTGCTGGCAGAGCCTGTCCCCTGGGCCGCAATCCCCGGACTGGCGTAGCGAGAGTGCGGCGGCCCGAGATTTAGCGGCTGTGCAGCCTCTGGGCGACTCTGGGACCGAGGTGTGAGCAACGCGCCTCTGCGGCGTTGCTGGGAGCTGCGGCGTAATCCGTTGCTGCGACAGGGGTGTCTCGGTGCGATCCTGCCCCCGGCGGCGAAAACGAAGTGCAGACGGCTCTGTGTACCTGAGGAGCTGGGCCGATGATGGTGCGGAGATCGGCGCCATTTCTAAAGGTCGCTCTCTCCCTTGGTGAGGACACGGGGGCTGGGCCGGCCTGCGGAGGTGCTCAGCGACGACCCGCGGCGGAGCGGGGGGCCCGAAAACAACATCCTGGTAGCGGTGAGTGCGGCGGCGGACCTGAGGGCTTGACGTAGGCGCGGCTGGCGGGGCCGGTCATTCTGCTCCCTACCATCACTAACGAGGTGGCATTGGAGAGCTGCATTTTGAGGGCAGAGGCGGCACCGGTGCGAAGTGGTGCTCTGTATGGACCGCAGCACTCACCAATGTGTGAGGCAGGACACTGGGAGATAACGCTTGAAGGACATCAGCTAACTCTATGAAGCTGGTATGGGGCTCTGATTGATGGAGGCGCCGGCTTGCACATCCCACTAAGAGACACGCTATTTGAGCAGACGTATGTGGCTAAGCTGAGGAAGACGAGTCTTGAGCTGTGCACGCAGGGAGGGGCCGGATTCGGATCTCGGCGCCTGTATAACCTGAGGTGGGAGCTTGTGCAGAGTGCTGCTGCAGGTGCCGGTGACCCCTGGTCGGGGCAAGAGGTGGTGCTGCGGGCAACGGAGGCCCGCAGAGAGGGCTGTTTGATCCTTGAGTGCAGCCCCTGACAGGTCCTGGATTGCCTGGTCGCCGGAGCTGACCGTCTAGTTGTGAAGCTTGGTCGCTGTCTGGTTGTGGTGGCGAGCGACAGTCGCTCTGTGGCGGAGCATACTGGCACGACTGCTGTGCTCCTGGCTCGCTCTGGATAGTGTACTGACAGTGGCAGAGTGTTGGCGTGGAGGTAACCCCTTGGAGGAGCCTGCCCGGCGGTAGTTAACTGTCTGGCTTGATTGCCGATCGCAAGTCATTTGTGTGTGTTAAAGACTAGCTGCGATGGGAAGAGTGGACAAGACACAGCCTAAACTTACATTTGATCAAAGGAAAGCTAAAGGGAGGGAAAATGCCCCGGAAGTCGGGGAAAACGCGCAGGACCAGGTCCACGAGGAGGCTGAAGGAGACATCCGCACAATGCTTGTTGCGATGGAAAAGGGCTTGCAGAGCAGTCTCTCTGCTCTGGGGACTAAACTGGACTCCCTCTCATACCGAATGGATAGAATGTCGGAACGCATGGACAAGCATGCGGAAAGGCTGGATATGACGGAACGCCGGATCACAGAGGTGGAGGAAGCACAGACGTCAATGGACACTGACCACAAACAAATGGGGAAAGTGCTGCAAGTATTGCAAGACAAGACCGAGGACCTTGAAGCGAGATATCGCCGGAGCAACTTAAGGATTACGAGCCTTCCGGAGTCGACCCAGACCGGAAACATGGAAAAATTTGTGGAGAAGTTGCTGATAACGCTACTCGGAAGTGAAACATTCTCTCCCATATTCGTGGTGGAAAGAGCGCACCGCTCACTGGGCCCTCGTCCTGTCCCTGGTGCTCCCCCGAGGCCGATAATAGCGAAACTGCTGAACTATCGAGGCAGGGACTCGGCGCTGAAGGTAGCCAGAGAGAAACAGTTGTTGCAGTACGTGGGATCCAGCATATCTTTATATCCGGACTTCACGACTCGAGTACAAGAAGCGCGCAAACAGTTTGCACCCTTGAAGCGCCAACTGCGGGACCTCAATTTGGACTACGCCATGCTGTACCCGGCGAGACTTCGCGTCAACCGGCAAGGACAGTCAAGAATTTTTACAGATCCAAAGGTCCTACAGAAGGCCCTGAAGGAATGGGTTAAAGTGCAGCGTCGCAGTCCGGAGCAGAGCTCCTTGGAGGAGACGGCTAGCGGCCGACTGGACGATCAGGACCGATCACTGGACTACATGTGTTACAGATAAGAGGGCTATTTTTGGGGGAGGCCGGTGGGGACAGGTGTGGGGGATTGTTGGTCTATAAGAGAGTTGATTTGCTTAAATGTGAGACAGCCAATTGGAGAGCACCACTGAAGCGGTAGTACTATAGAATCACCTACAGAGTGGTCAACTTCTAATGGGACTTACGTTATGATACTTTTTGTGTGGAGCAATATGATGAGATGGGGGATGGGAGTATTCTGCAGCAGATGCATTACTCTGGCTGGATGGCGACCGGAGGTGGAACCCGGTCTGGTTCGGTTATAGTGCCCTGCTGGACGGGCAACATCCGCCCACGAGTGTATCACACACCCAGGGAGTTGTATTGAAATGGGAGGGTTTCTTTGTTCAGTTCTCGCTTGTTTTGGGTTACTGATCGTGCAAATGGCGAACGGGGAATTGTTTCTGGAATATCGTCGAGGCGAAGTTGGGGTATGCCCGACGTGGGTGGGGGGAGGAGGGGGGTTTGAGACTAAACATGTATGGCAATTTTCAGGTTGTGACCATTTTTATGCTTGGCGTACACATAATCTATTGGTCAAAGTGGCAGAACGAGCGACGCAGACACTACACACCCCCATGACAGTCCCCAACAGGTCCAGTACAACTGCTACTATTAGCACAGTTCGAGCACTTACTTGGAATGTGCGAGGCCTCAACGACCACAGGAAACTTAGAAGGGTTCTGGCCTACTTGGCGAGACACGAAATTGATGTTGCGCTATTGCAGGAGACACACCTTCCCCTCAATAGTCCTATGCTGCGCTGTAGGGGTCTCCAAGGCAACATACACGCTGCGGGGTTCACCACACATGCGCGAGGAGTACTCACATGGGTGAATCCTAGGGCTACTCTAAAACTAGAACCTGTGGCCACCGACTAGGATGGGCGATTTGTGATCTCCAGATGTAGGGGAAAGGGAATGGAATTACTCCTAGTTAATGTTTACGGCCCGAATTTTGACAATCCCAACTTTTATACTGCACTGTCAGACAAAGTTCGTTTTTGTGGTGAGGGGAAACAGCTCTGGGGTGGAGATTTCAATTTAGTCATGAATCCACAGAAGGATAGGTCGGGGGGGGGCCGGATAGGCATGTCACGGCGGCAGCGCGAGCAGTAGCCGACACAATGGTGCAGCTAGACTTATGTGATGTGTGGAGTCAGCAATATCCGGAAAAAGGGGGATATACACATTACTCAGCGTATCATGATTTGCATACCCGTATAGATTATTGGCTGGCAGCCGGACAGCTTCAGGAGAGTGTCCGGGCCTGTGAGGTATTACCCTGTACGCTTTCGGACCATTCTCCGATACTGCTCGTAGTTGACACCCCGGAGAAAATTATTCCCCCCTTTACTTGGAGGTTCCCACCTTACTCTCTGCTCAACGCTGTTTTTAAAGAGGAACTGGCAGAAGCGATAGAAACGTTTTTTGCCACCAACGTAGGGTCAGTGGAGAGTTTCCAAGTCGTCTGGGAGACGTTTAAAGTATATATCCGTGGTATCACGATGACCAAGCACTCTGGGGTCCTTAAAGCGATACGCAAAAGACTTGTGGATCTGGAAAGTTCACTGGAGGGGCAACTCCTGGTCAGAGCTGACGAAGCCGTCATGCAGGAATTCAAGGCACAATTGGGAGAATATCATGACGCCGCTGATGCTGAAATAAAACACCTAGGTAAATACGCCACGGCTCGCACGTACGGTGAGGGTGAAAGACCGGGAGCAGTATTGGCCCAGCTTCTTAAAAAAAGGAGGGAGAGAACTATAGTGGCGGAGGTCAAGGCGGCTGAGGGCGACGCGCTAACTGAAGGTGCTGCCATAGCGGACAGGTTTCGACAATATTACTCTGAGCTTTATTCCACTCGAAGTAGTAGTACTGAGGCCGAAATATTGGACTATTTAACACATATAAAGCTATCGTGGCTAACAGACGCACATCGTGAACATCTTATGCGACCTCTGGAGAGAGACGAAATTATAAGGGCCCCTATCAAGTATGAAATCAGGGAGCGCGCCGGGGGTGGACGGCTTGACAGTAACTTTTTACAAGGCGTTCATGGACTTACTGGTCCCGCATTTAGCTACACTCTTTGATGATATGTGTGTAACAGGCACTATGCCACCTTCGATGAGAGAGGCGATTATTGTCGCTATCTTGAAGCCGGGCAAACCCCCGGACGAGTGCGCTTCCTATCGTCCGCTTTCATTGATTAATGTAGATACGAAAATTTTTGCAAAGATCTTAGCAAATCGGCTGGTCCCTCTGATCCTGCTATTGGTCGCGCCGGAACAGGCGGGTTTCGTTCCAAGCAGGAACTTAACATACAATTTAAGAACAGTGTTTGGTGCGATACAGCCCACTAAGCCGGAGATACAGGCGGTAGCAGTATTTCTCGACATGGAGAAAGCCTTTGACTCTGTTGAATGGCCCTTTATGCGGCAGGTCCTGACGAGGATGGGGTTGGGGCCCGTCTTTTTACAGTTGATAGGGGTACTATACAGCGCACCCACAGCTAGAATCAAAATTGGCAACCTTGTGACGGATGCTATACACATTACGAGGGGCACGCGACAGTGCTGCCCTCTGTCTCCAATATTGTATGCGCTAGTGGCTGAGCCTTTGGCCTGTGCGCTCCGCGAATACCACAGATATAAGGGCATACAATTTCCGGATTACGAGTTGATCGTATCCACCTATGCGGATGATACGCTATTATATGTGCGAGACCCTGACTGTAATCTCTCCTCTGTCCTGCGCGAAGTGGTACGATTCGGAGCGGTCTCTGGGCTCCGTGTTAACTGGCCGAAATCTATAATATTCCCCCTCACACAGGCTACGACCCCATTCGAACCTGACTACCCGTTGCAGTGGACAACTGAATCGGTAAGATACCTAGGAATTAAGATTCATACGGACTCGGAGGTAGTGTTCAGGGAAAACTATGGGGTGGCAATAAGCAAATTAGAAGACGAAGTTGAAGGCTGGATTCGTCTGCCACTGTCCTTGTTGGGCAGAGTTTCCATTATGAAAATGGTGGTACTCCCTTGTTTTTTATTCCTTTTCATTAATATTCCTTTGGTTCTCCCCTGCTCTTTCTTTCAGCGACTTACAGCATTGATGATCAAGTTGGCCTGGGCCGGCAAACAGGCGAGGGTCAGATGGGATGTACTTACGTTACTGTACCAAATGGGGGGGCTGGGTGCACCAGATCTGGACCTATATTACAGGGCAGCACAGAGCGCGCATGTTTACCACTGAATGCATGGCTCCCCTTACACCCCTCACTTACGTATTGAGAAAGTGGGGGCCTCCCCTCTCCCACTGCTAATGTTTATGCCTGCGGATCGTAGGACGGGGATACTAGACTCGGTGAATGCTACAACACATGCTTGGCACCACCTGCTGAAGCTGCAGGCGGGCGCCATTCTGTACTCCCCGCTCACACCGCTGAATTGGTGTCATTGGCTACCCCCATGTAGGGAGAGGGGAGTTACCCGAGCGCTTAATTCAATAGGGGTGCGGACAATTGGGAACTTGTTTGCGGACGGCATGGCAAAAAGATTGGAGGAACTGGAGGCCGATGATTCAGCGGTAACCCCCCTTACCAAATTTCAGTTCCACAGAACACGGCAAGCATTGTTGCAAATTCTGGGTAGCGACTTGTCAGAACCACCGGAACTGTCCTCCCTAACCTATGTTATTAAAACTGAATCGCCGACCTGGATAGTGTCTAAAATTTACAAGCTGTCCATGGCCTATAGGGAAAACCACTACACTAAGGTCCGCCTGGCTTGGCAGAGGGATCTAGGCAGGGATATAGACGACGCTATGTGGAAATATTGCTGCGACAGCACGAAGCGCATCTCGTTAAATGGAAGATACAGGTTGGTCCACTTTAAATATTTAAATAGGGTCTACTACACCCCGGAAAGACTGTGTAGGTACGGCTTAAGGGATGGGGCAGATTGTGAACGCTGCGGCGACCAGATGGCGGATTTTTTTCACTTGTCCTGGCTTTGCCCTGGAATCTCCAAATTTTGGGATTTAGTCTTTAAAGAACTGGGACATGTGGTGGAGCTGGCACTCACTCCGGAACCGGCACTGGCACTGTTGGGATACTCCAAATCGATACCAAAAGGAGCTCGTAGGTTGGTTGATATGGGGTTGCTGCTAGCTAGGCGCAGAGTAGCGATGTGTTGGTTGCGAGGCCCGACCCCTACATTAGCCCAATGGTCAAGCGACATGGTGTACTGCAGCACGCAAACGGAGAATTTCAGTGACCTTCTCCCGCCACGCAGTAGGCCGAAGAACTTCTGGGCGTTGTACAAAACATACATAGCCACTAGGGAAAAGGATACTATCTCCACCGTAGTTGAAAACCAGGAGGTGGGAGAGACCAATTTTAATGTATAGCGGCGTGGTGTTGGGCATAGGCTTTACAGACTGTCAGGAGGGATACACACTGGTGCTATGATGGGGCTATTTGTTTGGCAACTTCATGATTTAATTACAAAGGAGTGCTGAGCTGGGATGTGTGTAATGGGGTCGCGGAAGGTGTGATCTGATAAACAGGATGCCATCAGACATAACCAGTATGACGACTATTGGAATTGATCTGTACGTTACTTGATTGTTATGTGTCATTGTAATTGCCATATCAGGGAAATTGGTCTCATGTTTGTTTTCAGTAAAAACCTAATAGAGAATTTAAAAAAATAAAAATAAACTTATGTCCATGGGTTCCTCCTGGGTTTTCTTCTGGGGACAGGCCCTGGCAATGTGGCCCCACTCTCCACACTCAAAACACTGAGGTCCCTTTGTGGGAATCGGATCAGGGCGGAAGTGGCGAGGTCTCACGAGCTCGGGTAAGGGTCTCGATGGTTTTCTGTCAGTCTTAATAGGGGGACCGGAGGGACGTGTTGGTTTTTCAGAGTCCCAAGGCAAGGAACGCGGTTGGGCCCGGTAAAAGGAGGTGGCCATTTCTACTGCCTGTTCCACCGTTAGGTGTGTATGTTGTTTTAACCACCTCTGTGTGGGAAAGGGTAATGCTTCGATATATTGTTCCAGATAGATCAACGACATGATCTCCTCTTTAGTGTTTGTTTGTGGTTTCAGCTATTTGTCTGCGCCGGCCTTTAGTTTGAAGAATAAGGTCTTTGGGTTGTCCGCTGGGGTTCCCCGCTCCTTTCTAAACCGCACTCTATAGGCCTCCGAATCCATTCCCAGGAGGTCTAGGAAGTTGCCCCTTATTACGTTGTAGGGAGTGTCTCAGTTTTCATTGGCTACCTGATAGGCAGCTTGCGCTTCTCCAGTGAGGAGGGGAGCCAAGAAAAAGGGCCATTTGGCCTCCGGCCAACCAGATGCTCTTGCAGCCCTCTCAAAGTTTAGCAGGAACGCGTCAGGATCTTCCCCTGGAAGATACTTCTGTAAGGATACATTAGGACCGGTCCCAGGGCGTGCTTGGAGCTGGGCCGATAACTGCAACCGGTCATCTGCCGTTTTCTGTATACACTCCACCTGATTACTTATAGTGTCCTTAAACATATCCCTGTCGGCTTGGGCTGAGGACATTTGTTTTTCTACAGCCCACTCTAGCTTCTCTTGGCCATGTATCAACTGCTGAATAAGGTTCTCCATACCTGCAGTCTATGGAGGGGATATCCCACTTCTGACACCACGTGTGGCGCGGTGGAGAAGCAGACAGGGACACGTTTCAGGTTTTGGTTGATTTATTGTCAATACAACTGTTTATGGGGCTTTGCTTGCTCAGGGGTTTCTTCGTGGTCGCTTTATGGGTAACCGCCGTCTTCCCTCTCTTGCGTCAGAGAGTGGGGGCTTTCGGGCGTTTTCTCTCGTCCCGTGCTCATTGGGGTCCCGCCGGGATTTCAGCGACCAAAGTAAAAGAAGAAAACAACAACAAAAAAAAACGTAAGGACGTGGCACTGGTGTCCTATACTGTGATCAGGGGGAAAGGAGTGAAGGGAGATATCACCCGATACCAGCACCAGTGCTTGCGGCTTTCTTGCACTGCGAAAGTAGTTACGCGCAGTTAAGCCAAAACACAGTAAGTGCTTTGTCTCTCTTAACTCCCTCCACCCGTCCCTTTCTTGAGAGCTCCAGCCCCCTTCCCCATACGGTCTCAAGCCGGCCCCGTACCTTGTGTAGCCACGTCCCTCCTGGAACGCGGCTGGCGTCTGCACGATGCCGAATAGGGTCCGGCTCCCTCTCTGGTTCTTCCCCGCCAGCGGTTCTTCGGCGTTCCTGTTCTGGCGTCCTTTCCTCCTCGCCTCGTGGTCCTGTCACGCCTCGTATTCCTGGTGATATGAAGAAGGTCTGGATAGTTCTCTCTTCTTCCTCTGGGTCACCTCCTTCCGCTCTCCCAGCTAGAGTCGAACGCCAACTCCAAACCGTGTCTTCCTCTTTCAAGCGGAGTGGATCACATGACCTAGTCACATGATCGGGAGACGGGTCCCATAGGGCGAGTCTCTTAAAGGAACAGTCCACATCCTGCTCCGCAGTCCTTGTCTGAAAACAGAGGAGAGGACACAGAGAAAGGTAAGGGGGAAAGTGTTCTACTACAGTGTCCTGTGTTTCTGTCTGATGTGGTAGCACTTCGTCACACATGGGTGCCCCCCTCCCCAAGGCTTAGTGGACTTCACCACCTTGCTGAGAGCCCTGACACCATGTCTTCTGAAGCACTGCCATCTCTTGCTCTCCCACCCCCACAGCTCTTACCCACTAGGGTCACAGTGCCCAAGCGGCCCACTCCTTTGTGCAGTGTCAAGTGCAGCGGCCTGCTCAGTTCTTCCTCACATCTTGTCTCATTCAACCCCTTGAAATACCTCTGGCTACTGTGTGGACAATCCCACAAGATCCTCTTTTCCTGGCTCTATGCCCAACTCCCTCTGCTCACCCTGTACTGTGAGCATGCGCCTGCATGCAGGCTGCTACTGTGCACCAATAATTCTTCCACCAGTGCCCCTGAGCCCCCAACTCTCTCTATCAACAAACATCCTATTCTGGCACTTGCCTGAAAAGTCCTCTGACGAGCAAGGAGGCAAACACTACTGCCACCACCCCACCTCAGATCTAAGCGTTGGCTTCCTCCATCAGCTGCTGCACCTCCCTCCAGGGATCAGCACATCAACCTTCATCAAGGCCTATGCTAAGGACACTGGTAAGATCCACTGCACACAGTCTTACAAATTAGTTTACCTAAACACACCTCATTAATTGCTCTTTACTTGCCAAAGCAAATACTCTCAACCCCAACCGTGAGATACCCACTGCCTCCTTAATAAAGCAAAACATCTGCTGCCTTCTTTGGTGGGGAGCAGAAGGCTGTGAGAAACCCTTCCCCTGCGCACTATAATTACAACCCCTCCTCGTCTGCGCAGAGGCTTCAGGAAACAAAAGTCTTGTCTCTCGCTTTGAAGGGAACTCTTCCACTTCTGCTTGTTATTAGCAGCAGCTAGGGAGTAAATCTTTTTTGCAGACCAACCTTGTTAGTTATCCAGTCTCCACACTAAAATACACTGAGGCTTCTAACTCCTTTGATGAAGGCATTGTGTCCGGCACAATGCAGTAACTTGCCCAACAGGGGGTTAAAAGTGAGAGATGCACCCATTAGCTTCCTGGAAGGGCTAAATAACTTAGGGCCCGATTCACAAAAGTAATCTGAGACAAAATACTAAACGTACTACTTTTGGTATTCACAGAAGGCATTTAGTAGTAGTAAAGTTAGGATTCCTAACTTTACTACTACTAAACTGAGACAAAATCCTAACTTTACGACGTTCGGTATTCACAAAAGGCATTTAGTAGTAGTAAAGTCCTAACTTTACTACTACTAAATCCCTTTTGTGAATACCGAAAGTCGTAAAGTTAGGATTTTGTCTCAGTTTAGTAGTAGTAAAGTTAGGAATCCTAACTTTACTACTACTAAATGCCTTCTGTGAATACCAAAAGTAGTACGTTTAGGATTTTGTCTCAGATTAGTTCTGTGAATCAGCCCCTTAGGGACTAGCTAGTGAGGAGAGAGAGAGAGAGAGCTGGATTGCTGGGAGTAGGCAGGTAAGAGTATCAAGTTGAACCATTGAGTATCATAACACAGCCTCCATTTCTATTTTTAAACCATGCCATGGTGGATACCCTCTAATTAAAAAGGTTTCTTTGGGATGTACCCATAGTCAAGAGAGACAATTACATGTATGTGGTCACACCTCAAGCAACTACTGCTATATAGAGGGTGCTAAATGGCATATACTGAAATGACAGCATGTCCCAAAGAAGGAACACAAGTGACTTGATTGTTTTCTGTCAAATGGCGTGGTCAAGGCCGATGACACCTCACCCTAGAGGAAGGACAAAAGTGAGTATGATGATGTAAAGCTATCTTTGTTGATAGCAAAGAACAAAAAGTCTGAAGAGGAAAATCAGTTGTCCAGGTGAGGCATACAAGCTTCTGAAAACAGAGTGTTTGGGAGTGGACAGTTGTCAACCTGCCCTGGAATTGTGTAATATTGTATCCTGCAGTGGGGAGTGTGGTGGGGGCAAGTGTGCTCACTTTGGTCTTTCTAGGTGAGACACAGGTAATTATCTCCAGAAGAGGATACAAATGAGTGTGCTGTTCTTCTGTTTGTCCGGGAGAGGACACAAGTGGCTGGGTTCAGAAGGTGACACAATCCAACATGCTGCAAGGCCCTGTGCCTAGCAAGAAGCCAGTGACTTGAATATTTCTGTCAAGGCGTCCAAGAGGGGACACAACACTATGTGCTGCAGAAAAGAAACAATAACATATCCTCAAGTTATCACTTGCATGAGTTTTGCAGAGGATAAAAGCAAGGGTATGAGGGAACACAATCAACTGACTGCAATGTAGAAGCTGCTGTTTGTCCAAGTGTGGTTACATGTTTGCAGCTGTGGTGGAGCGTCGGGCCACCTCACATCATCTTGGAGGAGGAGCATCAGCCTAGAAGTAAAGCGTTTTGAGGTCACTTGAAAAGAGTTTAAGCGTCTAGCACGGGCGGTCAGTTATGGATAGTTACAATGTGCATTGTTTCTTTTTACTTGACCTAGTTTTTGTGTGTGACTAGTTGTTCCTGACCAACCACAATACTAATAGGAACTGCACTTTCCCTCAGGTGGCAAGAACCCTATTACAAACTGTCATTGTTTGGCTTGAATTTTGGTAGCTTGGCTTGAGCTCCAGTTACAATGCGCGTTGCTTGTGTTTCACCTTCAGCGGGCGGGATTTAAGGCATGTGGAAACAGCTGGCATGGAGGTGCAAGATGCTCCTTATGTGCTTGTGATGCTTGGGAGGTCATTGCAGCCACTGGACACACCTGAAGTGTGTGAGTGAGGAAGAGGGTGTGACGCCATAGCACCGGAGTAATGGGATCCATACCAATGATCTGTGAGGGAGATAAAGGATGGTGGAGCACTGGGCCAATGGCACGCTTTACCAGCGGTTTTGAAGAAAGATGAAGGATGCTGCACCATTATCAGTGGTTATGAAGAGAGATGAGTTGTGCCAGAGCACAATGTTGTTGTCACACATGTCCGATCTTCTCATTCTCTGAAACAGGTGCCTCGCAAATTGATTTGCTGTTGCGTAAAGATAGAAGTATTGCTCAGTATATATCAGACTAGATCAGGGGCAACAACATGGTATGGCCATAGGCAGTTGTTCGGTAAAAAGATAGATAGCGTAGAGGTCAGGGAAAATGCTATCCTCTGTGAAATAACTTTCTCTCTCAAGAACTATGTCCTGCCATATAGGGTGCAAATATTATCAGGTAAGGATTTCCTGCTTTTCCTTTAGGTTTGCCATAGTGGTTCAGTCTAGGTGAGTGCATGTTTCAAAAGTTTGTGTCTTGGATGTGTAAGTAAGTGATAAGAATATGTTGTTTTCTCTATAAAATGGCATTACAGTGTTGTCTTTGTTGAAGAAGGAAGGATTGGAGACTCCTGGGTGTGGTTGCACTACGGGGTTGAGGTTACTTCTACTATGTTCCAGTCATCATTTCTTGTTGAGCTGCTTTGTGTTCCATGTTTGTCAGTGTTATAGAGGAGATAGTTGACAATGCTCAGTGTAAGTGGTAAGCTCAGCGGCGGCTCCGGCCAATCCTGACATTGCTCTCATGCTGTGAGAGCAGCATAAGGATTGGCCGCAGGGCAGTCTGATAGCCAGTGCCTGCAGTGCAGCCAGAATAGCAGCCAAGCGTCGGGATTCAGGTACTTTTTTTGTTTATTTTGTTTTGCTTCCCCCGCCCGCCACCAGCCGCAACTAGTTTAGCTGAGGTGATCTGGAGCTTCTGTTGTGCTGCTGAGTTTTTTCTTGTTTTGTGTGATATCCCTGTAATTGAACATGATGAATGTGAGAAGTTGGCCTGGTATATGCTGTTCACTAGTTAAAGTGGACACCTTGCACCAGTACAATTCGACTCTTATGGTAGGTAGGTTTAAGACAACCTTTACAGAAAGCTATCCTAGTGGTAGCTGTGGAGAGCAGCCTTCAGGCTAAGTCTTGGAGGAATGTAAAGCAGCTTGTTTTACCACACAATCTCTTGAATCACCAAATGAAAAGACACCACACAGGTATATATATCAAATATATATGTATTTATTACTAAACAACTCTCTACTAATCTCTTGTGAGATTAGAAGTCTGGAACATATGCACAAATCAACGTTTCACAACAAATTGAGCACAAGTATGGCTGGGGCCCTAGGGGCGTACCAGACAATATACTAAAAAAGAGACTTAAGAACAACGACTTGCAAAGGCCTAGGGCCTTCAGAAGTGCTGGGGCCTCACGAAACCACCCAAGGCACGTAAGTAAAGGACCCACGGGGGACGCGTGCAGTGAGTGAACACAGGCGCGGATCGCCGTAGACTTCAATGGGGCAAGTCGCGGTTGGAAATTAAGAGTTTAAGGGCACTTCGGGAGTAGCTACAAGCAAGTCACTTACAGGGTAAGTAGTTCTAGGGCCAACACCCACAGGAGCACCATAGTGCTGGAGTTACCTCACCCAGGGAAGCCAGGTGCATAGGTGTCCTTTGGTGTCGGGTCGCGGCGTCGTTTTCAATGGGAGCCAATGAAGACTTGCTGCTTGTGAAGCCAGAAGAAGTGTCCGGTGGAATCCAAGCCTGGATTCGGAAGAAGGAAGACCTGAAAGCAGAGGGGACAGTGTTCAAAGTCACTTGGCAGTGACCCGGGGCAAGGAAGATGAATGCCCACCGTCGTCGACAGATTCAGGTCGTTCACGGGTGTCTTGACTCTTCGGCCACGAGGTCCAGGAGGCGTCGAGGATGACCAGGAGCTGGATTCAGTGTGTCCCACGAAGTCTGCAGCTGACTGCGGTGTCGGCGACCCGATTGGAGCCAACAAGCCTTGGTAGCAGCAAGTCTCGTGGAAAGAACAAAAAGTCAATGGTGCAGACCAGCAACGTCTGGGGGACTCACCCAGCGAGGGTAAGTCAGGGCAGGCCTGGAGCAACCAGGGGAGCCCTTTGGATTTGTAGAAAAGTCTTCAGGGGACCCACAAGCCGGCTGGCAAGGGATCGCGAAGACGCCTCGGGAGGATTCCTTCAACAGGGGCCCACGGTCACTCGGGACGGGGTAGGCCTCTGATCTTGGGAGGGATCTCTGCTTGAGGCTGGGACCACACGTGGTCCAAAGCACAGGTTCGTAGAACGTCGTGAAGGGGTTGCACTCGAAAATAGTGCACGGTACCCAGGGACTGCGGTTCCTCGTCACTCGTGGGGTCCACTTGCCTCAGCTTCGCTGGGGACTCACGATGGCCTTGGAGAAGTCAGGAAATCCTCTTCCTGGGCTGCAGGGACTTCGGGCTCCGGCGGGAGCGGCGTAGTTTGCGACCGTCGTTGCAGTTTTTGGTGCCTGCCAAGCAGGGGAGTCACTCCTTGACTCCAAGGAGATTCTTCAGTCTTCCAGAGGTAGTGGAACGTTGAAGGTCCGGGATTCTTCTTTAGAGCGTCGTCCAGGGATATCTAGTTTGCAAGGTCAAGGGTTCCCTATCTTATACTAAAAGGAAGGGAGGGACTAGCTCTATGACCCCACCTATGGGAGGGTCAGGGGAGTAGGTGGCTACACCCACTTCCCTTTGTCCAGTTTCGCGCCAGAGCAGGGGCAGGTAGCCCCTGAGCCGGTTTGAACTGGTGTATGCACAGAGGAGCCTTCTGCTCCCCCAGTGCAGGACTTCAAAGCACTCTAGGAGTGCACCCACCCAGCCCCAATACACTAAACCCTGTCTGGGAGGTGGTCACACCGCCCTGTGACAGGATACCTATTGTTGGGCCTCCTCCACTGCGAGTTTCGGTCATCAGCAGGAGGGCAGCCCAGTGTCTCGTGACTGGTGGCATCCATTTTGTGATGCCAGGGCTCTTCAGGATTCTACCACGTTTCCACAGTAGGTACATGTCTATCCCTCTAGAAGGGTGGGATCATACTCCCACACCAGGTACTGGTGTGGGGGTATGATTCCAAGGTGTTTGACACCAAACACGACATGTTTTGATGCAGCCATTCCAAAGTTAGCATTAACTGCGAGGTTATAATGCACTTAAGAGTATATGGTTTGACCGCATTCATAAACAGCCCCAGAGAATGGACTCTGAGAGCTGCAGAGGGGCCCTGCTCAGGCAGAGGCACCCTCTCACATAGAAACTAAGCACCCTGCCCTCAGGATTGATAGGGCCTGCCTTAGGGGTGACTGATAGGTTTAAATGTGTGTGCAGGGGAGATATAGGGAACCTATATCTCAGTGAGGGGTGCTAGCACCTCCTCACCCAGGCTGCAGTAGCAGACCTGTGGTGTCAGATTTAGTCTGCTTCCCAGGGGTGGCATAATACATGCTTCAGCCCCTGGTAGGCCTGTGAAGTACCTATGCCCTTGGTACCTAAGGTACCATATACTAGGGACTCATAAGGTACCACAGTATCCAATCACTAGTGCACCTAGAGTGCACTCCAAGTCGTTTAGAGAGAACAGAGAGGCTGGGGCCCTGATTGGCAGGGTCCCAGCCAGACTATAGCCAGAAACCAGTGTAACATCAGAAAAAAAGTGGGGGCAACATAGGAGGCAGATCCTACTCTCCTACAATGAATAACGTAACTTAAGTACATAAGCAGCACGTAGACAATCTGTCATCTTCACAGGTGCGTCTTTTGAGCACTATCAACCAGGGCACTAACACTATTTGGGCTTTGAACACTGCTTGAAAACAGAAAATTTATCTTTTTAAGTAATCAAGTTGTTGGGATCAATTTGATGTGCTTTCGGCATTGCATACGAAAAGCTTGCTGTAAATTCAATTCTTTGGCTTTTGCTACTCTTCCGCTACAATCACACACCTTTCGTGAGAAAATACCGGGAATTTTTGGTGCACTAAGTCATTCTTAAAGAGGATCCAGTTTTGTAGACGCTCAAAATGTAACTGTCTCTTCTTTGAATTCATCACCTGTATCAGAGGGTTAATGCTTTTCTCTGAAAATCCAACATGGACCCACTTAAAGAGGTTTAAAAAGTTTGCCGGGTATTGAAACCTGCTTTCAACCCTGGCAAGATCCCTGCAAACTATAGGACATTTGTAGATAAAACCACAGAAGGTGAGGCCAATAATGCAATTTCGCAGGTGTGAGAAATGTGATTTTATTTTGAGAGAACGCAGTGATGACTTTGGGGTCGATTCCGATGTCGGTCGGAAGGGCTCAGAATCGGATTCGGGATTGCCGAATCCAATCCGGAGCCCTTGTTTCCAACCGATTCGTTCCCATGTCCGAACGACCAAGTACGATGCCTGGCAACCGTTAGGGCTGACCGAATCCGTTCCGAAAGGCATTCGGACAGGGCAAGCCTTTCCGGAGCCGATTCGTACAGCTCTATGGGCTCGGTTTCCGAGCAAGCGAGTACAATGACCGATTCGGACAGCCTTTCCGATTCGGTTTGCCCGGAATGAAACGGCTGCTGGAATCGGCCTTGGGGGGCCCGTAGCACGGCCCCTTCACCCGTGGCTCTCCTAATCGGGCCCATGGGTCCCCCCTTTCCAACCATGCGCAGTGTGACAGGCACCATGGGGTGCCCGTCACAGGGTGCAAGGTTTTCCCCACCCACCCCTTTCTTCAGTCGGAGTCAGTGTTCACGTTCGGAACACAGGCTCTCATTGGAGTCAATGGGAGTCTGACGGAATCGTATCCAGACGCATACGGATGCATCGTACTCGTTCGGTTGGACTCCCCTGATTCGAGTCGTACGGAAAGCATTTTGGAACCGATTCGGTCGGTATGCTTTCCGAACGAGATCGGAATCGGGCCCTTTGTGTCTTTATAGAGTCTGGTCACTGACTGCCTGTACTTAGCTGGTGCAATGGAGCTGGTGCAATGGAGCTGCTGCAGCTGCGCGGCACCTGCTGTAAAGCCTCACGTAATGGAGTTATGTGGGGGCCACATGGGCGCCGTTATTGTGGGTAACTTGTTCTCCTTTGTAGTTCATTGATCCCTTTACGGTAATATTAAAAATGTGTGTAACCATAATATATTTATTCTCCCTCCACACTTGTATATGCATGCTATACATTCAGGGCCACTGGAATTATGCAGCGGGGAGGGCCAAATTATGTAGCAGAGTTAAGAAAAGTATGCAGCAACAAATGGCAAATTTTGCAGCGTAATGCAGCACCTTGTGTGA
Source organism: Calotriton arnoldi (assembly GCA_963921515.1). NCBI lineage: Eukaryota > Metazoa > Chordata > Amphibia > Caudata > Salamandridae > Calotriton > Calotriton arnoldi. The sequence goes on along the minus strand of CAWUFW010002431.1, from coordinate 538,294 downwards.
TAGTATTACTTCATTATTTTGTAATTTTGTCACTTGTTAACGATGTCTGGGTATTGGTTGCACCTCATTAGTACCAGTTTAACATTCAAATTTAGCAATAAATAACAGAAAGGTGACCAGTCAACCGTTGCAAAGGGCCGGCCACTGGGCGGCAAGACATGTTATTGCATTTTTAGAATTTTTAGTAACTCTTGAACTAGCTGAGCTACAAACAACATTTTTTTGGTTGAGATCTGCAGATTATGATGAAATGCAGCAAATCTACAATTATGCGAAAAACACTGCGGCCGCACAATCGCATAATTCCAGTGCCTCTGCATACATTAAAGAATTCCACAGTCTCTGCAGATATGGTTCAATCCACTAGTCAACAGGTAAATATTTTCTTTAGAGATTCTTTAGATGATGTGCAGTGAAGAAAAACAATGTAAAGGGGGCGTGGCTTGGTCGCGATCATGGCGGCCGCATAACTGCGAGGCTCCGTCGTGGTCCCGAAATAATCCTGTTGAAACTGCAGTGGGGCGTCCCTGCTGCCCTGCATCGAATAGATAGACGGACAGGCTACTCGCCGCCGTCGGGAAAACCCAAAGTCAGGGTTCGGAGGCACCGCGGAATCGGTGAGAAGAGCGATACCCGAGCCGGAGTGGGTCCGGAGAAACTGGAGCCACCGTGAGAGCGAGGCCCCGATCGGAGACCCTGGGTGTGGCACTGAGCGGCGATCGTCAGCCAAGCCAGTGAGAGGGGGCTGCGTTCAGATGGACGAGGTAGCGGGCCAGTAGGGCCGTGAGCACCGACCTGCCTGGGACCTCGTGCCGAGGTACGCAGGGCGCCGCCCGGGCCGAGAGCGGCCGGGCATGGAGACCCGTTGCGGCCTGCTCCCAGGGTAGGCCAGTGACACTGCAGAATCGATTGCGGGGGTTGAGCGAGAACAGTTACGGAGCCCGGGCGGGCGTCTGCGGCCCCCCCACAGCAACGGAGGAGATCGGAGGTGTACACCCCGTGGCACCAGCGTTGAGAGCGGTGATCGGAGACACTGGGGCAGCCGAACCTGGGACGCTGTAACGCAGCCCAGGAGCCTGGATCCTGAGAACTGAGCAGCTGGAAAGGTTGGTGAAGATCGCCCTGTGACCCTGTGGGGACTGGTGGGGGAGCTGTCAAGCGAGCCATAGGCCTTAGAACAGATAATAACCCCATGTAGGGCCACATCCTCTGCAAGGCGGTCTCCGGGGGCAGGGGGGCGCGGAGAGACAGCCGGGAAACACATAGCCCGGAACAGGGAATCCCACGGGCCCTGTGAGGAAGATACACGAGGAAGGCCCACGGGAACGGAGAGGCCTGGCTTGATGCAGTAACACAGAATGATGGTCTGAGGACAGGTGCAGCCAGACTCGGAAGCCAGTGGTCGGAAGACGATAGCTCCTGCAGGGGCCCTGGCGTTCAGACACAAAGTGCGTGCAGAGCTGGAGGGAACGGGAGAGGCCACTCTTGAAGGAGAGGTGCGGAGGCCTTGTCCCCCCCTACTCGCAGCACCCCCCCGGGGCCCCTGGAGTAGGTAACATTACTTTGCTGACGCCAGGATTTCGGCGGCACAGGGGAGTGAAGGAAAAAGAGATACTCCCTGCCAGTCTCTCACTTTGTGCAGAGCTTTGGGATACTTGGAGGGGCCCGGGACGCTGGGGGGGGGGGGCGCAGACGTCACGCTCTTGGGTCCCTGGAGGCCTTGGAGTTCCACACCAGGCCTGACGGGCGGAGGGGACGCCTGTTGATTGGGGTGGCGCCCGGGCTGGGGCTCCTGAGAGCAAAATGGGGCTCCAGAAGACAAAAACCGGGAACACCCAGCCCAACACCCGGGAGCCTTCCCCTCAGCACAGTAGTCAGTATACTGGGGATGCCGCTGTTAAGGACCTCTCGCTACACCTCCATTTAGATAAGATACTGGCGGCGATCTCTGATACCAAAATGGCATTGCAGCAGGATATAGGGGATGTGTCGGTTGGGCTGGGGCACCTGCAGACAGAACACCGTAAGCTGGCAGACATGGCCACGGAAGTTGAGAACTCTCTTACGGAGCTGGCGCCGGAACATAAGCAAGGGATGGCTCGGCTAGACGAACTTACCTCAAGAGTGATGGAGCTCGAGCGGAGGGCGGAGAATGCCGAAGGGAGAAACAGGCGCAACAACGTCCGAATAGTGGGGATTCCGGAGAACATGGAAGGGGCGGACATGTTGTCCTTCCTCTAGACATGGCTTAAGGAGGTGATGCTGGCTGACATGCTAACTCAATTCTTCGCCCTGGAGAGGGCACACAGAGTACCGGGAAGAACGCCGGCCCCAGGGAGGCCCCCTCGACCGGTGGTTGCCAAGCTCCTACATTACAGGGACAGAGATGCCATATTGCAACAGTCACAATCCCATGGTCCATATACCCTGGGTAACAGCAAAGTGTCCATGTTCCCGGACTTTACCGCCAGAGTGCAGGTGCAGAGGGCCTCTTTTATAGCAGCCAAGAAGGCTCTCCGGGAGGCAGGGCTGCAGTACTCATTAATGTTCCCGGCGAAGCTCCGGATCATACTGGATGGCACTACACACTTCTGCAATACGCCGGAGGACACCTGGACCTGGATGGACGCATATGGGAAAGGGGCGCCACTGCCCAAAACACAAGCAGACTCAAGAGGAGAGAAACGCAGTGTTAGAGGTCGGCAACGCCGCCCCAAGAAGCCAAAGGTGCTGCAGAGGCCCACTACCTCAGACGCAGCGGGAAAGAGATGCCGCGCTGCAGGCGGTGGCACAGTTGATGTCGCCCAGAGAACAGGGCCAGAACAGAAGCTCCTCTTCGGACCAAGTGATCCACTCGTCCAAGTCGGACGACATCTCTGGGAATGATACAGAGCTACCGAAACTGACCCCACGCACGGCAGATGACATTGCTTAACGGCATGGGACGACGAACACCCAGGGTAACACAAAATGGCGGCGCCCTGCTCGAATTGGATGACATTGTTGCATGTGAGGGGAGGGGGGACTGTCCCAGCACTATAAACGGGACTGGACAGCTTTTACGCCACCTTTTTTACAGGTTTGGGCAGCTGACCGTTGTCAGTCCGCTCACGAGATGGGGAGTTCTACAGTTGGGTTTGTTGTTCTACATCATAGGGTCCACTACAAGCACTGATGGGGGGATGCTGGGATGGAGATGGTGGGGGGGATGATCGTTTTGAGTTATGGCCAGGTACCTTAGCCATGCTGAGGAGTTTAAGCTCCTGACCTGGAATATTCGAGGTATGGGTTCTCCTTCAAAGCAGTACAACATCCTTAATTATATAAGGCGCAGAGGCGCGCACATTGTGATGCTGCAGGAGACCCACCTTACGGAAGTTTGAGGTTGCTCAGCTACGGCGCAGGTGGCGGGGGCAACTGTTTGCAACTATGTTTTCAGCATATGCAAGGGGGGCGCTTGTGTGGGTCAGGCCTGGGGTCCCATTTCAGGCTTTTCGTAAAATAATTGACCCAGACGGGAGATATGTGTTTGTAAAAGGCAAGTTGAAGGGTAAAGAGGTGACGTTGGGGAGTGTCTATGCACCAATCCAAGATCAACTCTCCTTCCTGACACGACTTTCTAAACCACTGTCAGGGGTGGCAGAGGGCGATCTGATTTTAGGGGGAGATTTTAACTGTGTATGTGATTTGGGTTTGGATAGATCCACTCCCCCGTTGAGGGGCACAGCAGAGGCCATGACAGCTAAGGGCCTGAAGAGTTGGGTCATGGGGTGAGAGTTATTAGATGTTTGGAGAGTACACAACACGCAGAAGAGGGAATACTCCTACTACTTCCCCCTTTACGACTTGCACACTAGATTGGATATGTTTCTCTGCTCGGATAGGTTGGCCCCGATGCTGACCAAGGCGGAATATTTGGGGAGATCCATTTCCGATCATAGCCCCTACTGCTGCGGTTTGCCCCCACCCCCGAAAGGGCCCCCATACCGCTGTGGTGATTGGACCCCAACCTACTGGACGATGATAGCTTTAGACAAACGCTCTCTGGGGCTATAGCAACATACTTTGAGAAGAACCAGGGGATGGCTAGCTCCTTCCTAGTAGAATGGGACGCCTTTAAGGTGGTGGTCAGGGGGCAATGCATGGGACAGATGCTGGGGGCCAGGAAAGAAATCAATCGGGAACTCGAATCCCTGGAAGCCCAGATATTGTTATTAGATAGGGAGACTGGGGGAGGGGCTGACACTCAGAGACGCCTGGCAGAAGTGAAGAGTGTTTACAATTCCACATGGGACAGGTTAAGGATGCTGGACTCCAGAGCTTACAAGGAACGGCAGCATGTGGAGGGTGGCAGAGCGGGGAGGCTATTGGCATGGTTGATTAGGCCAGAAGGCAGAGGGGCCCGATTCCCAACATCCTGGATCCTACTGGACAAGTGATCTACTACCCATAGGGAATCAACGACACTTTTAGGGAGTACTATGAGCGGCTTTACGGGAAACCGGGGAAAGTACAGAGGGGCAAGACGACTGCATACCTGGAGGGCTTGGGATTGCAGACACTAGACCAGGCCACTCGGGAGACTTTGGCGCCGCAAGTCGCCGCGCAAGAAATTAGAACTGCCGTTAAAGAAATGGCGCAGGGGAAGACGCCGGGGCCAGATTGCCTCCCGGCCGAATTTTATTATACCTTCGTGGATATATTGGCCCCGAGACTAAAGCAGGGGCGGTGCGTCCATTAGGGCGCTTGGGCGTTGCCCCACTGAGCGTTGCCGTCACTCTCTGACTAACTCTGACTCTCTCACGAGTCACACAATGCAATCCCTCCGGAGGCAGTCGGCTTAGAAGGGGGCGGGGCAGCACTACAGTTCAGCTGCAAGTCAGTGTCGGCCGGCGGAGCGCACAGCAAGAGTGCGCATGTTCTGTTTAGGGCTTAAACATTTTGCGACCAGCCCTGAACATGCGCACACTAGGCTGCTCATTAGAAGAGCGAGGGTTGTTCCATGCCGCTCTTCTAATGAGCAGCCTAGTGCGCATGTTCGGGCTGGTCGCAAAAAATGTTAAGCCCTAAACAGAACATGCGCAACACTGCTCAAGCCAATCCTGGCGCTGCTGCTGGAGCAGCGTCTGGATTGGCTGAGAGCAGGCAGTTACAGTACTTGCCAAGGCGCCAACGCGGGAGTCGGACCCCGGCCCAGGAGGACTGCAGAGGCGGCGCGGATCCGGTAAGTAATTGCATAATAATAATAATTTAAACTCCCCTGCGACGTGCGCGACACCTAACACCCCCCTCCCCGCGAGTATTGGAGCGCGAGCCGCGACCCTCAGTGCATGAGCTCTCTCATTACCTTACGCTGAGTGTAGACACACACGGTGCTAGAACGGATCAAAATACATTTTGTGGAAGTGACCCAGCACAACGGGTGAGTCTGCCCCCCCTTCTACAGGGGGATCATGGAGGAGATTGACGATTTTACCACCCGGGAAAGCGATATCTGGATCCTAACATATCCAAAATCAGGTAATGGTGTGCGTGCCTCTAATTGCTCCTGTTGCAGATTATGTAACGCTATCCGGCTCTAATCTATCCTTTTAAGGAAGGATTTGAGAGATATTTACAAACGTGGGTTGCAAATAGTGAACGGCTTTCTTTCCTCTTGTTATAGGCCTTGTGCTTTAACATAGAAGTTACAGCAAGTCACTTCGCTTTTCCTGCTTTAAGCAGCAGTGACCAGCCGTGCCAAGTATAACGTATCGGCCCTCTGGTTACACTAACGCCTCTCCGATAAAGATTTCGCATCCACGCAGGGTCTGACATTCATCACCCAAATCAAACAAGCATCTCAGCTGATAACATGTTCTGTCGCTGTTAACGCTTGTTTGTATGCGTACTCTCTGGCTATTAGAGGGAAGAGAGGTTCAGTTAGCACTTACTCCTTATTGAGACTACATTGACATGCATGGAAGGTAGTGTCTGTTCACCCGAGACCACGCAGCTTCCATGGAATAAGCTCTCGCAGGCAGACGGCCTTATTGTCTGGAAGGCAACTGTGGGGAGAGTAAACCGAAGAAGTGAAAGTGTGCCTTGTTCCCAGTGCCAGACTGCTATATTGGAGTGTATACGGCCAAGAGGGATCTAAAGCAGGTAGGAGAGAAAGGTTGGGGCCAACCCCACGGTCGTCACATGGTCGCAATAGAGCATAGTTTATAAGCCAACTGATGCTCAGCTTCGAAGGTCGAAGCTAATGTTGCCACTAAAAATATCCTGGCCACAAATCAGTCTGAAGGAACCCACCGGTTTCATATGGGTATTTTTCAAATTGTGCTTTCTTGGCTGGCTCTAAAAGACTCTCGAGTTTTTATTTGACTCACAATAAGGTTTACCCTACCATGTCTGTTAAGTGGCCACATTATCTTAAGTTCCACTGCACTCTATGATTAGTTAAATAGGGCTTTTTATGCCACTTATGATGAATACAGCACTTGTGCAAGCTGCTCTAAAGCAATATTGTGTCACTACATTCAATTTAGATTTTTCTTTGCATTCTAGCACTTGTCGGGCTATTTATTCCAATATATACTCAGGACTTCAAGTGCCAGAATGCAAAGAACAACTGTCTTTGTAGACCTACTCACACTCATGAAATCAAAAAACTTAAGAGGTGATGGTCACGAAGTGTTTGCTTGTTTCTATACAGCTTTATGTTGTCTTCACTTACTCCATGTAAGCAACATTCCTTCAATTAAGTGGTGGGGATAAGGGGCGCTCAGTGAGCTGAATATGTCTCCTGCTATATAATGTGATGAAAAGTTTACAAATTCAAATCCCAGCAAGGCCAACTCAGACTTATATCCTTCCAAGGTTGGTACAATTACCTTTTGTAATAGTAACATCTTTTATTTTCAGCACTTAAAATAGCATTAGTACGGTATGATACATTGATACACTATATAACATACATTACCATTATTATTTTATTCCTAACACTACATGGCAAAATATTTTTTTTTAACAAAAATAGTTCAATTGTTCTTCCAAAAGTTGCCTACTAAACTTCTCAACTGTTAAAAGGAATGGCATGCTCCTGTCCACTTTTCAAGGCCAAAATTCAGCAGTTAAAATTGTTCTCACTATCAAATTACTTCCAAGCCTTGTGTATTACTGGCTCTAAATTAAACAGAAATGTTCCCTTTAGAAGACTTGTACATTGTTTATTCTGTGGCCAAAATAATTTCCAGACCAGTCACAGCAGAACTTGGGAGTAGGTTGGTGATCTAGCATAAGTATGTTGGGATGCTTGCAGCACTTTTAAGGCTGTTTTTACACTACTGCAGTAGCAAAATACTGTAATTAGTGTAAATTGTTTCACTGCATTGATGTGACTGCTTCTTTTTTACAGATAAAATGTGTCACTCAAAGTGTCATACATAAAGAATTAAAATGTCACACACAAGCACACAACAATCATGAAAATGTCACATAAGGAAGCTGACAACTTGGCAGCTGTGAGTGACGTTCTATGCCCAACACGCTGTGCTGGTGAGGAGAAATGTGACGTGTCCCCCCACCGAAGGGTGTGTTGTTAAGTGTGACTCTTGAAGGCCACAGTTCACTCCCAAAAAAGTGAAGTGTTCTCTATTGTTGTTGCAGGCCGAACATGTATATGAGACGTAAAATGGTTGCTCAATTCACATGATAAAAGATGTGCTGTTATAAAAACAAAACATGGATAAGCTGCGCATGCTAATGAGCATTCTGACCTAACAAGTCACATGGTTTGTCAAAGAATTAGCATAACTCAAAAACAATTCGTTTCTATATGTGGGTGGTAATGACAAGATAACACAGTAGATTTACATTCCTTACTGCCGGGGTGTGTGTAATACCTTTTTATTTGACATGGAATACTTTGTGCTGATCGTATTAGTCTGTCTCTGAAAAAATCCCCACATAAGGTTTTTATACTGTGGGTGATATGAATTCAGCAGCAGGTTGTTGGGTGCACCTCTGCTTGTGTGTTAAGTCTTATTGGCAGTTTGCATCTGATGTTATTTTGTATGCTATAAGCAGGACCACAAATTGTCATTCTGCAGCATGTGCTGCATAATTATGGCAGTGGTGGTTTCTTTGTTGGGGTGCAGGGGCGTATGTCTGATAGCATGTGTGTGAATTTGATTTCTGGGGAGACTGTCTCTGCTGGGTGTTCTTTCTGCAGAGTTGGACTGGCTAAGAGTATAGGGCAATCTGGCAGTGCCAGATGGACTGGTCTGACAGGTCAGTGCATGGGACGTTTTATTTGGCTGTATGTTGGCCTGCATTGTGTTCTGCTGCTGCCTGGGTTCGTGTTTACTGTTGTTTTCCCTGATCATATTACTGCAAACATTGACTACAACAAAAACACAAATGCATGCAGTCTACCATACCGTAAGATAACTATACACCATTACCATGTCTTTACAAGTTACAATTTGCCCAGTTGGCCAGTTTTTAGCTATCTAGGGGCTGCTTTTCTTTTGGTGCCCGTCCTGGAACTTATTTTGTGTTCCAGTCTGTGGTTATACTGAATAAACAGCTACCTATGTCATTATCTTATGAAATCTCTATATTGATGTCATAACTACATTTTCACAATTGCTTTATTAACCATCTTGCTTTCTTAAATTTGTTTGAAAAGGCCTCACTTGCCTGCTCTTTTTTCAAAATTCTCGGTGGGAGAACAACCCCAAATTCCTCTTATGACGGTGGGCATGCGAGCTATGCTCGCGTGCCACAGGGCACTCATTCTGAACTTTTACGCCCTACCACTTTCAAATGTCACCAGCCACCACTGGACTAAAGTAAATGTACGCTGCAGCGTTGGGAGAGGAACAGCTTCCGTCATCGGTCAGGGAGGCGCTGGTGATTCCTTTGCCGAAAACCAAAACGGAGGTAGTGGGCACAGCAGACTTTAGGCCATTGTCAATGTTAAACCTTGACTTTAAAATACTTAGCAAGGTACTCGCAGCCCGGCTCCTGCCCCAGATGCAGAGATAGGTCCACACTGACCAAAACGGGTTTATCCCCTCACGTTCAACATCCAATAATCTGAGGAGGTTATACCACGTGCTATTCCATCGAGACCTAGGGATGTTTCCTGATGCAGTAGTGATGGCTGTAGACCTGGAAAAGGCCTTTGACTCCTTGCGGTGGGACTTCCTCCTAGCGGTGATGAGGCGGATTGGGTTGGGAAACGAATGGCTGAAATGGGTCTGCCTTTTATACACAAGCCCTAGGGCCAGAGTGCGTACGGGTGGCACAGTGTTTGCCCAATACACTATCCACAGAGGAACACATCAGGGGTGCCCTTTGTCGCTGCTCCTTTTTGCCCTGGCAATGGAGCCACTGGCGGAGCGACTTAGGCAGGAGAGCAGGAGAATCGGAATATTGCTTGACGGGACTGTGCATATCGTCTCGCTATACGCAGACGATATCTTGGTTTATATACGAAACGGATCTCACGGGCTCCCAATGGTGCTGCGTATACTGGAGGAGTTTGCGGAATTATCAGGACTACGCGTTAACACCAGAAAAACGTGTATATTCCCGCTGAGACCTGACCCCAACAGGCCATTAGACCTCCCGATGGACCTAGAGTGGACCACAGGCTCTTTTAAGTACCTGGGAATACAGGTATACCATTGGCAACCAGATCTGCTGGAGAGCCTGGGAAGAGCCTTGAGAGTCCTGCGGTCAAATGTGACCTTCTGGCGCTCGCTTAAACTACCAGTTATGGCCAGAGTGGCGTTATCTAAGATGGTGGTGCTACTGAGGCTTTTATATTTCTTTGTTAACCTTCCGGTAGTGATTCCGAAGAGCTGGTTTAAAACCCTGGACACACTGTTGAGAGACCTAGTGTGGGACGGCGGACGTAACAGGGTGTCTCTGTGGACTCTAAGAATGCCTTTAACAGGGGGGGGCTGGGTGCTCCCGATTTTGAGGCCTATTATTTGGCGGCGCAGCTCCAGTGGCTGGCCAGATGGCTAGATGGACGGGGATTGGAGACGTTAACGTTGGCGGCTCATACCGCCTGGGGAGCACTGCCTCACTCACTTGTATTGTTACGAATTTATTCATTACATTGCTTTGTTATTAAATATTGGGCCTCTGTCCGGCTGGACATGTCACTTACCGATATAGTACTGATTGGGTCAATATTTTTATTCAATGTTTTGCAACTGTAGAATTCCTAGGGACCACTGTTCCTTATAATAGATAAGCACCCAAGGTCCCTGGCTGACTCGGATTGGGTTCCCTTGTTCCTTCTAATATATGGGGAGCACTGCTTGCCAGGATGCTTAATCCTTGCCAGAAGATCAAAAATATGGGTGTACTTCTCAAGGTGGCAGTGACGTGTTGGGACAGATGTATGAAGCGGGCTCCAGACGTACCACTGTACGCACCAACCCTACCACTCACAGGGATACCGCAGATGGGAATGGGCCCTCCTCTCACACAGAATCAGCTACAGGGCTGGGAACAGGCAGGAGTTCTGTCTGTCGGAGATTGTTATCAGGATGGTGTGCTGCTTCCATTGGATGACTTTCAGGAATACCACGACCTATCCCCGGGACAGTTTTTAAACTACCATAAGATAAGGGGGGCGCTGGCTGCGTTATGGGGCGGCGACACAAGAGAGCCTGCCACTCACGCAGCCCTCCAAGCAATGGTGACGTTGGGGTCAGCGGGACATCTGGTGAAATGGGTATATCTGGCAATAACTGAGATGTCACGGATGCCTTTTCCCCAAATACAGGAGAGGTGGGAATGCACACTGGGTAGACAGCTGACTGAGAAGGAATTGAAAAAGGCCCTGGGCAGCCCAAAGAAGGTGTCGAGGAATGTGGCCTTCAAACTGGTACAATTTAATATTCTGCACAGGACTTACCTCACACCGCATAAATTGAACGTTGTATACAGGAGAGATGACCAGACTTGTGCCAGGTGTCTCACGGTGGACGCCAATTTCGATCATATGGTATGGTCCTGCCCAGAGCTTCAGCAGTTTTGGACTACGATAGTGGAGACGGTGAATGGGGTCTAGGCTCGCACTATGAGGTGTTGCCTGGAAGTGTGCTTACTGGGACTCTTCCCGAGGCCCAAATCCAAACGGTTGGGACACAGATTTGTAGATTTGGCCTTCCTACTGGCTAAACGGAGAATAGCTCTTAGGTGGAGGGCAACAAAGTGCCCACTAATAGCTGACTGGGAAAACGATGTTTCCTGTTGGGCCAGAGCGGAGGAGAGGGCATTGATTCGGGAAGACCAGGTCACAAAAAGGCGTAAACCTTTGGCAGAACCATGGGCAGAAATACTGAGGGCATGGGATACACGTAACACGACTGACCTGGATTCGCAGACAGATAATTCTGAACCAGAAATGGCGCGAGAAGCAAATGATAATCTAGAGCAGGTTTAGCCACCGTCTGGTAACCGTGTGACAGAGGAGCCACGTAGTGAGGACAAGAACCAGGGACACTATAACGTGAGGACGCTCCGGTGGGCCCCTCTCGTCCCCGCCGACTTCCTGGGGCCCCTCCGTCGCCCCCCCCCACCGGGTGGGCTACCCCCCACGAACGGGAGAGGAAATTAGGTGACATACTTTGTAGACAGTGGACCCCTAGTAGACTTAGTTGCGTTTAAGTCGGGTTTGATATCTATTGTTTCATAGATGCCTTAAGTTTTATATAAAGGCATACATGCAGACACATAAAGGGCATGTTCGTGCGAAGGTAATAATGCAGACAACGGACACAGCTACTCCCCACAGGGTACCTTGACACAGCAGGAGCATAACATTAAAGTTGACAGACAGAAAAGGCTGTTACAGCCCGAGGAAATGTTAATTGATTTGTTTTGAATCCCGGAAGTTGATTATTGTATGCTTAATGATGAAGATTTTCATAATTGAAGTCGAATGTTTCCGAATTGAGCAGTATGTACCTGCTGTCGCTGTGAAAATGCATAGCTTGTACCGTAATAATTTTCATAAATGTCAATAAAGATGATATTTCCCCCCAAAAAAACCAATGTAAAATAAGGAATATATTGGTACTTGGGTTTGTGGGCTGAATTGGATAATTCTCCCTTTTCGAGTAGGAAATCACAGTTTTGAGATCCCTACCAGCGGCTGGACGTTAATGCCGCCACACGCAAATTTCAGATCTGCGGACCAGTTAGTTCCTTGTCTGGTAAAATACAATTTTGGGGGCATGCAGTCGGGAGGGCAAGCGCGCAGCCCAGGTGGCTTCCAAAACTCAGCTCCCGTTTCAACCAGTCGCTCACACGACCACAAAGAATTCTGTACCTTAGCCCGTTCTTGACAACTGTAATTTAGAATACGAAACTATATGCCCTACGTTAAAATGTTCGACGTTAGGACTGCAGCTCTGCCTAATGTTAAGATTCTCAACTACTGCTGCCCCCAGCCCCCACCCCCGCTAGCTAGCCTCTAACATACTCGCCTGTCCCCTTTCAGTCAGCTGTACACATCCGGCTGCACACCGTGCTTGGGCAATGGTATCTCTCCCTTTTAACTCAGACGTCTCCTGTTCAAAGTCGCTTGTTGCTTTCAGTTTCGCTTTCCGATTTTTGTATCTTTTTACTTCAGTTCCACATTCTAGCTGTCTGTTATCCCTCTACCTCAGTTCACACGCTCCTTGCCATCCCTTTCTTCCTGCCGTTCCATTAATGGGGTATATTTAGAGCCGTCAGCGAATTCATACTTTGCTGCTGCCGCCTCTCGAATACTAAGTCATATGTTTTTAAGCACGTGCTGGTTACATCATAGGCTGTTGCTTGGAAATTCTTTGCCACAGTATATGTCCAGTGCCACCATATTCCTCTGCCCACTCCAGGATTACTACTTTCTCATTTTGACGCGAACCCATGGTACCTTTTCCTGGTTTGCATACGAGTGAATTCATCACTAACTTTGTTTGAAATCTGAGTAAAAGACATGTTTATTCTGACATTTCCTTCTACTTAGCTTGAGCGATTCTTCGTCTTGTTGGCTTCTTCCTTTCTTATTTGCATGATTAATTTATTAATGTACCTTTTGCATTTTTGGGGGCCAAATGGGTGCAAAAATTAAATACATAGGTGCATATTTGTATATACTCTACATGGTTGATATGAAGTGCGCAGCAGACAGTAGCCTCTTCACAGTTTTACAGAAGCTTGGAGACTTTCTCAGTCTGACCGAGAAGAATCGGATACAACAAGTATTTTGTCCCCAGGGTCAGATTGAAGCATGACGCCTCCAAGCCTTTGACCCCTTCTGACCCCCTCGCCTCCCCCTGGCTTGGGTGCTAATCCCCGTGTTTAGCAAGAAAAGCAAAAATAAAAAGTTTAAAGCAGACAGTCAATCTTTTTGTTATTACAGAGTCGTCACTTTAACCATGGCATAATGGCCAGCCAATTATTTTTTTTGAACTAGTGAGCCCTTATGCACTTGCCAATAGCAAATAATAACATAGTAAAAGGCTGTCACGTGTTGGTGCAGATTGCCAATTCCCAACCTAGGCAGGTAGAAGGGGAAATGGAGAAGTACACAAAAATGGTAAATATCCACAAATGCAGATTGTTTTATCCTTTCACTCTCTACAACATCCATGCTTACCATCTACACCAATTCTACCAGCAGCCTTTCAACAATACTCTCAAAGGACACCCAATAACCTGATTATTTAAAATCAGAACACTATGTGACGTTGTTGGGGGTTACAAAGCTCTGTGTAAATGTTACCTATGGAGTAGCTACTTACTGAAAAGTCAGAAAGCGTTTTAGGCCTTGCAGCGGGTATGGAAAACAGAATATAAACATTAATCCAATATAATGCAAGAGGAGGGGATCGTCAGGCTGGTCTAGGTACTCCTGTATCACTACACAGTGGCAAAAATACTGCAGGTAGGAATGCCCTCCTCACGTCACAGTGTATCATGGTGAAAGAAATGGAAGGCCATGCAATACCCTCATTTCCCTCCCAAGGAATCCCCCAAACTGCAGCCCACCACTGAGTAATGCATGTGCCTTTTTCCTAACCCGACAAATGCTGACCATGAGAACCAGGGTCTCACAGGAAAGACAAGCATTTGCAATGCAATAGGTCTCGCATTACTGATAGTTTGAGGTATTGGCGTTGCAAATAATAATGCAACGCCAATAGCTCATACTTTCAGTAATGCGAGACCTAGTGCATTGAAAATGCTTGCGTAGTGAGCCAGGAACCAGCATTGTATGTCTCAGTGCAGTACCGCAAGCTGCTCCCTAGAGGTCCCTAGTGAGCAAGGCACCAGCACTGCATGTCTCAGTGCAGTACCGCAAGCTGCTCCTAGATGTCCCTAGTGAGCAAAGCACCAGCACTGCATGTCTAGGTGCAGTATCGCAAGCTGCTCCTAGAGGTTCCTAGTGAGCAAGGCACCAGCACTGCATGTCTAGGTGCAGTACCGCAAGCTGCTCCTAGAGGTCCCTAGTGAGCAAGGCACCAGCACTGCATGTCTTGGTGCAGTACCGCAAGCTGCTCCTAGAGGTCCCTAGTAAGCAAGGCACCAGCACTGCATGTCTAGGTGCAGTACCGCAAGCTGCTCCTAGAGGTCCCTAGTGAGCAAGACACCAGCACTGCATGTCTAGGTGCAGTACCGAAACTTCTCCTAGAGGTCCCTAGTGAGCAAGGCACCAGCACTGCGGACCTCTTTTGGTCACATATGGTACTGCACCCTGCAGAAGATATGGTAAATCCACCCTACCCATAATGCTTTGCATGCAAGACAGTAGTGCAAGTACCTTAAAATAGCTATGTTAATATATACAATTAGTAGCTTTGAAATGTGACAAAAGAATTATTACATTAATTTCTGATTAGGTTGTACTCTGTGTGGAGCTGATGAAGGGAAATTTATAGATGGTCTCATATAAATGTGAGATGTTCTAGTGAGTGAAGTAACCACTAGGACCAAGTGTGTGTTGCCTGAAGCCTTTTAAGAAAATAGTGCCTTGAGGCTGCAATTAAAACCTAGGGAGTAACAACACATGTAATAGGGGTGTCCTCATGAGAGGTTACAAGAAGAGACAAGGCGGTTCTAAGGAGGAACTACTAAGCCTATTGGCCAATGAAAAGCCACCATTTACAAGGGACAGGAGCCAATTAAAAAGATGTGCGGAAAGTGAGCGGAGTTTTATGCCCATATCCTGAATACAGCATGTCTCAAAGAAACAGCGCAAGCGCTGCCAAGGCGAGACCTAAAAAACCACCTGCCTTAAAGTAGCTAATTGCCTTATCGCCCAAGTAGTCTAAGCACAGCGTTTGAAAAACTGCATTGTTTTCAGACTCCCGATAATTTGTAACCGGATAATTCAATGTTGAAAATGTACTGAGCTCAAAACACAACTACAGCCACGAATCATGTTTGTAGTAGCCATCAGAAGGTTTGAAATCTGATACACTAATTGGAGATGCACGTCCAGGAGACAAATATTTGTACCAGATGACTAATAGCTCTATACCTTTCACGAGGCAAAATGGTAAGCAATTATTTAACATAACCCAGAGAAATCATAAGAGTTTAAAATAATATGCTTGTAGGAATGTTAACACATATCATTGTTACTCTGTGACTTAATAGCACACCAGAGTTGATGTGGCTCAAAATAAAGTACCATCAAATTTGCTTGACCAAACGATGCAGCAGTTTACATCTCAAGCAGGGCTGTCTGTAATTTTTTTAGACAGTTATACTTGTTTAAACCCAATTTTGTGTTTACCCATATTGTGCACTTTTTTTTTTTACTTATGCTAACTTCGTGATCTTGTCTTCTGCAACTCTATTTTGAGCAGAAAACATATAGCGGAAACTGTCTGCTGACAGGCTGTGCTGGGAACATCCCCTGTGACTTAAAGAAACTACATGGATGTAGGTATATCCCACAAGCCTTTTGCACATGAATAATGACACACACCATGGTCTGAGCAGTGGGCAGTGGGCAGTCATAAGAGAAAGCTATTTGAAGTAATTTTTACTCGTAAGCAGATGATGTAAATGGGTATCGCATGACAAAGTAGCATAGAGAGGGTTCAGATTTCCATGCGCAATACATGCATAAACCCAGGCAATTTTGAAGGGTATTAGGCGTATTACGCAAGAAAAATGTACCCAGTTGTGCCCACTGATCATCTCAAGCTGCCTCACTTCAGTGGTTAGACATTCATCAGCCACATTTTCTTTCGCATACTGAAACTTATAGTTCTGTATTTTTAATTGCATGTGCAAACCTAGGAGGAACAGAGTGAAATCAATAAATTAAAGACTCGAGGAGGTATTCGCAACTGATGTGGAACAACCTGCCATTTTCTTATTGTTCCCTTTGGCATTGCCCCCATCACCACTGCTAGGCTTTGAGCCCTTTTTTACATTTCTGAATAATATTTGTCTTTCTGTTGATAAAGTGGGCAAGGAGGCACTGGAAGACGCTCCCTCTCTCCCTGTTAGGTCGTGCTGCCCTATTTAAAATGATGTCCCTTCCCCACTTTCTCTACGCCTTACAGAACGCCCCAAACTATGTCAGCCCTTCATATTTCAAAGAAATTGACTGCCTCCTGCGAGACCTGCTCTGGGAGGGCAGGCCCCCGCGCATAGCTACCCACAAGCTCACACGGGGATGGTTTGACGGCGGCGGACATAAAGCGCTATTACTGGGCGTCTCACCTTGCAGCTATCAACCAATGCACGTACAGACCCCAAGGTGACCCAGCCTTTCAGATTGATAGGTGGCTACTGCCGGGTGGGAGTTTTGAAGGGGCAATATATGCGCTCGCGCTGAACCCCAACTTGACTGGACCCACTGCGCATGCGGTGCGAGTATGGAAGATTGCCTTGAAAAGTCTGGGCTGGGAAGGCAAGATCACGCAGGCCACGCCGCTCTGGCGATGCGACCAATTAGGACGCTTGAATCGCTCGAAGGGCTTTGATCGGTGGGATCTTATAGGAATTTCCAAGGTGGGTGACATGTGGAAGTCGGAAGACGTGGTCACGTTTGAACAGTTACAACAGGACTATGAAATGGCGCGCTCCGAACACTTCAGATACCTGCAAATTAAGGCATGCCCTGCTTGCAAAGCTCCCTAGAGGGGAACCGCTCCCGGAGTCCTCTCCACTGGAGGATAGAGTACTAGATGGGGACCTGCCGGAGAAAGCCATATTGCTTATCTATAAAAAAACTGATAAATAACCTGCCGGACCCACTGGACCAACTGCGGGCAAAATGGGACCACGACGTGGCTGGTCTGAATGATGACGAATGGCTAGCGGCGGTGGCCTCTCCTCGAGAGGTGGCCATCTCTTCCAGACTGCGTTTAGTGCAGCTCAAAATCCTGCATAGATCGTACCTATCCAGATCAGTTTTGGTCCGAATGGGATATAGCTCTGACGTGAATTGCACTAGGAGGTGTGGACAGGTGGGCACATTCATCCATACGCTTTGGGAGTGCACGCTTATTCAGAGATATTGGGCGGGGATTGTGAGACTTATGGAAAGTGTATTGGGCCAAAGGATTGATGGAAATATAAAGCTGGTTATCCTGAACGCCTGGGGACCGACTGACCTAACCGCCAGGGAGCGTCTGTGGGTAACTCTGGGATTGATGGTGGCAAAGCGTAATATTGTAAGGCTATGGAAGGCCCAAGAGCCGCCCAGTACGGTGGACTGGAGCAAAGACATGGACTGGTGCATGGTCACAGAGAAAACAATCTATGTTGCAAGAGGGTGCCCCAATAAATGGTTACAGGTCTGGGATAGATGGAACACATATAGGGGTGGGATCTGCGAATCCCCGTTGACTAGGGAAGATACGATTGCACAACGATTGAGCACGCTGAAAATGTAACTACCATGGCTAATGTTTCCTTCAATAATTGCACCTCCTCTGGCACGCACTTGCTGTATCATTACGAATGTATGTGGTTTTGATGATTGTTGTCTATATGTCATACTCGATTTCAATAAAAAGATTTATAAAAAAAAAAAGCTGGCAAGGGATTGGAAATACTTATTTGTAAACAGCTCTTGATGTCATGCAGTAAAAAATAAAAAATACCAAAAAGACTGGCTTTTTTCTCATTTATGTAATGCTGCTTGTGGCTGTTACAGCTGGGTAGGTTGTTGTCTTAAGAAACACTAAAGTCCACCTGGGTCAGAAAAAAAAACATTTTCCAGACATCAGAAACAGTTTAAGCAACAGAACTCAAGAAGGGGTTTCATGTGTTCAGAAAATACCTTAATGCCTCACGTAGTACGTGGTAGATGGCCCTGGTAGATTGCTGTGGCTGCAAGCAAAGAGTGGAAGAGGCTTAGTGGGTTCTGCACCCTGGGCGTGCCCAGAGTAGACAGGCACGTGTCACCTCACATTGCAGCTTCTATCTCTGTCTTGCAGGTGATTGCTGGCCAGGAGGACATTAAGAAAGAGCCCACATCATCAGTATGCATCAAGTAGTTAATACAGAAAAAACTCTGTTGCAGACGACGTTCTATCAAAACAGAGCTAGCTCAATCTTGCGGCTTTGGTTTAAAACTGCTATGTTTCCGTTCAGTGAGGTTTCAGACTTCAACATCAACAACCAGAAATCAAACGTCATGAGCATCTAAATGAGCCAAATAATAGCCAATGGCTATTGATGCCCCTTAGAATTGGATGGTCTGGTAAAAAAAAAAGTTATCTATGGATATACTTAAATCCAAAAAGATCTATACAAGCATAATATACCAGACCTAGTAGATGATCTGTTTAGACAGGAAACAGCCTAAACCACGTAATCTGTACTACACGTGGCTGAACACCGCAGGCGTAACCACGGACGTCTAAACCACGCATATGCCTTTACCACGCATAAGCGTGGTTCAGACGTCCGTGGTAGTTAGTGCTCTAGTCTGCAGTCTGCGGGTCGGAAGTGAGCTGGGCGAAGGGTCGGAAGGGAGCTGGTGAGTACCTTTGTTTTTAGGGTGGGGGCTGGGGGGTCCTGGGTAGTTTTGTGGGCTGGGGGTGGGCCGTGGGTAGTTTTGTGGGCTAGGGGTGGGTCGGGGTAGTTTTCTGGGCTGGGGGTGGGTCAGGGGTAGTTTCCTGGACTTTGTTTTAGGGTGGGGGCTGGGGGGGGTTGTAGGTAGTTTTCTGGGATGGGGTGGTTCGGGGGTAGTTTTGTGGGCTGGGGTGGGTTGGGGTCGTTTTTGTGCTGGGGTGGGTCATGGTAGTATTCTGGGCTTTGATTTTAGGGTAGAGGGCTAGGGGTGTCAGGGGTAGTTTTGTGGGCTAGTTGTGGGTCAGGGGTAGTTTTCAGGGCTGGGGGTGGGTCGGGGCAGTTTAGGGCTCAGGGAGGGGCTAGGATGTTTTTTAAATATGGGGTCAAGGTTTTAGGGTTTAGGGCAGGGGGTTAGTTTTCTGGGCTGGGGATGGGTTGGGGGTAGTTTTCTGGGCTTTGTTTTTAGGGTGGGGGGCTGGGGGGTCGGGGGTAGTTTTCTGGGTTGGGGGTGAGTCGGGGTAGTTTTCTGGGCTGTGGGTAGGTCGGGGTAGTTTTCTGGGCTTTGTTCGAGGGTGGGGGCTGGAGGGTCATGGGCAGTTTTTTGGGATGGGGTGGGTCGGGGGTAGTTTTCTGGGTTGGGGGTGAGTCGGGGTAGTTTTTGGGCTGAGGGTTGGGACGGGGTAGTTTTCTGGGCTGTGGGTGGGTCGGGGTAGTTTTCTGGGCTTTGTTCGAGGGTGGGGGCTGGGTGGTTGTGGGCAGTTTTCTGGGATGGGGTGGGTTGGGGATAGTTTTGTGGGCTGGGGGTGGGTCGGGGTAGTTTTTGGGCTGGGGGTGGGACGGGGTAGTTTTCTGGGCTTTGTTTTTAGGGTAAAGGGCTGGGGGTGTTGGGGGCAGTTTTGTGGGTTGGGGGTGAGTCGGGGTAGTTTAGGGCTCAGGGTGGGGGGCTGGGTTGTTTTTAAAATATGGGGTCAAGGATTTAGGGCTCAGGGCGAGGGGGTTAGGGCTCAAGGTGGGGTTTTAGGGCACAGGGGAGCTGGGGTGTTTTTTGTGCTGGAGTGGGATTTATTTTTAGGGATGGGGTCCGCTTTTAGAAGTTAGGCCAGGGTGTTAGGCTATTTTTAGGGCTGGCGCCGGGGTAGAACTCCGGGCTGGTGACTGGGTTTTAGGAGTCAGGGCGGGTGTTAGGGCACAATCTTAACCACGCATATGATTTTACCAATTATGTCATTACAACTACATTCCTTGTAAAGGCATGCGTGGTAAAGGTATGCGTGGTAAAGACGCAGTAGTTATTAAGACCGTGTTGTTAAGGCAGGCGTGGTTAGGGAATTTGTGGTTGCGACATACAACCGTTTCGATGAGGAAGTCTCGTGGTGTCTTAGTTTGGCAGTATAAATTACGTAAAACAGATTTTCTTTTACCCAAGGTCCTGCATGTTGTTCAAACGTAATCGATGAGGATCCCATTAAAACCTTTAAAGCTATTCTGAGCGAGGTCTTGGATTTACCTTGGTCCAAAAAGGACTCCGAGTGGTGCTAGAAAAGTTAGCGTTATGTCAATTTAGGCATTGGACTCCACAACATCAAGAGATACTTCCAAGCTACTCAGCTATAACCGGCATTAGACTAGAGGAGTTAAGTGAATCTTAAAAACAAGCTCTGGCTTGCTGTAAAACAGGGACCCTCGCCCACCCCTATGAAAAAACGTCTTTGTTATATTTTTTTCAAAACTATAAAACCAGCAAATCTGCTGGAGAGACCTTGACCGTCTGTGAACCATTGGGCAAAGGCTCTCCTCACCCAATAAGCAAGAGGATTATTGACTTTTGAAACATTTTTAGTAGAGCCATCTGGTCACACACACTTACAAGCCTCAATCTGCTCTTTCCAGGTTGAGGGTCAGAACAGGTTCATCGGAACCTGGACAGGCGGGGCAAGCAGTGGGATCCAGCAGAATTAACAGGTTCCATTATCCCCTTATAATACCTACAGGAGGAGAACAACATTGATGGGAAGCCAGAGGATCCAATATTGGCCATACCTGCTTCCCTTTTGGTGTTCCTGTAAAGTTTGTCTTAATAGCAAGATAAAAAAAACCTGTTGTGCTGCTAATACATTAATTTGGCAGACAGTGCTGTAAAGGCTGGGGCACTGGGGGTTGGGGGGATTGCAAAACTTGATCAAAGCATTGGGACCGCACCTACGTAATTTCCAGAGATGCCCCCTGGACATTAGTTGAGGCAACACAACCCATATTGTCTTCTTTGGAGATGGTCGATGTGGCTCGGTAAACAGCCTTTGCGTTTCCCCTTCGTTCTTTCTTCTTTTGGATCGCTCATGACAGGGTTAGCATCTGGTAAACTCATCCTTTCTCTTCCAACTTTCTCTGTACTCATAAATGGCCCCGAAAGCCATCTGCCTCCTCCATCTTTCAGTGCCTCCAGCCCCACAAAGGATGCAGCATCAGCCTCTTCCTCTTCTCTTTTCAGCGGGACGCCTGCTGGCATTGGAGCTTGTGACCTGGAGGATGTACAAACATCATTGCAGTAGACCATCATTCTCCTGAGCTTATCACATGATCACAGCCTGTAGCCTGCAGATGACACGGTCTCTGTTGCATAGTCTCAACTCATCAATCTATGCATTGCCAGCTCTTCCCAAACTCCCTTTGGTCAACACACAGAGATCAATGATTGGGTACAATTGAAGGGCTTCAAGAATGTTTACTTGTTAATGCTGCCCACTCTCCCCAAGAGCCCCAATGATGATGACATTCTTTGTCTCTATTTGTTATACTTCTACAAAACACCCATCCCAAACTCCCTACAGTGCTTCATTGTTGCATTATCTTTTTTAGTTGAATACAATAAAGGATTGTTGGGTATTCTCAGACTCACATCTCCTGAATTTCAGTACCTAACCTAGGCCCTTAAGCAGAATGCCACCTGTGGAAGAGCTGGGAGGCTTTGAATTGGTTAAAAAAATGTATGGCAATGGTTGCTTCAAGTGCATCACAGTACGCCTACACAGGCCCTGCATTAGAACAGAATTAGATAAGAATCCAGATTATGGATAGGCAACCATGTTCAAAATAGGGTGGTCTTTTCTTTAGTAACAAAAGCCTTGCTCACACAGAGTGGCACTGTGGAAGCAAAAAGCAACCACCTGGCCTTCATTCCATATCATGCGGAGTAGTAATTCCACATGTTTTGGTGAGATTACCAGTCCGCACAATTGCAAGTTTTACAGGGTGCAGAATTGCATACAATATATTTTACCTACTTTTCTGCTCATATTTTCTAGCTGCTGAAAATGTGAGTGGAAAAGGCCCCAGAATTAGTTGTTCCTAATGGCATGGTATCACCGTGTAACCTTAGCTAAAAAGCCAACATTTAAGCAATCCCAAATTGCTGTTCTATACGCTATTTAGCAGTAGTGACTTGGGAATGCACAGATGCAGGTTTCTATTTGCTTGTAGTGCTATATGTTTAACCTTCTGAGTGCATATAAACAGGATTCTCCATGCATGTGACACTATATGATTTAGAAGGAAGTGTATGACCTGGCTCTTCGAATGACCCCAATGGAGCCGCATATCCCGACCCCCCTCCAGCGCCTTGAGACCCTAACAGGTAAGTAGTGCGCCTTACAAACCCTGATTGATTGATTGATGTGAAAGGAGACTTCTACCTGCCTGTGTTGCTATCTGACTAATTGACAAATGTGTAGAAGCCATGTTCTCCCTGCATGTGGAACTATATCAATCATTTGGAAGAGTCTATAAGCAGGGTATCCATGCATGAACTAATTTGCAAGTGTAATGAAGCAGTGTTATCTGTGCTGGAGGTATCATACAACTAATGTTGGAGTGGACTGCATGCAGTGCTATACAACTGCAATTTATAAGTATATAAAAACAGAGTTTGCCCTGCATATAGTAATATACAAATATTATTCAAGGGTGTACAGAAGCGGGGTTTTACACATAAGTCATGTTGTTTTACTGTTGTAGGGGATAGCACGGAAGCAGTGGGTTCTACATCCATAGATGCTATTTAACTGTTGCCCAGGAGTGTACAAGAGGCGTGTTCCACAGGCATGTAATGGTATGTAACTGTTGTTCTGCAGTGTACAGAAGCGGGGTTCTCCACGCATATCACATTGATTTACTATTATAGGGCTTACTATAGAAGCTGAATTCCACATGTATGTAATTCTATTTAACTGTTATTCTGGAGTGTACAGAAGCACTGCTCTGCGCACAAGTCATGCTGCTTAATGGTTATTTGGGAGTGTTCAGAAGCAGAGTTCTACACACTTGTGATATTACTTGACTGATGTTCTGGAGTGTTCAGCAAATCCGTTTTGGGTTCTGGAGTAGCATGCTACTCGCCGAAAAGCGCTTCGACGCCTCATGTTATGTTATGTTATGTTAATTGTGACTTATAAAGCGCTTAATACCGGCAGGTCTCTAAGCGCTGTGAGAAGAAAGCTACAGTGCCCCCAGGTGAATATGGCCCCTAACTGAATAGAATTAAGCCCAGGCTTCAATGAAGAGGAGGGTCTTCAGGTTCTTCCTAAATGGTAGGAGGGCCTTCTCGGATCGAAGATGGAATGGAAGCCTATTCCATAGTTGTGGGATGAAGACAGAGAAGGCCCGCCCTCCTTTTTTCGTAAGGTTAAACCGCGGGCAGGATAGTTGGTTCCCCGCGGAGGATCTTAGAGAGCGGCTTGGGACATATTTCGTAAGGCGCTCTTTGACGTAGCTTGGGGCTTGACCATATAGGGCCTTATGGGCGATACAAAGTCCCTTAAATTTGGTCCTTTGCTTGATAGGAAGCCAATGAAGTTTCTGCAGCAGGGGGGCAGCCCTTGTATATCTGGGTAGTTTAAAAATCAACCTGGCTGCGTCATTCATTACCACCTGAAGTTTGCTTAACAAAATATCCGGTAGCCCAATGTAAAGCGCATTGCCATAGTCTAAACGAGACAAGATCAATGCTGTCACCACCGTTCGCATGGTGGAAAAAGAGAGAATAGGTGAAAGTTTCCTCAATTGCCTTAGTAGGCCCACACATGTCCCAAAGACGGTGGAGACTTGATTAGACAAAGAGAGATTAGCGTCAATTTTTATACCCAGGCTTTTTACCACTGGTGCTGGAGACGGAGTGTCTCCCACCTCCTGTGGCCAAATTGATAGGACCATGGGTTAATATCCGTAGTAATGGCCAACACCTCCGTTTTATCGGGGTTGACCTTTAGTGAATTGAGTGTCATCCAACTTACTCCAGTCCAGTCAACCCACACTGTCATCTGACCCGAACGCTGATTCCATAACTTTAAATCAGTGGATTGCGACAGTGGTCGAAGCCGCAGCCCCTGCCAAGTCTACTAGATCATCTAGGATCTCTCCATCCGCCCCTTGGTTCACGGAGGCTCTTAGGGTGACCAAGAGTAGCTGTAAACGATTGGAGCGGCAGTGGAGGTCTAGCTACAGCGAGCATGCTAAAAACATCTATAGAAACGCTTTGAAAGAATTCCACAGCATGATAAGAGTAGCTAGAAGAGAGTATCTGGCAGACTGTATTTATAAAGCTGACAACTCGACTAAGGAGGTGTTCAAAGTGGTTAAATCCTTCATGAAACCCAGAGCTGTGGAGTCCACTGTGCAACCCTCACTCGCCTTATGCGATAGTATTTCCATCTTTTTTGACGATAAAATTCAGGAAGTGTATAAATCTTTCTCAGGGCGGTCAGATACAGAGAAATGTGACAAGAGGGAAGTCAGAGTCCCTGAACCGTCTTTGCTGTCGTTTGCCTGCATTTCCCAACAGGATGCTATGTCAGAAATTGTGAGGTGTAAGTCGGGGGCACCTGATGACCCTTGCCCCCCAACACTATGGAAAGTGATGGCCCACTCCGTGTCACACACTCTGTTGCATATTTGGAACCCCTCCCTGTCAACGGGTATCTTTCCAGATGTCTGGAAACACGCCACTCTCCTACCGTTAAGAAAAAAACCGAATGGGGACCCTGGGGATCTGACCAATTATAGACCCATCTCTTTGCTACCAGCTCCGGCTAAGATGTTGGAAAAACTGGTGCAGAGGCAATTGTCTAGTTTTATCGAAAAGGAGGGCATTCTACACGATACCCAATCTGGCTTCAGGTCGGGATTTAGCACGGAGACGGCCCTCCTGGAGGTGGCGGAACTAGTTAGACAGGCTGCAGATTCAGGGGCCTCTGCGATGCTGGTGCTCCTGGATCTGTCGGCCGCTTCGACACCGTTGACCATACCTTGCTGTTAGAGAGACTGTTGGATAGTGGTATTGGAGGTTCGGCCCTGGCCTGGTTGAAATCCTATTTGGAGAATCGCACTCAGAGGGTTGCGCTTCAACCTTTTTATCCAAGCCAAAACAGCTCTGGTGTGGAGTCCCTCAGGGGTCAGCACTCAGCCCTCTTTTGTTCAATGTGTACCTGGCTCCTCTGTTTACCCTGATAGCCAATTGGGGGATAAGAGCGATCTCCTACGCAGACGATACACAATTGGTTTTCTCCTTCAAAGAGCAGACCGTGGCTGCCTTTGAGAGTTTCAAGGGCTGCCTGAGAGACATAGCGTGGTGGATGAATAACAACAAACTCAGGCTGAATGCGGGAAAGACTGAGGTGTTGTTTTTCGGGAAAGAGCCACCCCCAGCTTCGGAGCTCTGGTGGCCTACCGAAATGGGTCCACCTCCCTCACCGGCAGATTGTATAAAAATCTAGGTGTTAAGTGGGAGTCTAACCTCTCCTTCTCGGCTCAGATTCGTCAGGTGACGGCCACCTGTTTTTGCCAACTGAGGAATCTGAAGAAATTTTTGTATCTGCTTCCAGAGGAGTGTCGGAAAAACATAGTACATGCTGTGGTAACCTCCAGGCTAGACTATGCTAATGGCCTCTATCTGGGTCAGCCAGAGTATCTGATCAAACGCCTGCAGGTAGTGCAAAATGCGGCTGCGAGACTAATTAGGCGAGTGCCGTTTCGCGAGCATGTCTCTCCGCATTTAAAAGCATTACACTGGCTCCCAGTGAGGAAAAGAGTCAAATTCAAGGCTTTGACTTTGGCGTTCCGTGCTATGCATGGTAACTGCCCTATCTACTTGAAACACAGATTGCGTGGTTACCAACAATCCAGAACCTTGAGATCCAATTCCCAAAATCTACTATGTATTCCTCGTTTTAAAAAGGCACGTATGGGTGGTAGATCCTTTACGCTCGGGGCTGCTAAACTGTGGAACTCTCTGCCGAGCAATCTCCGCACTATTGATTCGGAGCCCCTTTTTAGGAAAATGGTGAAAACTTGGCTTTTTAAGGAAGACTGAGGGCCTATGACTTGGCCCTTGAGCGGTCCAGTGCTGTACTATTTTTCCGCTTAGCGCCGGGACACCTCTGTTTGAGGTAGCTGTCGCGCTTTACAAGTGTTTGTATTATTATTATTATTATTACTACGAATCTCAAGATGTCTTGTACACGTGCGTGGGCTTGGGGGAGTTTTCAATTTGTAGGATGATTTGGGTGTCATCAGCGTAGTTAAACACTTGACAATCCATTCGGGCCAGGTCCATCACCAGAGGGCGCAAATAAATGTTAAACAACAGTGGTGATAGAGCGGACCCTCGGGGAACACCACAGGTTATGGGCCCTCTGTCGGACACACAATCACCCATCTGAATTACTTGGGTGCGATCCGTCAGGAAGGAGGCAATCCATTGATGGATCGTCCCGCCAATGCCTATGTCCCGGATTCTGGTCAAAAGTTGATCATGATTGACTGTGTCGAACGCGGCCGACAGGTCTAAGAGGACCAGGGCACACGGCTTTTTTTGGTCTACAGTGAGCCTGATTTCATCCAGTACGGACAGCATCACTAGCTCCGTGCTATGGTGGGCTCGGAAGCCAGCCTGCCTGTCCCCAAGTAAGTGATGATCTTCCATAAACCCTGATCAGGGGCTGTAAGCGCTATATAAATACAATTACATGCAAATGATACTATTTAACTGTTGCTCTCTAGTGTACAGAAGTGGAATACTACCTGCATTTCATCCAATGTAAGTGTTGCTCAGGAGTGTACAGAAGCAAGGTTGTACACATGTGATGCTATTTAACACTTTAACACTTATTCTGTATTGTACTGAAGCGGGTTGTACATGCATGTAATGCTATTTCACTGTTATTCTGGAGTGAACAGAAGTAGGGTTCTACACATATCTGATGCTCTTTAACTGTTATTCAGACGGCAAAAGCATTGTTTTGACCGCTTCATTCCCCCAGGGCACTTTCTGGGTATACATATGGTGCCGCTGCACCCAAAACCTCAGATCAGATCTGGACTGGAGAGAAGACCGAAGAAGGACTGCCCTGCTGACACCTGGGCATGGCAAGAGAGGCTGCACCAACCGCTGGACTGCACCTGCTGCTCCTTGGGCTAGCGAAGAGAGGACTGTGCCTGTGGTGCATGGCTCATGGAAAGGTCGCTCCAGAGCCCCAGACAGAAAAGGTGAACTCCAAGAGTTAATTGGCTGACTCCTTGTTCCAGCACCAGGGCCATAAAAACTGAAGTAGCCAGTTCTGGCAGTCAGTAGTCACTTCCATCGAATCGCTGTTGACCGCAGACGTGCAGCCAAGAAGACCACCACTTGGTGCTCAAAAGTTGCACCCATATCTGGGGGACCCGGGAGAGTCATCAGATTGCGGATTGGTCACCAAAGATGAACACTAGCGCTCACCAAAGGAAACTGTTGGACCTGCTGTGACCAGAGTGCGGTAGCCCAGCCGTAACTGGAATTCTGCTGGCTCGAAGAGGACTTTGAGGGGCATCAGCCTCTGTGACCAAAGTTGCCCTAACTCAACCCTGGACCGAGGAATAATCCCTGGAAGACCCCTGTTAACCACACAGCACCCAGAGCATCTTTCAGCATCCTGTATCCTCAGCATCAGGACCACTGCATTGAAGTCTATAGCAGTTCTTGCATAATGTGTACAACTGGACCTGATACTGCGATGGTGATCAGGTAACTGTCCAAATACTCCTTGTTGGGCCCCCTGACCTTTTCCCTGTCAGAACTGGTCACCCAGTCCGGGCAGGAGTAGTCAAACACAACTCTTTCAAACTTTTCAAAAGTTTTCAGACTTTACGGTTATCAATGCTTGTTTGACTAAAAAGCTGAGATGTATGTTTTACTTAAAAATCAATATCTCAGGGAACCCTTTGGGGAATTTCCTCATCTTGGTGTCTAAAAATGTATAAAAATATAATTTATTTTTATAAATTGATGTCTGGTTTCTTTCATTTTGTGTGAATTTCTTGTTCTGTTGTTTGGTGTGTCTTTGTTTAAGCTTTGCTGCTCGAAGCCACAGCTTCCCAGGGTTGAGCTAGAGATTTTACAAACGAGCAAGACTGGACCCAAAACAGTTTGGTGAGCATATCACACGGCGAGGTCCCACAACATATAATGCATTATTACAATCCTCACACCGTAAAATAGTAATTGCAAAAAAAAAAAAAAAAAAACAGCTTTTTGTATGTAATGAATGTCTGAGATAAGGAACTGAATGTGACAAAAAACTCTGATGATGTAAAAAAAAAAGTCCCTTATGTATTCACGGCTGGACTGGGAACAGCAGTCAGCCTTGGCAATCTGTTTGACCGGCCCCAGTGGCCGGGAGGGGTGTGCTAGTGAGAAGCACCGCTCCCACTTTTGTTATAGGGGCCTGATATTGCAGCACTGCTGCAAAACCGGCCCCCAGTAACAAAACCGGCCTCCACGAGTCCAAAACCGGCCTCCACCCTTCCAGCCCACCGGAAAAACGCCCGGTGCCCGCTACGGCCAGTCCGACCCCTTATATTTTGCAGTTGAAGCATTTCCTTGCAGGCAGGATATATCTAAACAGCCAACAGCATGAATGTGAGGCAAACACTACTGTGGGTGGATCCAAGATGTGATTGGCGATGTCTCAAATCAGTGGTGATAGGGGGCTTACCGTAGCAAGACTGGTTTGAAGGGGGCTGAATCAGAGCACACTTACTCGGCACTGTACAAAAGAGGTTGCTTGACGAGACCTGAAAAGGCAAAGTCCCAGGCCCTTATATGTTTTCTATTGACTTTATTCTCCCTACAAGCTACTATTTCTTTCTCTAAATAAACACGACTATTTAACTCATATATTTATAGTCAGAGAGTGGAAGATTCATTTTTTGATACTTTAATAACACTGAGTCACAAAGTAAGGATTATTGTTTTGTGGTACCTATTGGCATAGTGCGGCTGTTTGATTTTATATTCAAGAAAGGTACGCAGCCTTAATCTCTGAAATCAAAACCGAGGCACAGGAAAATATAGGGTTCAATACACAGATCTCCTACAGTCAAACAACAAAGTCAAACTTTCAATTTTCGAAATTCAAGTCGTGTTGCAAGTGACTCCTGGAGATCTTTCATGCCGAAGCCCTCAAAGTATGCCAAATCTCAGTGGACAAAGCAAACACAAGGAGCTAATGGACGGAGCGCTGAAACCTTTCAGACACTCACCCCCAGTCACAGATCTGGGTTGAATCCATCATCGTTCTTTATCTCACTTCGCCACCCCAGTTCAGACCCAGCAGTCTTGACCCTGTTCCTCACGAGAACAGTCCAGCCCGAGCTGCCAAGCCAGGTCTTCCCTGGACCGGAAACAAGCATCCTGGGACCGGTTTCGGGGTAACACCCTTCATTAGCCAGGCTAGCTTGAATCCCGTGGCAAAGTGAGCAAATCTCAGTGGACAGCAGTAGGCACGAGTGATCATGTGAATGTTTCAGCCTCTCTGGTGCGCCCCACTTTGCATTTTTTTTTAAATCACTGTATCTGATAGGATGTTTCTTGTTTTCCTCTGTGAAAATGATTCATTCTTATCTTTAAAATTATGCAACTCTGCATGATGGGCATGTATATGCATTTTTTTTTTTTTAGTTTTATATTTCGCGAACTAGACCCGAGACATCGAGTATCAGAGCGCTTTACATGAGCACCAGTTTCGTTACAGGTAGACTCATTCATTTTTGTTAGGCACAGGGAGATTAAGTAATTTGCCCAGAATCACAGGATGTTGAGCGTCGTTGCCGAGACTCGAACCCGATTCCCCAGCTTTGAGGTCGACCGCTCTAGCTGTAAGGCTACATCCTCTCGCTGCAATTTTGTGATGAACATTAAAAATTGGACTAAATTGTTGGGTGTGGCTGTGTCTGGGCCACGGCCATGTTAGGTGTAGACAAATCAATCAATGTCCTTAAGGAATAACGGTGCGGGATCTCCTTTGCCGCACCCCTCCATCGCATGCTACATTCGTTTTTGCGCCATGAAAGACGAAAGCAGTAACGTCACATTATCCACAGCGCAGTATATATATCTATACTCTTTACAAAAGACAGTAGTGGCCACAGAGCCACGGTGCTATTTTGGGAACAGCACGTTCTCAGTGAATGCTGTACTAAAAATAGCACAGCGCTCTGCTAAAAGAGGCTCAACCGCCACTTCTGTGTACAGGCACCAACGTGGGTCCTGGCCAATATGCCTACATTGTTTATACACCGGCACCCAGATGATCAGCACACATACATAAAGTATAGTTGCATGGGTTTTTCCTTTATTTCAGATCAGTTTATATAATAAATAAAATGAGGCACAGCTAAAAAAAAAAAAAAAAAAAAAGTTAGGCCACCTTATGTGGATTTTGTAGATATTAAGAGAGGTAACCCCTTAAACATTGGCTCCATTTTTTTCTCGACAAGCCTCGTCGAAAATGTACCAGTGAAAAGGAAAATGAGGATTTCTGCAGCGCGTCCGTTTGCTTGCAGCATATTCCAGGGTGCTGCCTGCTGATTTCCCCTCCGCCCAGGAAGAGAGATCGTTTTTCGCGTATTAATAATTTATTGGCCTGCAGGCCGGTCTGAGGGGTTTCGCTCGTTCTGCGCCTTTGAAAAACATATCTTCGGAATGAGACACTGGCTGCCGGCAACATAATGGCCTTTCGAGCTACTGCGCGGATCTGCAAGTCTTTGTGACCACAGGAAATATATTATATGGAGAGAAAAAACATAATCACCAGTGTCACGTGACTTTTTCAATTTTCTGCTGTCCGCGAAAATAAAGACCAGCGCTAATAGAACTGCGATGGGAAACAATGCGCCATTTTGTCTGGGGAGGTGGGGTGGGGTTTGAGGTTATCACTTTAAGTCCTATACAATTACCACTTTTCTAACCTGTTAAAATGAAGACTGTTTCATGCAACCATGCACACACTGCTCAACACAAATGGATTACAAGATCTATTTGACTCTTAGCCAATACAAACCAGTACTAAACGGGGGCATAACGCATGGGGGACCACCATCCTTCAACGGGCCCCCATTGACCCCCAAGACCTTTTAATATCTGTGAGAAATGAAAGTGTAAGGGACCCCTCACCATCTTTTACGGAGGGGGCGGGGGCATCATTTTGTGTTAAGCCATTGCTCTACAATGCACTCGTCTTTTCTAACCTTGTTGGACACTGTCTTAGACAACCCAAAGTACAACTAGTATGCAATGATAACAGGCCCCTTTCATTCCGGTGATTAGGAATCCCATACGAGGGGTAGAGGCGCACTACAATACTTCACACTGACCATTTTCATAGAACTCATCACAAAATGGCATTATCTCTAAACACTTAGTAGGAGATATAACTGCCCAATGTTACCAGTTTTATCGAATCGAAAAGCGTGAAACGCATTACTGATTTGAAACTGTAACTTACTACTTCATGCAACCTTAGCAGCTGGTGCTCAGCCTGCTGAGATACCTTGCTGTGGTGCCCTGATGGGAATCCCAGGAGGAGTGTAGTGAAAACTAATAAGCTTTTGTATTTGTGGATCATTACACCAGGGAACAGCCTCAGAGCTGATAGGGTCCCCTCACTAGGCTCAGTCCATGGGTTTTGAGGTTCCCTGAACCAGAAATATGTAGTGTTGGGCTGGCCTGTTGAGCACTCTGTCACTGCCAGATGAACTGGCTTGAAATGGCCAATGCGTATGTCGTTTTTTGGTCCTTAGGGGACGTTGGAAAGTCATCCTGCGCCCTGGGTACCCCCCAACGTTTTGCTGACTGGTAGTGGTGGTAACTGACTCTGACTGACCTTGGGCTCTGCCTAACCAGGGCCAGTGCTATGCTGAAAGAGACACATTTAGAATACAGTGAAAACACCTACATACACTAGGGTACACTGTGGGTTGGGGTACCCCTGTGATTGGCATGACCTACCCTATAAGGCCCTAGTACATAATAGGGCAGGGGGATTGAAACTACCTATCAGTCCCTAGTATATTATAGGGCATGGCAGTTTAGAGGCCAGCAGCCCTTTCTGCACTAGCATGGGTGCACTGCTGAAGCCTGAGGTCAGTTTAAAAGTGGCTCTGTGCTGCAGGACTGCTTTTAAAAAGTAAATTGTGCCCAAACTCACTTTGGTGATTGGGGCACTTATAAATGGATAACCTACAATGTTTGGGCATATTAGGTACCCCCAGGGACTCCCCTAGGTGTTCAGGGAGGGGGATCAGGTATTTATAAGGAGGGCCCTTATAAAATGAGTTTTATATGCCCTGGGTTAAGGGAAATTGCACATTGTGATAAAGTGCTGCCCCAAATCGACTTTGGTGGTAAGAGCACTGTGGAGGGAGGATCTGCAATATTTTTACATATTCAAAACCCCTAAAGTCTCCCCTAGGTGTTCCTGGGGTGGGGGTCCTGTAGATATATGTAGAGTACTTATAAAATATATTTTTATAAGCCCTGGTGCTGGAAAAATGGTCCAAATCATTTTTCCCCATTGCAAATCCCCTGCCACATAGGTTAACACGGCAGGAAGTTATTAACTAATAACTCTTGATAGAAGAAGGCTAAAAGTACCATTCAAAGACTTCCCAGAATGGTATTAATAAACTCAACAATATGATATTGTTGAATTTCTCCTAAAATGTACATACAAGAACTTAAGACTTTCTTGTTTGTAAACCCAGATTCAGCCTTTCAGTGGTCTGTCCTGATTGGTCAGAGTTAAGTGGATTAGCCAGGCAGCTTTGAAGAGGTGATAAAGAGCCCCTGGGGTTGACCAGCTCTGCTGGGAGGGCAGTGTTCTGTTACACAGGAATGCCAGAGCAGGGGGAGGAGTCGTAAACAATGGACTTCAAAGGAAGGGGAAGATCCCAGTGTCATTTACAACTCCACTCTTTTGAACCCAGCCAGATGCTAGGATTAATGAAGGAATGAGCAGATGCAAGGGGGAGAGACTATAGAGATTAGCCATCCTAGGGGTGTGTTTAGCCAGCTCTTCTCTCCCTGCTGGAAAATCAGCCATTATGAATTTGGAAGAATTGGTGCACTCTGGGACAAAATAGTGCCACACTCTGCAGGATTGGTCAGACCTTTGGGTGGTATCCTGCAGCCCATTGGACAGGAGTGACCTCCTGCTTGACCCAGAGAAATTAGAATAAGTATCTGAGAAGGGCAGAGCCCATCAGATCTGCTGCTTGAAACTTAAGAAAGCAAGACGGGCCATGCTGGAAGTTTGATGTGCATTTCCTACGGCCTGCACTCTGAAGACTGCACCTTCTACACCATCTGAAACTACAGCCTGTGGATTACCTTGCTGTAAAAGGACTAAAGAGTGGACTCCCTGCAAGCTACAGGTTAACAGAGCTCACATGGAACACCACCACCAAGGATCCTCAACCTGGAGAACTACCAGTGGATTTGTAAGGGTTTTGGCCAAGTGGATTGTGGGAACTGAAGTCCTCAACTTTCAAGGACCACCTTGGAGATTCCAGACCCTTGGAGTGAGTTTGAGACACTTTGGGACCCTTTGGGAAACTTCAGGAAGAAGTTCCAGGAGTTTGAAGAACTTTGAAGCAACTTTGGAAAAAAACTCCATAAGGGGACCGACTCAACCTGGCCAGCCAAGCCGCCTGCCTTCAACCGCGAGCCGGACTGCCGTCCAGGTTCGTCCCTCTGAAAAGCTCCGTTGGTCCTACTTCCAGAGTTTGACCGGGAGTAGGCGAAATCCGAGGCCGGTGAACCCTCACCGAATCCGGCCTGGTGAAGAGCATCAAGTGACCCCGCGAGAAAAAGCTCCAGAAAAGTTTCTAAGTCCGAAGGTAAAAACTGTGACCGAGACCTACAGCGAGGGGTAGCCGAGCAGGGCTCCATCGCGGTCGGCCTGAAACTTTGACTTTGACCCGGTCTATCGCTACCAGATGTCCTGATAAGGCGCTATAGGTTTCTATGTGCTAGAAATTGATAAATCTTTGAAAATTCATATCTCTGGTTCCCTACATTAGATTTTTGTCGTTTTGGTGTCATTTTTAAGATAAAAATATTTCCTATTTCTATAAATTGGTGTTGGATTTTTATAGTGCCTTGTGTCTTAATAATTTACTGAATTGATGTTCTTAAATGCTTTACATACCTGTCTTTGAAGTTAAGCCTGCCTGCTCGCAGCCAAGCTACCAAGGGTTGAGCATAGGAATATTTTTCTAAGACCTATTCTGAGCCCTATACCGTGTTAGTGGCCTTATTGCCAGTGGCAGATATACATTTGCCCCTACTAATAATCCACTTTCCAGCATTTGGTAGCAGCGGTGGGATGAGGACTTGTGTTTAAAAAGTACACCTTTCAGTAAAGTGAATTAAGATTGTAAAAATCCTCTAAATTGCCTTAGAACAAAACTTTTGAGTTTGATTTTTGGAATTTGGACTAAACTGTTTTTAATCCATTGTTTAGATTTTTCCAAAGTGTTTTAAGTCTGTTGTGCCTAGTTATTGTGACCCAAAACTAGGGAACCATGGAGCTAGACCTGGCTAAACTGTACCAGTTCAGGAAGGCTGATCGTAGGGTACAGTGTAGGCTGAGGGGGCTGCCTGCCGTCCACAAGATTAGGAAGGCAGGGTTGCTTAAGTCCCTAAAGACCTGGGCTGGGGTAGCTGAGGAGATTCAAGGGGGGATGGAGGGTGTTTCCTCCAACCTCACCGAAGAGAAGGGTGAGGATGGTGCCTCTTCCATTTTCTCTAGTGTTAGCCATACGATTCCAGATGGTGTGAGGGGGGAAGGGACCCTTACTCAGGAACCACCACTGTCCCTTGCAGAGAGACAGCTTGAGGCTCAATTAGCTTTGATAGTCTTGGAAAAGGAGAAATTGGAATTAGCCAAGAAGAAATGGGAGAGGGAGGAGGAGAAAAGAAATGGTGGCAGTGAAAATGATGAAGATTTTGAGATGTCCAGGGGTGGTGGTTTTGATCACAAACTTCCCAAGGGTATAGTACCCAAGTAAACCGAGGGAAATGGCATTGATAAGTGGCTAGCAGCCTTTGAGAGGGCTCTTAGAATGAGTAGGGTTCACTCTAAGTATTGAGGTGCACTCCTGTGGGAGTTGATTCCAGTAGCTGGGAGGGATATGCTGCTGACCCTGAAGGGAGAGGATGCAGAATCATACCAGCAGATGAAGGCATGCTTAGTCAAGAGATTTGGTCTGACTCCAGAGCAGTACAGGGTGAAGTTTAGAGGCACCCAGAAATTGAGTTCAAAGTCTTGGGTAGACTTTGTGGACGTTTCAGTGAAAGACTTTGGAAGGCTGGATTGTTGGTAACAAAGTTGACACATATGAGGGATTGTATAATTTGTTTTTGAAAGAACATATTTTGACTCATTGTGCAGAAGAGAAGTTACACCAGTATCTAGTGGACTCTAAGCTGACAGACCCCAGAGAGCTGGGAGAAGCAGCTGATGAGTGGGTGAGAACCCGGGTTTCCATTCAGCACCAGGGGGGTGACCAGAAGAAAGGAGGACAGGTCCCTCCCCAGGAGAAAGCCCAGGGAAAAGAAGGTCAAAAACCTAAGGAAACTCAAGAAAGCCGGAGTGAAGGGAGGAGTTTGCCCGCGGTCCGTGCGAATGGAAAAAGCGTAGTGAGGGAAAGCCGGAGTGAAGGGAGCAGTTTGCCCGCGGTCCGTGCGAGTGGAGCAAGCGGAGTGAGGGAAAGCCGGAGTGAAGAGGTGATTAGAGACTGAGCCAGAACCGGAGCTTGGAGGGGTTGAGCTGGGGTTGAGCCGTGTCGAGCTGGTGTGGCGGTTCACTCTCCCGCTCCAGTTCCCACCCCCGGCTCCCCCGGTTCTCCGAGGCTCTCATTTTCCAGCATTACATTGAGCGATGGCAGGGCTGGGCTGAGCCGAGATGACTGTGAATCACCGATACACAAACGCCGAGCAGAGCCGTACTGCAAGAGGCGAACGGCAAACGGCTAGCAAGTAGCAGCGGGAGGTCTACCGTCTCTCCGTCCACAACAGTAAATCATGTAACCTGTGAGGACAGCAGTAGGAGGAGGAGGCAGGAGGACGTACATCGCTCACAGGGTAAGAGCAACTTGAGAGAGCTTGAGAGTGTTTGGAGGCTGGGAGTGCACCGGAACAGCTAGCGGCTTCTTGAGTGGCTGCCTAGTAGTCAGCTATCCAGCCATACAGCTACTTACTTTACTGTCCTTTTACTGCCCTTTTACTCTTGAGGGGCGGCGAGTGGTGGGAGCAGCTGTAGCTGCAAGCTGTAAGGTCACCGGTGCTGGTCCCTGTTGGAGCCTGAATTCAGCCGAGTGTTCTGCTCACGACACTGCACAGATCACAATGCACAGGTCAGGACTTGAAGACTCGGGAAATCGGCTAAGTCTTTTGTCTCTCAGCCCCCCTGTATCTTGTGAAGGACTTTGCAAAGCACCATAGCAAGTACCAGAGCACCAGAGCAAGCACCAGAGAGGCAAAGAAAGCCGACCCAGAGGGTAGGTGTAAGCGAGGGCAAGGACGATCTACTGAGCAAGAGAGCGCAACCGCCGTAGCGGCGGTTGTAGAGTGAAGAGCCCTGGTGTGTTCGCGGAAGCATCCCAACTAGGTTGGGTGGGGCTAGCGACACCCAAGTGCGCTCTGCTCTCACGTGCCTTGCTACCTGCCATCCGCCATCGCCGCCATCGCTGCCTCTGCTTTCGACCTCATTTACCTCCGCCATCCCAACGCTATTCATCGCT
Source organism: Calotriton arnoldi (assembly GCA_963921515.1). Taxonomy (NCBI): domain Eukaryota; kingdom Metazoa; phylum Chordata; class Amphibia; order Caudata; family Salamandridae; genus Calotriton; species Calotriton arnoldi. The sequence goes on along the minus strand of CAWUFW010002431.1, from coordinate 501,142 downwards.
TTTCAGTCGGGGCTGGTGACATATCCACAAATTGAGCAGAGCATTAGTAGCAAGGAGGAGCCCTGTGAATTCTGGTGGAGCTGGTTTACGCCGGAGGAGGGGAACGCCGAGGTGCAGTCGGGCGTCGGGTAGGAGTGACCCAACCTAGCGCTAAGCCAGATCAAAAACAACATACATTGAACTCAGGTCATACGATCTTAAACTCAAAAAAGTGCCTAAAAGCACAAAGAGATGCGTTCAGGGAGAACTAGAAGAGCGCAGGAGGTAGTCTGGCGGGGACAGAAACAGCAAGCTGGGGCAGCTTCTATCATAGGGGACAATGAAGATAAGACAGTCAACGTGGCAAAGGGGCCTTGTATGGAGGAATCAGGCATGGAGGACCCTCCCCTGGTGGTACAAGGGGATGGGTCAGCAACCGGCCCTGTTAGATCCCCAAATGGTAACCTAAATAAAAGGGTGAGGAAAACAGACTTTTTGAAGAAGCCAGTGGATGTACTGCTTACATATCGTAAGGATATGCATATCAAGGATCTGCAAAGCCCGATACAACCGCAATCAACATTTAAGCCGTCTGAGACGGCTGAGTATTCCAATCTGACCTCCAGTGCGGCTAGGAGTAATAAGGAGAAGTTGGAATGTGCTTCCCCTCGGGGGGTCTAAATACAAAGAAAACCGCGTTTAACTGGGAAACCTGGGCCTTAAATAGCGATCGGCAAAGAGGGAAGGAAAGTAGCGTGTCAGTGGCCTTGCAAAAGGAGGCGCCAGTCACAAAGGAACCAGGCGATAACAGTTCCCCACAATGGAAACCAGAATCTCCAACTAGGATTAGGATGCTAACGGGGTCAACGGATCCACCGACGACAATGAGGCCAACTATCTTGGGGAAAGAAATCCAGACTCAAGCTCAGGTGCATCAACAAATAGATAACAACATGGTAAACCCGGTCAAGACGGATGATCAAGACGACCTAGAAGGAATAGACCCTAAAAGGAAACTAAATCTAAGTCAGGGAACGGACCTACTGGGCGTCTTTGGGGGTAAAACTTCCCCTGTAGAGAGAGAATCCCAAGTAGAAAATGCATATGACCAATTTCATGAAACACCGCAGATAGAGGACAAGGCTGAGGGTGTAAATCTGTGGGGGGCTCATCCAACTGGTTCCCATATAAAGGACCTCCCGGGTATTTGCACTCAAGTCGGCTCCCCAAACAGTCAACTAATGGGAGATCAAGGCCGGGAACAAGGCCGGAATATTAATACTTGGGAGATCTTACTTAATTCATTTCAATCGGTCGTCAATGCCTTGACATATCAATCAAGCAAGCTGGACATCCAGGTGGATCTATTAAATACAATGGCATTATACATCACAGCCATTGACACAAAAATAGGAGTATTGAACCAGTGGGTACAAAGGGTGCAGGCGGAGGCGCAGGTGGAGATAGGGCCCACTAGCACTTGTGCCTGTAGCCCAGTTCTGGAGAAATTGTCCACTCTCCCTGGAATGCTGGATCAGGTTCTTGTAGAGATAAAGGGGCAAATGCAATCTGCCAAAGTAGCGACGAGCCCGATAGGTCATTTATACACCAACAGGTGGGAGACAGACTAAAAAAAATCGGCACAAATAAGCGAACAGGAAGAGAAGTGCCTCCGGGGGGAAAATTCCAGTGCGGAGAAGTTACAGCAGAGGAACGAAGTTGATCCTACTCGGCAAAGTAACCGGAAAAAAAACGTAGCCAATGGGAAAAGGCTCACAAATGACCAGTCATCCAGTACACCAGGAAGGAAGGGGGCAGAGGAGGATGGAGCATCAGATCCAGCCTTACAAGGGGAAGCGGTCAAGATAAATAAGCTTTCTAAGAGACAGCGCAAAAGACTCAGGAAAAGCCATAACAAAAAAGAGGTGGAGAGCACTTCAGCACATCAAGGGAAGGTGTACCCAATTTTCTGTTTAAACACAGGTAATCGAGTGGCATGTCAAGAAAAAAAGAATGAAGACTGGGTAGGGGATAATAAAGTGGAAAAGGAGATCGAGAGGATATCTGCTCGAGTGGAAGTAAAAACGATGACGGAGGAAATGGACGGACAATCTGTCGAGACTCAGCTGGGGTTAGACCAGATCAGACCAGGAAAATATGAACTAGCAAGTCAAAGTAAAATAGTTAAGTCAGTGGGGGACCGGGAAAGAATACAAAAAGCTCTGGAAGCAGAGAAAGGCATGGAAGACAAAGACAAAAAGGAGATTAGAACGTGAATAAGAGAAGAATCATTAAGGACTGATAAGGCCCTACAAGGTGAACAGATGCAACATCAGTCAGGTGACTCTCAACTCGGATATAAGGTCCCAGAAGAAGCATTGCAGGTTAAGATCATACAGCAGGATATAGTCTGTACTATAAAGCAAGGTCAAAGAGACTGGTCGATTCGCCCCAGTCCGCCTAGTAGTCACTGCAAATTGAATTTTTTTCCAAAATACAAATCCAGGGGGCACTTTGATAGAATAAATAGAGGGTCTATGATTCGAATGACAAAAGAAATACCGGAGTTATGTCATATACAGTCTACGGACATACACTCAGTCACATTCGCAAATATTGCAACTTGGGGAGGTGAGGAACCGACTATGATTACATGGGCTACTCCAGAGGTAGCGGACCAAGTTTGGGCTGAAAAAGAGAAATTTGAAAAATGGGGCATTGAGATGACTAGGGAAAGGGAGGAACCCTACCCACAGTTTTTAGATCCTGATGGTTGTGGCACTCGTCGAAAAAGGGTAGGAGAGGAGTGTGGTAGGGGACGTCAAAGCCAAATAAAAAGTCCATTATTGTGTAAGGGGCAATTAGGCCTCACAACGATCCTAAAGGGGGCAAGGAGTAGTTCAATTACACCTTTAAAGGACAACACAGCCATTCAGGCAGTTAACTATAAGTCGTTATGACGAGCGAAGACCATAACCCTAAATCTGATTGGTCTTGGCTCCCGAGTGTGCTGAGTGCCAGTTCAGACAAGGATCTAAGACCCTGACAGAACAAAGTCGGCAACGACGGCCGTATTATGAACAAAGTTGACATCTGCTCATGGAATATAGAGGGCCTGGCAGCAAAGGCAGACGATGAGGAATTTTTATCTTATATTAGAAGGTTCCAGATAGTCCTCTTTCAAGAAACATGGGCTCAAGAGGAAATTAAGCTTCCGGGATATCTATGTTACAGTAAGCCAGCGATCAAAATAAAACTGAAGAGGTCTGGCTTTATATGTAACAGTGGACCTAAGAATAAAAATTGAAGAAGTAGAAATTGATCATACGAACATACAAGCTATTAAGGTGTGGCCTCATAGTCCTGCTAATAGGATCCCCTTGATGATAATAAATGTGTATACACATCCCCTTGGAAGCAGAAAAAAGAAACAATCGACAAGATTCTGAGTTTATTGACATCGCAAAGCATAATGAAACCAGTTCCGTGGATCCTCTTGACGGGAGATTTTAATATGAATCTCTTCCAGGTGACTCCTAGGGATCAAATACTGGACGTAATGGACCAAATCTGGCATATCCCGGCGACGGAAGTACCCAAACAACGATCTGATAGATTGGGCAAAGAAGCGGTGAGAAATTTGGAGCACCACGGTCTCCGAGTATTGAATGGCCAGACGTATCCGGATATACCAGCTGAAGCGACTAATTACTCGGTAAAATCGAAAGCCGTTATAGATTACTCACTAGTATCACTCCCACTATATCAGATGGTAACAAGTTACAAGTTGGGCAATAGGCTGGAAAGTGATCATCAACCACAAATGATTAGACTTAACTTAAATATTCCTCTACATGAACAAACTGCCCCAGAGTTAGGTCAGACCATTGGCCTTAATTATAAAAGACTACACTGGTCAGTAAATAGTATACAAACTATCGAACAGCAAGCAAGAGTCCAGTGGGAAGCTTTAAATAAAATAGATCAAAATCCTTTGACTCAGTGGGAGCAGTTTTCAATCTGTCTAGTAGAGAAAAATGCTGTTCAGTCAAAAGTCAGGGCAGCAACAGTTACATCTTTCCCAAATAAGATGTCTGCGCAACTTAAAACAGCAAAGAAAAAATTGAATCATGCCTTAAGGGTTTTAAGAAATGACGCATCCTCCAGAATCAGAAATGACGCCCTACCAAAATTAAGGTCACTTTATAAAAAAGAGGTATGGTTACAAACAAAAGCGGAGCTAGATCTGTATTGGTGTAAAATTAATTATGCAGCTAAACGTAAAGACGCACGTGAGTTTTGGAGATTGGTAAATCAAGCCAATGGCAGGAAACAGCAACTAATATCTTCAAATATATCGGAAGAAGTCTGAGAAAAGCACTTGTGTTCTACAGCAGGTGCCATAAACAACATAATAAAGCCAGTGGAAGATGGATCAGGTGATAATTCAAGGGACATCACGCAGTTAAAAATCCAGTACACAACAGTGGAAAAAATTATAAGTTCTAGTCGTCGGAGTGGTGCGCCAGGACCAAATGGCATCCCTCAAGCCCTATTTAAAGAAAACTCGCAATATTGGGCTAAGAATCTGACAATACTATTTAATCATGCCTTGCAGAATGAAGAAATCCCCGATAAATGGAGGGGCTCAATCTTGGCCCCGATCTTTAAAGCTGGCCAGTCCTCGGACCCTGCGAATTATAGGCTAATAGCCTTAATGGATTGTGAAGCGAAGTTTTTTGCTAAATGTCTGCTGGCAGAGCTAACGGCTTGGGTGGGAGACAGTAAACAGCTGCCAAGGAATCAAACAGGGTTTATAAAAGGCATGGGGACTATTATTAACATTCAAATGTTAGCTCTTATAACTGAAATGGCAAAGTGCCGAGCATTGAAACTGTATTATTGTTTTATTGATTTTAGTTCGGCCTTTGACACGGTGCAAAGGAATATTCTTTGGAACAAGTTATCAAAAAGTGGAATCGCACCTAGTTTGTTGAGAGCGATCCAAATGCTGTATACCAATACCTGGACGAGAGTAAGGTTGGGCTAGGGTACAATAGTGTCAAAAAAATGGATAACAAGGAATGGGCTGAAGCAAGGATGTGTGTTGGCTCCTACCTTGTTCAACCTGTATTTGGCAGATATTTCTCCTAGGTTGAACGATATATTAATTCTCATTCCCCGTCGGTGGCCGGTTTTAAGGTTTACCATTTACTGTATGCCGACGACATTGTATTAATAAGTTACACAAAGGTGGGGCTGCAGAGACTAATAAATGAAACTGCTCTATACGCTTCATCTCACGGGTTAAAGGTCAACTTAAAGAAGTCAAAAACAATGCTGGTGTCAAGGGGGTTAGCAGCGCAACCTCTATTGAGTATAGAAGGGTCTGTATTAGAATCAGTTTCAGAGTATAGCTATCTGGGTGTCATACTAGACGCTAGGGGTCGGGTAAGAATCAGTGGGCTGCACTACAGAGAAGAAATAACTCACTAACTGCAGCATTCGCAACCCTAAAGAATAACTTAAAAGGCCTTTCCCTCAAACCATTACTAGAAGTAATATCAGTAAAACACGTTCCATCTCTGATATATGGTGTAGAGACTTTTAGAGGACGTGCTGATAATCTTATAGACAAGCTGGTGGCAGGTACCTATCGTCGCTTGTTTCATCTCCCTCAGCAGACATCACCAGCGCAAATTCGACTTGAATTTGGCCTTAGACGACAGAACCTAAACAGTTTAGGGGCATATTTGAAATTTTGCCACAAAATGAGACGGGATAATAACGCTACGCTGATGACAGTGATTTGGGAGGCGTTAAGTGACAATAAACATAAGCAGGCCAACGATTACTTCAAATTGGCTACAGATACGTTCAAGGCAGAACAATTATGGGCTTTACCCCTTTCACAGGTGGTATTTAACAAAGTGATAAATGGGTGCAGCAAAAAAATGTCCTTGCTGCTGGATAAAGCAGTATTGGCTAAAAGAGCCCATGTATGGACAGTGACTGCTTCATATGGTATGCTTAAAGCTCAGAGCTATCTAGGGGTTCTAAATAGCCAAAGGGCCAATTTGAAATTGATGAGTCTCTGGTTAGGCAATAGCCTATTCCGTGGGTACACCCCAACGTGGAAAAAGCTGAGTGGTAATAGGATGTGTCGCTTCTGTAACTATAATAGAGAAGATATTTGTCATATCATCTGTAGTTGCCCGGGGCTATTAGTGGAACGTAGGAGGCTGCTGAGGCAGGATTTTAATAGTCAATTGATACGATCATGCCGACAAGCAGTCATTGGCAGCCTGCAGGGAGAAGGTTTACAATTCACTGGCAGACTTTTGAAGTTTATAGAAATAGCAGAGAGGAAATTGACTAATAGTGATCAATGAAGAGATTTTTTAGTATTTATGACTTGAGGATCTGTACTTTTAATTATGTGGTTTTTAAATAAGGGCTCGGGATTGGTTATGTATGAATGGTAAGGAAATTGCATAAAGAGGCTTTATTGTATGAAATGTTAAAAAATTTGTATTAAGATGTTTTTTACTGTAAGTTTTTATTAACTGAACAATACATTTTTCATACTCATACTCATACTAAGGAGTCCTCAAAAGACCCACAAAAACCTGAACAAGGAGGGGGGCCCGAGCCAACCCAAATTTAATGGGAGGGGGTATCAGGGAAAGAATAGAAGGTTCTTTGATCCCTCAAAGGTGGGTAAGTGCTTTGACTGTAACCAGCCAGGGCACAAGCAGGGAGATGTTGTCTGCGCCAAGAAGCTCCCCCCTAAGGGGCCATCCACAGGGATTGCCAGTGTAAGTGTAGGGGTGGAGAGTGGTGCCCCAGAGAGGGGTAGTCAGGTGGTGGAAGCAACCTTAGTGTCCCTGGGTGGGGTGAATATTGCAACCCTTGCTGCCTTACCTCCAAACATGGATAAGTACAGGCAGAGGCCTAAAGTGAATGGGACTGAGGTTGAGGCTATCAGAGACACAGGGGCTAGTGTAACTATGGTCCTGGATGAGCTGGTGCCTCCAGGGAGGTTGCTACCTGGTGAGTTTCACCAGGTGACCTATGCAGACAGCACTACCAAACTCCATCCTATGGCTGTGGTGGATTTGGAATGGGGAGGTGTGACAGTCCCTATGAAGGTAGCTGTGTCAAGGGTGCTCCCAGTCCAGTGTTTACTGGGCAATGATCTTGAAGCCTCTGAGTGGTCAGAGGTGGAGAGAGGACTCCATATGAAAATATTGGAGCTCCCTGAATGGGTATGTGCTGTGACTAGGCCACAGACTAGCTAGAAGAGAGGGGCTGGACACTTGGACCCTGGAACAAAGGACCAAGCATCCAAAGACAAGGGTACTAGGCCTGGTGAGCCAGCCCAGGGAACTCCAGAGGTGCAGGAAGAAGCTAACCCTGATGGGGAGGATCTGGCCTCTGAGGGAAGGACTCCATCCCTGCCAGAGCTGTCAGATTTGGCAGAACCGACAGGAGCAGGTGGACCCTCCAGAGGGGAGTTCAGTAAGGGACAGAGAGACTGTCCCACCCTTGAGAGCTTGAGGCGGATTGCTTCTAAGCAAGAGAAGGGGGATGACAGTGGGTTTCACAAAATCTACTGGGAAGATGGACTGTTTTATACTGAGGCCAGAAACCTCAAGGAGGGGGCCACCAGGAGGTTGGTGGTGCCCCAGACGTACAGAGAGTTCATCCTGACTTGGCAGGACATTTGGGACAGACAAAGACATGGAACCGGTTGGTGAACCATTTCCACTGGCCCCATATGTCTGAAAAGGTAAAGGAGTTTTGCAGCTCCTGTATCACCTGTCAGGCCAGTGGCAAGGCAGGGGGCAAGACAAAGGCTCCCCTTATACCACTGCCAGTGGTTGGGGTTCCTTTTGAAAGGGTGGGGATGGACATTGTTGGTCCCCTGGACCCACCTACTGCATCAGGGAATAGGTATATCTTAGTGGTAGTGGACCATGCCACTAGGAACCCTGAATCAATCCCTCTTAGAACCATTGATGCTCCTGCTGTGGCTAGAGCACTGCTTGGTGTGTTAACCAGAGTGGGTTTTCCGAAAGAGGTGGTGTCAGATAGGGGCACAAACTTTCTGACCAGCTATCTGACTGCTATGTGGGATGAGTGTGGTGTCAACTACAAGTTCACCATCCCCTATCACCCACAAGCAAATGGTCTAGTTGAGAGATTCAACAAAACCTTGAAGGGCATGCTAAATGGGTTGTCGGAGTAACTCAGGAGGAGATGGGATGTTCTCCTCCCATGCTTACAGTTTCCCTACAGGGAGGTGCCACAGAAAGGGGTTGGTTTCAGTCTCTTTGAGTTGTTGTTTGGACACCCTGTGAGGGGGCCATTGAGCCTGCTGAGAGAGTCTTTAGAGAAGCCTCTTAAAGAAGCAAAGGACAATGTGCTTGACTATGTGCTAGGCCTGAGATCTAGAATGGCAGAGTACATGTACAAGGCAAACAGGAAACTGGAGCCAGCCAGGAGCTCATGGTATGATCAGAAGGCTACTATGCCTGAGTATACTCCAGGACAATTGGTGTGGGTGTTGGAGCCTGTGGCTCCCAGGGCCCTCCATGACAAGTGGAGTGGGCCCTATCCAATCTTGGAAAAGAAGGGTGAGGTTGCCTGTTTGGTTGACCTTGGCACCCCCAGGAACCCTCATAGGGTCCTGCCTGTGAATAGATTGAAACCCCACCATGGCAGGGCAGATATGACCATGTTACTGGTCACTGATGAGGGAGTGGAGGAGGAAACTGAGCCAGTGCCTGACCTCCTCGACACTAATGTGCAAGATGGGTCAATGGAGGGAGGGGTTCTCTCTCCCAAGTTGACAGACCAGCATCACAGAGACTGTAAGCAGGTGCTAGAGCAGTTTGCTGGCCTGTTCTCTTTGACCCCAGGCATCACTGAGTGGTGTGTGCACCACATTGACACCGGTGACAGCCTACCTGTCAAAAATAAACTGTACAGGTTGTCTGACCATGTCAGAGCCAGCATTAAAGCTGAGGTTGCTAAAATGCTAGAATTCGGGGTAATTGAACCGTCTGAGAGTCCATGGGCCAGTTCGGTGGTGCTGGTGCCCAAACCTAATCCACAGGGGGGACCCATAGAGTTAAGGTTCTGTGTGGACTACAGAGGATTGCATGCAGTCACAAAGACTGACGCTCATCAAATACCTAGAGCTGATGAGCTCATTGACATGTTAGGGGCAGCTAAGTATCTGAGTACTTTTGATTTGACTTCAGGTTAGTAGCAGATTGCCCTCACTGATGGAGCAAAGGAGAGGTCAGCATTCTCCACACCAGAGGGACATTATCAGTTCAAGGTAATGCCCTTTGGCTTAAAGAATGCACCTGACACCTTCCAAAGGTTGGTGAACAGAGTCTTGTCTGGGTTGGTACAGTTCAGTGCAGCTTATCTAGACGATATAGCTGTATATAATTCTACCTGGGGGGATCACTTAAGCCACCTAAGGGAAGTGCTTCAGGCCATGCATCAGGCAGGCCTGACTATTAAGGCAAGTAAGTGCCAAATAGGGCAGAGTTCTGTGATTTACCTGGGCCACCTGGTAGGTGGGACCATGTACAGCCTCTCCAAGCTAAAATCCAAACTATTTTGGATTGGACAGCTCCTGTTACCCAGACTCAGGTCAGGGCATTCTTTGGACTGACAGGGTATTATAGAAGGTTTGTTCAAATTTATGGGACCATTGTGGGGCCCCTAACAGAACTCACTTCTAAGAAGAGGCCCAAAAAGGTGGATTGGACCCCAGAGTGTCAGAAGGCTTTTGACACTCTGAAAGCTGCTATGTGTTCAGCACCAGTGTTGCTGGCACCTGACTACACAAAAGAATTTGTGGTTCAGACAGATGCTTCAGAACAAGGGATTGGGGCAGTGTTGTCACAGCTAGATAAAGAGGGCCTTGATCAGCCAGTTGCCTTTATTAGCAGGCGACTTCTTCCCAGAGAGCAGGGGTGGAGTTCCATTAAGAGAGAGGCTTTTGCTGTGGTTTGGTCCCTGAAAAAGTTGATATCATATTTGTTTGGGACTCACTTTCTATTCAGACTGACCACAGGCCTCACAGATGGCTCATGCAGATGAGGTGGTCCATTTCCCTACAGGGAATGGACTTTACATTGGAACACAGACCTGGGGTTGCCCATGCAAATGCGGATGGACTTTCCAGGTTTTTCCACTTAGCTGATGAGGACTACCAGGGTGTAGGTTAGTAACCCATCACCTTTCATTTGGTGAGGGCTATGTTGGAAAGTCATCCTGTGCACTGGGCACCCCCCAACCTTTTGCTGACTGGTACTGGTGGTAACTGACTCTGACTGACCCTGGGCTCTCCCTAACCAGGGCCAGTACTATGCTGAAAGAGACACATTTAGAATACAGTGAAAACACCTACATACACTAGGGTACACTATGGGTTGGGGTACCCCTGTGATTGGCATGACCTACCCTATAAGGCCCTAGTACATAATAGGGCAGGGGGATTGAAACTACCTATCAGTCCCTAGTATATAATAGGGAATGGCAGTTTAGAGGCCAGCATCCCTTCCTGCACTTGCATGTGTGCACTGCTGAAGCCTGAGGTCAGTTTAAAAGTGGCTCTGTGCTGCAGGACTGCTTTTAAAAAGTAAATTGTGCCCAAACTCGACTTTGGTGTTTGGGGCACTTAAAAATGGATAACCTACAATGTTTGGGCATATTAGCTACCCCCAGGGTCTCCCCTAGGTGTCCCAGGGGGGGGGGGATCAGGTATTTATAAGGAGGGACCTTATAAAATGAGTTTTATATGCCCTGGGTTAAGTGAAATTGCACATTTCACTCCCTACATTGTGATAAAGTGCTGCCCCAAATCAACTTTGATGGTAGGAGCACTGTGGATTGAGGATCTGCAATATTTTTACATATTCAAAACCCCTAAAGTCTCCCCTAGGTGTTCTTGGGGTGGGGGTCCTGTAGATATATGTAGAGTACTTATAAAATATGTTTTTATAAGCCCTGGTGCTGGAAAAATGGCCCAAGTCATTTTTCCCCATTGCAAATCCCCTGCCACATAGGTTAACGTGGCAGGAAGTTATTAACTAATAACTCTTGATAGGAGAAGGCTAAAAGTACCATTCAAAGACTTCCCAGAATGGTATTAATAAATTCAACAATATGATATTGTTGAATTTCTCCTAAAATGTACATACAAGAAGTTATAAGACTTTCTTGTTTGTAAGCCCAGATTCAGCCTTCCAGTGGTCTGTCTTGACTGGTCAGAGTTAAGTGGATTAGCTAGGCTGCTTTGAAGAGGTGATAAAGAGCCCCTGGTGTTGACCAGCAATGCTGGGAAGGCAGTGTTCTGTTACAAAGGAATGCCAGAGCAGGGGGAGGAGTCATAAACAATGGACTTCAAAGGAAGGGGAAGACCCCAGTGTCATTTACAACTCCACTCTTTTGAACCCAGTCAGATGCTAGGATTAATGAAGGAATGAGCAGATGCAAGGGAGAGAGACTATATAGATTAGCCATCCTAGGGGTGTGTTTAGCCAGCTCTTCTCTCCCTGCTGGAAAATCAGCCATTATGAATTTGGGAGAATTGGTGCACTCTGGGACAAAATAGTGCCACACTCTGCCGGAAGTGGTCAGACCTTTGGGTGGTACCCTGCAGCCCTTTGGACAGGAGTGACCTCCTGCTTGACCCAGAGAAATTGGAATAAGTATCTGAGAAGAACAGAGCCCCACAGATCTGCTGCTTGAAACTTAAGAAAGCAAGACGGGCCATGCTGGAAGTTTGATGTGCATTTCCTACGGCCTGCACTCTGAAGACTGCACCTTCTGCACCATCTGAAACGACAGCTTGTGGATTACCTTGCTGTAAAAGGACTAAAGAGTGGACTCCCTGCAAGCTACAGGTTAAAAGAGCTCACCTGGAACATCACCACCAAGAATCCTCAACCTGGAGAACTACCAGTGGATTTGTAAGGGTTTTGTCCAAGTGGATTGTGGGAACTGAAGTCCTCAACGTTCAAGGACCATCTTAGAGATTCCAGACTCTTGGAGTGAGTTTGAGACACTTTGGGACCCTTTGGGGAACTTCAGGAAGAAATTCCAGGAGTTTGGAGAACTTTGGAGCAACTTTGGAAAAAAGCTCCATAAGGGGACCGACTCAACCTGGCAAGCCAAGCCGCCTGCCTTCAACCGCGAGCCGGCCTGCCGTCCAGGTTCGTCCCGCTGAAAAGCTCTGTAGGTCCTACTGTCAGAGTTTGACCGGGAGTAGGCGAAATCCGAGGCTGGCGAACCCTTACCGAATCCGGCCTGGTGAAGAGCATCGAGGGACCCCCTACGAGAAAAAGCTCCAGAAAAGTTTCTAAGTCCGAAGGTAAAAACTGTGACCAAGACCTACCGTGAGGGGTAGCCGAGCAGGGCTCCATCGCGGTCGGCCTGAAACTTTGACCCGGTCTATCGCGACCAGATGTCCCAATATGCGCTATAGGTTTCTATGAGCTAGAAATTGCTAAATCTTCAAAAATTCATATCTCCGGTTTCCTACATTGGATTTTTGTTGTTTTGGTGTCATTGTAAAGATAAAAATATTTCCTATTTTTATTAATTGGTGTTGGATTTTTATTGTGCCTTGTGTCTTAATTATTTACTGAATTGGTGTTTTTAAATGCTTTACATACCTGTCTTTGAAGTTAAGCCTACCTGCTCGCAGCCAAGCTACCAAGGGTTGAGCATAGGAATAATTTTCTAAGACCTATTCTGAGCCCTATACTGAGTTAGTGGCCTTATTGCCAGTGGCAGATATACATCTGCCCCTACTAATAATCCACTTTCCAACAGGGTCACAATGGAATAAAAAAACAAGCATTTGCAATGCAATAGTTCTTGCATTACTGAAAGTTGGAGCTATTGGTATTGTATTATTATATGCAATGCCAATAGGTCAAAGTTTCAGTAATGCAAGACCTATTGCATTGCAAATGCTTGTTTAATATTGATCTTACCTCCTAGGATCCCATGAGGGATATACAAGCAGGGACCTCCAAATAGGGGTATAATAACTATATCTCCCGATACCGATCTTCTTTCTTATAACTGCCCAAATCTTAAAGGCTGCCTGTAGGGTCTTGAATTTGACTTTATTATAATAACTTGGCTCCATGAATTAAAAAAAAACCTCTTAGCATCCTCCCCTATTAATAGTTCATATATGGGGTAATACCTTTTCTCGACTGATGATTACCCTGGCTACATCCAATGAGAGATTTCATATATTGTAGGGCAGTAGCCCACTGGTATTATCTAAAATTAGGGACAGCCCATCCACCGCTTTCCCTAGGCAACATCAAAAATCTAAGAGCTCTTCTGTCCTTGGAATAAGACCAGATAAAGCTGCTGACCATCTCTTCCACTGCCTACGGTCTATAACTGCCACCCCGCACGTTTGTTCTTTGTGTAGTATATGCCGCTAACGTATGCCCAGTAAATCCAGCATTTTTTTCCTTGAACCCTCTACATGAGTTTCTTGCATGCAGAGAATATCTGCACGTAATATTTTCAGCCCTTCTGCAACATTCCTTCTTTTCACTTTTAATTCAAACCACAAATATTAACAGTGGCAATGCGTAACTTAGTTATGTGAACAATTTGCACAATCCATGCACCAGTTCGGCCATTTATAATATTCTGTCTCTCTCTATTATAACAGTGTAAACAGACATTGTGCCAGAGAGCATACTAGGTCCATTTTTACCTCTCTTCTTCTCTTGTGTTGTGTACCCCACCAACGCACAGCCACCCCCTTGAACCCCTTAAAAGCCCCTCCCTACTCTGACCACCCACTCCCCCACCCCCTCCCGCCCTCTCCTACAACTGGAAGCAATCAGACCCATGCTGGCCTGAGTTATGGTTCCAGTGCTCACCATCCTCTCCAGTTTACATGCAAACAATCTGTTATCTTCATAAAAATTAGACCTAACAGTGGAACCTTCTAGCTGCCAGCACCTAACCTATTATCACTCCATCAAACTTGTCCCTTCTATGCTAGCTGGGATCTGTGTGCACACTGAATGGCACCCACCGTCACAGTGCTTGTTCCCTCAGGAACCTAACAATTCAGAACAAAAGCACAGGTGCACCACACAACGGAATTTGATCAATAAGGACAGTTATCAAGTCCATATCCAGAAAAGAAAGTTCTTCAAGTTTTTCTTTTTATTCCATTTTTATTTTACGTAGATAAAACACAGAGTCCAGTTCTAATGACTCAACACACAGTACAGCCGACGCGTTTCGTCCTAGTGCAGGACTTCTTCAGGGCACTAGATGATGGTAGAGTCAAACACTTCCATGAACTGAAAGGTCATAGGATTCCCTGCTAGTGAGCTGTTTCCCGTCCGGTATGTTATTATATCAAGAATTAGAGCCGTCTATATAAAGGCCACAACCAAATAATGACTAAAAGGCACGTCCCACAATGGTGATGTCCAACACCGCCAGGTTATGTTACGATGGTGTTCAAAGCAAATCCTGTAGGAGTTTATCACTAGATGATGGTAGAGTCAAACACTTCCATGAACTGAAAGGTCATAGGATTCCCTGCTAGTGAGCTGTTTCCCGTCCGGTATGTTATTATATCAAGAATTAGAGCCATCTATATAAAGGCCACGACCAAATAATGATTAAAAGGCACGTCCCACAATGGTGATGTCCAACACCGCCAGGTTATGTTACGATGGTGTTCAAAGCAAATCCTGTAGGAGTTTATCTTCAAATTATCACGCGAAGGCCTAGAAGTAAGAGAGGTAACACCACTTGATGAGGGATAGGCTTGTACAATAAATAACACCGCTAGACCTATAATACATCCGAGCAAAGGGGACGTCCCATCGCAAAACAACTCTTAAGTTGCAAACCAATTAGGCAGGAAACCAACAGCCGAGATAAGACTGTTGCGGTCAACGGGAGCGCTGGGGAACGTAGCAGCAAACAAAGAGCCGGGGAG
Source organism: Calotriton arnoldi (assembly GCA_963921515.1). Lineage (NCBI taxonomy): Eukaryota > Metazoa > Chordata > Amphibia > Caudata > Salamandridae > Calotriton > Calotriton arnoldi. The sequence continues at coordinate 486,135 of CAWUFW010002431.1, read as the reverse complement.
GAAACCCCAATGGTGTCTGAGCCCGGCTCTTTGTTTGCTGCTACGTTCCCCAGCGCTCCCGTTGACCGCGACAGTCTTATCTCGGTTCCCCGCGTTATTTAAACTCAACACAGACACCATTGGTCGTGGCCTTTATATAGACGGCTCTAATTCTTGATATAATAACATACCGGACGGGAAACAGCTCACTAGCAGGGAATCCTATGACCTTTCAGTTCATGGAAGTGTTTGACTCTACCATCATCTAGTGCCCTGAAGAAGTCCTGCACTAGGACAAAACGCGTCGGCTGTACTGTGTGTTGAGTCATTAGAACTGGACTCTGTTTTTTATCTACGTAAAATGAAAATGGAATAAAAAGAAAAACTTGAAGAACTTTCTTTTCTGGATATGGACTTCATAACTGTCCTTATTGATCAAATTCCGTTGTGTGGTGCACCTGTGCTTTTGTTCTGAATCTGTTGTCTTCACCAAAGTGTGAGATAATGAGAATGTATCAGATTCTCAATTAATTGGCTGTAACAAGAACAATAATTACTGCCCAAATACCAGTACACATGACTGTGTGCTGAGTTAAGACGTCTAGAAATGTAAACAGAGATAGAAAATGACATCCCAATAAATAGAGACAGAAAAAGACTGGAAAAAGGGAGCAAATCCTTGTGCCAGGAAAGAAAAAGGAGGTAAACCGTTCAGTGTCCAATTGTGCCTCAGCCATTGACGCTGAACCTGTGAATTCATCTATGTACTCTTTGGCTTTAATATCTGAAGCAAACACCCAAGTCTTATTTTTAAAAATAATCTTGAGACGGGCAGGGTTCATCAAGTATGCTTCAGCACCCTTTTCCTGGCATGGCTTAATGAGTTGTCTCAATCGCCACCTTCTTTCTACAGTTACAGGACAGAAATCTGGTCTTGTGAAGAAGCAATATCCCTCAAAACTTTATCTGCCATCAGTGCGCGCCTTCTTGAAGGCTGCCTGCCTAAGCAAAAAGTTACCCAAATAAAAAATTATGGCACTTCGCCTAGCAGTTCCATCTCCCTGTGGTTGGCTTTACCTTCTTAACATAAGAGGGAAACAATGACCTTTTTGTACCTCTTGATCCCAATTCCATGATGTTAGATCAGAAAAAAGCCCCTTTGAGCAATTTTACCACAAATGCACTGATATCATTGCCTTCAACTCCCTCTTCAAGACCCAGGATCTGCAAATTATTTAGTCTTTGCCTGTTCGCGAAATCCTCAAGTTTCTGTTGAATGTCCGAAATTTGAGACACTTGGGATTCTGACTGATCTTTTAGCTTCACTAGGTCTGTTTCCAGGACAGAAGTACAGTTTTCAACAACAGTAATCCTCTCACCGATCTCAACACAGGATTTAGAAATCTTTTTTTTATTGCTTCCTGTAGTTTCTTTGTGGCTAGTCTGGCCTTGCGGCCATCAGAGCAAGTTTCTTCTTGATGCTGCTTAATGGAGCTTTATTAGCATCAGTGTTCCATCAGTGGAACCAGTGGATTTATGACTAGTGGAGATACGTGTTGCTGATTATGTGGCTCAACATACACGTGCTGTGTTGCAGAGTAGTCCCATTTCACTGCAGCTTAGTGATTTCTCCAGTTGACTTCTGATCTTTATTTTTAAGTCTCTTGTGGTGTTTACCTTGCTTTATCATAGAGCTCAGTTCATATGACAAGCTGCTCGAGCTACTACCTAGAGCAGATGAGCAAATTACCTCATCAGGGTCTTCTGAACTAGAAGCAACGGACCCATCGGTCAGCAAGAAGAATCTGTTCCCTGTTTCTAAGGATTCCTCTGGCCCCTTACATCCTCAAGCACAATCTACTAGTGTCCTTATAGCCTTGCTACTATATTTAATCATTGAGGGGGCATCTCTTCGATCTCTGAATTCTGCTACTTCAGGAAGATTAACCATCAAGCCCCCTGTAACTGCCTGATAGCATTCTCCGGTGTCTTAGTTAGATTTATAGAGCTTCAACTATTTTGACACATATTAGCTTTGACTTCAAGGCCAGTTATAATCAAATCATGGGATGAAATAGGGCGGCAAAGAACCATTGGGACACCAGAGGGCATGTCCTTTGCCAGATCTGTCCCCTCTGTTTGAGGAGAGAGAAGTGCAGCAGATAATTAATTGATTGCCCCTTCGTCCCAGACTCTATCATCCATGTTCACCCCATCCATAACATGGCCAAATTGTTCACTGACCTGAGGGCCAGTCACTGCCATTGAGCTGCCAGGTTGCCGGGTCAGACAGCCCTCTTGAATATTTCCCACCCCAATGTGACGGGGTACTGGTAATAGACAAAGTCTGAGTAAGGGGGTCAGGCCTTATATCCACCATATCGCTGGCCCTGCCTCTGATGACTATGTCCGCATTGTCCCCCATGCTGGCATGATTTCCCTTCGATGCCTGCTCCTCTAGGGGCAGTTTTGCCCCTACAGCCAATGCAAAGAACTCCACTCTGGAGGGCTCAGACCCAGACCCTCTGACCAAAACCTCACTGTCCATACTCTTCTTTTCTGGTACATTCATCAGCTGCTGGGGCTCTTAACCTTTTAAGCCCATTTTCCGCATGCCACTGCTGCGGCCACTCTGATCCGCATTGACGCGGAATGGGCCTGAGGTGCCTGAAGTTTGCGAGGCTGCTGTAAGGCTCTCCCCCGCCGATCACAAGTCGACCGTAGCGCAGAACAAGATGACGGTCATATGAGCAGCTGTGTTTGTCTCTTCTCCTCTCCAGCCTCACTCGGATTTGTGTGAGATCAAGAACAGAAGAGCTTCCGCTGGATGAGCAAGGGCTACGTCATGTATTCTGAGACACAGCTTTGGCTAAACTATTTGCTGGGCGTCCAAACCGCCATTGTAGTGGCTGTTGCCCACCCAGTTTGGTGGGCTACAAGTGAGCTGAGGCACCTCGGCCGCCACAGGCCCCAACTTCCTGCGTGGCGCAAGAAGCATGCCGCGTAAGAGACTTCAGCTCATCTCATCGGAAAGTAAATCAAACCAAACCCATACAGACTGTCTACAAACTTCTATGACACCATCACCTGATAATGCATCTAAAACCGAGACTCCATGTGGTAAATTGACAGACAAATAACTTTTAGAAATGTGTAAGATTCAAAAAATAATTGAAAAGCAGAAGGACATATACTTTGCAAATGTATGATATTTTTACTGCTTAAAGTAAAGTGCTCTGGGCTTGTATGTGCTCACACATTGATAACTATACAAACATGATACACTATATATAAAAACAATATTGTTTTTACTGACCTCAATTCGTTTTGAATCCTATTGATTGTAATTTTATTGATTGTAATTTTAACTCACCTCTGTTGAGCTTTGGTGCTGATCTTCTTGCACTTTAAACTGCTTTGCCTATTTGCTACCGCATCTATTTCTTGGCCATTGGAAGCTTTCCCGGCATATCTGCGTCCTCTGCCCCGCACCCCGGTCCACCACGGGTTTTCCCAATTGCTGTGGAGGGTGCTAGTGGCGCGAAGACCTCGTTTCCGGCCTGCTAGGGGTGGAGCTGGACGGTTAGCGTTCCAGTGCTACCTACTTAAGGCGCATGTCATCCTCCTCGTGCAGCGGATGCGCGCAGCGGGTGCGCCTAAGGCAAACCCGTCTGCGCCCATCCGCGCCAAGAGCGCGCCGAGCGCCAGGGATGCTACCTTATTTCCTTTAGAACAGACTAAAACTTTTAACTATACTAGGGAAAAACTTCTAGACTTACAGACGCTGGGAGTCCCTCGATGTTGCACTGTGAATCCCGAGGTCCTAGATGGGAAACAGTCGTATGCCTGTCCCTCCTGTAGTTTCGGTTTGACTCAGGTAGGTGATGCTAGCACCCTTACAGAGCATAACGTATTCATTCCCCCCACCGTGAGAATACACTCCTGGGCTATCTTATTAACACTAGATCCCTGATTAAGAATAAGATTGCTTTTAGGGATTTCGTTTCACTTCGCAACCAGATTGGATATTCATCATGGAGACCTGGGCAAGGGACTGCTCCGGACCTGATCTCGTAGAAGCAATCCCTCCTGGATATAGTCTAGCCAGATTGGACAGGGTGGGCAGAATGGGAGGGGGGCTTGGCATCCTTTATAAGGAGGTCCATTCTTGTCGCACTGAGCCACTCACCACTTCTTCTGACCCGTACCAGGCACTATATGTTTCAATAAAAACTCACCCTACTGAAAGTTTCTCGGGGGTTCTTTCCTACCGGCAACCCGGATCCAGAACATCCTTTAGCCAGGACTTTAGCAACCTTTTAGATCCCTACCTGGCAAGACCTAATCTCACACTTCTGGGTGACTTCAATTTCCATCTGGAGAAAGTTTCATGCAAAGACACTCAAACCCTCCTGGAAACGTTGGGCGGCTGTGGCTTCCCACAGTTAGTCGTGAGTCCCACCCATGTGGCAGGACACATATTAGATGGCATATTTTCAAACGATTTGCGGATCAAGGTGGGAGAGCCTATACCCCTCTCCTGGTCCGATCATTATGCCATCCCGTTTAACTTTCAGACCTCGGTATCAGGTACTGGCCCAGCTAACAAAAGGATAATGGAGGATAAGAGAAATCTCAGCCTTATTAATAAAGAGGCTCTTGTTAATGCTTTTCAAAACTATCAACTTTCCACGCACCTGGATGCTAATCTAGCGGCAGATGAACTCTCTAAGTGGCTTATAGCAGCCTTGGATACCTTAGCGCCCATTAAGAACCACTATGCAGCGAGGAAAAAGCCCTCTGCTCCATGGTTCTCTGATAGACTTAGAAAGCTGAGGCAATCATGCCGTAGGCAGGAAAGGTTATGGCGTCTAGATCTGGCGCCGGCGAGTAGAGAGCTTCATAAACAGCGCTTGAGGGAATATAAGACAGCTATTATTGAGGAAAAAGTATTATATTATTTAAAGCTTACAGAATCCATTAAATCACCTAGAGAACTGTTTAATGTCATCAACTCTCTTATTTCCCCCTCTGTCTCTGATCTGTCGGGTTTCTCTCAAGAGCTTTGTGACAGAATGGCGGATTTTTTCCGCACCAAAATTACAGATATATATTCCTCGTTGGAAACTTCCAACGCTGAAATTGCCCTATCTGCTCCTCCCAACCTGTCACACCTCCAACCGAATGATTCGGTAATCACGGAGGAACTACCGAGGCTATTTACTTTCCCTCCCATGTCTCCAGTAACTACGGACCTCCTGTTAGGGGGAATTACATCTGGGTCCCCTCTGGACTCATGCCCCCTGAAGGTGTTAAAAACAGGAAGAGAAGTCATTGTTCCCCACCTTACTGCAGTACTTAACGTAGCCATTTCTGTGGGGCAGTACCCCTCCTCCTGGAAGACGGCAGTGGTCAAACCGCTTTTAAAAAAGCCTTCCCTGGACCCAATGGAACTAAAGAATTATCGCCCAATTTCCCTGCTACCAGTCCCAGCCAAAATTCTAGAGAAACACTTAAATTCTCACCTGAGCGCTTATCTAAAGGATAACCAGTTGCTTGATAGTTCGCAACATGGCTTTAGAAGCTATCACAGTACTGAGACAGTGTTAACTGCGGTATTTAATAACATCCGGGTTCAGGTCGACGCAGGGCATACTACGCTACTGATTCTTCTTGACCTAACCGCAGCCTTTGATACCCTGTCTCCTTTGAGGTTGGTGGAACGGCTCAAGGAGATAGGGATCGGGGGCACGGCCCTCAAGCTACTTACCTCCTTCCTCAGTGATCGGGTACAGATAGTGAAAATGGGCAAATTCCACTCGGCTCCTAGTCCCCTGTTATGTGGAGTTCCGCAAGGCTCCTCTTTGAGCCCGACCCTTTTTAATATTTATGTTGCCCCACTGGCTAAGGTTGTTAGATCATTTGGATTTGAGGTGTTGTCCTATGCTGACGACACACAAATTATGGTGTCCATTACCCACAGCATCAGGGAATCGGCTGCGAATTTTAAAAGCTGTATGCAGGCAGTCTCTTCCTGGATGGTCAAAAACTATCTTAGACTTAACGGGGAAAAGACAGAGGTCTTGATCTTCGGAAACCAACAGAACATTTGGTCCAACGACTGGTGGCCAGACACGCTTGGCTGCTGTCCATACCCTGTACCCCATGGTAAAAATTATGGGGTCATAGTGGACAATTCTCTCTCTCTGAGTCTGCAGATCAGCAGAACAGTGTCCACGTGCTTTGGAATCATCAGGATCCTTAGGAAAATTTCACAGTTTCTTTCGTTTGCTTCACGAAAACAGGCAGTCATTGCCTTAGTGATGTCCAGACTGGACTATTGTAATGCCCTCTACTTGGGCATTAACAAGAGTATGGTGCGACGTTTGCAGCTGGTGCAGAATGCTGCTGCTAGGCTGGTGATGGACCTTCCAAAATATCATTCAGTCTCGGCTTCTCTTATTTCTTTGCATTGGCTCCCCTTGGATCGAAGAATTTTGTTTAAAACCCTGTGCCTGACCCACAATGCCTTCTATGGCCTAGGCCCCGATTCCATCAAAGGGCTGTTTCAGCGCTATGTTCCTATCAAGCATCTTAGGTCGGCAAATAAAAATCTGCTGATAGTCTCAAGGTTCAAGAAGGCTAGATGGGGAGGCAGGGCCTTTTCCATTGCTGCTGCCAGGCTGTGGAACTCCCTCCCAGATGATCTGTCGGGACAAGCGTCCCATTCTCTCTTTCGTAGGGCTCTGAAGACCTGGCTCTTTACACAAATATCAGTCTGAGCATATTACTTTACTCTGTAAAATTGTCTCTCCTGTAGCGCCTTGACGCCTTGGGGCTAAGTTTGCGCTCTATAAATCTAATATTCATTCATTAATATTCAATATGGCATTTGAAAAACACAATCAATTTTTTTAGCGACTCGATAATAAGAATCGTTTTATGTCACTGAGATGAAGGAATCCAAAAACAAATTCCATTAGCCACATGCGTAAACGGTGTTTCGACCTTGCTTACTTAATCAGTCATCATCAGGGCAATTGGAGAAGTGGGAAAGCAGTGAGCCATGTTAGTCATCTACTTGTTTGTATTTGCATAGGGCTAAGTCTGAGGCTCGCTGAAAATCAGTGGTATATCTGAATAAATCCAGAAGCGGATAATATGGAGAGCCACCTAATGGGTTTAAAAAGCAGGCATATCCCAAACAAAAACAAAGTTGTAGCGTCTGTTGAAATGACATCTGTCAGGTGTCTGCTTAGGTAACTGCGTGAGTCGGTGTCCCAATACTATAAGACGTGATCTTGCGCTTCCCTCAGACTTAGCCCATTAACTGAGCAGGGTCGAAACACTCTTGACACATGTGACTAATGGAATTTGTTTTTGGATTCCTTCATCTCAGTGACCTACGATGATCCAAATTATTAAGTCACAAAAAAATGTATTGTGTTATTCCATTGCCATATTGTTTTTATGCACATTGCATTATGTTCTCTATAATTATCACTGTGTGAGGACATATGTGCACCGAGCACGTCACTTTTAAGCAGTAAAAATAACATACACAGCAAAGTTTATACTTAGTATATGTCCTTTTGCTTTTCTTTTATTAAATAAATGTAATGAGTTCATAATATTTATTTGTCTTTCATTTTACCACATGGAGTTTCTGCATTTACTGCCTCTGATTCTTTGTGTTTCTGTAGTAAGGGCAGCCCCTGCTTTCCTAATATCACCTGCTAATGATCAGGCAAGATACTAGATAGAGAGAGACCCTTTGAAATGATGGACTGAAATAAAATATAGATATTTATCAGGATTTCGCCATAGAAACTGTCTCTATTTAAAAAGCAATTGCAGCCTTGAGACCAAGACTCCAATAGCCTGGTTATGAATATGGCCTGTTTGAGCCTTCATCATTGAAAATCTGGAAAAACACCATCTCGAAATCTTCAACTTGCCTGTTGCTTTATTTGCATATTTAACTTAAGACAATCCTGTTTTCTGATAGAGACTTCTAGCCACAGATTCCTCACCTTTTGATTGGAACAAAAAACGTTTCAGAGTGCCGCTGCGTGCCCGAAGGTGCACTCTGCACTGACTTCGTTCTGCTCCGGAAATGATGTACGTGGCCTATATAGGTGCCACTCCAGCTCGCTGACATTTGTTCCTTTCTTTCAGATCCACTAGACACTGGTTTTCTCATCTCTCAGAGACCCATACCTTGATTTTAACTCTCTTGCAACATTTTTTCATTGTTTAAGGGATGTCACCCCCTGAGACTACAGGTTTTAGCCCTGTAATGACTGTCACAAACAGATGTCTGTGATAGATCCCCACCAGGTATGCTTGCGGTGTCTGGGGTCGGGCAACGACTCCAAGACCTGTGGAGACTGCACGTCGTTGAACCCGAAAGGCCATCAGGGAGTGAAAGGAGATACTTTATTTCGTCAAGCACAAGAAGACACACCATTGGAACCGCTTCAAGTCCTGTTCCAAGGCTTGAACCCAGTCATACTCCCGGTGTCAACGGAGCTTCTCAAGAGGCCGGTCTTCGTCATGCTCCACGTCCTACGGTAAGCACAAAAAAACACAAGAAATCGAAGCGGAGTTCTGCTTCTTCACGTCATTCCTACTCCCCTGACAAAGTTCATGGGTGGCACCAACCATCTTGCTCCGGCTCTCAAATTCGGCTGACTTCAGAGCCGATTCCGCTGCTCGTTCTGACACAACCCAAGTTTCCGGGGCCAGATCAAAGAGTACTGCGCAACTATGCATCAGATCTCTACTAACTCCCTCTGATGCACCTTTGGGCCACACTGAGCCGAGAGGCCTTCCACCTGGACTACCACTGGCGGGTTCGCTCTTGGTGCCAGATGGACCCTCTGACCCACTACTGTCCTCGGCTTTAGTTCCAAGGCTGCCCCCAGTGACCAAACCCACGCCAGGCCCGTGTACACAGATGCAGATCTAACCTCCCAAGGAGGTGGTTCAGATTGTCCTCTTTGACACCTGTCTGAATTTGACCGACACCACACCTGAATCTGAACGAGGCGCCAATCGAACTGCACTCAAACTTCCACATGGCAGGCAACATTCATTGCATTCCCTCTTCCGCATTGACTCTAACAATGGCTATGACCAAAGTGATCAGTTTGCTCAGCCCTATGCCGAGGACAATTGGTATGAGGACTTGCAGGATGCTTATGGGCTAGATACCTTCCCAGAGACAGCTCTTTTTTCTCCTTCCACCTCAGCCACGGAAGAATATGCCTCCTATGCTATGGTTATATGTAGGACAGCTGAAGTCCAGTTCCCCACCATAGAGGTGAAAACTAAAGTGCTGACTGAGGTCCTACAACCGGGCCAGACTACTTCTGAGCCCCTCCTCCCTTTCAATGAGTCTCTGACAGAAATCCTCCTAGTGTTGTACTGTCCCTCCAGTTAACAGACAAACCGCTAGGCGCCATTGCCCTGCTTCAGCCGACCCGGCCTTTTTGTCGCAGCACCCTTCTCCAAAGAGCCTAGTGGTGCAGGCCTCCACCAGCTGGACCAACCCCAACAATTTTCCTTCCACTCCCCCTGACAGGGAATGAAAAGAGTCAAGACATATAGAAAATGCCTCTTATCAACAGCCAATTTGGTCCTGCGATAGATCAATGCCTCTAGTTTGTTGGGCATTACACTCATGCCCTTTGGGAGTTGATGGCACAAGTCCTCCCTGGTGTACTGGAAGACCTTCTCCCTGTACTTTGTAAGCGATTCAAGATGGTCGTGATGCTGCCAAGTTCACAATTCGTTGTGGCTTTTGACACCACTGACTCTATTGAGCGTACTCTAGGCACCAGCGTTGCCATTCATCGCCATGCGTGGCTGCAGTCAACTGGGTTTTCTGGCGATATCCAGTCCTCCCTGATGGACATGACATTCAATGGGACTCACCTGTTTGGGGACAAAGCTGACTCTGCACTTGAATGCTTCAAGGAGAGTAGGGCTACTGCTTGCTTTCTGAGCCTCTCTGCCCAGCTTCGCTAGCTGCAACAATTCCACCATTTCCTTCCTGGCTTTGGCCGAGGCATCTCTTAGCCCGAGAAGGGAACCCAGCAGTTTTGGCGAGAGAGGCCGAGGTGCCTCCCACGGCCAAGGTCAGCGTGCCACTCAGTCCTCCACCTCCCAGCAGCTACACCTGCTAAACCTATTTAGTGTGCCCATGTAGGGCCACAGCCACTAGGTAGGAGGCAGAATACACAGATTCTATCTGGGTTGGCAAGCGATCACGTCAGACAGTTGAATTCTCAGCTTGGTTATGACTTACCATTCCTTTCTTTCCCGCTGCACCTTTCACTGTCCACCCAGTGACTGACAGAGGACCATCTCTCCATTTTGCACCAAGAAGTGCAAGCCCTTTTGGCCAAAGAGGCTGTAGAGAGGGTGCCAGCAACAGAAGTAGGACGTGGTTGTTATTCTCGCGACTTTCTGGTGCCCAAGAAGTACAGAGGTCTTTGGCCTATACTAGATCAGTGGCCTCTCAACACCTTCCTCCAGAAGGAGAAATTCAAAATGCTCAACCTCGTCTAGGATTTATCTGCTCTCAACCCTAGAGACTGGATGATGGCATTCGACCTGCAGGATGCCTATTTCCATATACCCGTCCTGCCAGCCCATCCTCACTACCTGCAGTTCCTAGTGGGACAGGATCATTTTCAGTTCGCTTTGCCCCCCTTTGGTCGCACCAGTGCCTTTTCCAATCTTTCAGCTTCTGTCCTGGATCTCGGTGAGGTTGGCTCTAAGGCAGCTGGTACTGATGGCCTCCTGCATCTTCTTGGTCGAGCACGCTAGGTGGCCTATGCAGGCTCAGCAGTGGGATCTGAAGTCCCAGTGGTCCTAACAACAACTGAACCTCTCCGATCTAGTCCAGATTTCGGAGGAGACAGCAAAAGATCTGCAGTGTTGGTTACTGAACCGTGATTGGGTCTGTGGCAGACCGCTCTCCCACCCAGAGTGGATAGTGGTGATTGATGCCTTGCTTCTTGGCTGGGACAACCACCTGGGAGAGGTGGTGATCAAAGGCCCCTGGTCTCCTGTGGAGTCCTGGCTCCATATGAACCTTCCGGAACTGAAGGCCATCCGTTTGGCACTAAATGCCTTCCTACTGTCCATCAAAGGGAGGCTGGTACAGGGGCTTATGAACAACACTACCACCATGTGGTACTGCAACAAACACTGTGGGGTGGAGTCACGGACTCTCGACATTCTGTTATACAGTCTTACGAAATGGGGTGTCAAGGATGGCCCTTGAATGAATTTGATAATTATATCTAGGCTTTCCTGTTTTCAGTTTCTATTTTTGGTAAATTCTGGTGGGGTTTTTTCAGTGTTTTCAAGTGATTTCAATACCTTAAAATAACAGTGGTTATCAGTGGTTTCACATTTTCGTGCCACTAAAAACAACAGAAACAGTATTTTTCTAGTGTTTATGGAACGTTTTGCTTTTATTATTGCTTGCTCTCTGCACTGATAGAGCATGGTATATACAGTGTAAGTATAGTGTATATGGGGTCCAAATAGATTTTTGCAAATTAAAACTTATTGTAGTACACCATACAATACTTCTTTAGTGAGTCTTTGGTCATGTGCGCTCGCTCTTTCCTTCCCATGTAAACTTCTGTGAAAAGGCCCTCTCAACATTGGCACATGAGATGGGCAACGCCAAAACAGCCAGTACACAATTTGTTAACTCTGGCCACTGACATAGCTTTCCGTGCCAATACTGGTTCACTTGAAGATTGCGATTCTCAGGGCAGGTTCTGCAACATTTGCGCTGAGCTGGACGCTTATGCCCTCAGAGTTATTGAAGCGGTCAAAAATGAAACAGCGCTTTTGAAACTACGGAGGAAATTCCCCTTTACGGAAGGGATCTAGAACAGAGTACCACAGTGAGGTTTCATTGACTTCAAATGCCATTGGTGGGGAATGGACATTTCTATGCATCATTGCAAGTAATTTCTCATACATTGTAAAATAAAATTTCCTGAATTGCCCTACACCATTGCTTTGCTTACCAAGTGGCAAGCACTCTAACATGCAGTCGCGGCTCCTGGAGGCAGTGCTGCGGGGCGGTGCGGGGAGGGGCAGGGTGGGGGTAGTAAACTCCGGCATACGGCCGAACGGAGTTTAGTACATAAATAAATAAAACAAATTACATTGCGCGCGCTGCAACGCCAAATGGCGATGCGCAATGTAATTCGTTTTATTTATTTATGTACTAAACACCGTACGGCCGTATTCCTGGAGTTTACTACCCCCCACCCTGCCCCTCCCCCGCCCCGCCCTACCGCCCCCCCTCCAGGAGCCGCGACTGCTAACATGGAACATGTTGCAGTGCCAAAGTCACTAAAGGTGTCGCCCAGCCTACTCTCAAGGAGATGTTTCACATCTACACCAATTATGCTGAACACTTGGCAGACAAGGGTGTTTTCAGACTCTAGTTTTTTTATTATGTCCACTGCAGCATTTATGTTCTCCTGTAAAAATCTAAGAATGCAGTAGAGTGTACTTTTTTTCACATCACTATCAATATGTGACCAAAGATCCTCACATTTCTTGCCTTTGGCATCATCACTCAGCAAAGAATTAATTCTGTAAACTGTTGCCACATGGATAATATAAAAGACACACAATTGATGGACGGAATGCAGAACAAATCAAAACATTCACCCCCAGTCAAGAGATCTGGGTTAAATCCATCATTCTTTTGCACACCATGCCACCCCAGTTTAGACCTGGCCATATGCAAATCAGTCTTGACCCTGTGCCTCATGGGAACAGTCCAGCCCGAACTGCCAAGCCAGGTCCTCCCTGGACCGGTTTCGGGGTTTCACCCCTCTTCAGCCAGGATAGCTTGATTCCAGTGGCACAGTGAGCCCAGGACCCACGTCTGGGCATACCTGGCGCACTTAGGGCGAGAAAGCAAAAGACACACAATTGATGGACGGAATGCAGAACAAATCAAAACATTCACCCCCAGTCAAGAGATCTGGGTTAAATCCATCATCTCACCATGCCACCCCAGTTTAGACCTGGCCATATGCAAATCAGTCTTGACCCTGTGCCTCATGGGAACAGTCCAGCCCGAACTGCCAAGACAGGTCCTCCCTGAACCGGAAACAAGCATCCTAGGACCAGTTTCGGGGTTTCACCCCTCTTCAGCCAGGATAGCTTGATTCCAGTGGCCCAGGACCCACGTCTGGGCATACCTGGCGCAGTTAGGGCGAGAAAGCAAAAGACACACAATTGATGGACGGAATGCAGAACAAATCAAAACATTCACCCCCAGTCAAGAGATCTGGGTTAAATCCATCATTCTTTTGCTCACCATGCCACCCCAGTTTAGACCTGGCCATATGCAAATCAGTCTTGACACTGTGCCTCATGGGAACAGTCCAGCCCGAACTGCCAGGATGCTTGTTTCCAGTCCAGGGAGGACCTGGCCTGGCAGTTTGGTCTGGACTGTTCCCATGGGGCACAGGGTCAAGACTGATTTGCATATGGCTGGGTCCAAACTGGGGTGGCGTAGTGGGCAAAAGAATGATGGATTAAACCCAGATCTTTTGACTGGGGGAGAATGTTTGCATTGTCAGCATTCCGTCCATCATTTGTTTGCTGTAACACTTTTCGCCCTAAGTGGGATGGGTATGCCCAGACGTGGGTCCCTTGCTCACTGTGCCACTGTATTCAAGCTAGCCTGGCTGAAGAAGGGTGACATACCCTGAAACTGGTCCCAGGATGCTTTTTTCCAGTCCAGGGAGGACCTGGCCTGGCAGTTCGGTCTGGACTGTTCCCATGGGGCACAGGGTCAAGACTGATTTGCATATGGCTGGGTCCAAACTGGGGTGGCGTAGTGGGCAAAAGAACGATGGATTTAACCCAGATCTTTTGACTGGGGGAGAATGTTTGCATTGTCAGCATTCCGTCCATCATTTGTTTGCTGTAACACTTTTCGCCCTAAGTGGGATGGGTACGCCCAGACGTGGGTCCCTTGTTCACTGTGCCACTGGATTCAAGCTAGCCTGGCTGAAGAAGGGTGACATACCCTGAAACCGGTCCCAGGATGCTTGTTTCCAGTCCAGGGAGGACCTGGCCTGGCAGTTCGGTCTGGACTGTTCCCATGGGGCACAGGGTCAAGACTGATTTGCATATGGCTGGGTCCAAACTGGGGTGGCATAGTGGGCAAAAGAACGATGGATTTAACCCAGATCTTTTGACTGGGGGAGAATGTTTGCATTGTCAGCATTCCGTCCATCATTTGTTTGCTGTAACACATGGATAATATAGCATTCATAGCCCCTTGGACTGAGAACCACCAGCTAAGAGACACTGTTGTGAGGACTCTTTCTTTGATGCCACACAAAGCACGAAATTATAAATATTTGCGTTTTAGTTCCTGTGCATAAGAAAACAGTGCACCAGACTGGACTAAAAAGTAAATAGCATTCCTCATTAACTCTGAAGATTGTAAAGATGCTTTCAGTATACCATCTAATGAGTGGCAAGGATCTCTTACAGGGAAGCACTTCAGCTCAGGTATCAATTTTGACAGGTCATCACACAACTTTTTCAAATACGTAGCTGAATCACTGGAAATACAAAAAAATCACTCCAATCTTTGTTGAACTTGGAAAGAACCTTTTTGCAGAGCATTCCAAGTGACACTGCGTTCCATGTTTTCCAAAAGTCTGGTGTCTTGTTTTCAACACTATCCCAGATGCTTGGTGATAGCGCTCTTTTCACATATACTTGTCACTATACCTTGCATTGAATGTTTAAAGCCTGAGGTGTTGGAAATTCACCTACTATCAATACTGACTCACTAGAAACTGGGGGCTGATGTATTAAGGGTTTTTACCCATTCTCTGTGGGTAAATGTGATGACACATATTAGGTAAGATTCTTATGAAACCAGCCATTTTACCTATCAGTGAAAGAATCAAACGGAGCCAAAATATCAAATATGATTTTGATATTTCCTGATTCTCTACAGTTAAAATAATTCAACAAGACCTAAAACATGCTTCTAAAGCCTGCATCTTTAGACCAAAGACCACAAACCTGAAACAAACAATAGGAAGAAGAAACAATATTTTAGTGGCATCCCTAAACAACAAAACTCAAGCAGAATAATGTTAGCCCAGACTTTCTTACTGCTAGCTGGTATAATAAAGTTACATTGTATTGGCCCCTTCAGGAAGAATAAAAATGACTTTCACTCTCTTTTTCCTTTCTTTGAATGGCATTTAGTTTGTGGTTGTGCAGGTGTTTTTTCAGTGTTTATATGTTTTCACTGGTGAGGGCTATTTCTCTTTCAGTGGGGTTTTATCAGTTATTATAGGTTCAAACCTAAAACCGGACAGCCTAATTATATCACAAGAGCAGTCAACATACATGGTTAGGATCTTCTCTCTCATATTCCTCAATACCTTTTAACATTTTACATGCTTTCCTGGCTCAAGTATTAAGCCATCAGCAGATAAAATTCAGTTTCTGCGTGGTTGACACCCTGATACGCGCCTGGCTTGAGAACAGTGTAATAAAGCATGATAGCATTACAGAGTGCCTTGATCTTCTATATTTTTGGATAAAGGAAACGTTTCTTTGAGAAGACCAAACACTGAAGTCCTAGGCCGGATCTGATCGCAGTCACTCTATCTTGGACATGCCTCACTCTTCTTCCCAACTGGTCCGAATCTGGGCATCATTTTTCATTTGAATCTCAACTTCATTAACTATTCAATTAAGTGGTCCAGGGAATGAACTTCCAGCTCTCGGTAGTCCATAAAATCCTCCAACTCCTCTAAAGGGGGGAGAAAATTGACTTACTACATGCTCTGGTCATGGCTCGATTGGACTACTGCAACATAGCCTACATTGGCCTCCTAAAAAATCTCATTCTAAGACTGCTAAGAGTATAAAATTAGGTAGCCAGAATACGCATGTGCCTACATAAACAGGACCAAATTAAGCCAGCCCTGATAGCTTCCCATTAGTTCTTGGTTGAAATCACGGTCATGTTAAAACAATTTGCGTTACACAAAAATCACATTGGTGCAAAGGTCATGGCTGATGTCAGCTGTCAAGCCACTACACTACAGTCATAAACTTATGCCAACTGGTGACACTCTAATCAAGCAATGGCCATTTAGTTACTCAAGTTTGGCAGAAGATCGTTGGGCATCCAGAGTCTGAAATAATGGAACTGCCTTTGCTCATTTCCATGAACAGAAGTTTATTATCTCCAGTTTAGAAGACTCTTGAAAACGGAACTTTTTAACCCCTTCGATGCTCATGACGAGCTCAGCTCGTCATGCTGCGCGGTGGGCGTGTGCGCATGACGAGCTGAGCTCGTCACAACCACACCCGTGATCGGAATGTCCAACACCTGGGCGGAATTCCGATCGCGGCGAAGGTGTTAAACAAGATTCCAACTAAACACAAGCTTGACTCGAACACTTATGTACTTTAAACCTCTTACCGTTATGTTTTTGAGTGTGTCCCAACACACTGAAGTCGCCAAGGTAACATAGTGCTGTATAAAACTCGTAAATATAGTAATGACCCAAGATACAATTTATTTCATCAACAACAACTCTCACTAATCATGGGATGTGTGTTGCCACGAAGTCTGCTTTCGGATTGTGATTTCAATTCATATGCTGACAATGAGACGACCAAAGTAAATTACCTTGAAGATGCACATCTTCACCAAATCTCTGTTGCATCTCCAGAACTTGAAAATTGTAAAAGCAATCCTTTAATCACTCAATCAGGGGTTGGTAAAGCTCAACTACTCACCCGTGAGGGTCTCAAGGTGCTGGGAGGGAGGGGAGTGGCTCCGTTGAGTACTGGGGTCATCCGAAATGCCAGGTCTTGAGTTCCTTCCTGAATTGGGGCAGTGTGGGGGATTGCCAGATGTGGAGGGGGAGGGTGTTCCAGGCTTTGGCTGCGAGGTAAGAGAAGGACTTTCCTCCCATTCTAGTCTTGCTGATACGTGTGACGGTGGCCAGAGAGAGCTGGGCTGATCGGAGGTGTCTTTTGGGTGCGTGGAAGGAGAGGCGGCTGTTGAGGTATGCCGGTCCGGTGTCGTGAAGGGCCTTGTATGCGTGGGTGAGGAGTTTGAAGGTTATTCTTCTTTCGACTGGAAGCCAGTGGAGATCGCGGAGGTGGTGGGTGATGTGGCATTGAGGGGGGACATCAAGGATCAGTCTGACTGCGGCGTTCTGGACAGTCTGGAGTTTGCGGAGGAGTTTCTTGTTGTTTCCGGCATAGAGAGTGTTGCCGTAGTCCAGTCTGCTGCTGATGAGTGTGTGTGTGTGTGACAGTTTTTCTGGTTTCAGTTGGGATCCATCTGAAAGTCTTTCGAAGCATGCGGAGGGTGTTGAAGCAGGTCGAGGAGACAGCGTTGATATGGTGGTTCATTGTGAGCAATGTGTCTAGTATGATGCTGAGGTTTCGTACATGGTCCGTCGGGGTTGGGGGATTTCGTTGGGCGGAGCGCCACCAGGAGTCATTCCATGTGGAGGAGGTGGTGCCAAGTATGAGGACTTCTGTCTTTTCTGAGTTGAGTATCAGGCAGCTGTTCTTCATCAAGGTGGCAACGGCTTTCATCCCTTCTTGGAAGTTGTGTCTGGTGATGTTGGGGTCGTTGGTGAGGGAGAGGATCAGCTGGGTGTCGGCATAGGAGATGATGTTGAGCCCGTGGTTCCTGACGATGGTTGCAAGGGGGGCCATGTAGATGCTGAAGAGGGTGGGGCTGAGGGAGGAGCCCTGGGGCACTCCACAGTTGGTCTCAGTCGGTTCCGAGAGGTAGGGAGGGAGTCTGACCCGCTGAGTTCTGCTGGTGAGGAAGGAGTGGATCCAGTTAAGGGCCTTGCCACAGATGCCCGCGTCGTGAAGTCTGGTGGCTAGGGTGTGGTGGGTGGGAGAGGGTGTCGAATGCAGCCGAGAGGTCCAGGATTTATTTATTTATTTGCAGAGTTTTATATAGCACTGGCTAGACCCGGAGGTATCAGAGTGCTTTACATGAGGATCAGTGAGTTACGGTTACAATGATTAACTCAGTTACAGTTACAGGTATAGGCATAGGGGAAAAAACATGGTATTATACAGTAACATACGTTATTTGCGCGTTGCATATCCAAGAAACGCGTCTTATGGGGAATGGGAGGTAGAGGGGGAAAAGTAAACAGGGGAAAGAGATGTAGATAGAGTCAGGCAGACCAGAAGGGGTACAGTAGTTCAGGGGTAACAAAGCGGTAGAGGTGAAAGACAGACAAAACCGTGAAGAACCGTTAAAAACAATGTCCGATGTCCGGCTGGGTAGGTGACGGCAGAGGGGGTGAACCAGAGCCAGACTCCTCTATAGCTGCATAGGACAGCTCCACCGGGCAACAGCCAATGGTACTCGGGCTTCGCGGTAAGTTCGAACAGTTTTGGGTTACGCCCAAGGGGCATCATCATAGTTCAATCGAAGGCATCGGTCCCTTTGTAACTGGGAAAGCGCCATCCGCCTCGTCCTCCAGCTAGCCCCAAGATAGGAGAGGTGGAAGAGAGAGTAAGTAGTCCTCAGGGGGTTCGCTCCCAAGACCGGTGGTCCACAGCTGAGCGCTGTCAGTGTTAGATGGCCTATGGGGAATGTAGCAATCCCCTCCTTCTTTACATTCCTCCTGCTGCACTGCGGAGCTAGAAGCCGCTGAGGTACTAAATGTTGCACCCCCTTCAATTAGAGGAATCCTCGGTAGTGTGTCGGCCGCCATTTTGGGTTCAGGCACGGCCAGGCGAGGATCTGTTTTGCTGCCGTTACTAGCCTGAGGTGGGCTAATCATTCCTGCAAATGTTCCCGCTGACCCTTGCTCCCATCATGCCTAAGCAGTGCCCCGCCTCACAGGATTGCACCGGTGGTGCCCTCCACGGGATCACCTGTGCGAAGCAAAAGACCCTCTGGAGGGTTCTAATTGTAGTGGAGCGATCCTTCCTTCAGTAGAGCAAGGCGGTAAATATTGCAGTGCACGAGAGGTGCGGGGTTGGCACCTCTTAACAGATAGTAGAGAGGTGAGCCGGCTACCGACCCGCGTCTCCGTCCCAGGGAGCTGCCATCTTGGAGTCAGGCAGCCGGGATCGCCCGTTCTTCAGGAGCGATCCTACCTTCAGTATAGCAAGGCGGTAAATCTGGGAGTTCCTCCCAGCTCGTCGCTTCCGATCTGGAGGGGCTCCGTGTCTCGTCCCCGAATGCCAGGTGGATTCCTGCTGACGCGCCGCTCCAAGCTGTGTAGGCGGGTCAGCCCCTCGCGGCCAAAATGGCGGGCGCTGTTCGCCGTCACCGGATTGAGGTCCCAATGCGGCCGCTCCCAGCAGTATGTGCCGCCGCAGCCTCAGGAGTACCCCAGGATGATGAGGGCTGCCGTTTCGCCCTGGTCGAGGAGGGAGCGGATGTTCTCGGTGGCAGCGAGTAGGGCGGTCTCGGTGCTGTGCTTGCTTCGGAATCCGGTTTGGGAGATGTACAGGATGTTGTTAGCTTCCATTAAGTTCGTTAGCTGGGTGTTGACGGCCTTTTTGAGGATCTTGGCTGCGAAGGGAAGCAGGGAGATGGGCCTTAAGTTCATGAGGTCCATTGGGTCCGCATAGGGTTTCTTCAGGAGGGGGTTGACTTTGGCGTGTTTCCAGTCGTCGGGGAAGGTGGCGGTCTCAAAGGAGCAGTTCATCGTCCGATGTAGTTCGAGTGCGATGGCCGAGGCGGCTCTGTGGAAGATGTGGTGTGGGCAGGGGTCTGAGGGTTGTCCGAAGTGGATGCTTTTCATGGTCTTCAAGGTGTTTTCTGTCGTGAGCGGGATCCATTTGATCAGGGTCTGTTGGGTGGCATTGGATGAGGGGGGAGCTGGAGTGGTGAGGTGAGGTGGTCTTGGTTGTCGAAGTTGTTGTAGATCCTTGGCAATTCCTAAGTGATTGTCCTTGCATAGGTAGACCCAACGATATATCGTTCTCCAGCAATAGGTCAAGTAGTCATGATGTGATCAATAAAAGTTATTCAGGAGTCTTGTGAGTTGCTTTGAATCCAATTTTATTCAAAAAATGACAATTTGACAGACGCACTCCATTCGACCCAGCCAACTTGTTTCGTCCCAGTGGGACTTCATCAGGGCTTGATCAATATCCCAATGTTGTCATCCACCCAGTGTTGGCTCCTGCTGTTGTCTCATAAATCCTCATAGGTTGTCAGGGACTGTCCGGGACTATGTGGGGAACACAGTCAGGGACTTGGGCAAGGACTGGGAACTGGGTAGGAAACGTACACAGAAAGAGGAGACAAAGGGATCCAAAGGGAAAGCCTGTACAAGTGAACAAGAAGGGTGAGACTCAGAAAGGACAGGCACTCATGAGGCGGCTCAGCATTCAGAATCACTAAACCCAGGACAGATGTGCAATACACTTAAATATAAAACAACATTAACAATAAAGGGGATGTGGGGTAAAACACTCGGGAGCTCCACACGGTAAGACTGAAGCTCAGTAAGTTCCTCACCCACAATTGCTGTTACAGATACTGACTGAAAATACCCACATATAGGATATGTATGCAAAGGCAGGGTCTGTGGAGCTTATACCTATGGTGATGTTATAACAGTAACTCAAAGACAATACTCACAGTGAACAAGAAACACCACCTAGGTAGTCAGCTGTGCCCACGGATCCTGGCGATCAAACAGGAACACGCAAGGCAATAACAGCAAAGGGGTAGAACTAAACACAAGCACAATAGACAAGGAGCTAGCAAGGAGGAGTGCTTAACAGGAAAGGAAGGAAATCATAGGGCACACTTGGCAGAAAGCAGGTAACAAACATACAAGGTAACAGAAGCAAGACAGCAGAAATAGAAAGACAGCAAATTAGAACTGGAACCACGGAAATGGGAAGAAAGGCAGGGACTGGAAAAGGATAGACAGAAGGGGAGGCTACATGGGTATAATAGAATAGTGAAGGTTCAGGAATCAAGAATACAAAGTAGCATAGACGGCAGTGCTGGGGCAGGAACAAGGAATGCTAAGGCTCAGGAGTCAAAGTAGCCCTGCAGGTAGTGCTAGTTCAGGAGAAGGGAAACTACTGCAGGTCAGGAACAAGGAATGCCAAGGCTCAGGAATCAAGGTAGCACTGTAGGCAGTGCTAGTTCAGGAACAGGGAATAATAAGGCTTCAGGAGTCAAGGTAGCACTGCAGGTTCAGGAAACAGGAAATAGCTACAGCTCAGGAAACAAGGAGTCAAGAGAGCACTGCAAGCAGTGCAAATCAGGCACAAGAAATAGCTGAAGCCCAGGAACAGGAACAAAGACTAACTATAGCTCAGGATACTAGGTAGCACTGCAGGCAGTGCTGGTTCAGGAAACAGGAAATAGCTACAGCTCAGGAAACAAGGAATAGCAAAAGCTCAAGAACAAGGACTGGTCTCACCGGATAACAGCTACAATGACCAACACTGGGCTGAAGGGAGCTGGGGCTTAAAAGAGCTCACAGTAATCATATGCAGCAGGTGTGAGCAGGCTAGCAGCAGCCAGCCACAGGTGAGCTGAATTCCTCCACCCATCCTTGGCCTGCAGGGGTGGAGACAAAGCAGTGAGCAGGGAATTCTAGGTAGTGGAGTTCCAAACATGAGCAGGCTGGCTTCAAGTATGAGCAGGCTGGCTTTCACAAAACCCGGCATGGATTGGGAATGGATGTCAATTCCCAAATAGTGTCCAAATGGCTGGAAGTCAGTATATACATGAAGGGGAGGGTCTGGAAGCTTATTAGAACACTGGAGAGTCCCACAGTTCAGCCCCCTGGTGGTGGACACGGGACTGCAGGGAGCAAATCGTGACATAGGTACAATTTTGTACCACTAGATGGCGTGTTGTGCTCCCATCTTATCTTCATCCTTTCTGTTTCCTGGTTCGAATGTCCTATCAGTTCATGCCTAGCACTATCATGACTACTTGATCTATTGCTGGAGTACAGTTTAACCATCTGTTGATTTTGGGACAGATAATGCTGTATAGAATTGAACGCTCCTTTTCATTTTTTATTTCTTGACCTTATGTTGGGGCGGCCTCTTGGCAATGGGGGTCACAAAAGAAGAGTGTTGGATGAAACAGAATTTGTATTAATTACATACCAGTGTGCCATTTGGAGCCCACATTGCCAGTGTGCTGTTTACTAGAACCAATGATATATCACATCAACAAAATATTTATCATAATTATCAAAGACATAGAAAAAAGAATGATATGTGGACAAATGAATTTGTTAGTCTGCCTGGCTACCCATAACCATAGTCAGCTATTGTTTGCAGAGCAACTGAAAGGCTTGGAAACTGCAACAGACCCAGAAACAAATCAAGAAGAAATATACAGTTTACGGCCTGCACTCCTGTACTCAGAGATTCTGTCTGCCAATAATTTAATTCATGTAAGACATGGTGGCAAACATCTGCCAAGGCGCCCCTCTTCGTCCTGTTTTGACTCAGAGCCTTCATATATTCATATATCATCAACCCAAACATTCTTAATTGAAAAACACAATATCCTTCACCTACAACATCAGCTTAATGTCTCTCAGTGGGTCCAGTGTGCAGATGTCATACCTTCAGATGTTCACCATGTTACTAAGCTACCAAGACTTTGCTGCAGTGGTAGCAAGATATTTATATCTTTGCCTCCTTTACTTCGGGTGGATGTTTGGTCATGTTTACCACTGCTTACGAAACAAGGTGTACAACTTGGCTATGTTTGCTAGTAGAGCCAGAAGAACATTGAGATGAAAATATTCAGTGGGTGGAGTAAAAGAAAGGCCACTAAATGCTTCATAATAACAAACCCATAGCAACATGGCAGAGGATGTTGATTCACTCAAGCAGTAAGTAGTAGAGGAACTATCAGGCTTGCACAGACTTGGCCCTGCATGATCAAGTCCTCAGAGAAGGACATGTGCCAGGGTCTTTTCCAGCAAACTACTATCAAAAAGCCAGTGTCTTGACTCTTTTTCATTCCCTGTCAGGGGGAGTGGAAGAAAAATTGTTGGGGTTGGTCCAGCTGGTGGAGGCCTGCACCACTAGGCTCTTTGGAGAAGGGTGCTGTGACAAAAAGGCCAGGTCGGCTGAAGCAGGGCAATGGCGCCTAGTGGTTTGTCTGTTAACTGGAGGGACAGTACAACACTAGGAGGATTTCTGTCAGAGACTCATTGAAAGGGAGGAGGGGCTCAGAAGTAGTCTGGCCCGGTTGTAGGACCTCAGTCAGCACGTTTGTTTTCACCTCTATGGTGGGGAACTGGACTTCAGCTGTCCTACATATAACCATAACATAGGAGGCAGATTCTTCCGTGGCTGAGGCGGAAGGAGAAAAAAGAGCTGTCTCTGGGAAGGTATCTAGCCCATAAGCTTCCTGCAAGTCCTCATACCAATTGTCCTCGGCATAGGGCTGAGCAAACTGATCACTTTGGTCATAGCCATTGTTAGAGTCAATGCGGAAGAGGGAATGCAATGAATGTTGCCTGCCATGTGGAAGTTTGAGTGCAGTTTGATTGGTGCCTCGTTCAGATTCAGATGTGGTGTCGGTCAAATTCAGACAGGTGTCAAAGAGGACAATCTGAACCACCTCCTTGGGAGGTTAGATCAGCATCTGTATACACAGGCATGGCGTGGGTTTGGTCACTGGGGGCAGCGTTGGAACTGAAGCCGAGGACAGTAGTGGCTCAGAGGGTCCATCTGGCACCAAGAGTGAACCCGCCAGTGGTAGTCCAGGTGGAAGGCCTCTCGGCTCAATGTGGCCCAAAGGTGCATCAGAGGGAGTCAGTAGAGATCTGATGAGCCAGAGCATAGTTGCGCAGTACTGTTTGATGTGGCCCCGGAAACTTGGGTTGTGTCAGAACGAGCAGCGGAATCAGCTCTGAAGTCGGCTGAATTTGAGCGCAGGAGCAAGATGGTTGGTGCCACCCATGAACTTTGTCAGGGGAGTAGGAATGACGTGAAGAAGCAGAACTCCGCTTCGATTTCTTGTGTTTTTTTGTGCTTACCAGAGGACGTGGCGCATGACGAAGACCGGCCTCTTGAGAAGCTCCGTTGACACCGGGAGTATGACTGGGTTCGAGCCTTGGAAGAGGACTTGGAGCGGTTCCAATGGTGTGTCTTCTTGTGCTTGACGAAATAAAGTATCTCCTTTCACTCCCTGATGGCCTTTCGGGTTCAACGACGTGCAGTCTCCACAGGTCTTGGAGTTGTTGCCCGACCCCAGACACCGCAAGCATACCTGGTGGCAGTGCTTTAAATGGGCCGGTACTCACCGGTACTGAGTACCGGCACTTCCGAATTTTTGGGCCGTCAGTACCGACACTTCTCCGTAGACTGGGAGAGTACCGGTACCCTGATCAACGGCAGGCTCAGGTTAGGCATCTCCTCCAGGGCAGGGCTTCCGAGCAGCTTGTAAGTAAATGAGCCGTGAAGTAGCCGCCTTTTGCAGAGTTGCTGCTGAAGATTCCAGCAGCGCGCATTTCAGTGTTCCCAAACTGCAGGGGTTTGAGTGGGCACTTGTCACACTGTGATTAACAGGGCAGGGTCTCTAGATGGATGAAAGTGCTTTAGCCCCCTGCCCCCACCCCTCCCTCAGGTGCGTGAAATGAGCTGGGGCCTCCTGAAACTAATCCAGTCCCATTTAGTGTAAGGCACTGGCCGTAGTAAAGTGAGTGGCAGCGCAAGACAGTCCTCCACCTTCGTCAAAGCCGGTTTTCTTTTCATGTTTTTGTTCAGCACAGGAGCTGCTTCCTTTGTGTGCCCCTCCTATACTAATCGCTGCATTTACATAACAGTGACTGTCCTGGGTAATGGGTTCATGGGTGTGAAGCTAGCCCTGCCCTTGGGGCAATGAATAGCAGGGAACCTGCAGCACTCCAGGAATGAGCTCCCATGACAACTGGTGATGTATTTGGTTGGGGGAAAGACAAGGTGAACATAGAAGGAAGGGGGAGGGAGGAATGTAAAGAAGTGAGGTGACAGATGAAGTTAGCATTGCCACTTTTTCAGATAAAAATGCCAGATATTTGTTGAGTTCTGAAATCATAAACGGGCTTAGAAATGGTATTTTAACACAAATTTGTGTAAAGTCAAAACTTTGGTACATTTCTTGTTAACTTTATATATATATATATATATATATATATATATATATATATATATGTGTGTGTATATATGTATGTAAGTATATATGGGCATATATATATGTGTATATATATATATATATACACACACACACACACACAAAAATGAAATATAGCAGAACAAAATAGTGGCCAGGTGGCAGGCTTGGGGGATGAGTACAGCATGGAGGGGAGAACTGGAGGCAAGTAGGGAAAAAACAGTGAGAAAATGTAAGAAACTTGTGGAGAGAGTAAGGCAGAAGTGGGAGTAAGAGAGACAGAACTAGCGAGAGAAGGTTACAGGCTGGGTAAAGATGAGAGGCAAGTGGAGCAGACATGTGGATGTAAAAAAACGGAACCAGCAAGAGACAGGAAGAGCCTGGTCGTAGGGAAAAGGGCAGTGGCAGTGCTTTAAATGGGCCAGCACTCACAGGTACAGACTACCGGCACTTCTTATTTTTATCACTATAAGTACTGCACTTCTCTACTGTGAGGAGAGTACCGGTACTCATGAAAGGTAGGCGGATTGGCTGCAAGTGCTGGTGAGCACTAGGCTGTAGCGTTGGAACCTATCTGACAGCCAAGGCCCACTGTATTCCTGAGCTGAGCTGCGGCTGAACTATTCAGCGTGGGCTTTTTTGCATGATGTGTGTTCACCATCACACTGTGTTTGACAGTGGAGGCCTCATTTAGGCCCTGTGCTGTTAATCACATTCACACTATTGTGTGGATTTGTGCAAACACAGGTATGGAGGCAGCAGGCTGACAGCCGCTTTTAAAAAAGCCATGGGAGGTAAGGAGTTTAAAATGGCTTTAATCCCACCTGAGACTTTGTGTGAGTGTTTGCATATGGCTGTGTGCTTGCCTGCTTGTGTGTGACTGCTTGTGTGTGCCTGTTCTTCTGTGAGAGAAAGAGGGAGAGAATCAGGACACTCTCAGGAGATATTTTAAGGG